>JAHRHZ010000023.1:16342899-16527529 GCA_024137785.1 Ginglymostoma cirratum | reverse complement strand
CCCCTCCCCCAACCGTATCCCAAAACCAGCCCAGCTCATCTCCACCTCCCTAACCTGTTTTTCCTCTCACCTCAAGCCACACCCCCATCTCCTTGACCTGTCCGTCCTCCCTGGACTGACCTATCTCCTCCCTACCCCCCTACCTACACTCACCTTTACTGGCTCCGTCCCCGCCTCTTCGACTTGTCTGCCTCCTCTCCACCTATCCTCTCCTCTATCCGCCTGCCCCTCTCCCTATTTATTTCAGAACCCTCTTCCCCTCCCCCATTTCTGATGAAGGGTTTAGGCCCGGAACGTCAAGTTTTCCTGCTCCTATGATGCTGCTTGACCTGCTGTGTTCATCCAGCCCCATGCTTGTTATCTCGGATTCTCCAGCATCTGCAGTACCTTTTATCTCTGTTCTTTGGTCCTGCTGACTTGCTTCATATCTCCTTTTCCTGGCAGATGACTTTCATGTTGAGAACAGCATTTGACGTTCTACCCTCTAGTAAAGCTAGCTGAAACTCAGTCCCTTCAATCTGAGTGAGCTTCCACCCGACTTTCATATTGGCCCTGTTGGTCACTACATTTTCTCTGCTTATGATGCAGGACCTGCTACTTCTACCTTACTGCTCTGTTTCTTTTTCTCTCCAGATTTTTGCAGGCTGACCTGTACAGTGACATCCTAAAACAAACCTTGTAACTCAATACTCGATGGCAGTGTGAATCACATGGGCTTTGCATCTGTGTGGAGATGCTAATTAGCTATCCTGTAGATCCTCAAGTTAATTCTTTCTTGGAATGAAATGGATAGTTTAAAGTATTACCATTAACAGAAAAACAGATGTTCCTATCACCTCCCTATGACTGGAGACTTTTTTATTTGTTAATGGGATGTGGGCATCAATGGATGGCCCAGCATTTATTGCCTATCTCTAATTGCCCTGGATAAGGTGCTGTTGACCTGCTGCCTTGAATTACTGTAGTCCTTGGGGTGTAGGGACTCCCAGGGCTAATTTCAATACAGTGTACCTCCAAGTCAGGATGATGTGTAGGTTGCGCAGGAATTTGCAGGTGATACATCCCATACATCTGTTTCCCTTATCCTTCAAGGCGGTAGATGTTCCGTGTTGGAAGGTGTCGTTGGAGTCTTGGTGAGTTATTGCAGTACATCTTGTAAATGTTACACCCTGCTGCTACAGTGTGTGTCAGCGGTAAAGAGAGTTGATGTCGAAGGTGGTCAGGGTGCCAATGAAGTGGGCTGGCTGGTGTCGAGCTTCTTGAATGTTGTTGAGACTGCACTGCTCTCAATCTATCTACCGTCAATGCAGCTGCTTAGCACCTTCTTCCCATTAAAACAACTCCCTGCACCTCTGCTGTAACTTTTCAACAGTGAAATCACTTGTGTGGCTTGTCTGCTGAATTCCAAGCAGTCATAAGAGCCCCATTCCTTTTTTTTTTCAAAAAACTCTAAATTAAAGACAATCCTAAAACACCTTAGGTTTTGTAGCACAAGAGAGTATCTGACCATCTCCCCTTGACATTCAGTGACGTTATAATGCTGAATTTTACCTCCATCAATATCCTGGGGGTTACCATTGAGTAGAAACTGAAAAGGGCCAGCCACGTAAGTACTGTGGCCACAAGGGAAGGTCAGAGACTAGAAATCCTGCAGTAAATAACTCTGCTTCTGACTTTTTAAAATCTCTTCACCATCTATAATGTACAGGTTGGCAAAATGATGGATCCAGTTTACCTTGCAAGTGCAGCCTCAGCAACACTCCAGAGCTTGATACCATCCAGGGAAAAGAGCTGCCTGCTTTATTGGCGCCGTACTTAACACCTTCAACATTCACTCCCTCCATCATAGGTACAGAGAGGCTGCAGCAATTTGCCAAGGTTCCTTCAGCAACCTCTTACAAAGCCATGACCTCTACTCCTCCACCAAAAAGATCAAGGGCAGCAGATGCGTGAGGACATCACCACTATCTGCAAGGTGCTTTCTAAGTTGAACTCCACCCTCCATAAGCTCAGGTCATTCGAATAATTCTGCTGCCTGTGTTCTTGTTGGCACTAACTCCTCCTCATCCATCACTCTTGCACTTGCTGATCTCTGTTGGCTCCCAGTAAAGCAACACCTCGATTTTAAAATTCACGCTATTTCCAAATTCCTCTTTGGTTTTGCCATTCCCTATCTCTCTCAATTTTTCCTGCCCTACAACCCTCTGATTATCTCTTCACTCCTCTTTGAAATCTATTCTCTTGAAGATGACTAACTTTGATTGCTGTGCCATTGGTGGCTGTCCTTCAAACTCTGGGCTCTGAGTTATTTAATTTCCTCCTTTAGATTTGTAATTTTCACTTTCTCTTTATCCTCCTTTTTATGATACACCTTAAAAATCGGCCTATTTCACCAAGCTGTTGCCCATCCGACTTTATATCTACCTGTTTGCCTCCAAATCTAATTTTGCTTTGTAACTCTCCTGTGAAGTATCCGAATTATAAAGCAATTTTAATGTAAGTGTTGTTAGCTTTGGAGTAATTGCAGTTTTACTTGTCTTCTGATTGTTGATATGAACTGAAGAATAAATATTTCTATTCTCGAAGCCAATTACGAATAAAAGTAAGACCTTTTGTGCTGTATTCACAGAATCAAGATGCTTCAAAGCAGTTTACAGTCAGCAAAATATCTTGTGAATTCTAATCACTATAAAGTGTCACAGGTTTGGGAGGTGCTGTTGGAGAAGCTTGACAGCAGCGTCAGTGCACCTTGCAGATTGTGTGTGAGATGCAGTGGTAATAATCTCTATTCTCAGTCAGCAGGTTATGGGGTTGTATCCCACTCCAGACTTTTGAACCACAAAATATCCAACTTTTCTAAAACCTCACGTTAGGCTTAAACGAAAGACAGACTAGCATTTATGTAGTGCCTTCCACAACCTCAACCCAGCCAAGTGCTTTAAACCTGACGAAGCACTTTTTAAAGTGTGGTCACTGGTGTAAGAAACCAATTTGTGCGCAGCAAGGTCCCCAAACAGTAATGTGATAATGACCAGGCCATCTATTTCTTTGATATATGTTGAGAAAGAAGTATTGGCCAGTATACTAATGGACTTCCTCTGCTCTCCTTCACGTTATTGTTCTGGATGTTTCTCATCCACCTGAGAGGTCAGAAGGGGCCTTCGATTTTATGTCTTGTGGGACAAAAGTACTTCACTTAACAGGACCAGGTGTCACTTTTCTATCTCGGAAGACGTAGCAGTTGTGTAAATTTTTGGACGTTTATGCAAATCTTTCTCTGGGAAGCTGAAGTGAGTGGCATTATACAGGTTTATTCATGGTGAAATGATCTCAAGAACACTGCATCTCTGTTGCAGTTGAATTCAACTACCTATCTGTGCTGCCAACTTCACCCTTTTGTGACTGCCAGGTTTGGAGTAATTGGCAAAATTCACCAATACTCGAGATATTTAAACAATGTACTGAAATGGATTGGATTAGCTATTGATACAGAAACAAGACAGAGAAAGATACGCTCCAGCAGTTTCACATTAAGGTAGTGAAATGGAAACCTGGGTTTGCAGAATGTGAATAAAACTGCAGACTCTGCTGGAAACCCTTGCTGCCATCTGCACAGGAAATGGGAATGTATTTGAACGATTAATACAGAAATTGTTCCAGATTCTCCTGGGAGAGCTTGAAACATGCTTGATGTTTCTGTTGCCAAAAGCACTTCTGGTCTCATAACGCTAAAATAGTTCGAGATTTTATTGTGAATATATTTATAAAATGACCAATAGTGTGTTTTTGTTTCACGTTATCTTGCTATGAAACACATGTAGGACCTTGGTTCCTGTTGATTTTTTTTTTTTATTCCCCCAGTGCCCAGTTCTGGGATCAAATCTGTCACCCACGTTGTCTTAGCCCTGAAATACTCAGTTTCGAAACTATCTTTATATTTTAGAGTTATTGCTTCGAGTGCACCAAAGAATATTAGTGAATTTTGCAGGTTATGGTATTTGTTTTAAAGGGTGATGTCCGCTGTTGAAATAGTTGCACTCAATCTCAAATGTTGAAGGTCAAAGCCTTTTCTAGCTTCTCTCTATCCTCTTCTACCTGTGACCATTGTGTTCTTTCCAGCTTAAGCTAGCCCTGGAAATGTACTTCTACTGAGAAGCGTTTTGCTGAACGTGCTTCAGTGGGATAAACTGAAGGACTTATTTTGCAAAGGATAATATCTTCTTGGGCCTTGATGGAATCCAATCTTTCATATGAAGCTTGAGTGAATAGACTTCATGTTGGATGGATTGTATTCAGTCTGACAGTTAACAATCTTGGACAATCCTTTGCCCAACAGATTGTATTTCTATCTCATCTTTGTTGGAGTAAAATGTTCCATGGTGGTGAATGGGTATTGTTATCCAACCAGATTTGATACTGATCCTAATACCTCTATTCATGGGTCAGTGACCAAACTTGGAAAAAGAAGTAGATTTAGACGAGGAGAGAGGGAAAGACCCTTGGGGATTGGTTTGGGGGAGGGGAGTGTGGGAGGTGTTGGAATTTCTGATCAAGGGTTGACGCTACAGATGCCAGTGTTGAAGCTATTAAAAGTTGAGGATTGTGAGGGCCAGCATTGGAGATTGTAGAGAATTTACCTCCTTGTAGAGCTGGAGGAGGCTACAAAGACAAGGGGATAAGGCTGTGGAAGAAAACTAGGAAGAGGATTTCAATTCGTGGATTTGATTGATATGGTGTTATGTCAGTGGGATATTTAAAGTTGAATGCAGGAATGTTGATGCAAACAATAAATTCACACCACTTGCAGCAGTTTGGTCCCCAAAGAAAGTTGCTAGGAAAACAGTCTAATCTCCATTCTGTCTACAACTTTGTTGCCTTTTATTTGCTCATTTCAAATTTGGTAATGCGAGAACATGCTATTAAAACAGGTTGTTCAATAAACTTTGTAAAATTTTCACAGTACTGATTTGAGTGCATGTGACAATAAAGCTATTTTAGTTCGATGAACAGAGTTGTCCTGCTTAAAACCCCGACACTATGACCAAGAAAAAAGAAAAGGTGGGCTACTTTGGGGAATCTGTAAATAGTTTATTGTAGTATTATTTTTCCCCAAATAAAGTGCACTGACTTGTGTAATATATGTGGGGAGGGTCGGTGGTATGGGAAAAATGTAACAAGAATAATGTGCAATTGTCAACTGTAGGAGAGGATTACGTTTTCACCTATATGCAGGAAACCAGTGTCCCTGTAAACTGTGGGGGATAGGCATTAGAGGAAATCTGATTTACAGGAAAGACTTTTCTGAGTGTCAGATTGCTGCAGTCAAAAGTTGACAAACAGCATTGTGGATCAATGCATGAAAGTTGTCCTATTTTTGTTAGTGTAACTGGATTTAAAAGGTAAACTGGGATTTCTGCTATGCAGTTTTTGTTTTGGAGAAGTTGATATATTTAATTCTTCCCTTCTGATCTTGACCTTCTGGGACGTTCAGGATCACCAGAACCTCTAAAAGTTTATTGTTTGAAATTGGGCAGTGGGGAGCTCATATACTGTGGAATGTGAGAATTGTGAAGTGCTTTGTGAGTTAAACCTCTCGACTATGAAAGTTTGCCAGGATGGACATATTGGCCTACCCAAGAGCAGGTCTTGTGCAGTTTGTGTGAGGTTTCTCCTCATGCTTAAGCAAGGGCAACTTTCATTTAATGCTGTTGAAGTAATTGTACTATTCATGGGGTTGGCCATTTAAAGGGTTGAAGAGAGCCAAAGTCTTTTGCATAAAACCATTCAAGTATGACTGTATATAAATGCTGCCTGAATCAAAATTACACTTGATGTCTGTGTGTGTTTTTTTCCTGTGTCAGATTTATGCCTAAGGCTCATCTACTCCCCTTCCCATCCCAGCTCGCCCATCATTTCCTTCCCTGCAGGCATGTTGATGTGAATTTAATTTCAATTAAACTAAGATTTTATTTGGTCTGGCTTGAATATTACTGAATATTTCAATGTTTTCCTATTGAGACTATCATCTTACACCATGTACAACTTTGACTTCATCCCAAATCTGTTCACTGTATCTTAGTTCCCTCCAAGTCCCGTTCATCGAAACACCCTGTGAGCTCAGTGATCGATGTTGGCTCCCAATCAAGCTACGTACCATGTTTATTGTTTAAATTCTCATCCTTGTTTCCAGATTTCTCCATGCCCTGTCCACTCTCTATATCTGTATTCTCGCGCAATTCTACAACTCTCCAAGATCTATGCACTTATTGACTTCTGCCTATTCTTTTCCTTCTGGCCGCTTGAACATCCCTGATTTTAAGTGCCTCGCCATTATCCAATGTGCTTCCAATTGCTTAGATCCCAAGCTGTGAAGTTCTGTTTCTCTACCTTTTTTTGTGTGTGTGCCTCTCTCTCTTTTTCTCCTTTTAAGGTAGTCCTTTAAAATGGACATTTTTAACGAAAAAAATTGGTAATTCCTTTATCTCTTCGATATCAAATTTGGCCTGCACCTGTAACACCGTATTGTGCACACAATCTGCCCGTATAGCACGCAAAACAACACATTTCACTGTATCTCAGTACATGTGACAACAGTAAATCAATGAAAACATGAATGCTATCAATGTTCTTTTGCTGAAAGCATGTACCTTAGGCAAATATTTGGGGTACTGACACAATTACTATTTATAATACCTCCCAGTTGTCAAATAACATCCCAGTGCCCCTTGTCTAGGCTAATGTGGGTGAAGAATTGACTTGAGAGGAATCTCCCCAAAGGATTACTCTAGCCATCCATTTGAAGTATGTCTCAGCATGACTCATCATCTTAGGAGGAACAGAGTAGGGTGGGGAAACAGGGTAGCTATATTGTCATTTTGTAAGTGATGCTTGGCTTCTGATATGTCAAACATTTCTTAATGAAGGTAAAAGTCTTTCCAATAAATGTTAGTCAGGTCTAAAAAAGTGATTCTGCTTCAAGTGGCATTCTCATTGTTTGCCAACATCGATCTCTGAGCTCAGAGGGCGTTTCTGATGAATGGAACTTGGAGGGAACTAAGAAAGAGAACAGATTTGGGATGAAGTCAAAATTGCACAGGGTGTAAGATGATAGTCTCAATAGGAAAATGTTGAAATCTTCAGCAACGTTCAGACCAAAAAAAAAATCTTAGTTTAGTTGAAATTAAATTCACATCAACATTCTCGCTGATTGTTCACTGCTGCCTCGCCTTGATAGTAACAGCAATTCACTCAGAAAAGCCTGTTTTTCTACCACCACCCCCTGCTCAGTCACACTTTCAAACTCCATGTATCTGCCTTGGTTTGATAGCCATAAACATATTATGTCTGCCTTAAATTGTTGGCCTATGTTGTGTCTTTTCTCAAAGCAGGAGGGAGGCTTGAGATCCATTTGCGTTAAACCTAGGGCTTATGACCATGCTGAATGATGAATTGCCAAAGTTTATAGCTGGCTGCAAAAGTAATGAGTTACTTAGCAAGATCTATCTCTTAGCCAGTGGTCCCAATGTGCATAAGTTTCCAACTGGAACTCTTCAAAGGATTAATTAAGCAACACTTTGATTTTGATATTATGCCATTATGTTTTTTTCCCATTTAACTTATTACATTGTCAACATGTAGTTATTTTATATACGGAATATACATAAGATTTAATTATTGCCACCTTGATTTCCGATCAGAATGGTTGGTGTTTTTTTTTAAAAGAATTCTCAAAACGCTATCAGCTTCACAATGAAGCGCACAGTGTTTAGTCTAATTCTTGTATTGGGACCAACATAACAAATTTAGAATGAGCTTGGAGGTGTTCTTAAGAGCACAATCTTTTTCCACTGAACTAAATGTTACATTGACCGCTGGTTTGCTTTAAAAATGGGTAGGAAACATTCTAGGTCTTGCATCAACCATTCTAATTTCTGGAATACACTCCCTTAGCCTCCTGTATCTTCACTTCTCTCCTCCCAAGTGATGCTCCTTAAAATTACCACTTCAACCAGGATTTGGGTCAACTGCTTTAAAATCTCCTTATATGCGTTAGTATCTAATTTGGTTTGGTAAAGCTATCATGATGCGACTTAGAATATTTTCTGATGCTGCATCTGGTTAGCATCCCTTACCCATCCATTCATTTGAACCCATGGTTCCAAGTCTCCAGCAATAGTTTGTCTTGTCCTGCATCTTTCTAATAACAGCTTCTTGCCTTTGTATAGTGCCCTTTAATGTAGCAAAACATCCCAAATGCTTCATAGGGGCAACTTACCCTCACAATTTGACACCTGACCACATTGAATACCGGGACAGCTGACCAAAAGCTTTGTCAACACCTAGGTTTTTAAGGATCTACTAAATAGAGGTGGGATAGAGGGATTTAGCAGGGTCTAGGACCTGGGTAACTGAAGGTACAACTGGCAAAAATGGAACAATTCAAATGAAGGCACTGAAGAGGGTGAAAAACACGTTTAAAAGAATTATGGGGGAAGCTGAATAGACTGTGGTTTTTTTTTCACCTGGAGCATCGGAGGCTGAGAGATGGCCTTGTAGAGGGGCAATGGATTAGAGTCAAGGACTCTTTCCTAGGGTAGGGGAGTCCAAAATTTTAAAGGGCATAAGTTTGAGGCGAGAGGAGAAAGATTTAAAAGGAACCCAAGGGGCAACTTTTTCATCCAGAGGGTGGTGCATGTACAAATGAGCTGCGAGAGGAGCTGGTGGAAGCTAGTACAATTACAATATTTAAAAGGCTTCTGGATGGGCGTAGGAATAAAAGGTTTAGAAGGATATGGGCTAAATGCTGGCAAATGAGACCAGATCAGTTTAGGGTATCTGTTTGGTGTGGACAAGTTGGACAGAAGGGTCTGTTTCCATGCTGTATAACTCTATAACAGGTCATTAATAAGCTTAAGAGAAGACTTAAACAAGCTGGGTACTCTTTCCACCTGAAGATGCTGAGGGGTGATCTGATCCTTTTAAATTTTAAGGATGGGATGAATTGGGCAGGTAGATATAAAAATGTTTCCACTTGTGAGATAAATCAAAGTTCAGGATTATAGTCACTAATAGACCCAATAAGGTCAATGAGAATAATAGACCCACACACAATCAGTTGGAGAATGGGCATGTGAAGCACGAACACTGGCAAAAATGAATAGGGCTGGTGCTGTAAATTCTTTGCCATCTTGGAATTCTTATATTGTTTATTATGACTTAGAACGTGAAAGCTAACACTGGAAAATGGAACTAAGTTATTGATTGCGCTCCTTATTACAACGCTTTGAGCCTATGTTTGACATTCTAACGCACAGATTTGAAATACAAACTAACGAGGCAGTCAGTATTAGATTTCATGCTTTGGAAACTGAAATAATATCTTTCATTAATCAGTGCACTCATTTTACTTAATCTGCAAAACCAACAAACTGCGCAAGTTTTTATTTAAACCCCAAAGGAAGAATTTTGGATCTGCAGTAAAATTGAACTAACTTACACACTGAAATTATTTTCTTGCCTTACTTGGCCAATTGTGGAATTTTTTTTTATTGTTTGTCTCTTCTCTCTCCCTCTCTATTTATCCATAAGATTGTTCACTTGTATAATTACTTCCCAACCTCTCTTCTGACAAGCCTGGGGCAGTTTGCTTCTGCTTGACCCTTCCTGCCTATTGATTTTTTTTTTTCATACCTGTATATAGCAGGGAGATATTTCAATCTTGGGTGATTTGGCCCCCTCTCCCAGGGTGTGTTTGAAATAAATCTGTTATTTTTACTTAACCCTTAACGTTTGCCTTGAACTGTCTAGTGCATTGTCCTTTACATCAAGTTCTAGGATCTGCGACCCCACGCAGTTTAACATGGTTTTGAATCGTGAATGTTTTTGTTTGCACATTGAGAAATTTCACTGCTGCAACAAAATTGGTCGCAGATGTTGGCAGCTGTGCCAGTTGCTCCCCTTTCTGCCAATGCATTACATTCCCTCTGCTTCCCATTAACCGAGCAATTTTCATACGACGTATGTGGGAAGAAGCTCATGTGAGTTGTCATCTAGATTGTCAAAATATTACAAACTGGAATGATTGGAATTTTGGATGATTTTAGTTAGTTTGTATTGTGGGTCTTCACAAGTAGATATTTAGAATTGAGCTTGCAATTTTTTGTAATTTTTAGGGAACCACTGTTCTGTTAATACATCTTGCTTTTATTAGTGCCTTTTAACATAGGAAACTATTCCAAAGTGTACAGAGAAACAATTATCAAATGAGCTAGATGTTGTGTGACCGAAAGAGAAATTGTGGAAGATGTCCAAAAAAGCTTGGTAAAATATCAAGGTTTTTAAAGAACATTTCCAAATCATAATTACTTAATGTTTTGTATTCAGCTAGTGGGTCAAATATGTTGTTTTTCCTTTTTCTTAATACAGAGAAGCTGTTTCCTACACAATGAAAAGATACTAGGGTCTTGTAACTGTTGGCAAACATTTAGGCTGTTTTCCTGAAGAAGCGAAAGAATGATCCTTTGATCTGTTTTGTGTTCTTCATAACCTGTGACGTTAGGTTTTGCTCATCACCCCATGCTGTGATAGTGAGATGTAAGTGGCAGGCTGCTCAGTGGATCCAGTTGGGGCCTCTCTGTAATCAGCTGGGATAATTCTATTTCAATGGGCTGAGGAACAAAAACAGCTCTTAAACCTCAGGCGGTATCCTAGAATTGGGACATTGGTTACTCCTGTGAACTTCCACGTCATTGCAGTACTTTTGTAAACAAAGGAATAGTCATTTTGGCTGTGTTTCTGAAATGGTGCCTGTTTATTCCCCTTTGGTTTGATGCTTAGGCAAGTCGTGATGGTTTGTTATCTTTGTTTAGATGACTATTAAATAATGCAATAATGAAAGAATCTTATGATTTTGTTGTGTGTTAGTGTTTTGCTGAGTACCATTGGGGCTATATTTTTCTATCAGGACTGAGCGAGAATTGCATTCAACTTTGGGATGCCATTGTTACCTTTTTCTTGCTCACCACATACTTTGATTAATTTGCAGCTTTACTGTGAGTTGGAGTCAGAGTGGCCTGCAGCATATCTTATGATCATGATAGATTTTGACTGTGCATTTGAAAATAAAAGTTTGAGACATTTAACCAAATTAGTGTGAAAACTGAATGCTTTCCTCTAGTTTAAAAAAACACTCGTTCAGTTGTTGTAAAATAGGAATATAGTTAGCTGTCCATGCATCAGTTAGACATCTGCATCAGAACTTTGTACTTATCTACAGTTGCCAATAAAAATAAATATGAAGTTGATCAGAATTGGGGGTCAGTTGTGCTGTTGCCTAGAGTCATGACAGAAAATGGTTGTAGTATTCAGCAGGTCTGGCAGCATCTGTGGAGAGAGAAAGTTAGAGTTTATATTGCAGGTGGTGATCTTTTCATTACAACTGATGTTGATACTTCAGAGGTATCCATTATATGACTAGCAAGCCTTCTGTGGCCCTTCTTTCATGGCCATTATTTTCCCACTTCCATATTCTTAGAACCAGTGCATTTACCAGTCTTGATGGCTACATCACGGCAAACATGATCGCAATCCAGTGCCAAAATACTTCCTAGAAGTTCAGCAAAGTGACACGTTGGTGAGTCTTGATGGCTGCTGCCATGAGCGTGGTTGTAGCCCAGTTTAAAGAGGCAATGAAGTAGTGGGAGTGGTGACATCTACAGTATTCAGCTGTGGTTTTCAGGATGTTTTGAAATGCTGTTAGCACTGGCATTCTACGTTATTTTGCTCAAATGTTCTGATACTTGCTTTTGCTGTTTCATGACATTTTGTTCTGCTATCTGCCTGGTTCAGGTGGTAAGGCTGGTATGCCAGAGTCGCAAGGTACAAGTTCAAGTCCCACTCCTGCCCTTGAACTAAAAACTCAATGGTGTAAAGGTGGAGTGATGCACAGTTGAAGGCACCATCTTTTGGATAAGATATCGAATGGTGATCCCGTCTCTACACTTGAAAGATGGTATAGTTTACATTCAATTTTGAGGAAGAACATGGGAGTTTTGTTCTGGCCACTATTTATCCCTCCATCAATATCACATTATCTGATCATTAAGACATTGCTGTTTGTGAGAGTTTGTTGTGCATGTGTTGGTGGCTTTTTGCTTCCCTGCATTTCAATAGTTACTATTTTCAAAAGCATTTCTTTGACTGCAAAGCACTTGAGAAGTCCAGTGATGGTGAAAAGTGCAATACAAATGCAATCTTTTATAAAGTATTGTGCACAGCTACAGTTCACGCAACAAAGCAAAATACTGTAGTCCTGAAGAAGGATTACGACTCAACATTAACTTACCTGCTCCTCTGATGCTGTCTGACCTGCTGTGCTTTTCCAGCTCCACATTTTTTGACTGTAACTTCCAGCATCTGCATTTCTCTCTGTCTCCAAAGAAAAATATTATTTGGCCACACTAGAAGTTGTGATTGTGGATTAATCTTTGGTAGCACCATGTTTTGAATGAGCAAATCTGTTAAAAGAGTTCACCGAGAATCATCAGTTTGAGCTGTGCTGAAGGCAAGTGGAACAGCAACTTAGCAGCAATTTCTCAATAGTTTTAGCTGTTGATTAATTTGTTCCACTGAGTTTAAAAGGGATGAAAGAGGGAATAATTGAGAGTTTTACTGGGAAGAATGAATGAACAATATCCATTTGAGATGCAGATATTAGAACATGGGGAAGTACAAATGTATTTTTGGAAATAAAATGCACTCTTGTTGCAGCAACACAATCAAGACCTTTTGATACTTGGGATATTTCTCCGGGCACATGTCTGCATTGCCTCCTGTGCTCATGTTTTTGTTTGATTGTATTATGTGATTTGGTGAATTTATGTCTTGTTTTCTCTATGTCCACTCAAACCCTGATGTTGACTCCTGGCTGGGATTTGTTGTACATAGCAAGTCTTCTAAGGTTCCTAAATCTATCTTTTGTTTTAATCTTTTGCTTTAAACTTTTGCAATTTCATTATCATAGGATATATATGTTTTGTGTATAATACACATCTACATATGAAAATATTGTGTACTGTCGTACCATCTAACACATTATCTCACTTTAGCTGTTTCCTGCTATGCAAATTAGTTTACATTAATCCACAAAGATCATCATCTCCTATATCAACCAGTGTATGACGTATAATCCGTAAGGAATCTGGTGCATTGTTAAACATTATTTGCTCTGTCTCCTGTTTTGGATAGTCAAACTTCAGATAGTTTGCT
The DNA here is from genome assembly GCA_024137785.1 of Ginglymostoma cirratum. Taxonomy (NCBI): domain Eukaryota; kingdom Metazoa; phylum Chordata; class Chondrichthyes; order Orectolobiformes; family Ginglymostomatidae; genus Ginglymostoma; species Ginglymostoma cirratum. The sequence continues at coordinate 16,514,263 of JAHRHZ010000023.1, read as the reverse complement.
CACTACATCTTCACCTTGCCAATAATCTCATTTGATTAAATTATGTCCTCTAAGATTAGCCCATGAATGGTCTATTTAATATGTCAGGCTTGAAAGATGCTACAAGTGCTCCTTGGTGGCGTTCTTTAAAAAAAAGGTTTTATCTTTATTTTGAGCTGTTTTGCAACGCACAGCCTCATTCTGTCACTCCTTACCTTAGTCACAAATTTGTTTATATAGCATCTTGTTGAAGCTTTGCTGAAAAACTGACTGTTTTTTAATTGGAATTGCCTCTCTGCCAGGCCACTTTTTAACAGCAACAAGAAACCCTCCCAGTGCCTAATTAAACGTGATCTCCTTTTCCTGAATCAGTGCAGGTTGCCTTTAGCTAAATATTGTCAAGCCATGTTTTCACGCATAAAGTCCCCAGTGATTATTTTTCTAAGTATTTCCCCTGCAGCAGATGTTAAACTTGTGTTTTAGCTTCTCTCCAGCACTAGGAATTATTGTTAAAGTTAACAAACTTTTAACACATGTAAATTGAAGCTTCATTATTCATTCTACTTGTGAATCCTCTTCCTTTTTAAGACCTAGGACTGCAATTTGCCTGTATCACATACTTTGTCTATTTTAAGAACGTCTACCCTTTCTGTGAGCAAGAATATTTTTTGTCTTACTCCTCTTCTGTTGATAGAAATCTAATATCTGACTTGGGCATCTTCCCTTCTTGGTGAACAATAACAGATGTGCAATAACCGTTTAGTGACTGAGCCATTTCTTTGTTTTTGGATTAGTGTTTCCCACTTGGCTACGTGCGCACATTTGGAACAGCTCACTGGGCTGGAGCAAGACTGTTTGATGAGTGTGACATGGACTGCAGCAAATTTTTACATCTTTCTTTGCTGGAGGTAATGTCCCAGTGGTATTATTGCTGGACACTTAATCCAGAGACCAGATAACATTCTGGGGACGGGGGTTCGAATCCCGCCATGGCAGATGATGGAATTTGAATACAATAAATATCTGGAATTAAGAATCTAATGATGACCATGAATCCATTGTTGGAAAAACCCATCTAGTTCACTATTGTCGTCTTAGGGAAGGAAACTGCCTTCCTTACCTGGTCTGGCCTACATGTGACTCCAGACCCACAGCAATGTGTTTGACTCTTAACTACCCTCTGGGCAATTAGGGACGGGCAATAAATGCTGCCTAGCCAGCAACACCCTCTTCCCGTGAATAAGTAAAGAAAAAAAACTCTATTAAATTGACATGGAAGTCCAAATTTTGAGAGACTTTAAACTGTAACCCAGGTTGCCAACAGACAAAGTCATGATCTATTTCAGATGATCTGAAGAGCCTCCTGTTCAGTAGTTCTCATTGCATTCTTACTTTGTTCAAATCGTTTGCCCAGTTCTCCTACCAATACCGTTCTCCATTTTAGTTTTCAAACTACCTGGTAATCGGCCTCTTAAATATGTTGTCTTCCATTGCTCTTAATTTGCTTTTAATTGACCAGAATGAACTACAGTCGTAATATTAGCAATGTTTTCTGAAATGCTTTATGCACTCCACCAGCTATGTTCCAGTTAATCTGTTGGATTCAGTTTGTATTCACTCAAGTCTGTTCTGAAGTATAACATGCTTGTGTCGGCATCCTCTTCAAAGACACTGCCGTTATAACTTGGCCAGTTTTAATTTTCCTTTAGATTTTACTGAGGTTCTGTGAAGCCATTTAAATAGTTTGCTGAGGTTCCAACTATTTAGTATTGTTAAACTAATGCAAGCTGAGTGGAAAACTATTTCATTTATTAAAAATGTCCTGTACAGTCAGGGTATAAATACTTGGAAGGGAAATTGACCAACTATTTTTGGCACAAAATGGGTCAGAGGTACTTTTTATGTTACATTTTCTCCCTAGATCTAATCCTCCAAAATGTACTTGTATTTCTTTGGCCTTGGTGACTTTTAGTTACTTTTTTTTATTTATCATGTTGGACTGAGTTTAAAATCAACTCTCTGACTTCGTGCAGAGGTCCTCAGTGCTCCATCTAACAGTGGCATTGACCACAAATCAGGCCTTTTTGTTCTTAACTGAAGCCTGTATAAGTGGGCAAAAACTGACAGAGAAATGGATCCGGGATTTGTTTTAATTAAGGACCCTGCCAGCAGAGTTTTTTTTTTAAAGTGAGCTCAAATGTACAAATGTACAGAGAGTAGAATCTGGCAGGGGGGCCAGGAGTGTGGTGAAATCATTATGTTTGAGGTGGTATTGGTGAGGCTTTCACCAGTAGATGGGCTGAGACAGGGATTGCCAGGAGATGAAAAAGCTGGTTGAAGCACACCCCTGCAATACACTAATTCTCCTGTCCTGGATTTTAATTTGTTTTGTGCCCAAGGGAGGATTCATCTACACTTTTTGGTAAATTTGACAGGTCAACAAAGCTGTCCTCCATTTGCACACACTGGCTGTGAAGAGCAGGGAGTGTGGTTGAGAGAATTAGTGAGTCAGCCCACCCCTCTGGACAAGTCAGACTGCAGTTTAAACCCAAGTCCGAAGGGGGACTTGTGTTGTTGATGTGCTGCTGGCAACATTGCATTCCATGCCCATCAAGCACCTTTCTTTCCTAATTTTCATGTCATGAAGTCACTGGAATTTGAAAGAGCTTTGAGGAAGCATTTATATGAGACTTGAGAACAATGTTGCAAGGAAAATGTAGTGGCTACACTCGTAGTTTGAACTGGAAAATATTTGCATAGGCTCAGCACTGTTCTCCACACAACTTGGTGTGTTTTTATCACATAATTTTGACGCTTAATAATAGCTCCCTTTAAACTGGTGGGGCTGTACAGGAATTGGGAACATGCTGTGTAGGGAACAAACAGGTTATCCAAAAGCAGTGCATGCTTTCAGATGCATGTGTATGTGACTGAGCCAATTTTAAAGGGGCCACACATACCAAGCTGAGAGGGAGCAGCAGGTCCCACCCATGAACGTAGTTTCATTGATAAGATAAGTTTGAGTCAGGCAGGACGGCTATATACGCCTGTTGGAATCTGATAAACCAGGTGTCTGAGGTTAGATTGTGGCTGGTAAATGCTGTTGCCTAGGAGGAGGTTGGGGTACAGCAGACTGCTTTTCATGGCACTTTGGAAATGTTGGTGCAATTCAGCCACAAGCATCTCCTCACGGGTTAACCTAGCTACATGGCTCCTGAGGACCGCCTTAATATTATTATTTTCAAGACTCCAATGATTAAATAAAAGGATTCTCTTGATTATTTATTTTGACCTGTGAAATGTTAAAGCTTGAGCAAAGATATTTGAAGTTTTCTTGGAAGGAAAAAGTTGCAAGAATCATAGCATTAAAAAGGTGAGGGGTGGGGTTGGTGAAAAATGTGAAATTAATTACCATTGTATCAGCAGTAGAAGGTGACCTCTGATCATTTTACACATAACAATTCCTATGTACCTTTGCCATGTCCCGATGGTATGTATTAATGAGCTGTTGAAAGAGTTCAGAAAGGAGAGGGTATGGGTATGAACCACATTTTTTACAAAAAGTTTAGTGCCTGGAAATGTAGGAGCAGTTGTGTTGGTTGAGTAGAGATATTCTGGATAGCTGTATTTTTAGTATTTAGGATTTGTTCTGGTATTATAGAAATTTCAAAAGGATATGTCTAGCGTGACTGGAATTCTCTAGCTGGTCATTCAGAACTACAGATTAAAACATAAGGTACCGAAAGGATTGCAGCTGACTTGTAGAATCTTACAGACAGTAGGAAGCTATTTATTCCATTGTTCCTCTGCTGACTTCAAGTTCTCTTCCAAGTCCCACACCTTCCTGACTTGGAACTATATTCACCATTCCTTCCTGTTGCTGGGTCAAAATCCAGGAACTCCCTTCCTGACGGTATTGTATGGGTGTACCTACATTACATGCTGTCTCCCTAGCATCATCTCGAGGACAATTTGGGATGGGCCTTGCCAGCAATGCATATTTAGGGAATGGTTTTCTTAAAATGTGGCTTTCAGCCATGTTATCACCTTTCTGACCATTTTTCAGCAACTTGATGTACATGCCATGGCCAGTAACTTTAAGGTATAATGGAATTCTTCCTTGTAAAAAGCCTGGTGGTCCATGTGACTTACTTCCTAACATTGTGGCAGTCTTATAGCCATCGATAATTCAATTACTAGAAATAGTTTCCAACCTCCATGGTAAATCCTATAACAAACCCAGACACGAGGTGATGACAGCCTCAATGCTGTGAAACTTTGGCAGTCGTAGATCTAAAGTTAACTGTTCCTCCCAGGAAGTATCGACTTGTTACCTGTTATGTCATGAATTTCTAACACTGCAACCTAAAATGTTACACTCTGAAATAAATTTTTTACATTTGATCGAATGAGCAGTAACTGTTTCTACTATCTGTCTTGGAAACCTGTTCCAGAGATTGTCCACTATATTGTTAATTCTACAAAACCAATTTCTTCTCTGCAATTATCTGTATCAGTTGTTCCTCTGGTGCACTAATACCGTCCCTGGCACCGCAGTTTGGAAAATTGATGCAAAATATTAAATACCTTCACCTTTTCTTCCAGCTCCAAAATTTACACACATTTGCTTCTTGAAATGTGTATCCCCTTCAGCTTTCAATCTTTGTCAGCTCCCCCCTTTTTACTTCTTACATTGTTTAGAATTAACTTTAGTGTTAGCTCCAGCTTTATCACGTGCCATTTTTTTAAACTTTTAGTTTTAATCTCCCTATTTATTCAAGACCATCCATATTGATCCCTCATTTAGTCACTTCATGGGACTAATATGACATTTGCATGTAAAATGTTGAAGATTTTTCACGGCTCAAATGTTAACTTTTCTAACTTATTGCTTTTGGTTAAACTTTGTTTGTACCCTTTCTCCACCCTCTCTTATTCCAGCAGCTTTTATCTGTTCATTATTTTTATTCTGTTTTGAGTTTAAGAATGCTGTGGTCGAGATTCCAGTTATTGCCTTCATCTGTTTTGCAATCGGTAATCCTTGAAAGTGTAAACGAAATGCACAATTTGTGTACAAAGAAAATTAATGCATAGACTATGCAGCACAAAGCATAGCAAAACACAGCAGTGTGTTATCTCTGTCCCTGCAGTGCCAAAAGTAGCTTTCTATGCAACATTATCAAAAATGTTTACTTTAGGAATTAAAGGGTACAGCTGTACCTTTTACAGCCTGCATTACACTTTCTATTTGTAATGCTTAGCTATTATTAGGAAGTCCGATCCATTATGCCTGACGTAACCAGTGCAAGTGCTAATTAGAAATCGAATCTACCCACACACACCAGCTCTGAGTAAGTTTTACCAACTGCCCATTTTGTAAACTTTGTCTAACTTTCCAGTGATAGGCCAATGGACCCTAAAGCCCACGTCAGTGTTTATTTTTCATAACAGCCTCCACCCAACCTTCTGATCTCATCTAACCAGGGAGGTCATAACGTAACAGTGATGTCATTTGGATTTGTAAACTGGAGGCCCAGGCTGCTGTTCTGGAGCTTTGTGTTCAAAACCTGCTACGGACTTGGTATAATTAAATGAAGTCTTAAGTAAAACAAAAGCTAGGGATGAAAGCCCCAGCCTTTAGAATGATGACTGTGACATTATCATTGGGTTCACACATCATCACACCTTGTCTAACATACCATAATACGTAGAAGCATAAAAAAGCCCACTCAGCCCATCGAGGCTGCATTCCCATTCACGGAGATCATGACTTATCTGTTAATCTTGACTCCATGTCGTCAACTAAATTGCCCTTTGAAATTGTCTTGCAAGGTACTCATTTCATGGGCAATGAGGAACAGATGCGAGCCTCGCAGGCAATGCCCACATCGTGTAAAAGAGTTATATCTTTTAGATTCTATCAGCATAACCTTCTGTTGTTTTCCTCCTCATGTTTATTTTGCTTCTCTTTTTGTACAGTTCAACTAAACCACTCCTTGAGGCAATAAGTTCCAATTTCTAACCTCCTCTGGGTAAAGAAAACCAGTTGAGTTCAGTATTGGACTTACTGGCGACTGTTTTATGCCTCCTAGTTCTTCCCATGGATTTCTTCTTTCTTATTATTCTTATCTAGAGTTTATATTTATTTCTGATTTTTGGCTTTCCTGCACTGAAGGGCCTCACGATCCCAAATGGTGTGACAGAGAAAAAGTACAGATTTTTATCTATCTATTGTAGCTGTAGATGTTTACTGGTTTAGACAAAAAAAATTCAACTCCCCTGAAAAAGGCGGTGCTGAATTTTGCTTCCTGAATTCCAGGATTCTGGAGCCTGTTACTTCAGTTTAAGAGACTGGAGATCCGGAGCAGTGTCATGGGACTTCAAGCAAACGCAGCAGTTGGGAAGCTGATGCCAACTTTGGCATAATGCCAGTCTGTCCCAGCCCAAGCTGGGGTTGGATCAGAACTTATGTAGGCGCCTTCTCTGAGCAGTTAGTTAAAATTTTCCCTCCTTCGTATTTGTTGAAGTGTTTGGGTTGTTGAGTGACCTCGGTGTTAGTGATGAAACGCAAGCATCTGGTCATCTGAAGTTGTTCCCCTCCACTGACCTGTGGGTGACTTTGTGTCGCAAAGCTGCTTATAGTCAGTGGAGTATGTTTTGAAATGTAGTCACAGTCCTGGAAAGTGAGCTGTCGTGAACAACAGTGTGATAAATGTCCAGTGTTAATGCCCAGAGCACTGTGGAAATCTCCCTCTGCTCTGACATCACTCCCCCTTGAAGTGCCTTTTGGAGCACAGTTCAGTAACTCCTGTGATGAAGCAGGTACCATGGACAGTGTGGCACTCCCCTGGTGTCGCATTGAAGTGCCTGCCTCCGTTTTATGCATAATTGTTTTGTCTCTGTCTTGAATTCACAAATGGGAGATGGTGCCAAAGTCACTGGGCTAGTAGTCCAGAGGCTCAGCCAGTACTCTGGAGCCATGTGGTAGTTGGAAGCTAAACTCAATTAATTATTAAAAATCTGGAATTGAAAGCATGATGTGAGATGTAAACACATTGATGGCTTGAAGCTGGGATTCTTAATTTCCCTTCACATTTTTAAAGATCTGGTGCCTGTGAAATAAAGGTGCAAAACAGATTTAACAGGACTAAGCTTGCAGTTCACATCTGGGTGAATAAAGTGTCTCTGTGCATGTCTCAAAGACACCCTTTTCTCCAGTGAGAGTCTACTAACTGCTTGAGCTCCTTGCTCTTGGTCATCACTTCCTGTTGGAGGTCCCATTACAAAAAAAAACTTGTCTCGACAATGATGCTCTTTACTAAATGGCCTTTAAGGGAGGAGATCTGCTGTTCTTACTTGTTCTGGCCTACTTGTGTCTTCAGACTTTCAGCCGCGTGTGACTCTTAATTGCCCAGCAAATCACTTGCTTGTACCAAATCGGTACTGAAAAGTGGAAATGAATCTGAATAGGTAAATGTAAAAGTTGTCATTGCCCCAGTGGACCATAGGGCTGCTCCCTCATTAGAGAGAAACAACTGCGGTGAGTTTAATGTGAGGGTCCATTTCCAGCACCCACAGGTCTTTGGTGTTTTTGAGTTCACGGACTGCCTAGCATTGATTAAAGCAGCCGAGATGATGAAAATGGCAAACCCAGCATTGGCAACTCTTTGAATTCCTTCTTACAGCACTCAGATGTTGGTGTAATATTGAAAGAATTGTTCCATACGCTATCAAACAACGATCTGACATGGCCGTACTCACTGAATCATACGTAGGCTATGCATTGATGTGGTTGGGGAGACAGACTGAAGGTGGAGAATTTAAATCTAGAACGTGATACTTACTTTAAATGAGTTGTTCATCTGGACCTCTTAACCCCATTGATGCTCTGCATATTGTTCCCTTGAAGCTTCTGCTACTAGACCTTCAGGACAGTCCCCTCGCTCCCTTCCTGTTTTTTTTTCCCCTTTCTCCCCACCCCCCACGCTGGATTACCCTGGAAGTAAGGATTTGGGGTGGGAGAGGGGGGAACTGAAGGCATATGTTTACAGGGTACTTTTGTGTGTAATGCGGTTAAAAGAGTACAGAACATGAAGGTGGGGTTAGAGCACAGATTGTGTATATGGGACTATTCCGCTGTTGTGCTTCAGCTTTTACAGTTGACCAAACTATTTAGCGAGGTTATTTGAAGGATTCTGCTAAAAGAGCCTCTGGGGAACTCACCATTAAAATGCTCGTGAATTTAGCAGAGGAAGTTTTACAGGAGTTCGCGACTTGGGTGGTGACTCTTTCCAGTGAATTGCTTTGGAGAGCCTAATATTCTTGCATTCAATGACAAAGAGGAAATAGATTTATTAAGGGTTTGAAGAACTTTGTGTAGCAGCTAATTTAAAAACTTACAATCTACAAGATGGAGATTTACATTAATCAATCACCTAAGTCTAAATCATTGCTTGTGTACTTGGGACAACATCTCTAAATTATCAATCCAGAAGTTGACACAATTACAGATCAGCAAGGTAATTGGATAATCCTTTTTTTTTTGGAAGGATAAGTAGGAATTAATCTGCAAGCAACAGGAGCTGGAAACTAATCGAGAAAACCTCCGAGAATAACTGCAATCCATACCAATACTGCTGCCTTTATGTAAAAGAAATGCCTCTGGGAGAACACAAAAGCTACTGTGTTACTGTGCCTTGTCAGATTCTGTCACTATTTCAGGATAGTTGGATTGTACTTGGTTGCTTTCTGCAATGTCCAGCGCTGTTTTCTCTGACAAACAAGCCATTGTCTGCTTTCAATATGGAAACTGGAGGAAAGCCAGTGCAAGGTCATTGAAAACCTAAAAGTGGTAATTGGTTTGGGCGTTCTGTGCAATCTTTTGCTCATTTCCATTATGATCTGTTATGGACTTTGTGGTAAACAAGGCTGACCTATCCCCAGGTTTAGAAAACCCGATGCCCCTCGCATTGCAGTGTTTGTTTAGTAATATAGATTTACCATCCCTTTTCATGACATGCTTCTGACTTTGTGCACCATTGTGGTTTTGAGTTAACAATTTGAAAACAAAATATTCAGCATACCAGAATCTGAAATAAAAATTTCAAAAGCTGCGAGTAGTCAACAGGTCAAGCAGCAACTGTGGACAGAGAGACAAAGTTTAAGGTTTCAGTTCAATGACTCTTTATTATAGCTGAGAAAAATTTAGATGTGGCAAATTTTAAGCAAGTACAAAGTCTGGGAATGGTAGTTGGAAGAGAGAAAGGGAAGTTTTTTTTTTATTCATCAGCCTGTTCAGATATGAATCCATGGAGCAAGTGGGACTTAAACCCACACTACCACTTTGCCAGAAGATCAATGGGAGATGGTTGTGGCTGCTGGAGGCCAAACACCCAAATCCTAGGGCTTGCAGAATTTCCTTGGGATAGATATGTTTAGACAAGTTGTTCAGACATATTGACTTGAATACTGGCCTCTCAGCTCAGAGGCAGGGACACCACTACTGTGCCACAAGATCGAATGAAGGGAAGGTACCATGTGATACATGGTAGAAGCGATTAAATGGCAAAAGGAATGATGGTGCCGTTACCATTTAATAGGATCTGGGAGGTACATTTTGAGTCCAGAGAGCAGGTAATGATTAAGTGTTGTTGAAAGGATAATTAGATGAGAACTTGACTAGGTGTATTGGGGTTTGTGGTGCAGTGGTAGTGTTCCTACTTCTTGAGCAGTAGGTCCAGGTATTTGCCCCATGGATGTGTTAACATGTCTGAACAGGTTGATTTTTAAAATCTTTAAATATACAAATTATCAGTGTGGATGGAGTTTTTGGAGATTGAGAAGAAATAAAACTCTGACTTGGAAAGTATATGCCTGGACTTTGTCTAGCCAGTGTTTGGGTATCTTAATCAACCTGATCTGAGACTGTATTACACATCTCTTGGAGCAGGTGGTACTGGAACTTGAGCCTCCTGGTCCAGGGGTAGGGACGCTACACTGACTCAAGAGCCCTTTCCAGCCAGTACTTAACCCCTGGCATTTAACAGATACCAGTTGAAAGGAAGTTGTCTCCTTACTTGTGATGTTGTAAATTGAGCTTGGAGGTGATGAGTGGTTTTAATTAACTTATTCGGACATGTTATGACACATGCTTAGGGCAGGTGGGACTTGAACATGGACTTTCTGTCCCCCAGATAGGGACACTACTGCTGGATCATAATGGTCCAGTCTGGAGGAGGTGTGAGATATTTTGTTAATCAACCTGCTCAGAGGTGTAATTACACTTCTCTGGAGCAGGTGGGACTTGAATCTGGTTCTCTGTTCAGGGGTAGTGACTCTACCACTGTACCACAAGAGGTCCCCTCGATGAGGTGTGAATGAGAACAGCAGAATCATTCACAACTGTTGTTTGATTTAATGGGGCAAGAAGCTGGGCAAATTGCTAATATCAATGAGAAGTCAAGCAGATTGTAAAATGCCTAATAAAAAGGTGAGGATCTGTATTTTATGTTTGTTGAGATTCATTGGGACACTGCGGGAGGCTCAGGTCAGAGTGTGAGTGGGAGGTATGTAGGGGGCAAGAGTGGGTTCTTTTGCCTTTTCAGTGGTCACCTACTTGGTCCCACCAATGACCCTGATTGTTCCCAATTGCTTTGGTCAAAGAACTAGGCACGGAACTGATGGTTTTTGAAAAAGAATTCTGCCTTGAGCGGAACTTGAAATTCTTTATGGGGAGGATAGAAGAGGTTGAGGCTGAGACTTTTTGCTGTAGACTGTTCATTCAGGGTTAGAGAAAGGTCAGAATGGATCTTGAAACCAGTCAGAGGTTGAAATTAGAGAGGGGAATGGGTTCAAAGGAAAGTGATATTAAATGACTATCTTGGAGAGGGGTTGGCTTCCAAGAGTTAGTGAAGCTCGTGACCATAGAATCCCTACGGTGTGGAAGCAGGCCATCCAGCCCATCAAAGAGCAAACCTCCCGACCCACCCTTTATCCTATCCCTGTATTTCCCAGGGCTAGCTGGTACACTATATGGGCAATTTAACATGGCATTTCCACCTAACGTGCACATCTTTTGGATTGTGGGAGGAAGCCACAGTACCCAGAAGAAACCCATGTTGACGTGGGAGAATGTGCAAATTCCACACAGTTCGCCTGAGGCTGGAATCAAACTCTGGTTCCTGGCATTGTGAGACAGCAGTGCTAGCCTCTGACCCGCCATACCATCCCAAATAATTGACAACTAAAGGGAAGAGTTGTTTGTTTTTTTCAGAGGCAGAGAATAATCAGGAATGGAGTCCCAGAACAGCTCTAAGATAATGAGTCGTGCCGTGGAAGAGAGGTCAAGAGTGTGCATGTGGCAGCACTTAGCATTGAACATGGATCTCGGGGTGTAGATGTGATGAATGCAGTGGTTTGGGTAACGTTGAAAATTTTGAAGTTGTGGCTTTCAGACTGAGGGAATGGTTGTAGTAGAAATTCAGTTGGAATCCATCTGGAAAAAGGAAGCCTTATTTACCTATTCTTAATGGAGGCTCAGCCAATTCATATTCACCACAACAGCCCATCACGTGGCTGATCTTACGCTCTCATTAATTTCTTTCACTCACTTCCATCCAAATACAAGGTTTTTCAATAGAAACCAGTTTACGTGGGACACTTTGATCCAGCCTTGCTCAATCCTATCTCACCACTATATGACAGGTGTAAACCCAAAACGTCGACTTTCCTGCTCCTCTGCTGCCTGACCTGTGTTTCTCCAGCTCCACAATGTATTAACTCTGACTCCAGCATCTGCAGTTCTTGCTATCCCCATTTTATTTTACTCTGGTTTGTAGATGTTTGCATCAGTGCTGTTTCCCTGTTTTGTATCTCCAAATCTTCTTTTCCTCGACTTTTTCTTCATTTAAGAATCTAGGCTATCAACTTGCATCCAATATACACCAACTGACTCTCTCAACCCACTTAGTGGCTTTTTTTTAAACTTATCCAGTACCTTCTCAAAGGCATTCAGTCTCAACAATGATAATCTGGGCGGCAGCTCTGAGGGGGGAGCACCTGAGCACTTATACTAATCCTTTAGCCCTGATGTCATGATCTGCTTTTAATATTTTATTCAAATTCACTACATCCTTACAAAATGCTCATAGCTTTAATATCTGATTTATTCCAAATCGAAATGACCTCTTTGTTCTGTTTTTGCATATCTAAGAAATCAAGTTTCGGATGTCTCATTCCATTTGACTTCTGGTGTCCTTGTGAGAATTTCATTTATAGCCTGGAAACCTTCGCTGAATGATACACTAAATGGAACTGTATCATGTTAGTACTTGGATTTTGACTTTAGTTGACCTAGCAGTACTTATTGCCGCCTACTTGGTTTTTTTCCTCCTTTTGTAACTATCTGATGTTGTACGTGACTTTTTATTTTGAGGACACTGACCGCTCCCAAATCCTGTCCATGCCCTGTTCCTTTTCAGAGTCAGTCCTGTATGAACCTGACATGCTTTGATCACCCTGGCATGTGTGTCTAAGTCAGCCCTCCATCATGTTAAATTACATTTGCTTATAAGTTCACTAACTGGTGCCTGCTTCTTTGGGTAGTTTCTTTTACTTTTGTACGAAGCAACAAATTAAGCACAAAACTATAAACCTGCTGCTGGTATGTTTTTTTGCAAGCAGACTATGTTTGGTGAGAAAACAAATAATTGATTTGCAAAAAAGTGTTACATCTCTTGGCCGAAGAATGGCTCGTAATTGAGCCCCACTGCTGCATGAAACAGTATTGTTGGAGTAAATGGTTTGAATTAATTAAGTCACCAAAATGGTCAAATTGCTCGCCTTTAGTAAGGTTAACCAAAACATGGGAGACTTTGATCATGTTTCTTTAATAAACTCAAAAGTCTTTAAACAAGTAGCAAAACTGGTTATCAGCTAATGTATAATCCAAAATTAAACAATATCTCCTAAACTCTGAACAAACACATTCACGTGACAAACAAGTTGATACAATCCTGAAGATTTGATATCCTTTTTTTTACAGAAGAAAGGACAAAAGGGAAAAACACTTGTTGGCCAAGGGCCTGAACTCGAAGGATAGTATGGACTTCACTCAGTTCCCAGGGTTTCCTGTCAATGAGATTGAAGTTCTGATGGCTTTATAGTGATGGAACATCTTCAGACCAGATTTCATTTCAAATGGACTGACCGTTAGACTTGGGTCTTTGAATAGAAGTAGCCATGTAACTTTTAGTGTTCATAATGTTGTCCGAGCCTGATATTGGAAACTTTCTCATGTTCCCAAACATTCTTCTTAGAGGGATCAGTGTAACCTATTCTGCTGAAAGGCTCTACCTACTTTTTCAGAAGAGGCAGAGAGAGAATCTTGCTTACTACTAGCTTTGGTGCCCTTTTGCTTCCACTGAGACATCTAGGTATCCCAAAAAAAAACAGAAACCAACTTCAGAAGAGTGTTGCTAGGTATCCATGAACATGCAGGCTCCATTTCTTCCAAGCCAAGCTGGTCTAGCAACTAAAGCAATAAATTCATCTCTTTTCTCTCTTAAAAGCTTTCCTGCCTCCTTTCCAAAGTTATTTCATTTTTCAGTACTTACTAGGAGCGTCACAACTCATGTTACTGTCGGATAATTCCAAGAAGTTGCATACTACTTCTACATCTTTGTAAACCCTCTTTTAATCGAGAATATCCAAATAGTTAACAATATTTTCATCAAATCGTCCACTACGTAGTTTGATACTTGAAATACAAATAAATAAATAGAGGGATTGAGTTCAAGAGCCGTGAAGTTATGCTCCAGTTATACAAAAGCCTGGTTCGGCCACATCTGGAGTAGTGTGTCCAGTTCTGGTCGCCTCATTACAGGAAAGATGTGGCAGCGTTGGAAATGGTGCAGAGGAGATTTACCAGGATGTTGCCTGGAATGGAGGGAAGGTCTTAGGAGGAAAGGTTGAGAGAGCTAGGGCTTTTCTCTTTAGAATGACGAAGGATGAGAGGTGACTTGATAGAGGTGTACAAAATGATCAGAGGTATAGATAGAGTGGACAGCCAGAGACTTTTTCCGAGGGTGGTGGTAGCTAATACGAGGGGGCATCATTTTAAAGTGAGTGGAGGTAGATACAGGGGAGACGCCGGAGGTAGGCTCCTTACTCAGGGTGGTCGGGGTGTGGAATGCATTGCCGGAGAGGGTAGTGGAGTCGGCCTCATTAGGGGCATTTAAGCGGCTATTAGATAGGCATATGGATGATAGTATAAGGTCGGGTGGAGGTTAGATAGACCTTAGGTTTATGGTAAAAGTTCGGCACAACATCGTGGGCTGAAGAGCCTGTACTGTTCTATGTTCTATATTCCGTGTTCTAAATACAGCAGTGCACGGGCAAACTGTTTTAAAGTCCTCATTCGAATCCATCCATTTGGCTTTCATGGTCTTGTTTGCATTGAAAGTTAATTACCTGTCATCCCAATCTTTTAGAGGATGACACAAATATACATTAATCAGAACCAGTGACACTGATTGCAGTAACTTTGTTTGCAAATTCCCATGTCAGCCAAGTTCATAGAGTCAGTCATAGTTACACAGCACAAAGACAGACTGTTTGGTCCAATGTGTCCACATCATCCAGACGTCCCAATCTGACCTAGTCCCATTTGCCAGCATTTGGCCCATATCCCTGTAAAGTCTTCCTATTCATATACCCATCCAGATGCCTTTTTAAATGTTATCATTATCCCAACTTCTACCACTTCCTCTGGCAGCTCGTTCCATATACGCACCACGTTCTGCGTGGAAAATGTTACTGCTCAGGTCCCTTTTAAATCCTTCCACTCTTGCCTTAAACCTATGCCTTCTAGTTTTAAACTCCCCCACCCTGGTGGGGGGGGGAAGGCATTGTCTATTCAGCCCTATCTGTGCCCCTCATGACCTTATAAACCTCTATAAGGTCATTCCTCAGCCTCCAGGGAAAATAGCCCAGGCCTATTCAGCCTCTCCCCACAGCTTAAAACCTCCAACTTCGGCAACATCCCTGTAAATCTTTTCTGCACCCTTAACAACAACTTTCCTGGAGCAGGGAGACCATCGTTGAATGCAGGATTCTAAAAGTGGCTTCACCAATGTCCTGTACAGCTGCAGCATGACGTCCCAAGTTGAGATGCAATTTCTTTTCCCAATGGCACCATTGTACTTGCTGTAAGGATCAGTGACTCTTGAGGTTTCCCATCTTATTTATGGTACTGTCTGGCTTCAGATGGCTCAATCCATTTGACCTCTGGGGAACTTTGGCTTCGTTCCACTGTGTCTGCGCTCTAGAATGGCGTGGCCAAATGATATCATGTGTTTGCTGCTTGCAAATTTGGATGAATGCAAGTGCCATTAGTTACGCTTCGTACGATTATTTCTTAAGCATTGTTCTTGGGAATTGTGCCAAGACAAGATCTTTGTAAATTATGTTTAGAAGACGTTACTTATTTCAAATTTAATATTTAGAATAAATAACTTATTTGCACTCCTCATCTAGAAATGTGGGAAGACCTAAGAGGTAGAGAGATAATAGGTACTGCAGATGCTGGAGAATCCGAGATAACAAGGTGTGGAGCTGGATGAACACAGTAGGCCGAGCAGGAAAGCTTGACGTTTCGGGCCTAGACCCTTCATTTGTATGTTTTATGTATTGCTTTTTTACAACCTCCCTGACGTTTCAAAGCAGACAAGAGATTACTTCTGAAGTGTGGTCACTCATTTGGTGCGGGATTGTGGCGGCTGAATTGCATGCAGCAAGCTCCCACAAACCAGAATGCGGTGACAGAATAATCATCTTTGTGATGTTGCTGCTGTGGTGAAAATTGGTCAAGAGTCCCTGCTCTTATTGCCATGGACTCTTGGACGTCCACCTGAAAAGGCTGACAGGATCCTGCTTTAAGTCACATCCAACACCGTCAAAACTGCAGTGCATACTTCAGATTGTAGGCTTGTATTATCTGCTGCAGTTGCTAGATTAGGACTCGCTCCCACAACCTTCTGACTAAAGAGGTGAGCCAAGCCTGACAGTTGGAATGAAAAATGCACTGACAGGAAATTTTTTTTTTTCTTTTGACCAAGTACTGCACTGTATTCAAGTGTTTCTGTGTGATTGCTTTTGGCCATAGAAATGTCTGCAGTGATAGTACCATTGTGTGCATTCTCGGGGTCTGGGAAGATTGCAGGAAATTCTTGATTCCATGATCTACTTTTGTTACTTGCCCATTATTGCTTTTATTCATAGACATTTTAGTTTTAGCTCGGCTCGGTGAGAACTTCTGTGTTAAAAGGTTATAGCTTTAATTATCCCTGTCAAATTAGAGAATATTAATTCTGTTAGTGTGGCAATGTAATGCAATGGGAGGGACAATCGTTGTATGAGATGATAAACAAAAACCTCCATTTGGTTGTGTGCGTTATGTACATTTTAGGAGTTCTATAGCACCAGCTACAGAGGTGGTTTTTTGGTATAAATGAGCAATATTCTTCTCTCAGTCAACAAGTTAGTGGCCATTCATCTCATAGTTTTGTGAGATCTTGTTCTTCAAATACTGAACTTGGTTGATGGTACTTGAAATTCTTTGCATGTGGAATATTTGGGCAATGCATTGATGCTCTTTTTATAAATGCAACTCTTGTTCCTATTTAAGTCATAATCTTCTGTTGTCCCATTCAGAAACAGTGCATGAACAACAATCAATTCACCTCTTTGAACCATTATGCATGGAAGGAGGCCATTCAGTGCATAATGACTGTGCCAGCCCTTTGGAAGAATAATTCGAATGTGACTGACTCCTCCTCTCCCTGTAGCCGCGTACGTTTCTGTTTTTCCAAGTTAAAATTGACTATTTGTTCACCAAAAGGGTACAAGCTAAGTTTCTTGCATTCCAAGCAGCTGCCCTGTCATTGTGGCCAATGTTCAATGCTCCATGAATTAAGTGTGGGTTTGGAGGTCTTTTAGGGATGAATAACAGTTCACACCCATCAGTAAGAGAACACACCCGATCAATCTCCAGTTGAGCATCTTTGTAAATGAGCCTCAATGCTGATGTCCATTCCACCAAATGCACCCCCTCCCCTATCCCTGTAACTCTGCATTTCCCATGGCCAGTCCACCTAACCTGCACATCTTTGGACTGTGGGAAGAAACTGGAACACCTAGAGGAAACCTACACAGACAAACGGAGAATGTTTTTGTGGAGTTTGCACAGTTGCCCGAGAGTGGAATCGAACCTGGGTCCCTGGAGCTGTGAGGCAGCGGTGCTAACCACTGAGCTACCATCCTGCCCAGAAGAAATCTGGGCTCATCTGGGATTTGAACTCAGGGCCTCTTGCATGTCTACAACCTACAAGGCCCTAAGCAAGAATCATACCCCTAGGCCAAAGAGCCTTTGTCATCCTGTTTCTGTTCTCTTTCCTTTCAACCCAAAACAAAGCAACTGTAATGCAAAAACAACTTAAACATTTAACACGGCAAAATGAATGTAACATTTGTTTCTTCCACAAAACCAGAAGTTGCTGGAAAAGCTCAGCGGGTCTGGCAGCATCTGTGAGGAAAAAAATCAGAGTTAATGTTTTGGGTCCGGTGACCCTTGCTCAGAACGGGTGACGAGAGAGCCTGTTTTTGTGATATTGGTTAGGACGTTGGGAAAGACTACTTTGCTCTTACAAATAATGTTGCCAAGTCTCAAGTGTCCACTTGAGAGGGCTTTGTTTTAAACTCCTTTTGAAAGCTGTTACCTATAACTCTGTCAGTCCCAAAAGCGTCAGCCTGGTCTTCAAATCCTCTTGAACCAATGTCCTTCTGACTCAGAGTAGTAGTTAATACGTAGCCCAAGTTGTTCCTTCAGTCAAATCCTAATACAGACGCCTGAAAGAACAATAGACTTTAATTTCTCTGCTGCCTTTCCTGAACTCAGGATGCCCCAATGTGCTTTGTATGTGCAATGAAAGTACTTTTGATGAGCAGTCATGTAGAAAATGCCACTGAGAAACATTATTATTCACTTCTCGCGTGCAGAATTTGTAACCGAGCGTGTGTAGTGCTAGGACAGAAAAATGGTCACACGATGAAGTAAAGTAATTTTGAGGAAGGCTCTCTCATTCTGAATGTATATGAGTGATACTGGTGCCTGTATCAGGACATTGAGGCATGAAAAGACAGTTATATCAGCAGTCCTATTGTTGGTGTGCTCTAGTGAAGTGAATATCTCCCTTTTGTGCACATTTGTACAGGACATAGGTGAGATTTTATTTTAAACTTTGCTTAGAAATTGACCACCCTGTCAGCTCATCATGGATATTAAAGATGTTAAAGGTCAGACTGTCTAGGAGCTTCAAAAGAATTTACAATGCAATTGCGCATTTGATGTTGCCCCAGTGTTTAAACAGGTTGTCCGGAGTGTTTAGGTTACGCGTTCAGGTTTTTTTTTTTTATTTTTGCTCTCTCAAAGCTTTCGTGCAAGTAAGCTTGAAATTTATCCAATCTACACGGGGTTATTTTGGTAACCCTTTGGCCTTGTAATCAATACTTGCAGATGTGATGGTGCCTTCTTTTTCACAATGTAACAGAGCTCTCTTCTTTTGGTCATTGGCAGAATAAAAGATAGATCAAATGATGGTACAGTTTCTTTTTGAAACTGCTGTGTTTCACTTTGTAAATAGTCCAATGGGGTCTTCCTGGCACTGCTTCATTCCAGCGTTGATTTGTGGAACTAGTCATTTTAAAGCTGGGGCTAGTCTTTATAGATTGATTTCAGCCATAAATGTAGCAAGAAACAGAGAAACCTTCAACTATGACTTGCAAGTAATGAACACCAGGTTTTATTAATTTACAAGTATCAGTGAGAAGCAGATAATTGTCCTGCATGAAAAGCAGGAAGTGGGGCCCAGTTTCCTGCTTGAAGAGCTATTGAAAGTTAATATATCAAAGCCACCACTCCCAAGTTCATTTGACTGAAGCTAATCCGGTTAAGGTATTTTAAACAGACCCTTTTGGTCCAACTCGTCCGCATCGACCAGACATTCCAATCTGACCTAGTCCCATTTGCCAGCATTTGGCTCATACCCCTTTTAAACCCTTCCCGTTCACAAACCCATCCAGACGCCTTTTAAATATTGTAATTGTACCAGCCTTCACCACTTCCTCTGGCAACGCATTCCACACACACACCACCCTCTGGGTGTAAAGGTTACCCCTCAGGTCCTTTTAAAATCTTTCCCTTCTCACCTTAAACCTATGCCCTCTAGTTTTGGATATCCCCACCCTAGAAGAAAAGACCTTGCCTGTTCATCCTATCCTTTCCCCTCATGCTTTAATAAACCTCTGTAAGGTTACCCCTCAGCCTCCACCCCAGGGAAAATAGCCGCCGGCCCATTCAGCCTCTCCCTATAATTCAAACCCTCCAGCCCCAGCAATATCGTTGTAAATCTTTTCTGCACACTTTCAATTTTACAACATCTTCCCTATAGCAGGGTGACTAGAATTGTGCACAGTATTCTAAAGGTGGTTCCAACAACGTCCTGTACAGCTGCAGCATGACGGCCTGACCCCTGTGCTCGATGCTCTGACCAATAAAGGCAAGTATACCAAAGCCGCCTTCATCACTCTTCCTTTCTACCTTCAAATCCACTTTCAATTAACTATGCACCGGCACCCCTAAGTTTCTTTGTTCTGCAACACTCCCCAGGGCCCCACCGTTCAGTTTATAAGTCCTGCCCTGGTTTGCCTTAACAAAATGCAATATCTCACTTTTATCTAAATTAACCTCCATCTACCACTCATTGGCCCATCTGATCAAGGTCCCGTTGTACTCTAAGATAAGAGAGTCCTGGAGTTGTCGAGTAATACAGCATGGAAACAGGCTCTTTGACCCAAACTGGTCCAAGCTGACCATGGTGCCCACTGAGCTAGTTCCAATTGCCTGCATTTGGTCCATATCCCTCCTAAACTGTTCCCATCCATGTACCTATCCAAGTGCTTTTTAAATGTTGCTATTGTACCTGCCTTAACCACTTCCTCTGGCAGCCCATTCCATATACACACAACTCTCTGGGTGAAGAAGTTGCCAGTCAGATCTTTTTTAAATCTTTCCCTTCTTAAACCTATGTCCTCTAGTTTTCAAATCCCCCTCCCTGGGGAAAAAGACTATATGCACTCATCCCATCCATGCCCCTGATAATTTTATACACCTTGATAAGATCACCCCTCATTCTCCTCTGTTCCAATGAATAAAGTCCTGTCCCGGTCAACCTCCCCCAATAACTCAGGCCTACTAGTCCTGGGCAACACCCTCGTAATCTTTTTTGCACATTTTCCGGTTTAACTATGTCTTTCCTATAACAGAGTGACCAAAACTGTACATGATACTCCATGTGCGGCTTCACCAATGACTTGTACAACTGTAACATAATGTCCCAACTCCTTTAATCCATGCATTGACCAATGAAGGCCAGCATGCTTAATACCGTCTTCACCACAATGTCTACCTGTGACAAAATATGTACTTGTACCCTTGGGTCCCTCTGTTCCACAGCACTCCTCAGGACCTTACCATTTACTGTATAAGTCCTACCCTGGTTTGACTTTCCAAGTGCAACACCTGTCACTTATCTGGATTGAATTGTACTTGCCAATCCTCAGCCCACTTCCCCATCTGATCAAGATCCCTCTAATTTTTGATAACCTTCCTTGCTATCAACGGTACTTCCTAATTTTGTATCGTCTGCAAACTTGCTAATCATGCCTTGTACATTCACATCCAGATCATTTACGCAAATAACAAAGGTCCCAGCATCGACCCCTGTCTTCCCCACTGTCCACTACACCACCTATTTCGGTGTCATCAGCAAATTACTAACCACACCTCCTATATTCACAAACCAAATCATTTATATAAATGATGAAAAGCAGTGGACCCAGCAGCAATCCTTGTGGCACATCGCTGGTCACAGGCCTCCAGTCTGAAAAGCAACCCTCTACCACCACCCTCCGTCTCCAACCTTCAAGCTAATTTTGTATCCAATTGTCTAGCTCCCCCGGATCCCATGTGATCTAATGTTCCTAACCAGACTACTGTATGGAGCTTTATTTATATAAACACTTTGCTGAAGTCCTTGTAGACAACGTCTACCACTTTGCCTTCATCAATTGCCTTTGTCCCTTCTTCAAAAGACTGAATCAAGTTTATGCATGGGAAATCATATCTTGCCAAGCCGTGTTGACTATCCCTAATCAATACTTGCCTTTCCAAATGCATGCAAATCCTGTCCCTCCAACAATTTGTCCACCACTGACTTAAGGCTCACAGGTCTATAGTTCCCTGTCTTTTCCTTAGAGTCTTTCTGAAATAATTGAGAAGAAACAGATCTTGGAAGGCAACTGGTTTCAAAAGAGGAGTTGGAGTGGGATATTCAGGCCCTTGGACTAGATGTACCATTCAATAAAAGTCTCCTCGGCCTCTGACTCAACTCCGGTTTCTTGCATTATCCCCATGTCACTTGATTTCTTAAACAGGCAAGCTCGGGTTTCTGATGGTGTAGACTGTATCTGGACCTAGGGAGAAACCAGTTTTGAGGAGAGTTAAATTACAGGGACAGGTTGTAAAGACCAGGCTTTTATTCCCTTTAATAGAGAAGATTAAGGAGTTACTAATTGATGTATTTATGATGGTGATTAACTGTTTTAATAGAGTGGATAAAGAAACTATTTCCTTTAGTGGGAGTGTCCAGTACAAGGGGATATAAGTCAGGCCATTCAAGGATCATGTCAGGAAATCCTTCCTTTATAAGGAGGATAGAAGACTGGAAACGTTTCCCCAGGGCAGCTGTTGCAGCTTAGAATCAATTCGAAAATTTCAGAAGAAAGATTATAAGCTTTCCTAAAACAAATCTATTAAAGGGTAATGGAATGTAAATTAATAATTGAATTAAGAATAGATCAACCATGATTTATTTGAATGATGGACCAGGCTGGAAGGGCTGAATGGCCGCCTCCTGGATTCCTCTGTGCCCATAAGTCATTTCAGTCTTGCCACACAAATGATTTTTTGTGTGTGTGTGTGTGTGCGTGTGGTGGTGGGGGAGGGTGGTGGGGGCACTTGCTCTCGCTTTTTCTCTATCTCACTGTCTCTTGCTCTCTATTTCTCTCGCTCTCTCTCTCTCTCTGTCTTTAGCATCACCAAGCTACAATTTTGTGTCTAGACTTGTAAACATCACAGTACCCAGAAGAAAAATGGGAAGTTTTAAGTCTCATTACTTTTCACTTGATGGGGTGGGGGGGGAGGAAATGTGATGTTGCTAGGAATTCAATAAACGAGGCCATACGCTGGGGATAATCAAGCCACTTGTGGTCATTCTACACAGTAAATGTGAATCCAATTCTACACAGTGAATTTTATGCATTACATTTTCAACTCCTGGTAGGGATGAGCACAAGAAAATGGCGAAGAAGCAAAGAACAAACTTGTGTTCGTACAGCACTTTTCACTACATAAGGATGTGCCAAATCACTGTGCAGCACATGGAATTTAGATACTGGTAGAATGTCGGAAATGTGACAGCTGACGTGAGCACAGTAAGCTCTAACAAACAGCAGTGAAGTCATAATAACTAAATTGTTTTAAGTAATGCTGATTAAGGGACAAATATTGGCCAGGCCACTGAAGAGAACTCCTCTAATCATCTAATAGTATCATGGCGTATTTTGTGTTCAGCAGAGATGGCAGACAAGCCGTTAGTTTAATGGTGTAAAAGACAATGCCTTTGAACAGTGCAGCATTTCTTTGGTGCTGCATTGGGTGCATCAGCCCCAGGTGCAAGCTCCTTAACCAATATCGATTCAAAGGACTAGTGCGCTATCAACTAAATCACGATCAGCATGGTAAGTTGTTCTTGCTAAGCCTGTGTTTATTTTTGTTATATATGCCTTTACATTTCAGAACATTGATCTATGGTGCAATGATTTCTCCTTAACCTGAAAAAGAAAGCAACCTGGGAACAAATTATTCCATTCTGGCGCACAGTTTCTAGACTCTTGTGGGACATGTTGTGTTCAATTTTTTTATTATAATTGGGCCTTGCCGGTTCTGTCGGAATAAAAACACCCAGATGGTGCAGGAAGTGACCTTTTAATCTTTGAACGTTTACACTCTATTTCCTGTCCAAAGTAACAGCAGTGAGTTTACAAACGAGTGAGATCAAATGAGAAATTATATGTGTGGTGAAAATGGGGTGGTTGAATTAGAAGATAAACAAAGAAAAGCAGCAGGGTTAATCTGAACTCTCGTTAGGGGGAAAAAGGAAAGGTTAATTTTGTGCATTTTCTTTACCTTGCAGCTAATATCTTGTGGATATAAGAAGGGTTGTGTTCAATTTAGTTTACTTCAAGGGCAGATTTATTCAGCTGCCAAATTCCATAATTCCTTTCTCTTCTGCACCATCTGGAAATCTCTGCAAAATCTTGGTGTGGGAAAGAAAATGTAATCACAGACACACAGAATCTAAGATGAATTCCTTTAAGTTTGTGTTCAAGCAGCTAATGAAACCTATATATAATTTGTGACAGTATATTTAGTCACAGTGAATCATTTTGTTTTAATGAAAGGGTATTGTCTCACGTTGAGTTCTGTAATTAATATCCTGCTCTTGAGCTATTTGTATATTGTTTCAGTGAGGTACAATTTGGGTAATCCTGTTAGAAATGTGCACCAAATCACCATTTGATGATGAATGTTAACCTGAAATCCACAGTGGTTGCATGTACACTTTACTGTATCTTCCTTTTCAATAAAGCATTCCAGTTCGAATAATTGCACTTAAGTGTAAAGATGTTGTGCAAAGGAATTAAAGTCTGTGTACATCATTTTAAGGTAAAGTATATGAAAGCGGTTTCTATTTTCTCTAGGGTCTTTATTTCTCAAGTTGAAAATAATGGTGAGCTAATGCGAATGAGACAAAACTGCAGATGATTACAATGCGGGGGGAAAAAAACACAGGAATCTTTTTGCAGGCTGTAATTCTACACTGTGCTACAATCTGCAGGTCAATTTCATGAAGCACTGACTGAGGTTTACTGCACTAGGTTACAAGGCTCATTTTGCCTCCTGCACAAATTTAGTCTCCCTTGGAGATTTTTCCAGTGTTAGGTGGGCATTGTTAGGACCTTTTACTTTTTAAACCATATTAGCCAGGCTCTGCAATAAGTTCACAAGGTGCCCAGAAGGTCCAAAGAAGGAGCTGCATGGGTGCATGTTTTTAAATCTGGCTTCAGCCTATCATTCTGAAAAGGCATTTGCATCACTTTGTCTTTTAGTTTAAGGAGTTGGATCTGGACGTGAGATTTTGTTAAAACAAAAATCTAAAATGTTCAAACACTGAACTGGTCAGGCAGCATCTATGGTGAGAGAAACCAAGATAATGGGTGGGATTTTAAAAGGCTTGAGCACATTGACTGACAGAAATTAAAATTGGACCTTAAGTATCCAATTGGTCACTCTGTAAAACTGTGAAGATAAACTGCTTTTAATCAACTACGGACCTTTATGGAATGAAGGGGTAGAAAATGAATTTCCATTCCTCTTTCCTTCACTTGCTGAAAACATATTGCAACTAATTTTTCCTGATTCTGATGAAAGATCAGAGACCTGATCAGATTAACAGCATATAGCCCTTTTCCACTACTGTCAGACCTCCTGAGTACTTCCAACATTTTCTGGTTTGATGTTGAAGGAAAAGGCAGATTAGGGTGGGGTAACTGAGCTTCATAAGGTGCTACAACTTTCTATAATCCCTTTCTTCAAACCCTGTTAAAATGATGGGGGGGCACCTTGAAGGGAAAATAAATCTACATGAAACTCAGCATCTTCCTTTACTCTGTTGCCTGAACTTACCCTCTCAGAATCCCAGAGTTGTTACAATGCAGGAGGCCGCCATTCAGGCCAGTGTGTCTGTACCAGCTGTCTGAGCATTTTGACTTAGTGCCAATCTGCTGCCTTTTCCTATAACTTTGCACATTTGAAGACTATTTAAATAGAAACAAAGCCCTCTTGAATGCCTCAATTGAACCTGCCTCCACCACATTTCTACACAGTCCATTCCAGGCCCCACCTACATGCTGTGTGGGGAAAATTTATCTTCTCTCATCACATTTTCTTCTCTTGCAAAACACTTTTTTGCTGAAACTCTCTCCCTTCTGATTCTCAAACCCTTTGAGTAGGAACAGTTTATCCCTATTTGTGCAGACCCCTCACAATTTTGAAAACTTCTATCAAATCTCTTCCTCGCCTTCTGTCCAAGATGACATTCCCAACATCTCCAATCTATCCTCCTAACTGAAGCGTCTCATCCATGGAATCATTTTTGCAAACCTGTTTTATACTGTGTCCAATGTATTCACATCCTTTCTGTAGTGTAGCACCCACAACTATTCACAGTACTCCCAGCTGAAGTTTAACCGGTGTCCTGTATAGGTTCAGCATAGGCACTTGTATCTTTATGCTTTTATTAATAGAGCCACAAATACAGATTCTTTTTTCAAACAAAAGGTTCTCTCTGCTTATCCTGTCACCCTCTAATGACTCATGCCACCGTATGTATGGTTTCTATTAACGGCTGAATTGGAGAAGTTGTCCATGGTATTCCATTGAACATTTTCTAATGTAGTTTAAAATGTCTGCTAGTCACAACCATGGCATTACATGGAGAATTTTATAGCATCAGTGAGGACTGAAGCAAATGGGTGGAATTCCACTCTGTTTGACTGAAGTTTGGTGGCAGACCCAAAAAAATCAGCTGGATGCCTCACTCATCCCTACACCATGATCAGGAAAGCCCACTCAGGGTGCCTGAGTGGCCAGTCAGTGGACTTTCTTCCAAGATCACCTCCCGAGACAGTGTTGTCTACGCAGTCCGAGGCAAGCTGCCATTGTGCCAGAATTCCAGGGGCAGTGGGTGTGGATGGTGAAATCGTGAAGTCTGTGTCTCACAGAGTGGCAGCTAAGGGAGGTTGGCACCAGTAGAGTGGCATTCAGTGGCTAACTCCCTGCCCCTTGTCTACTGCCACTGCCAAATATCGTTCTCTGTTTGGGGAAAACTCCAGGACACCCCAGCATCCAGGTAGGCCCATCTTCTTGTCTTACTGTTCAAGAGGACTGCCAGTGGTGGTGTCTGCCTGGAGCGAAGTTAGTGGGCCACCTGAGGGTGTCATTGGTGGCAGGACAGGAAGCTCATTGATTCCTGTGGTGACAGGAAGGCTGTAGAGATTTTTCCAATACCATTCTGAACGGTTACCTTGTGCCAGTTCCCCTGCCACTTTTATTGACAGAGAAGGTTCTGCCCAACATCTTATTGAAGAAACCAATCCATTCCAATGAAGGTTGCAGTTAGTAAACCTTCCACCAAAGGGCTGTAGAGCGGATGGCTGGGGATAAAAATATTCATGTAACTGGTGGACAGTATCAGTTTAATAACTGCAGGGTGGGGATTGTTTACTAATTTAATGTTTCAGAAAGGAAAGCTCTCTCTTTTTCGGAGTCATATAGCAACAGGTCCTAGAGGAAATTGTCGGTTTGGAAACTGAAACCTGATGAGAACTGTGAGGATTCAGTTATATCCTGTAGGGTTGGGTTCATGGTTTGCTTTTATTCTGGCTTGAGTCCACGTCCTTTACCCATTAAACAGCTTAATCCAGTTTGTTAAATTTTGCTTGACTTACCAGGTTTAACCTTTTTTAATTAAAGCAGATAATTGGCAGTTATGCTGTTGTTTTAAACATGCAAACTAACTTGGACAGTTTCAGCTTCAACTGACGTTATACCTAACGTGCTCTGGTTTTGGAACCTCCTGTAGCTGAATAGCCTGGCCTAATGCAACCGGCAGAACAGTTTTGAAAAGATACGTGTGTGTGTGTGTGTGTGTGTGTGTGTGTGTGTGCGCATAATTCATAGTGTTGTGGAATTTAATCTGTTTTGGCCAATGCCAGTTTTTGTTCTTGAATGTGCATCATGTACAAATGTGCTCTGAGCCGAGTGTTAACGAGTTGGCTGCATGTCTTTTGGTTGTCTTGCAACGGGAACGGTGGGATTGCTTTAATAAAGTGTAATTCGAATGGCCGTAACTGGTTTAATAGGAATTGGTCATTCTGCCTCTGATGGGTGAGTTTGCATAATATATCCTGTTTCAAGTTGCCACGTGATGCAGTGCAGTCTAGACACAGTTGACTTGTGTCTTTCTTCGAACTTTTCAGATAACTTATAACCAGTTCCTACCATGTAAAAACTCAACAGTTACACTCTCCTTAGCACCAATGCGTTGTTTCCTTTCTTTGACCAAATTGCATTTTTATTGAAATTGAAACTTAATCTTAACTGGAACCAGCTGATGATTTTGTGTTGTGCAACTCTCTCCCAGGCTTCAATGGCATGGTCAGCTCATAGCCATCTGATGTGCTGCCAAAGGCCAAAGAATAGTATTCTATAACAAAGAATGTAGTAAATCTAGGTTAGCCCCAACTGGTTGAAGAGAATAGGTTTGTGTGTCTCTGCTGTGATTAAAGTGCTTGTTCTGTCAGTGAATCTACTGTTCTGTTTATTTCACTGTGCTTAGTGAATAAAGCTTACAATCTGCTCTCCTCTTGATATATATTTTGTAATTAACTTTGAATAATAAAACTCCTTGCTTGCCAAAATAAAGGTTGAATTTCTGCAATGCCTCTCATTAAACTCAAGATGTCCTGAGAAACTTTGCAGTTAGTTGCATTGAAATGCAAAACAAAATCATCCACGTTTGATGGGTATCTTGCCTGAAAAACCATGAAGGGCCTCAGTTAGAGATCATGTATTATAAATCCTCCCACCCAGAACTCGATTCAGGCAGAGGTGGGAAGGTGTAAGGGACAAGATACACCCTCACCTTGTCTAATAAAAAGCCATTCCTACCTTACCACCTCCAACACTGAAAGATGTCACCCATAGGGGAGGCAATGTCCTAGTGGTATTATCACTGGACGGTTAATCCAGAGACCCAGATAACATTCTGGGGACCCAGGTTCAAATCCTGACAGCAGATGGTGGAATTTGAATTCAATAAATATCTGGAATTAAGAGTCTAATGATAACCACGAATCCATTGTAGATTGTTGGAAAAACCCATCTGGTTCATTAATGTCCTTTAGGGAAGGAAACTGCCATCCTTACCTGGTCTGGCCTACATGTGACTCCAGACCCACAGCAATGTGGTTGACTCTGAATTGCCCTCTGGGCAATAAATACTGCCTAGCCAGCGATGCCCTCATCTCATTAACAAATAAAGAAAAGTAAACATTCCCTATTATGTCAAAAGTGTAGAAAATATGGCAGCCAGTTGGCACATAGCAAGCTCCCATAGCCAACAATACAACTGTAACCAAACCATTTAGTCCAGTAGAGTTGGTTGAAGGATAAATACTGGCCCCAAGGTCATGCAAATAATGCTGTGGAATATTTTCTGTTCACCCGGGCTGGGGGAAGGGCAGTGTGGTTGGTTAGACGCAACCTTCTAACAGTTGCTAAATACTGCTTAACTATCAGCTGACATGGCATGCTCTAATTCCTGAGGTGCTTCGAACCAGCAGCCTTTCATCTCAGGAGTAGAACTTGCTTTTCTTTAAATGTGGATTTTATCCTAGATTCTTCAGACATTTAACTGGAGAAAGGCACTGTTATAGCCTCTGTACGATGATGAACCTATAATTTGCTGCCAATACAATTGGTGGGCGCTCAAATGCTGTTCACAATTTTAATGGCATAAGTAACTTTCACTGCTTGGTATTGGTGAATAAACAAGAGCAGGGTGTGATGTTTTGTAGTATCGTTTACTATAACTAGAAGGAAAAGTACCTAGCTAGACAAGCATTTATTGCCAATCCCTACTTGGCCTTGGGATGACGATGAGCCATTGCCTTGAACCACTGTAGTTCTAGTGATGCCCATACATCCACACTGCTGTTAAGAGTAGCTTCAGGATGTTGACCCAGTGACAAATGAAGGAACAGCGATACAGTTCCACATAGAGACGTTCTATGATTTGGAGGGGAATTTTTTAGGTGTGTTTGCCTGCTGCCCTTGAATTTCTAGGTGGTAAATATTGTGGATTTGGATACTGTGATCTACGAAGCCAAGGTGAACTCCTGCTTGTACATGGCACACGTTGCTGTCACAGCGTCACTGTTGGAAGAGATGTGAACTGAGCAGACTTCCGTTGTTGAACATTTTGAACGTTACTGGAGTTACCTGTCGAGGCAAGTGGGGAGTATTCCACCACAGTCCTGACTTGTGACTTCAGGAAGGTGGGCAGAATTTGGGGAGTGGGGAGGTGACTTTCTCACCATTTCATGAGGAGAGAGACACGGTTCTAGTGCAAGGTTATCAATCTAAAACATTACCTTTTGTTTCTCCACAGATCCTGACTGTCTGTCCCAAGTATTTCTAACAGTTTTGTGTGTTTATTTCAAATTTCTGGCATTTGCAGTATTTTGTTCTCGTATTAGTTTAGAATTGAATCCCTGTAAAGGCTGAAGTAATTTTGCATGCAGTTAGTTAAGGAATGGTCTCCACTACAGTGCACTTAGTCACCAATTTCTTCAGATGGAATTTTTAGTCCTTGTAGCCTTCTCTCTTTGATACTGGCTGCCATTTATCGAAAATGACTCCCCTTAAAGGTTTATTACACTAACTAATGGGTTTTGGATGATCAGTGATGTCCAGGATAAAGCTTGAGTAAGAATGGGAAAAAAAGATCTGTTTTGGTGAGCGCTTATAAAATTCAAACAAGGGATAGACTGGTGTGCTGCTGCACTTATGCAGAAAATGCGATGTTGGCTTATACTTAGTCACGCAAGTGTTTTTATAGAGAAAGGTTTGGAGCAAAGCAAAATGTCAGAACCTCAAATTATTACCGTGTAACCTTTATTTTAACACAATTAAAGTGCTGGTTCTGTTATAATGGACTATGTTTCACCCTTTTCAATTTACTAAACCCAGTTTGCTTGGGAGCCATAAAGAATGGAGGAGAAGGAAGTTCCTGCTTTGAGATTCCATTGTGATTCCTTGCTCACTATTACCAGTTGTGCAGTAGAGTAGGGTGGCGCGTTCTCTCTTGCACGTTTGACCCAACACTTAAATTCTTTGGTCTGCCTCATTAGAAAGGCAGAAAGAACAACAAGGTTGCTGATTAGAAATGAAGAGGGGTGGGGGATCCAGACCATCACAAATGGGGAGACAGATCAAAGCATGTTAACTAGTGCAATTTGACAGCAAATTAGCTCTGCTGATTTAACGGCAAAACGCTTGTAACAACCTGGAAGTGAGGTAGAGAAAGTTTGGGTGAAAGGACCTTTTATGAGTATATTCAATCCAGTCGTGAGGCAACTGGAAATCCGATTGGAAAGTAATGATCTAATTTATGGTTGCGTCCAGTTCTCAAAGGCATTTTGTTTTAGCTAGCCAGCAGTTTTCTTTTTACTTGATGATTTCATCCAATTAGTTAATAGGCTCTATCATTCTCATAAAAACGACAAAATCTGGCATCAATTTACTTTCTAAAAGCTTTTCGTTCATGTGTATTTGCAAATGAAGTAGGAGTCGCTAAAGTTTAATGTAAGCAATGAAATAGTATTAGAAAAGAATAATTGCAATGGAGTTGAATACATCTCAGGATCCATTGATTTCTATGAGTAATCAGCAGGCTAGGTCATTTAGCTCCTCAAATCAGATACTTTAGAGACTTCTAAGCGACTCTTGGATAGGCACATGGAGGATAGTAAAATGGAGGGTATGCAGGGTATATTGATCTTAGTAGGATAATAGGTCGGCACAACATCGTGGGCAGAAGAGCCTGTACTGTGCTGTCCTGTTCTATGTTCTAAATCAGCTGTGCCATTTAATCATATCAGAGCTGAACAATTTTGCAGTTTATCCTCTAGAACATCTAGATTCCTCCTATTATCAAAGCTCTCTAATTTTTCTCCATTTAGAAAATATGTTTGTTTTATTCTCCCTGTCAAAATGAGCAACTTCACATTTTCCCACATGATACTCAATTTGCCAGATTTTCGCCCACTCAATCAGTCTATCTTCTTACAGCCTGCTTATGCCTTGATAATTTACTTTCCTACCTATCTTCATATCATAATCAGATTCGGCAACCCTATCTTTTTGCTCACTTGTGTAAAATGTAGGTAGTTAAGATCCTATAGCAGATCCTTGGGGCACATGACTTGTTACATCTTGTAAACCAGAAAAAGACCAATTTATATTTACCGTTTTTTGTTTAGCTGGCCAATTTTCTATCCTGGCCAATACGCTATCCCTTGTACAATAAGATTTTCCACAATAGCATTTGTGACATTTATCAGATGCATTCTGCATTTCTAAGTACAGTGCATCCACCAGTTCCCCTTCACTCTCAGCGTATGTTTCATTCTTAAAGAAACTCCAATTGATCAGTTAAAGATAAGTTTTGTGAAAATATCTTGATGCTGCCTGATTATCTTGAATTAACCGAAGTGTCCTCCTATAACCTCTTGAATAATAGCTTCTAATATTTTCCCCATGGCAGATGTTAAACTAACGGGCCTGTAGTTTCCTTCTTTCTATCTTCCTCCCTCCGTTATCATTTGCAATCTTCTGATGTAACGGGATCTTCCCTGAATCTAAGGAGTTTTGTATATCAATTATCTCGTGTAGCTCCTTGTAAGATCTCGGGATGAAATCCATCAGGATCCAAGCACTTGTCCGTCTGCAGCTCCAATAGTTTACTCTTGGCACTTTTCTAGTTATTGAGATGTTGGCCTATTTCCTCCCTCCCTTCTATTTCCTGATTTATCACTGCTTCTGGGATATTACTTGTATCCTCCGTAATGAAGACTTTGTTTGTTTATAAAAATGTACCTGTACAATTCATCTGTCACTTTGTTTTCCATTATTAAATATTTAGACTTGCTTTCTGTGGGGTAAACACACTCTGTAAACTTGTCTTTGAGTGTATACAGAAATTCTTTCTATCTGTTTTTATATTTATGATTGGATATCTCTCATACTCTAATTCTTTACTTTCTATATTCTGTCCTATCTTTGCACAATTATGTTGCTTTCTTTTAGTTTAACTCTATCATTAATTTTTTTTAGTTAACATGGATGGTGAGCCCATCCCTTGGAATTTTCTTGTATGAAAGAGACACGAGTATTCTGTAATATCTCCTTGTCTGCCTGTCACTGCATCCATGTTGACCTATCCTTTAACTGAATTTGCCAATTTACTTGAGCCACCTCAGCCTATTTAGTTTTAAAACACAAATTTTGACCCATTTCCCTCCCTCCAAACTCTATGTAATATTCAATCATGTTATGGTTCCTATTACCTAGAGCACTCCACTTTGAGATCATTCATTTAATCCTATTTTGTTGCATAACAGCACATCCAGTATAACCTGCTCACTGGCTCCAGAGCTTCTAACAAGTTATCACAAAGTCATTCTCTGTACTCCCAATCTGTGCTGCGTTTGCACTTCTGAGTTTTTTTCAGTTTATGTGTAGATTAAAATCTCATGATTATTGCCTTGGCTTTCTGACAAGTTACCATTGTTTCTTCCATTATTCCTCACCCTGTCATTGGGTTACTATTACGGCGCCTATACACAACTCTCTCTCTCAAATGACTGTTTGCCTTTATCATTTCTCATCTCGACCCAAATTAATTCCAAATCCTGATTTTTGTAATTTATCCCTTTCTATTGTGCTAATGTCATTACTGAATTAGCACAGCCATCCCTTTACCATTTTTTAAAGAAGAATAAGAGGCTGGGAAAATATCCTGTACCTTCAATATTCAGATACCAATACGTGTATCCTGAAGCTGTGTCTCTGTAATGGCCCCCAGTTGTACTTATTTGTTCCTATTTGCAGTCTCGGTTTTTCAGATACAGCCTTTAGTCTAAGTCCATTCTTTTTGTAACGTCTGCCCTTACCAGGTGATGTATTAGGATTTGTACTCTCCAGCCTTTCATGTCAGTCTGTTTATTGTTTCCCATATTAACAGCTTTCTCTTTTGTCTTATCACTACCCTCTGTTGATTTACCTTTTCCTTCCCAAATTTGATTCCTTGCCCCCGCTATTTAGTAAAAAAATTCTATCTACTTCCCTTATTTTACGGCTCATGAGAACACTGGCCCCAGTATAGTTAAAAGTGGAGACCATCCCAACGGTACAGTGCCCCATGAACGAAAACCCATTCCTCCCACAACAGGTCTTTGAACAACATATTCATCTGTCTAATCTGATCTGCCCAATGCCAACTAGAATGTGACTCAGGTAATAATGCAGAGATTATGACCATTGAGGTTCCGCTTATAAATTTGGTGCCTGGCTGCTCACCAGGCACCAACACAGTAGGCCAGGCAGCATCAGACCAATCTGAAACATCAGCTTTGCTGTTCCTCTGATGCTGCCTGGCTTGTTGTGTTCCTCCAGCTCCACACTTTGTTATCCCAGCCTGTCTAGTCTTTCTTCATAGTCTGTGCTGGAGAGATTCAACTATATCCTGGTGGATCGTTGTCTGCATCCTTTCAAATGCAATCACATCTTAGTATGCGACAGTAGGTAGAGACAATCAATACATTTCTTCTTGCTCCCACTATCTGAATGGCTTCCTGTCCCACAGTGCTGTGGTTAGTTTTCCCATCCACTCTACAGCCCTCGTGCTCCCACCCATAGAAGAACCTCAGACACCCCACACCCTGGTGAATTGCAAAAGGCCAGGTCTCCTGATTTCATGGTTCCCTTACCTACCTCACTTGCATTCAAGATCTCTGACTGACTAATCCTGAATACCTTACTCAAAGAGGAGTGACTACGTTCTGGTTAAAAAATCTGGTTATAAAAAAACAGTGCACGTTGGCCAGAGGATTCAAGAACTGGAACATAGGTTTCTAGTTGCAGCAAGACATCCATCAAAGTTTGACAATAGATGCTAGAAGGATTTTGTCAGGCTGGGGGACACAGTTTAAGAATAAAAGGGGTTCGCCTTTTTGTATAGAGATGAGAAGAAATTGCTTCACCTTCCCTAAGACTTTGCAGTATTTGTATTTCAGTCTCCAGCTCAAACTCTGAGCCAAAGCTTCTCGAACTTCAAGCACTTACTGCAGAAGTGTTTGGCATTAAACCATCCTGCCATCCTTAATATTTTCTAATTAGTTAATTTTTTAATTAAATATTTACGTGGAAACACAAAATATAGGAGTAGGCCATTGGCCCTTCAAACATTCTCCACCATTCAATATGATCATGGCTGCTTGTCCATATCAGTACCCTCTTCCTGCTTTCTCCCCATGTGCTTTGATCCCTTTAGTCCTAGATCTATATCTGCATCATCTTGAAAGTCTTCAATGTGTTAGTCTTAACAGTTTCCTGTGGCAGAGCATTCCACAGGTTCACCACTCTTTGGATGAAGAAATCTCTTTTCATCTCTGTCCTAAATCCCTTAACTTTACATGCTAATCCCTTTTAAGTGGGACCTTATTGAATGCCTTCTGAAAATCCAAATAAACCATATCTACTTGCTCACCCTTATCCACTCTACTATTACACCCTCAAAAAATTCCAGCAGATTTGTCGACCATAATTTCCCCTTCATAAATCCATATCACTGCCACGGTCTTCCAAATGCTCTGCTATTATGTGCATCTTTTAAAATGGATTGTTGCATTTTTCCCCACTATTGATGTCAAGCTGATTAGTCTGTAATTCATTATCGTCTATCTGCCTCCCTTCTTAAATAGAGGGGTTACATTAGCTACGAATAGACAAACAGCAAGACTTTGTCTGCAGGGAGTTCATACACAAGTTGATGCTAACCAAGTTATGGATTCCAAAGAGCTGCCTTGTCGCATCTTGAACGATGAAAAGTAAGCACCTATTTGTTGGATGCAGTGGTGACCCCTATTTCCTTCGCTATTGAAGTGACCCTGCAGCAGTTCCCTAAGCGCCTGCCTTCTCTTTTCTCTGAAACTACACAATCAGATCTGCCAAAAATCAAACAAGACAGCTGGTGCCAGATTCAATGCCAAACAGACTAAGGTACCTGACCTGGATCCTTCTCAAGTTATTATAATTATGTGCATACCTGCTTTTTGGTATTATTGGTATAATTTAGTATTATTGAGTCTCCTGGCCCTGATGAAGTGCATCCCAGGGTACTAAAAGAGGTGATGGGGGAGAAAGAAAATGCACTAGTAATTATTTACCAAAATTCACTGGACTCTGGGGTGGTTCCCGCAGATTGGAAAACAGCCAATGTGATGCCACTGTTTAAAAAAGGAAGTAGACAAAAAGCAGGTAACTATAGGCCAGTTAGCTTAATTTCAGTAGTGGGGAAAATGCTTGAATCTATCATTAAAGAAGAAATAGCAAGACATCTGGATATAAATTGTCCCATTGGGAACACCCAGCATGGGTTCATGAAGGGTAGGTCATGTTTAACTAAATTGGTGGAATTCTTTGAGGATATTACTTGCATGGTGGACAATGGGGAACCTGTGGATGTGGTGTATCTGGATTTCCAGAAGGCATTTGACAAGGTCCCACACCAAAGGCTGCCGCATAAGATAAAGTTGCACGGTATTACAGGTAATGTATTGGCATGGATTGAGGATTGATTGACCAGTAGAAAGCAAAGAGTAGGGGTAAATGGGTGTTTTTCTGGTTGGCAGTCAGTGGCTAGTGGTGTGCCTCAGGGATCAGTGTTGGGCCCTCAATTGTTTACAATTTGCATACATGATTTGGAGTTGGGGACGAAGTGTGGTGTGTCAAAATTTGCAGATGACACTAAGGTGAGTGGTACAGCAAAGTGTGCAGAAGACACTGAAAGTCTGCAGAGGGATAGAGATAGTCTAAGTGACTGGGCAAAGGTCTGGCAGATGGAGTACAATGTTGATAAGTGTGAGGTCATCCATTTTGGTAGGAATAACAGCAAAATGGACTATGTTTTAAATGGTAAAAAATTGCAGCACGCTGCTGTGCAAAGGGACTTGGATGTCCTTGTGCATGAATCGCTGAAGGTGGGATTGCAGGTGCAGCAGGTGATTAAAAGGGCAAATGGAATTTTGTCTGCCATTGCTAGAGGGATGGAGTTTAAAAACAGGGAGGCTATGCTGCAGCTGTATAGGGTCCTGGTGAGGCCACACCTGGAGTACTGTGTGCAGTTTTGGTCTCCTTACTTGAGAAGAGATATACAAGCACCGGAGCGGGTGCAGAGGAGATTCACTCGGTTGATTCCAAAGTTGAGAGAGTTGGATTATGAGGAGAGACTGAGTAGGCTGGGATTATACTCATTGGAATTCAGAAGAATGAGGGGAGATCTTACAGGAACATATAAGATTATAAAGGGAATAGATAAGGTGAAGGCAGGTAGGTTGTCTCCGCTAGCAGGTGAAACTAGGACTAGAGGGCATCACCTCAAAATAAAGGGAAGCAGATGTAGGACTGAGGTCAGGAGGAACTTCTTCACCCAAAGGGTTGTGAATCTGTGGAATTCCCTGCCCAGTGATGCAGTTGAAGCTACCTCGCTGAATGTTTTTAAGGCAAGGCTAGATAAATTTTTGAACAGTGAAGGAATTAAGGGTTATGGTGAGTGGGCGGGTAAGTGGAGCTGAGTCTCAAAAAGATCATCCATGATCTTATTAAATGGCGGGGCAGGCTCAAGGGGTCAGATGGCCTATTCCTGCTCCTAGTTCTTATGTTCTTATGTAAGTCCACTGTAGTACATAATGAGTCAGCCATTTACCAAAGGCATAGTTGAAAAGGTACAGTACAGCTCTCCAATACATAACCAGCACCTCCAATGCTAGTCCCTCGAGAAGTAATTATATTACCATATTCTGCTGGACAGCCTCACACATTCCCACCACTCTAAACATCCATTTATCCAAACTGTGCTGCACACATCCTGATTCACAGCAAATCCCATTCACCCGTCAGCCCTGTGCTCACTGACCTATATCGGCTCCTGCTGCAGCAACCGGCCTGTTTAGAAATTATCTTCTTTATCTCCAGATTCCCTACATGATCATAAAATCTTTTCTGCTTCTGTACCTTTCTGCAGCCTTGCAATCTCCAAACTTTTAGTCTTGGATGGATTCCCAATTTTAATCTCGCTACCTGTCGTAATCTTCTGCAGGTCAGGCCTACACCTTGAGTTCTCTTAATCTTGAGTTGTCTCAGTGCTCCTTAAAAGCCACCACTTTGTCAAAGTGTTCAGACGTCTGGAGGGCGTATGATTAAGAGGTTTGTCGATGAAAGAAAATTGGCAGGGTGGTAAAAAGCTTACAACTGCCCTCCTGACTATCAAAGGAGGACATTAATGCATTTGTCAGGTGTGCAAAGCAGTGGCAAATGGAATTCAACTTGGAAAAGCATGAAGTAATGCACCTGGGGAGGGCTAATGCGTCATGGGGCTAACCTATGCATAGTAGGTCCCTGGAAAGTACTGCAGATTGGAAGGACCTTGGTTTACATGTCCACAGATCCCTTAAGGTAGCAGGGTAGTTCTGAGGAAGGGTCACTTGACCTGAAACAGTACCTTCGATTTCTCTCCCACAGATGCTGCCAGATCTGCTGAGCTTTTCCAGTAATTTCTGTTTTTGTTGCTAATTTACAGCAGCCGCAGTTCTTTCAGTTTTTATTCAGGTAGGTCAGATAGTTAAGAAGGTAGATGGGAAATTCGCCTTTAGGTGAGGTATAAAATGTAAGAGCAAGGAGGTTATGCTGGGACTGTATAAAACACTGATTAGGCCCTAACTGGAGTACTGCCTGCAGTTTTGATCATCACAGGATGCGATTTCACTCAAGAGTGCATAGGAGACTTACTAAGGTGCTGCTTGGGCTGGAGAGTCTGCACTATGAGGAAAGATTGGATCAGCTAAGGTTGTTTTCCTTGGAGCAGTGAAGGTTGAGGGGAGTCCTGGTAGACGTGTATAAGATTATGATGGGCATAGAGTGGAAGGTGCTTTTAATCCATGAGTAGAAGTGTCCGTACCCAGGCCACGTAGATTTCAGGTAAAGGGTAGAAGGCTAAGAGGAGAGTTGAAGAGTTTTCGCCTAGGTAGAAGTCTGGAACTCTTGAAAGAAAGGCCGGTTGAGCGCGAAATTCTTGCAAAGTAATATTTAGATCTTGTAACATTTAAGTAGTACCTACACTTATGGACTGCAGCAGCAGCTTACCACCATGACCTCCAAGGCAACTAGGGGCAGGTAATAAATTGAAATAAATGATTTATTGCCAGTTGTATTTAGCAAAAAAACTGGAGTGTAATATGTCACCACACTCCTCTGCCATTTTAAGTTATAGAAAATATTAATATATAACTAAAAACAGAGTTCTTCCTCCCTTCTTGTGGCCCATTCGATGTGGGAGTGGGGCTGGGGTGTCGCCACAGCAGGCTCCATGGCCGCCAATGCCCTGGCATCACAGTCCATTTCAGGAGTCCCACTCCTGGGCTACCATCGCTGCTACTGTTCTGCTGTCAGCAGTACCACGCCATCACATTGCCACTGCTGTGGCAACCACCACTCCCACTGATCCTCCAGGAGTACCAATTCGGGCCTACCACATCGTCATAGCTGAAGGCCAACCTACCAATGCCAACCACAGAAGCCAAAATGCTATCACCACCAGCTTGAAAGCCACTGCTTCGAGTCCCATGCTGGTAGGCCCACCAACCTCTCCGGTGCCATCTCTTGCCTCGAGGCCCACACTCTCTGTAGTCACAAGCCAGTGCCACTCACATCTCACAGATAAATGTGTTTTTTTTTTGGAAAAACATCATTTGCATTGTCTTAGGCTCCAAGGCTATGGGTTAAAAGGTGGAAAATGAGATTTTTAAAAATTATTATTAACCTATTTTTCTAATCAGACTGTTCAGAGATGTCATTACACAACTCTGGAGTAGGTGAGACTTAAAACTGGCCCTCCTGGTTCAGAGGTAGAGACATTACCACTGTGCCGCAAGGACCTATCGGTTAAGATTGAGCATTTTCAGACCAGTATGACCATAGGCTGGAAAATGAGATTTATGTAGTCAGATTGTAGGTGACAGGTGCAAACTCGATGGGCCAATTGGCCGCCTCCTTCTGTGTGTAAAAT
Organism: Ginglymostoma cirratum; assembly: GCA_024137785.1. Taxonomy (NCBI): domain Eukaryota; kingdom Metazoa; phylum Chordata; class Chondrichthyes; order Orectolobiformes; family Ginglymostomatidae; genus Ginglymostoma; species Ginglymostoma cirratum. The sequence goes on along the minus strand of JAHRHZ010000023.1, from coordinate 16,475,081 downwards.
ATCAAAGTCTAATATCTCCTTTTGCAGTTTGGTGCCAAATTTTGTTTGCTAACATCCATGTGAATCATCTTGCTTTGTTTTACTGCATTAAAATACCAAATAAATAATATTGGCTGGTTTACTGTGAGAATGAAGTGACAAGTAAAGCTCAAATTTCAGAGAGTAATGGCACAAAAATCCCTGAAAGAGACAGCATTTCTGCTCATAACTCTCATGTAACCATCCCTATGTGTTCATAAACTAATTACTCCAGCTAGAAAATCACTCCATTAAGATATATCTCCTCTTATTCATCCAGCTCCATTCAGATTTGATCATGCCTACTTACTGTCTTAAACATGGTTAGCAGATGTCTCTACAAAGCATTTAAAAAAAGCATTCTGGAGACCTAAGTACACTGTATTATAGAAATTATCTCTGCCAAATTGGGATGTCACTATCTTGAAATAAAAAAGATTGGTAAACTGAGATTACTGCTTTCTGAGGCCATGTTGACTGCACTGTATACTGTACAAGTAGTCTAGCTTGTTCCATGATTAATCCCATTGTTGCAGGGATTATTAGCAGATTTATGCTTGTGCACATTTTGCTTTGTAACCACAGAAATGTCTATAGAATTGGAAACAAGCTATGGCCTTCAACTCCACCATCCTGAGCAGAATTTTAATTCCTTCTCCAGCATTGATTAGAAGTTTCAAAGATAAACTATCCATCTTGGGGATTTATTTTGTCATCTGCCCCTTCTGGGTTTTCAGTAACATTTCACTCAAGACATGTATTCCAGAAAAATGCTAAATTGGGTAAAAGGTTGCTCATATGTTCTTTGATATACAGTTCCAGGAAATAATCTTCCACCATCATGACAAACTTCAGTTTCTCTTCATTTTAAACTAATTATCAGCTTTAAGAATTGCCAATGACAGACTGTTCTAGTTTTTGTAACAATGAAAGAACGTACGTTTACTATGGGCTTTAAAGGAAACTTCAGGGCCCATTTATCCTCCCTAGTCATATCCTTCACATTTTGCCTGCAGAGGCTTCTTACAGTTTATATTTATTCACTTCACTTTGTGTCATCTTGTTCATTCCTTTGGGGATCTTAGGTTTGTTTAGTTTGCACCGTGTTCTTACAAAGCATTTAATTTGAGCATTCAGCCTTTAACAACCTATTGCTTTCCTTCAACGACACCAACTGCCACCCCAAAAATTTCCTTCAACGTTACATTCATTCCTATCCAAGACTGACTTGAGTTGTCTTTTGAAAAAAAATGACATGCCTGACTTTTTAATCCAGATTAGATCAATTTTTTTAAATTTCATACATGTGCTGCCCAGAGATATCACAAGCCAACTCTAAGTGTGTTTCCCAAGTCAGAATGTGAGTTGTACCTCATGACAGCCATGAAGCAGTGGATCAAATAACAGGTACAAATTATAGTTTGTTAACACCAGATTCTGAATCATTTGGAAAGTTCTATCTTACAATAAGGTTTATGAGGATTTCCCCATCGGTAACAAAAGTATTTGTTTTTCCAAAACTGTAGCAAATTCTTCATGAAGGCATGCTTTCATTTCTTGCAAAAAAAAAATCCCAAAGCAATAAGTAGATCGCTGTCTACCTTTTCAAAATGAATTGGTGTGCTTATTGAATTGTTGCTTATCCTGATTTGAATGCATTTTAATGTCAAATTTTTGAACGATCAACTAGGAGATGAGAAAATATATAACCTGAATTTAGAATAAAAGGCATTAATTCGGGTTGTCTTCCTTTTCTAAGTAGTCCATTTTTTCTTATGGGTAGAAGGCAGGGCTAGGAGCGGTTGCATGATGCAGATAGGGACTCTTTGTTTCATATTCACTACTGAAGTCCATTCAGACCCTCGAACATCCTAGCCAATCAAGTGCCCTCACTACCCTATCCCCACACCTCCACATTTCCCATAGCTAACTGACCTTGCCTGCACGTCCCTGGACACTACAGGCAATTTAGCATGGCCGGTCCACCTAACCTACCAATCTTTGGAAAGTGGGAGGAAACCGGAGGAAACCCACGCAGACACCAGGAGAATGTACAAGCTCCACACAGACGGTCGCCCGAGGCTGGGATCGAGCCTGGGTCCCTAGCGCTGTGAGGCAGCAGTCCTAACCACTGAGCCACCGTGCCACCCAGCAAATGGTCTCTAACAAATTTAGCTTCCCATTGCGTTTAATAACGGTGTGTTATTGTAAAGACTTTAAATGGGCTTATGTAATTTGATATCATCTAAACTGTAAAAGTTATTAATATGTTCTTATTAAATACTTGACAGGTGAACTAGAAAGGCCACAAGGGCAGTTCACAGTTTGAGCCAGGTTAATAGATTTCAGTTGGATGGTGGAAGGGATGTTACAATGTTTGTCAATACCCCTGCTCCTGATCACAGCTCCTGCCAGGACGTAATACTTGTGGACGTTATAGAGGGCAAAATGTTATTTGCCATTAAATAGCCTAAAAACGAGCATCCTAACTTGTACACAAGTAAAATTTAACTGAGTGAAGTACCAGAGTTAGTCCCATGTTAGAAAGCTGTGCACCCACAAGGAATGAAGGTGCTTAGGGGAGGGTAGGGCAAGGCCACAGACTGACGGAGCCTTTCGAGTGCAATCTAGTTAAAAACAAACCACAGATTACTACTGATGCAGCAATCACTGCCATAAGATGCATTTTTAAAAGACACATGATCAGAGAAAAAAGCAACCCTACCAATCTCGCAAAGGTGGTATTAAACACAAGGAATCAAAATGGATGGGTTTTCTTCCTTATGTGGTCAGTGTATTGCATGTTGGAATGGTACTGCAAACGCATCAAGTTAGGAGATATGGCTTTCTTAATGTGCACATAATTGCTGGTCAAATTCTTGGCAGACTGTGTTAGTCTCCTACAATGGGTACAGCCTCAATCACGAGATGTGGTCCATCATTGCTTTATTTAATTAAGAAATATGAAATGTCACTGAAAAGAACATGTATCATATTAATCACCCATTATAGGTTTGGGGGTTGGAAACTAAAATCCCCTTCATCTCACATTCTTCCCTTTTATGTTTAAGGTGGACTACAAACTCTGCTGTTCCAAAATGCCACCTGTCTATTTCAGCATTGCCACAGTTACTTTTTCAGTTGGCAGCAAGTGAAGCCAAAATATCGCTAGGGTTTGAGTCATTTCAGTTTTCCCCCACCCAAGCAGAAAATTGAAAGTAGACCGATCAGTCAGGGGTCAACGATGATATTGAATGTCCCCCCAACTTTACAGATGGAAGTAACTGAAGGGTCCAGGCCCGAAACATCCTGCTCCTCTGATGCCGCCTGGCCTGCTGTGTTCATCCAGCTCTACACCTTGCTATCTCCGATCCTCCAGCATCTGCAGTTCCCACGATCTCTGACTGAAAATGGCCACAAATTCAGGTCATCAGCTTAAGACCAGCTAACACACGTGCTCTTCCCCACTCCACTAGTAAATGTGTGGTGGTTAAATTGGACGAGCTCCTATGAACTTAATCCTTTGAACAAAGGGGAACAAGAGAAATCAGCCAGGATGCCACATTTATGTGAACTCCAGTTGCCTGTCCTCTGGAAATGCAACACTGTGCTGAATAAGAATCGTATATCAACTGTGATGTAGCAAAGGTCTAAAACACATAGCAACAGCCCAATTAGAGTTTAATTTGCACACCACTCAGATTCAGACAAAAACTCAGTTTTTGAGGTACCAGAAGCTACCAGTATAAGTTTGTGGCATCAGCAGAGGAGGGAGAAAACTGGGTCGAGCAGGAGAAACCTTCACTCAAAATTTCTCACTTCAAAAAGTGCAAAATGGACTTAAAGCAGCTATTAAACTGCAACGCCATTTAATGACGGTGAGATCGCCTTCAAAGGCTGTCATCCTATGCAGCAACACAAATTTGTTAACGGCATCCAGCTACTTTACTTGAATCTGACCATAGTGTATTTGCGATCGAAGACAAGGTGATAATGTCTATTTGCTCAAAGATATACTCAGGTGATGCTCGGAGCAGCTGTATTGCAAGACAGAAATACAACACAAAGTAGGAGCACAAGATCACTGAAGCTTATTCTGCTGTCCAGTAAGATCATGGTCGATTGTGACCATAACTTCATTTGTATGCTGTTCCCCATCCCCCACCTCACCTCCTAACCCTTGATTCCTTGATCAATCACAAATGTAACTCCGTCTTGAATATGTTCATTGACCCAGCCTCAATGGGGTAGTCCAATCTCCAAAAACCCTCAGTTAAGACAAATACAGCTCCTCAAACACTATAAGTAGATTGCTTCTATCCAAAGACACCAACTTACATTTAAAATGTTGCAGTCAGTCAACTCATGAATGATCTGGTATTTCCTGCAGCAGGGCAGCACTGGATGTATTTGATCCAATATTAAAGCCGTCATTGAACTGAATATATTCCTTTCAGAAAGAATAGAGTAATTGAAAATTTTCATAAGCTTCTAACAATCCTAGAGATGCAGTCAGATTGTGGCTAATGAGGCATGTAGTTTGAATTAGAAAATTTCCTGATTTACTAGGCTCACCTCAGCAAAAAGCGTTCCAAATTAAGTTTCCCTTTGACGGCACGATGAGAGTTGAGCACTCTGATTGCAAAACGGAGTATAGGTGGCCACAGGTAGACGAGAGGCACAAGCCAGGCCGGTTAGAAGGTTCATCTCAGTTCTCCTGGGCCTTCATCCAGTTGTTTTAAAGGCTGTTGGCCCTTGAGCTCTTTCTCCTTACATCCCCCCTCCCTAGAGCTCTGATTAAAATACTCAGAGACCTTAAGCCATCTTTCAAATGCATTTATGCTAACTCAAAGTTTGTGACTTCCACACCACAGATTAAGACCTTTTGCAAAAGCCACAATGGGGTGTTTTAAACTCAGCACCAATCACGTTTTTGTGTTTATATATTTTGTTAACCTTGCCACCAGTTGTTGTTGTTGTTGTTGTTGTTGTCCTATTTTGAATTTTAGGAATAGAATAAACTTTAGTCACTTAGAAGATATTCAGCGAATAATGAGCTCCTCCTCCTGTAGCAGTGATTTTAAACAAAAATTCCTGAAGGCTGAAGTGGTTAGGAAAGCAATAACAAACGAACATTTCGTTCCTTCCCCCATTCAAGTTGCTCCTAATACAAAAGGCCAAGCTGACCCAGTTACAGAGGAACGAGTTTTAGCTGCTTTAATTAACAAAGTTCAACTGCCCTTCCAGTGGACAACTTATTCACAAACCTGCTTGAAGTTTGGAGCTTTTGAATTTCAGCTGTATTTCAAGGGAAAGCTACAAACAACATAAGCACGACTAGGAAAGACGACCTGTTTAGGGATTATCGGGAACGAGGAACCGAATTAAAGAACAGGTCCTCGAGGGTTATAATCTCTCAATTACTACTTGAGCCACATGAAAATTGGCATAGGGACGCGAGAATATGGGAAGTAAACACTTGGCTATAAGAGTGGTGCGGGAATAAAAGGGTTCCTTTTCATGGGGCATTAGCATCAGTATTGGAACAGCAGGGATCTGTACCACTGGGACAGTCTCCACCTGAACCAAGCTGGGACCAGTGTTCTAGTGAAACGGTAAATAGGGTGGTCAACAGGACTTTAAACTAAAAAGTCGGGTGGGGGTGGGGAAGGGAAGAGTAAAACTGCAAGAAGTATAATGGCCAATGGGAAACAAAGCAGCAGGTTAACATCTGTGGGGATGGATTCAACTGCATGGAAACACATGATAAGGAAGGAGAGCTCGGGAGCGGTTGTTAGTCTCCAGAGTGCACAATAGGACAGAGTTCTCAGAAAGGGTTAGGAACCAAACTTCAAACACACTGGATAAACGAATGACAATAGGCGGGAAGGTAAATACAGGACTGAAGGTGGTGTACCTGAATGCATGCAGTATACGAAATAAGATAAATGAGTTTGTGGCGCAGATCAAAATTGGCAGGTGTGATGTAGTGGGCATCACTGAGACGTAGCTGCCAGCGGATTAAGGCTGGGACCTAAATATCCAAGAATGTGCATCCTATCACAGAGAGGCAGGTGGGGTGATGGGGTGGGGTTGCCTTATTGGTAAGAAGTGAAATTAAATCTATCAAGAAATGATGTAGGGTCAGATGATGTAGAATCTGTTTGGATAGAATTGAGGAATCGCAAAGATTTAAAAAAAGCCATAATGGGAGTTATGTACAGGCCTCCAAACAGTAGTCAGGATGTGGGGCACAATATACACCAGGAGATAGAAAACGTGTGTAAGAAAGGCAAAGTCACAGTGATTGAGGGATTTCAATATGCAGGTGGACTGGGAAAATCACGTTGGTAGTGGATCGCAAGAAATTTATGGAATGTCTATGAGATGGTGTTTTGGAGCAGCTTGTGATGGAGCCCACTTGGGAACAGGTAATTCTGGATTTAGTGATATGCAATGAGGCAGACTTGATAAGGAAGCTTAAGGTGAAGGAACCCTTAGGAGGCAGTGATCGTAACACGATAGAATTTACTCTGCAATTTGAGAGGGAGAAGATAGAATCAGGTGTAACGGTATTACAATTGAATAAAGACAACTACAGCGGCTTGAGGAAGGAACTGACCAGAACTAACTGGGAGAGGAGCCCAGCAGGAAAGACAGTGGAACAGCAATGGCAGGAATTTCTAGGAGTAATTCTGGAGACACAACAAAAATTCGTCCCTAGAAAAAAAGCATACTAAAGGGAGGATGAGGCAACTATCGCTGACAACGGAAGTTAGGGGCTTCATAAGAGCAAAAGAGAAAGCATATAATGTGGTGAAAGGCAATGCAAAGCCAGCAAATTGCGACGTCTACAAAGACCAACAGAGGACAATAAGAAAAGAAATAAAGAGGGAGAAGATTAAATATGAAGGTAAGCTAGCCAGTAATATAAAAGAAGATTGCAAGAGGTTTGCTTAGATATAAAAAGGGCAAAAGAGAGACAAAAGTGGACATTAGACTGCTGGGAAATGACGCTGGAGAAGTAGTAATTGGGAACAAAGAAATGGCAGAGGAACTGAACAAGTACTTTGTGCCAGTCTTCACAGTGGAAGACACGAGTAACATCCCCAAAAATCAATAGAGTCCAGGGCAGAGGTAAGTATGCTGGCCAACACGAAGGAGAAGGTACTAGAAAAACTGAAAGGTCTGAAGGTGGATAAATCACCTGGGCCAAATGGCTTATACCCCAGAGTGCTGAAGGAGATAGTGGAGATGGTGATGGTGATGGTGATCTTCCAGGAATCACTGGAGTCAGGGAAGGTCCCAGAGGACTGGAAAATCGCTAATGTAAACCACCCCCCATTTAAAAAGGGAGTGAGGCAAAAGATGTGAAATCACAGGCTGATTAGCCTGACCTCAGTCATTGGTAAGATATTGGAGTCCATTGTGAAGGATGAGATTTCTGAATATTTGGAAGGGCGTGGTAAAATAGGGCAAAGTCAGCATGGTTTCATCAAGGGGAAATCATGCCTGAGAAATCTGTTAGAATTTTATGAGGAAGTAACGAGCAGGGTAGACCAAGGAGAGCCAATGGATGTTATCTACCTGGACTTCCAGAAGGCCTTTGACAAGGTGCCGCACAGGAAGCTGCTGAGTAAGATAAGGGCCCATGGTGTTAGAGGCAAGGTATTAGCATGGATAGTCTGGCAGAAAGCAGAGAGTGGGGATAAAAGGGTTCTTCTCAGGATGGCAGCCGGAATCTAGTGGTATTCCACAAGGGTCAGTGTTGGGAATACAACTTTTCACTTTACACATCAATGATCTAGATGAAGGAACTGAGGGCATTCTGGCAATGTTTGCAGATGATACAAAGATGGGTAGAGGGACAGGTAGTATTGAGGAGGCGGGGATGCTGCAGAAGGATTTAGACAGGTTAGGAGAGTGGGCAAAAAAAGTTGCAGATGGAATACAATGTGGGAAAGTGTGAGCTCATGCACTTTAGTCCGAAGAATAGAGTCATAGATCATTTTCTAAATGGGGAGAAAATTCAGGAACCTGAAGTGCAAATGGACGTGAGAGTCCTAGTCCAGGATTCTGTTCAGGTAAATTTGCATGTTGAGTCAGTAGTTAGGAAGGCAAATACAAAATTGACATTTATTTTGAGAGCACTGGAATGTAAAAGCAGGGATGTAATTCTGAGGCTTTATCAGGCTTTGTTCAGATCACATTTAGAGTATTGTGAGCAATTTTGGACCCCATAGCTCAGGAAGGATGTACTGGTCCTGAAGTGGTCCAGAGCACATTCATGAGAATGATCCCAGGAATGAAAGGCTTAATATATGAGGAACGTTTGAGAACTCTGGGTCTGTACTCAATGGAGTTTAGAAGGATGAGGGGGATCTAATTTAAACTTACAGAATGCTGAATGGCTGAGATAGAGTGGACGTTGGGAAGATTTCTCCATTAGTAGGAGACACTAGGAGCTGAGGGTACAGCTTTGGAGTAAAGGGAAGACCCTTTAGAAATTAGGAGGAGAAACTTCTTCAGCCAGAGAGTGGTTAATCTTTGGAATTCATTGCCACAGAGTGCAGTGGAGATCAGGTCATTGACTATATTTAAGACAGAAATAGAAAGGTTCTTGATTTCAAGGGGATCAAAGATTACAAGCGGGAGAATGGGGTTGAGAAACTTGCCAGCCCTAATTGAATGGCAGAGCAGACTTGATGGGCCAAATGGCCAAATTTCTGCTGATATATCTTATGGTCTAATACAAATAAAATCAGAAGACGTAGTGACCACCAGTGGGATTGCACTGGGCGGGAAAGGTTGCAGTGGGCCAGTGGCTCCATCACAACTGAATAAGTGGGTCCAAGGCTACCAAGGTCAGCCTTTTTTTTTTGAGTTTTAAGAACTAATGGGTTAAAATACACTGTGATAGCACTGCAGTTGCTTAAGTAAATCTATTGTTTGAAACATTGTCTAATTTTTGTTCTTTGGCAGTACCTGAATGTCCCATAAAGCAACGTGCAGCATGGTACTGGCTAGCACATGAGCAGAATAAATTACAGTTTAGACAGGGGAGTGAGCTTTGCTTGATGGATTACAAGCTAAAATGCTTACGTTAGCATAAGAGTTGTTCAGCAGAGCTTCTAATTATTTGGACTCTCTGGTACCAGTTATATTTGCACAATGAGGTAACAGTGATTGATGTAAAAAGCATAACAAGATGGGGCCTGATGGGGTCCAGTAACATTCATTTCAATCCAAACCAAACATGATTTCGATGTGATGAGGTGCTATCTGAATGGCATTATTAATATTGATGTTATTGAGAGATGCTGCAACGTGCTTTTCAGTAGAGCTAATACAGTATTGCAATCCCAGAATGATATTGTTAATTAAAAGCTCTTAACCATTACAACACTGTACGTTATGCCGCAAACTCTTTGCTTTTAAAACCGACTGTCGTTTTACAACAGCCATCATTAATGTATCTGCATTCACTTTGGCCTGAATCCCCAGCCATTTAAAATGGTTGATTTGCATATTGATCATTTTTTTTCTTGATGTAACAATGTTTTTATTCGAAGCTATAATATGGATTTGTAAATCCCAGTAGAATCGCCTCTTATTTTCTGGCTCCCTGTATTTACAGCCATTTTGGTTCATCTGTTTGCTCATTCAGAATCCTATTTATGTCAGTATATGGTGTCAGCTGTGGAATGATATTTCATTGTTGCTGGAGTTGTGTACCACAGCCCCCTCCAGAGCAATGACCTTTTTGGGCTGGAATTCCTGGAACATGTCCCGCGCTTCGACCAAACAACATGAATGGCTGGAAAGACAACAACAGTCTTTGACTGTAACATTTAACTCTCAGAGAGTGATCAGATTGCTTCCGTTTTGCCATTTGCTCAAGCAGTGTCTTTATCAGCACTTCATTTTCCTCCCTGCCTTGCCTTTTTACCTTTAATTGCTTTGTGCTTTTGCCAAGTTTAATCTTTAAAAGTATAGTTGGTAAATGAGTTGTGATTCATTCTGCTGATTTTGGCTTTGCCCCGCCACCTAAGTACCAACCAAAATACAATACCGCATTGAACTTTTCTGCATTGTTGCCGAATTCTTCACTTTTTTTTATTGGTAAAACACAATGTCCATTCCCTTTGGACAGATCTTTTGTTTCTGTGGAGTGCTGAGGGCAAGGTTACAGTAATGGTTTTTGAACACGCTGTTGCCATTTCTTGCCCTTGCTGAAGGCGTACATTAAATATCTTTGGAACAGCACAACAGCTTTGTTCAAGAGACTTCCAGATTTAACTCCTTCCATATTCAAAAAAAAGTTATTTTTGGCATTAAGCCAGAGAGATAAAGGATATACTTCAGCAAAAGCTGTTAAGTGTACTTTATAGTTAACCAGTTCATCATTGTGATCACTTTTTTTGTTCTATTTGATACAGGGTGACTTGTATTATTTAATATTTTAAATGCACTGCTACTCCCTCACTGCCACTAGATCTGGCTGATGACAGTATAATAATTGAATATATTTCTCTGCATGTTATTTTTATTGGCAGGCCCAATCGGAGTCTCAAATGTATGCAAACGTATTAGAGGTTTAAGTATTTTCCTTGTGGTTCACCTGTTCAGGGGGTTTTGAAAATATCTCTTTCAACCAGTATTTTCTTTATTACATGCTATTCTCTTCTACCAGCCCTACCATTCTCCTAGATGGCTGGACACTCGTGCATATGAGCTAGTCAAAGACTGGTGTGTGTGCATGCAATGCGTGTGCAAAACTGATGAGAGTAACTCATTGCCAATGCCAGAACTGTTGTGTACGTTTTGGGTAACTTGGCCACCTCGTCATGTAAATGGTAACGAATGCAATTTTTTTAATATGAAGAAAAGGGGGATCTTTGGGATAAAATGCAATATTGTACCAATGGGCCTTCGGACTAGCTATAGTCATGTGACCTCTGTGAGCCACTAGCTGGGACCGTTCATCTCGCCCATTTCAATAAGTCGCAGTACAAGCCAGACTGTTGTCTTGAGAGCTCAAAAGTATTCAGAATCTTCTGTGCGGTGAATTCTGTCTCTTATTCTGTTAGCAGTGCTGAACTGAGTCTGTTGGAAGTTAGTTTAAAAAATCGGACTGACCTGACCTGGTCATTAAAAAAAAAAAACCTGACAGCTTTTAAGTGTTGTAGGTTAAAACAGGAGAGTTTTTTCTCTGAGATAGTAAGTTGCTATAAATCATTGTTGCCTTAATGATGGTCTAACTTTGTATAGTTTTCCCCCCAAGAAATATGATAGTAATGTTACCTTCATATATTTAGGAGTTTTTGCGAAAGCAGCGAAAAATAATTTGCTTAGTGTTATGTAACTCCCTCACAATCTGACGTAAATCATGTGCTGATTTGAACTCTCAACTTATTGCTTATATTGAGTTTCAAGAGGAAAATTCGTCTGGTATGTAAATATTTTAGTTGGGTAACTTCTTTTAAAAAAAAAAAAATCCCTGTGTACAATCTGTGCATGTTATTGATATGTGGGGTGTGTGTGTGAGATCACAGGCAGTAGATTGAATATAAATGAAGTTAATCTCAGTGAGAAGAAAAATCTCAGTGTGAGCTATCTGCTATCTAGCTTTGTACTGAGTGATTCTGTTTCTGTAGAATGTCTGTGTGCTTGTGAACATAAAGTTCTATTCTTTTGAAATACAAATCTGTGCATTCCAGTAACACACCAGTGCTGTGTGTGTGGGTGTTTGGACATACAGCAGATTGCAAAAAGTCTTCTGTAAAGGATCTGAACACTAACATATACCACGAGCCTCCATAAGGAATTGAGCTGAATGTATAAACGTGAAACGTGCAACGTGCACTAACATTGAGATTGTGGCTATTGTAGGTTATGTCCGTCAAAGAAGCTGGGTCAGAATATTGACCAGAAGTTCTAATATTGCATTTGTACAGTAGAGAAAGTTTCCTGTCAAGTGTACCAGTTTGTAAGGAGTTATTTTCCTCATCAGGATATTGAGACATGTAATCAGTGTCAGAAGTATTTTACTAAACGTGCTCTGACCATTATTTAGAATACAGTCATTGCTTGATCCAAGAAGAATTTTGCTAAAATTCTGTTTATGAAGAGTGAAGATCCAGCTCTGCCTGCAGAGCTGCTCAAGGACATCAGAATTGTGTGTCATCACTGTGGTATTTGACCCTGTAACCACCTCCAAGTACTCTGTGTTCCTTCAGTCCTTGCCTCTTGCACATCCCACACTGACTCGCTAAATCTTTGGCAGCCATTGCTTTGATCTGTCAAGGTTCTGGCATTCCCTTCCACCACCTCCACTTCTCTACATTTCCTCCTTTTTAGCCACTTCTTAAAACCTACCTCTTCCACTAAGCTTTTGGCCATCTGTCTCCATGGCCTGGATATTAAGAGGAGTGGCAGTCACAGTTGCATTGCCACATCGCCAATCTTTCTTTTTAATATTAATGCTGAGGTACAAATTTCTATCTGGAAATTCCCATCCTGGCTCCTTATGAAGTGTGAATCATACTGGAAATGCCTGCCTCTTTGTAGGTTACGTGGAACAATCCCTCTTCTGTACCCACACTGGTCCTAAACCCCACCTCTTCCTCCGTTACATTGATGACTGTATTGGCGTCGCCGCGTGCTCCCACGAGGAGCTCGAACAGTTCATCCACTTCACCAACACCTTCCGCCCCAACCTGAAGTTCACCTGGACCATCTCCAATGCCTCTCTCTCCTTCCTGGACATCTCTGTCTCCATCTCCGGCAACCACCTAGAAACCGATGTCCATTTCAAGCCCACCGACTCCCACAGCTACCGAGAATACACCTTCTCCCACCCACCTTCCTGCAAAAATGCCATCCCCCTATTCCCAATTCCTTCGCTTCCGCCGCATCTGCTCCCAGGATGAGGCATTCCACTCCCGTACATCCTCGGATGTCCTCGTTTTTCAAGGACCGTAACTTGCCCCCCGCACTGGTCGAGAACGCTCTTGACCGTGTCTCCCGCATTTCCCACAACTCATCCCTCAAACCCCCTCCCCGCAATAAAAACCAAAGCACAATCCCCCTTGTCCTCACGTACCACCCCACCAACCTCCGGATCCAACGCATCATCCTCCGACACTTCTGCCATCTGCAATCCGACCCCACCACCAAAGACATTTTTCCCTCCCCACCCTTATCTGCCTTCTGGAGGGACCACTCTCTCCGTGACTCCCTTGTCCGCGCCACACTCCCCTCCAGCCCCACCACATCCGGCACTTTTCCCTGCAACCGCAGGAAGTGCTACACCTGCCCCCACACCACCTCCCTCACCCCCATCCCAGGCCCCAAGAAGACTTTCCACATCAAGCAGATGTTCACCTGCACGTCTGCTAATGTGGTATACTGCATCCGCTGTACCCGTTGTGGCCTCCTCTACAACGGGGAAACCAAGCGGAGGCTTGGGGACCGCTTTGCAGAACACCTACGCTCGGTTCGCACTAAACAACTGCACCTCCCAGTCGCGAACCATTTCATCTCCCCCTCCCATTCTGCAGACAACATGTCCATCCTGGGCCTCCTGCAGTGCCACAACGATGCTACCCGAACGTTGCAGGAACAGCAACTCCTATTCCGCTTGGGAACCCTGCAGCCCAATGGTATTAATGTGGACTTCACAAGCTTCAAAATCACCCCTCCCCCAACCGCATCCCAAAACCAGCCCAGCTCGTCCCCACCTCCCTAACCTGTTCTTCCTCTCACCTATCCCCTCCTCCCACCTCAAGCTCCACCCCCAGCTCCTACCTACTAACCTCATCCCGCCCCCTTGACCTGTCCGTCCTCCATGCACTGACCTATCTCCTCCCTACCTCCCCACCTACGCTCACCTTTACTGGCTCCATCTCCGCCTCTTTGACCTGTTTGTCTCTTCTCCACCTATCTTCTCCTCTATCCATCTTCTATCCGCCTCCCCCTCTCTCCCTATTTATTTCAGAACCCCCATCACCTCCCCCATTTCTGAAGAAGGGTCTAGGCCCGAAACGTCAAGCTTTCCTGCTGCTATGATGCTGTTTGGCCTGCTGTGTTCATCCAGCTCTACACCTTGTTATGTCTGGAAATTGACAGTTTTTTTTCCCCAGTAGGGCATGATTGTTGAAGGAAGTCAAAACATGCCAATTTTTATTTTGTAGCAGTGATTTCCAACAGCACGGCTAGTCACTTTGACAGCTACATACAGGAGGGTAAGTCTGTAAGATAATGTGCAATTAGGGTGCCAGGAGAATAAGGGTGCCGAATAAGTGGTGGAGTGTTTCAGATAGGACATGTGGCGGGAGGTGACATTTGACGATTTGGGTTGTTCGGTGGGGAAGAAGATTATCAGGTTACAGGGGTCCAGACTGGTAGTGGATGAGGGAGTTTGTTGGGGCCTATGGTAGCTGAGTGTGTTACCAGGGCCAGTGGGGGATGTCGGGCCTAGTATTGAGAGGCAGTGCTGTGTCCCGGGAGTTGGTGCTGATAGTTGGGTGGGGCTTGGTTGCCAGCGGTCCTGGGGTTTAAGAGGTCAGAGAACATGAGTTGTAGGTTTGGGGGTGGGGTAGATTCAGCTTAATAGTTCATTAGGAGTTAAACAAGGATTTTAATTGTCTAACTTTTCCCTGAGTAATTGTTAATGGAACTGGAACCTTCCAAAATATCAATTAAGGATTCTTTTTCCAGAGGGTTCCAGGCACAGGGGATTTAGACCTTTGTAACCTTCAATTTTCCAGACAATTCCCAGGGAATCGATTACGTTTGGCATTCTGCAGGGTCAACTCCAGTAAGTGCTGCTGCAACAACTGTCTGGCCATTGGAATATCCAGGCCAACGCCTCTACACACAGGCAACAGTGAACAGTGAAATAAAGTCAAAATTGCTTAGCAGGTCGGGCAGGATTTGTGAAGACTGAAAAGTGGGGAAAGTTCTGATCTTTGACCCATCACCAGCCTGGGTCACGACATTCTGATGAGTGATCATGAACACAAAATGTTAACATTATTTCTCACTGCGGATACTGCCATGCTTTGAGTATTTTGAACATTTTCTGTTTTAATCAAATAGCTCTTCCATTGTTTTATTAGAGTTAAGTGATTGTACTTCAGCTAGAGGCCTTCAGCACAGACTGAACTGTGCATTTTCAGAAATCAAAAAAGCAAAGAATTCAGAAAGAAGGATTTGTAAAGACAAGTAAAATTATGAGCGATTTGGGAAAGTGAAAGAGGGACAGAGAGGCAATTCCTAGAAATGGAAAAGTGATAAACAAAGTCTGACAGGAACAGGAAAGTAGATGGAAGGGAGTAATGAATATTTTGGATTTGAAATATTTCCATTGAGAACTAAAGTAGGTGTGAGAAGGTGGTCTTGCTGTGGACAAGTGCTCATGTTACTTGTTTAATTGATGAGAAAGTCAAAAGCAAAGTGCAATGAAAAGAAAAATGGTCCTATTTTTCTAAATAAACGAAGTGTAGCTTGATCCTCCTGGGACTGTAATTGAAGGATCCCACTCCTGTTCTATTTGACCCTAGTAGTTCTGGCACTGTGTATGTAGTGTATTTACTCGGCTACATCTGGCCTGCATCTGACCTTCTAGGAGCAACTGGGGACTGGCAATTTGAAGCCATGCTACTCAAATTTGTTTTTATAAGACTGAAAAACCCTCCTGGAGGTAACTAAGGGGCCTGCAATGAAACAAAGGTTACTTATGTGCAGTGATACTGTGTGGCTACATATTATCAAGACTCTAATGAATACCAGAGACCTGAGGGTGTTGTAGCCTAATAGTTAATTTACTGGGACTGGTAATCCAGAGGCCTTGACTAATGGTCTGGAGAGACATAAATTCAGTTGCTCCCACAGCAAGTGGGGAATTGAAACTAAATTAATTAAATAAAATCTGTAATGAAAAAACTTATTTCCAGTGATTACTGAGTCTGAAATCACTGTGTTGTTGCCAATTCCCCATCTAGTTCACTGTCCTTCTTTCAAAAGACATTATTGTTGTGGGTCTGGTGTTGCCATATTAGGCCAAATCAGGTAAGTATGGCAATGTGATTGACCCTGAACCATCTTCTATCATTACCTAGCTATATTTAAGAAGGTGGCTCACCACCATCTTTTGTGGCAGTTGGGGATCGGCATTGGTGCCGAAGTAATTGTTTATTGCTCACGTCCCTCAAATGTATTAACAACAAATCTGTACGAATTACTATCCAGCACTGTGTAGCTGAGCTGTACAGGCTAAAGGTTGTAGGAATGAACCCAAGTGAGCTGAAATAATTTAATATCAGAGCTATTGTACCAAATAGATGCTGCAATTGCTAGTTGTTTAAGGGAAACTTGGGTGAGGGTTGCTATTTTACAGAGCTATGGTCATTTATGACAGCTGGACAAAGTTGTGGGCGACCATTTAACTGGGCTGTGTAAGGTTAAGTATTTCAAACCTTAAACAAAAAAGGAATGTTTTATCAGGAAGTGGATGGGAAAGACTAAACAGCCTTGAGGCTCCCTACTCTAGATAAGGGAAAGCTGAAAGATAACCTGAAAGAGACTTTTGAAGTAGTAAAGGGCTTTGATATGTTAAATGCAGAGAATACTTATGGTAGTTTGGGTTTCCAAGATTGCATCTGGTCTTCATAAATATAAAGAGCTCACTAATATATTCAGGATACAGAAAAGTGTTAATCCTGAAATGTAAATAGTCATTTTATAGAAGTGATGGAAGAGATCAAAAGACTACAGTCCCTGGAGGGAGATGATCCTGTGGATAACCCTAACAGTGTAAGTAGTTTGTAGAATATTAAATATAGAAGGAATCTAGCCAGCTGTCTACACAGCCCAGATCCTTACCCAAGGTGGCTCCTTCCAAGACTCGCCACCATGAAACAGACAAGAGAAACTCCTTCACGTAGACAGTGCTTAGGATTTGGAACTCTGAGTAGTTGAGATAAATTTGAGAGATGCATTCAAAAGGAAACCAGATAAGCAAATTGGAGTGTGGAGGTAGTGAAGGGGAGGACAGAGAGAGGAGGAGATTGAAGGACATGCTGGTGGTGTTAGAGTAAGATGGATGGGAAAGGTTTCATGTGGAGCATAAACCCTAGCATAGATCAATGGAATCTGTTGTAAATTCTATGCAATGTATTGCTGTCAGCTCCATAGATGTATGAGAATTAATTCTGATGAAGGTTACTATATGTCACTTGGGGATGCTAATATATTCCTGTTGTAATTAAGCCAGATAAACTAGAAGGGAAGAATTATGTTTGAGAGAGAGATGAGGTTCAAGTTATTCCTAGTTCTTCTTCCCAAAATCCTCATGGGTTTTTCAGAAACATTGAAGTCTGTTCATTTCCTCATGTGCTGAGGAAGTTTGTTTGAAAGTAAATGCCAATTGTGGTTGGGGTTATCGGATTACTATTCAATGAAATACACAATTCGAAGAAAGCAACATTCTTCAAACCTTTTTTTTGAAACAGATACAGAATAGAATAGTTTTATGCATGAGTACTTTTTACAAGCTTATACAACCATAGGAATGACTTAAAAACCTGTTTGGCTGCGACATTAACAATAGAACAAAACAGGCTAGGCTATAATTTAAGATAACAAGGTGCAAAGCTGGATGAACACAGCAGGTCAAGCAGCATCAGAGGAGCAGGAAGGCTGAATAAGGGTCTAGGCCCGAAACGACAGCTTTCCTGCTCCTCTGATGTTGCTTGGCCTGCTGTGTTCATCCAGCTCTACACCTTGTTATCTCAGATTCTCCAGCATCTGCAGTTCCTGCTATCTCTAGGCTACAGTTTACATCTCGTGTTGGAAAGAGGGTAGTGAAGGGTAGACACATAAGTTATCTCTTCACAATTATATCAAAATCAGTATGTACATATATAGCACCTTTTTAATGTGAGTTTAAAAAAAAAACCTATAGTGCTTCATGGGAAAATAAGTGGACTAAATCTTCCCCTGAGCTATATTCAGATAGTAGGATAGGTAACAAAAAGCTTGATTTGATTTAGGAGGTCATTTTAAGGAGTGTATTTAAAAAGGGATGGGATTGGTGGGGAAAAAGCCTTGGAAATAGACAGTTCCAGAGCTTGGCATCCAAGCAGCTGAATCCCAGATTCTCTGCATTTCGGAGGCAGGCCATTTGACCCATTTGAGTCCACGTAGACCCTAGGAACATCCCACCCAAACCCATCTCCTTACCCTATCCCTGTAACCCTGCATTGCCCATGGCTAATCCAGCTAGCCTGCACGTTCCTGGGCACCATGGACAGTTTAGCATGGCTCATCCACCCAGCTAGCATATCTTTGGACAATGGGAGGAAACCGGAGCACCCAGTGGAAACCCTCCTAGACACAGGGAGAATGTGCAAACTCCACTTAGACAGTCACCCGAGGGTGGAATCAAACCCCAGTCCCTGGTGATGTGAGGCAGCAGGCCTAACCACTGAGCCATCGTGCTGCCCTGAAGGCAGGTGAAGTGCTGGAAATCCGTCATTTGATCAGAATTAGCAGGGTACAGAGACTGGAGACCTGTGGAAGTGAAGGAGGTTATGGAGACAAGATGTAGTGAGGCCATGGAAGAGTTTGAAAACAATATTGCCAGTTGATTTTAAATTACAAAAGAAATTGCTGAAGCAAAGTGGGATTACTAATGTGCAAAAATGTTTTATCAGGCCTAATCTTCCCCCTCCTTATCTTGCTTGAAGACCTTGGGATCCAGTATAATGAGAAAAAGGCCCAGCAACTATTGAAGTCGGCAGATGTTTTGGCATATTTCCAAATTGTCCAGTGTTTGAGTCGAATAATGAGCAGTTATGCAAAGCCAATGTTTTCGTAACAATTCCTATTTTAGCAGCTTCAGATTCCAGTGAGAGGCACAATAGTCCTGTCAAAAGCACAAGGCTAATTATGTGTGGGGTGTGAATAAATAGAAAGTTGCCTACAGCCCAGTCAGTGACCTTCAGGAAAAATAATTTAATCTTTTATTAAAAAGGCCTCTGGGTCTAGTGGATGCATTTTCCTATGCAATTCACAAGTGTAAAGTCAATATTTAGTTTGCCTCATTATAAATGCATCAAGTCCTCAGCTGTTTTGTGCTCATGTGCTGAATGAGTGTGCCTGTACCCATGATTAGTAAAATCAACTTCAAAGCTAAAGACAGCATCTATTTTTGTTTGTGGTTCCTTTCTCCCCATCCTTATCCCTAATGTATTCATCTTAACTTAGAAGTAAGATCTTAAGAACACAATTTTGTCATGTACTCCTCATTCCTCCTGGTGTAAGTATTTGATTAGATTGTGACACATCTGCCCCTTACCTCTATATTTAGCTGCTTTTTGCTTCATAACCATTGATAACCTGGCCCAGGAAAGATCTATCGGTCTGTTGATTCCAGCATTTTTAGCTTTTGAGGTGTTGCAGATTACTCGAATCAGAGCTGCTGTGGCAACAGGGACTTTTTCATTATTTTCTAATCAGTCTGTTCAGAGATGTTATTACATACCTCCGGCACAAGTGGTTCTTGAACCCAGGTCTTCTAGCCCAGAGATAGGGGACACGCTTACTCAGCCACAAGAGCTTTTTGCTCCTTTCCCTTGTATTCCCTTTCTAAAATAGTGTTTCTGTGATCGAGGTAATTATGGTTGAGTGTGCCCATTTGTCTAACTTGAGTTCATTGATCCAAAGGGATTCTAATGTCCCCCGTTTCATCATGTACTCTGTCTCCAGTAATTGAGATGTTTATGGTTAACAATGTTTTAAATTACTATTAAAAGTCTATTAATGGTTAAAAATGATTATTATAGTTAATAGAGTAGGTAGAAGCTAATCACTGTGGTGATGGGGAAGGTTAGTTTTGAAACAGGGACTGAACCTCAGCATTAGTGCTGGGCCATGGAAAGGTGCTGTGTGGAAGCACTTTACAAAAAGGCTGAACTCTACTATCTTACTCCCAGAAAGTTGTTGCAAAACTGAAGATTGAAAGATTTTTGTTAAGCCAGGATGACAAGTATTACAGAACTAAGGCAGATAGGAATAGGAGTAGGCCTTTCGGCCTTTTGAGCCTGCCCACTTTTCAATATGATCATGGCTGATCAGCCAACTCCGTATCCTGATGAAGATTAGATAGCAGTCAGTTGTGATCCAGTTTAATGATGAAATAGGCATGAAATGCTGAATGGTCTCCTTCAGTTTCTACATTCGTTGTACTACCTGGAAGTCTATTCCATGCAATGTTCGTTACTTGTAAACCTAGAGTCAAGGTTTGGAATTTAATTGATATACTGCTAACCCTGCGCCAGCTAGCCCTTTGGGAGCCCCTGAAGGATTGAGAGCCCGTCAGACATATTCCTTCACATTTGTTAGTCCCCCGGCTCCTTTTTAAGGGATATTTTCCCCCATATGGGATAGTTAGTTATTCCTGGGCACTGCTGGTCAATAAGAGGCTGACAGTCTTTCAGTGACCCCAGGAATGGTGACCACTGTCAAAAAACATAGGAGGCCCAGGCATAGAATCGGACAAGTGGGATCTAGTTCACAGAGCTAGCTGGGGTCCTGACATGGGGATTGGTGTTAACAATTTGGACTGACAATGGTCTTCACCTGATTGACTCATAGAATCATAGAATCCCTACAGTGTGGAAGCAGGCCCTTCGGCCCAACAAGTCCACACTGACCCTCGGAGCATCCCACCCAAACCCATCCACCTATAACCCACGTAATTGGCATATCCCTGAACACTGTGGGAAATTTAGTATGAGCAATCTACCTAGCCTGCACACCTTCAGTGGATCTCTCCATAGGGTATGAGCTTCCCAAGTGGAAAGGACCTCCTCAAATAAACCATGAGCATTCCCTTCAGAGTCGACCTGGCTGGCTTCCCACAGGTCCCCTTCACCTTGTAAAATTTAAGATTCCAAACCTTCCGTGGCTACTTAGACCTCAAGTTAATAATGGGAAGGTCATCCTTGTGTCTTCCCACCCTGAACTAAATCAGACAGAGTTGGGAGATGGTGTTATGGACTTCC
The DNA here is from genome assembly GCA_024137785.1 of Ginglymostoma cirratum. Taxonomy (NCBI): domain Eukaryota; kingdom Metazoa; phylum Chordata; class Chondrichthyes; order Orectolobiformes; family Ginglymostomatidae; genus Ginglymostoma; species Ginglymostoma cirratum. The sequence goes on along the minus strand of JAHRHZ010000023.1, from coordinate 16,453,992 downwards.
AAACCCAACTTCAAGACCCCAGCAACTGCTACTGAAAAACTAAAACCTACAATCCTGTTTCTGGGGTTGCTTGACCCCACCCATTCAAGCTGCTTCTATTGTTCCAAGTTGTTTTGTTTTAAAAAAAATCCCGAGACCTCGCAAGTTGTCTGTTTTTTATTGGATTCAAATAGACAGCTCAGCATCTCCTGTCTTAAAACCTCTCTTCAAAAACAAGTCAGGACAAAATACACCTCTTGAAGCCATAGTAGGGTCACAGTGGCAGGAAGTCCACCTGAGACCTTCCTACCCAGTCATCAGGGGTATTAAATTTTTGCCCATAGGGGTATTCTACTACAGTAGGAGGTTATTTGACCTATGATATTTGAGAAAGAGTACTTGAGAGATTTACAACACAGATGACAGTCCAAAAATATAAAACAGCTTCATTTACAGGTTGGCTAAAATTTCAAGTTTATTTCTGACTTTTATGGGGAGAACATATTAGAGTGTTTTACTTGCTGACCATGCATTACCTTTGTAAAAGAGGATTGATGTGTGTTATTTCCCTGCTCTGTACTAATGTATTGATTTATGGATTCCAGTTTATCACCAGAAAATTTGTTGCCCAGTGTATGCTTGACAGTGTATTGAACTATTTCCTGGTCTTGTTCCAGCCAAAAACCAGACTACAAATGAATTGCCAAGCATCACTATGTATTGTAAATGGAAACAAAAGTTATAAATGATGCACCCTGAAGGGCAAAAAAACAACAGATGCTTTTCTCTTGAGGACAGAAAGACAAAGGAAATTGGGTCAGTCTGCTTAGCTCAGTGATCTTTTTGTATTTGAGTAGGATGGCACCATTAATCATGTCATAAAAACTAAAGATTCTCTTCCTGAATCTACATAATGTGCTAAACAGGCATCAGCACGATGACAGTACACACCCTGCCTGCCTCCCAGTTCCAACGTAAAGTAGTCATTAATAATAATTTGCACAGATTTATTTTTTAACCACCAAAGGGGGTCTTGTTTAAAGCTCTCTGGATTCTGACTTATCTGTGTGTGATTTTAGTTTTAAATATGGCTTCTCGAAGTGCAGCCAAGCTACTGTTTTGAAGCATTTTAATCAATTTTGAGTCTTCTCTGCAGCATTCAGAAGTAGGAGAATGAGGTAGGATAATACGAGACGTTGCTTTCATAGAATCCAACAATAATTTGAGGCTATTCAGCCCATCACTCAGATTCTCTGAAAGAGCTAATCCATTAGTCCCACTCCCCTTTCTCCTGACGCAGGGTTTTGGCCCAAACCCTTGACTTTCCTGCTCCTCTGATGCTGTCTGACCTGCTGTATCTGTCCAGCTCCACGTTTATTGACTCTGGCTTCCAACATCTGCAGTCCTTGCTGTCTCCTCCTCTCTCTCCCACAGTCCTTTCAAACAGCTGTATTTATCTCTGTTGTGAACAAATTTCTTCTCATGAGAGTGTACTAAATATTTGGAATTCTGTACCCAGGGAGTTGGGGAGGACCACTGAATTTTGAAATATTTTAATCTACCTCCTCTTTAAATACTTTGAGTTGAATGCTGTGAGGAGCTGGCAAGAATGAGAAGTTGAGGGCTGGATAGATTAGCTGTGACCAAATTGAGGGGCCAAACGGTCTACCCCTGCTCTGGTGATGATTTTTTTTAAAAAAATGTTCTTGTGTCAAATATGGCTTAGCTGGCAGTACTTTTTTGCCTCCCAAGTCCGAAGATTGAGAGTTCAATTCCCACTCCAGAGACTTGAATGAAAATCAAAACTAACTCTCTGATGCAGCACTGAAGGAGTGCTGCACGGTTGGAGGGCCCTACTTTAGATGAAAACTGAATCCACATTCTGTCTGCCCTTTTGGGTTGATGCAAAAGCAACTGTGGCACTGTTTCTGGAAAAAAAGCCGAGGTGTTGTCACCAGTGACCAAGTCAATAATTACCCCTCGGTCAATATCAAGAAAACAAATTTTCTGTTCATTGTCACATTGTTTTGTGGGTGGTTGCTATGCAGAAATGGACTGCTGCATTTCCTACATTGAAATGGTGATAAGGCGTGAGGCCATGCAACTGCTCAGGGGTCCATACTGTTCAATTGAAGTGCAGATGTGTTTGCTTCTGGTTCTGGATGTAGCTGTTCTGCACTGACCTCTGAGATCCCCACAACATTAGGAAATATAAGAAGAAACAAAGAGTAGGATCACACTTCTTTGACTTGAAAAATAGACGCCATTAGCTGTAGATTGCTTCCGAATCCTGAAATTATAAAAGGGGATGTACAGAATGGCTTCTGTGCTGTAAAATGTCTATGATTCTAATTAATTATCATCAAAGTCTGGTCTGAATGTGAGATTTTCCTAGTTTCCAGGTTTTCAGTTCTTCAGGATTGTTCTGGTGGCTCATTATTACCACCTTATTTATTTCTCTGAACCAGTAGGAACACTCCTTAAAATAATATGTAGTGAAAGTCCATGATAATGCCACCACCAAGGTCTTGCAAGTCAAATTGAATTATTAGTGATGGAATGTTAATCCCGAAGAGAGAGAAATCAGAAAAACTCATGAATGGCAAATACTGGCCCGACACAAGTTAGGTCAACTTCAGTTTGGAGGATAGATTGAAGAAGTTGGGATTGTTTTCGTTGGAGACGAAATCACGAGCCGTGAAGCTATTCATAAAAGAAAACAGAATGAGAGGTTATAGATTTAAAGTGATGTGCAAACAAAACAATGGTAGTTTTGAGGGAAAATTTCTTTCATACAGCGAGTAGTTAGGGTTTAGAATGTGCTACAAGGAAACGTGATGGAAGCAGGTTCTGGTAATGTAACAGTACAGAAAGTGTGCCAATTGGTAAACAAAGTAATTATTATGGACTGCAGCAGTTCAAGGGGGCAGCTCACTGCTACCTTCTCAAGGGCAACTAGGGATAGTCAATGAATTTTTTAAAATCACCACATAACAAGTGTATCGTTTAGCTGATTAGCCTGCTGTACGACTAATGTTTCTGTATTATTGGTGTCCATTTCACTAATGTACTTGAGTTTTGGCTGCCTGCTTTTTTTTAATTAAAACAAAGAACTGTGCTGAATTCAAAACCTATGAGTTGCAAGTCCTAAACAAAAAAATTGAAAACAAGAGTTGCTGGTTTAAAAGTACAATGGAGATGAGGCGCAAGAGGAAGGCTTGAAATTGTAATATCTGTACCTGAGCCTCAGAAGAAGACAGCATTTTGGAGTAAGTTTTTGCAATATAGATGAGTGAGCTGTTAAACTGTGGACCGATCTGACTATTATACTAATTAGTTACATTGGAATTGCTGCATAGAACAAAACCAAGGTCCATTTAGTTTGTCTTCCATTACCTTGGCCATTTCCTAACACATGGGGTTGTTAATCACAGCAGTCAGTTTATAACACATCAAGGCATGAGGCAGAGTAAACCCCATTGGTGGAGAACTTTGGGAATTATGAGTCCAAAACTCAATTATTCCACCCATATATATCAAACTTATTAGTTATGTCTCAAATTAATCCAAATTTTTTAAATCACCTTTTTTTTAAAGCAGGTGGGTGTCAAATAGCCAAATCGTAGAATCCCCACAGTGTGGAAATGGGCCCTTTGGCCCAACAAGTCCACAGAGAGCATCCCACCCAGACCTGTCCCCCTACCCCTTTTCCCTGTAACCCAACTAACCTGCACATCCCTGAAAACTTCAGAAAAAAGTAGGAAGTTTTTCTACTCTCCAACAAATATTTCTCCTTATCCCAATGTCATCAAAACAAATTAACCAGTCATTTATCCTGTTGTTCTATTTGGGACAATTCTTGCCCTACATTATCGTCTCCACATTTCAGAATGCCGCATTTGACATGAATCTATTTTGGGCGATTTCTGTAAGTTAATTTCTTCTCTTTAAATGATCCTTCCGTAACTTGAACTTCAGGGAAGGTCAGTCCATGATGATTGGAATTTAGGAAAATACTGTTCTGATCTGTAATGTTCTTGCACATAGAACCCACTGTGGCTGAATGAAAGGACTTCAATCAAAATTAGTTTGGGTGATATTAATTGTGGAAGACGGCAATGTAAAATATTATGCTTCAATAGCCTTTTACACTTAGCATTGGAATCGGAGAAATTATTGTGCAGCTAAACTCAATTTGACTGTCAGAATCAGACAATCAGTCTGGTATGGAATCAAAAGTTCCACGCTAGCTCACTTCTGTACTGATTTGGTGGTGATTTCAGCCACTCTCTGTTGCCTAGTATTCGAGTGCTTTCACTTGTATTTCATTAGTATATTAAAGTGCTTTTTGATTCTGAAGTTTCAGTCTTTCAAGTGAATAATCAAAAACAACAAAATTTTGAAAGGCTGCTAAAAGGCTCACTGGTGTTTGGAATTTAGCTGCAGAAGTCTATGACTTGGTATGGTGGAGGAATCCTCAGACTCATGGTATCTGAATATGTTGAGATTAAAAGCAAAATGCTATTTCTAATTTTGGAATGTGCTGAAACCATAAATATCTCATGAAATCCGATCATTACATCAAGTAAGAGAGAGTTATCAAAAATAAGCACTAGTGATTGATGTGCTTTACATAAAAAAAATTATAATGTGAGCTGTTATAATGGAGAATAATTTGGAACATGGGACTTGTAAAGAAGTGTCTGGCTGAGCCAATACTATATCTCTGGCTGCAGGCTGTATATAAATACTGGGAGCAATTTGCTTGTAAGGTAATGTTCAGTTATGAATTGCATCTAACTCACAAGATCAAACAGACTTTGATTCATGTGTGACTGATTTGCTAATTGCCCCTACTTAAAAATGCGTACAGCAGAATTTTTCTTGTTTTTTGTTGCCGGAAAATTACTTATTTCCTAGAAAGTGCTTTAAAGTAAATGTTTTGATAGAATAAAACATAAATTCAGAACACAGTCATGGAAAACTAGTCTTAAGAACATTGTAATTGGGATAGGCCATTCATGCATTGACCCCCTTCCATGATTTGATACAACCATGGCTGATTGAATACTTCAGTGCCTCCTACCATCCTATCCTCTAACCCTGTACACAGTTGATACTTAAACATTTAACAACTACCTTTTTAAATATACTCAGACTCGCAGCCCTCTGGTTTAGAGAATTCCAAAGATTTACTAATTTGAGTGAAGAAAGCTCTCCTAATCTTGGTCCTAAATGGCATCCACTAATTTTTAAATTGTATCCCATAGTTCTAGCCTCCCCAATTAAGAAAATCATCTGCATTTATCCTGTTTATCCTGAAAGTATTTTGTAAATTTCAGTGAGATCACCTCATTCTTCAAAATTGTAGAGAATACAGGCTCAGTTTGCCCAATTTCTCTCCACAGGCTAGTCCTGCCATCCTGGGACTGGTGAACCTTTGCATTCCCTCTGTGGCAATAATATCTTCCCTGAGATAAGACCAAAGCTGCACACGATACTCCAGGAGCATGAGATCTGTACTGTTTGTCCCACATCCATCTAACCAGGTGACTAGCTCATCTAACATCCTGTAATCCCATAGTGGTATAAAGAGTCTGTGTTCCATTCTTCATTGGAATGTCCTTAGTCACTATCAGTAAATGCCTCAGCAGCTGTTGGTCATGATGGCCTTATTTACTTGCTAAAATGACTGCCATCAAGTTGATCGTATAAGAATGTAGGTGAGGAACATGTCTGGCCACAAATCTTGGGCAGTGAATGCAAATACCCCCACTTCTGGTGGATGGTGCAAACCTACGGCAAATTTGTGCGCTATTTTTTTTACTTGGGTTTAAATACAGTGGTGTTAAATATCTCAGTACTTTGTAGGGTTACAGCAGTTGAGTTAAGAGGGAAGGATACTGTTCCCAATTGACGGGAAGATCTGCTAATCTGATTTGTAGATGAGTGAGTGAGGTTGGGACACCATCCAATGGATGCGACCAGCATCTGCAGCTTGCCAGATTCTGTGACTGTTGCCTCATACCATCATCAGTTTTCAATAATTTCAACCTATTTTCAGCCTAGAGCAGATTCGAGATGCTATAATTTGTATGTGCTTGTCTGTTATTTGAGAGGAAGTAAGTGGTGCTTTTTCTCTTTCTGTTGTTTTAGTCTATTATATTCATTATATCTGATTATGCCAGCCTGTAGATCAAAGGTGCCTTTCGGCTCTGCCACCACTGTGTGGCATTGCACCACACAAGACTATGAATTTAAAATGAAAGCAGTAGATAGGAATGAAAGTCTATTGAGTGATAGAGAACGGGAACAGACCCTTTGGTCCAACTTGTCTGTGCCGACCAGACATCCTAAACTGATCTAGTTCCATTTGGCACGTATCCCTGTAAACCCTTCCTATTCATGTACCCATCCAGATGCCTTTTAAATGTTGTAAGTTGATGTGATGTAAATGGACTTGGAAAACAAGTGTGATAAAGTTCCAGGTAACAGGCCTGTGATTAAAGTTGAAACCTATGGAATAACAAAAAATAACAGCATGGACTTGAAAGCTGGCTTGAATGACAGGAAAGAGAATACTGTAGTGGTGACGGTGCTTTTTGGACTTGAGCAAGATGAGCATTTGGGTTCTCTGGTTGGTATTGTAGAAGGGTCTAAAAAGGTTAGTATGAGTTGTCACAAATGCATAAATGAATAATTTAATGGCTAAGATGGTTAGTTTGCTTGACTTTTGACTGAGATTTAAACAAAAAGCACCAGGTTCATTCAATAAACATGAAAACTGAACTTCTTTATTGTAACAAACTTATCCTTTAACAAGTGGTAATTTGGATTATTAATCACTACTGTACAAACTTAAACCATACCCCCTTTAAACCTAAACACTCAATATTCTTTCACAAGTAGGAGGAGAAAATATCATGGGTGGGAAACATAAGTGAGAAGGAACAAATTCTGTGGATCCAGACTCCAGTGACACATGTTCTGGTGTCAGGATGGATTAGTTTGTGCTGTGGGCTTTATATTGGATGTAATAGTATTTCTTGTTAGAATTGGAAATGCAGGTCCCTTGAAGACTCAAACAGGTCAGCTCCAGAGTTGATTGGGAGCAGGATGATGCTTGTTGGATTTTAGTGTTTAAGAGCAGAATTCTTCCCCAGTGGGAAATTTGAAAGTTTATGTTTGTACTATACTACACTGTAGATTTACAATAAAGTCCTTGTATACCTCTGAAAGTATTTTACTGCCTAATTTAGCATATGGGTACTTGGGTATAAAACATGGTAGCAGAGGATCAACTCCAATCTCCTTGGGTGAAAAGATGAAGAAAGCAGAAGAAGCAAATTCCGGTTTCAGACAGGAACAAAGCTCCTGAAAGTTATTGAAAGTGAACTTATTAAGTCACAAATTATGATTATCAATGGGTGGTTTCCAAATTGGAACTCTATGAGCAGTAGAGGAATGAGGTTCAGATGTGGGTACTGGTCAGTTCTCTAAACAAGAAGCAAGATATGACTTTGCCTTTATATTTACCTGGATGGACTAAAATTAGAAATAAAGTATTTTCAGAACTAAAATGTAACAGTGGGGTTGAGCTATGGGGAGAGGCAGAATAGGCTGAGGCTACTTTCCCTGGAACATTGGAGATTGAGTGTTGACCTTGTAGAGGTTTATAAAATCATGAAATCATCCATTATAAAATCATTTTCCATGGTAGGGGAGTCCAAAACCAGAGACCATAGGTTTAAGGAGCGAAGGGGAAAGATTTTTAAAAGGGATCTAAGGGGCAACTTTTTCACGCAGAGGGTGATGTGTATATGGAATGAGCTGCCAGAGGAAGTGGTGGAGGCTGGTACAATTACAACATTTAAAAGGCATCTGGATGGGTATATGAATAGGAAGGGCCTAGAGGGATGTGGGCCAAATGCTTGCAAATGGGACTAGATTTATTTAGGATATTTGGTCAGCATGGAGGAGTTGGACTGAAGGGTCTGTTTTTGAGCTGTACCACTCTGATTCCATGATCAAAGAGGAATTGGAGATTCTTGTATGATTTATGGATCAAATTCACAAAAAGCACAACTTGTTGGAAACCTATGAGGCATTGCCAATATGTGCCAAATTTAAGATGGACAATCAGTCGATGGAAGAATATAAATAACATGGCATTTGAGAGGTTATATAAAATACTAAAGAAATTTGATCCCAAAATCAATGCTGGTTTTTAAACTATTAGATTCTGCGCACAAATCTTACAAACAGGCATTTGATTTTGATGGGTGTTCAATCTCGTATTGATGTTTTCTTGCCCTTAAAAAAAAAAAAAAAATATATATAGTCTTTCAGGAGACAGCCTTTTCCTACTTTATCATAGGTCATGTTGGGAGTTCTGCATTGATACAGAAATTGAAAGATTAAAGCAAAATCACACGGGTGGTGGAAATCTGAAACAAACACTAGAGAAAACCAGTAGATCTGGCAGCATCTGTGGAGAGAGAAACTGAGTTAATGTTTTGAGTCCAATATGACTCTTGAGAGAATGGAAGACTGTGTTTACTGACTCTTCAAAGTCAAAGGAGGCGTAAATCTACACACTTCTGTAGAAGATAGAATTTGCTAAATAACATTTTGAGGGGTATTGTCCCCTTTTTATAGATGTCCAAATCAAAAAAAAGTGCAGAATTGGAGTGATAGCAGACAATGAATGAATCCCAGAAATCAATAAGAAATTGTTAATAAATGTTTCCAGTGTGACTCGAAATATCTCCAACAGGAATTATCCAATAAATGCAGAGTCAAGTTTTTTTTTTTATTCATTCGTGAGAGGTGGGCAGCTGGGCCAGCATTTATTGCCCTTCCTAATTGTCTAGAAGGCAGTTAAGAGTCAACTACCTTGCTGTGGGTTTGGAGTCACATGGAAGCCAGACCAGGTGAGGATGGTAGATTTCCTTCCGTAAAAGACATCCGTGAAACAGATGGTATTTTCCAGCAATTGGCAATGGTTTCATGATCATTACGAGACACTTAATTCCAGACTCTTTATTTATTTCATTCAAATTTCACCATCTGCCATGGCAGAATTTGAACAGGCTGAGCTTCTAGATTAATAATCTAGCGATAATACCACTAGGCCATTGCCTCCCTTTATGTATTTGAAGCAACTTATGAAATAGAGAGTTCTGAGGGTAAGGATGAGCAGCAGGGAAATATTAGTGACTGAAGACTTAGGTCAGTTCATGAGTATCTTAGTTGTTGGATTTAATTCTGCCATATTATATTGCGACTGTACATCCAACAGCATATGGCATCAATTGGCTGAACTATCATTTAGAAACTCTGAACAAAACCAACAAAAGTAGGGTTAAAGAATATGAAAGGTCTATCTACTTTCAATTTGGAGATGATAATTTTTGACTCTCAAGAATGGTTCCTCTTGTGAAATTGCTGGGCTGTGACATTTCATGGGCACTGATGTCATTGAATGACCTACCATTGAGTAACTCTTTGATAAATGCATTTAGACACGGAAAACAACAAAGCATTTGCGTTCTGTAAACCTATAATTCAAGGTTCAGGGCACTATTCTATTCTATTCTATTGAGGAAACTTGGAGTTTCTTTTTGAGAGGTTCAAGAGATGTAACTGATCATAGCGAATAGGAGTCTGGCTGATCAGGAGAGGATTATTTGGAAACTGCAAAAATGATTATGCTCATTTCCCACCGCCTCTTCAAAAATCAAGTTACTATTGAAGGATCTTGGTATTGTGGATAAAGAATATGAATCCCTCTGATCACATAGCAATGTGATTTTTGAAAAGTATTGAAATATTGAAAAACATCACTGTGCCTAATTGTGTTTCTTTAGACTGGAGCAGTAGCCATGGACCAGAAGATATTGGATAAAGATTGGAATGTTTATCATATCTTTTCAATGTGGCAACTGATTTTAGCATATTCACAATTTTCAACAATAAGGACAGTCAGGCGGTAGTGGGCAAGGTTATGGAAAAGTGGGGTTTTGCTATAGGCCTTAGATTACCCACAAAATACTTGATGGGAATAATGGAGGTGACTTTGCAAACGACACATTTCTAAATGTTCAAGATTTGGAACAAGACCATTTTGAACCATTGATTGGTAGTGGGTCAAGAAGTAAGGTCTGTTAATTGACAGTATGGGCTATGAGTGTGGAGAATTAGAACACGCAGTTCCAGTACTGATTCGGAAAATACATTTTCAGAGGAAACATTCATGTACAGTAAGAGGATTTCGTGCAGACATCCCGATGAAAATATTCCAAAAACATCTCAGCGTGAGAAAAGACTCCAAGCCAGCCCTGAGACAACTAGGGAGCAGGGGTAATGGAGAGCATTTTTGGACAAAGGGTTTAAAGTTAATGATCCCATGACTAGGTGGTGTTTGTGGTTATCAGTGAAATGGAAGAAAGAGTGATGAAAGAGACTAAATGCAGAATTACAGAACTGGGAAGAACTGAATGTATTCAGAGGCTGATCATTGAGATCAAGAGATAACAAGATGTAGAGCTGGAAGAACACAGCAGGCCAAGCAGCATCAGAGGAGCAGGAAAGCTGACGTTTCGGGTCGAGACCCTTCTTCAGAAGAAAACAACATTTTCCACAAACAAATTTTCTGAAGAGGGGTCTCGACCCGAAACGTCAGCTTTCCTGCTCCTCTGATGCTGCTTGGCCTGTTGTGTTCATCCAGCTGTGCACCTTGTTATCTCATTCTCCAGCTTTGGCAGTTCCTACTATCTCATTGAGATCAATCTTCTTTGTCTCACAGATGGAATTATATGGAAAATGTCCTACTAGATGGAACCTAGAAGGCCAAGGCTGGGTCAGTAACTAAAGCTTTGATGAATGTAGGAGGGGGAAACAGATTTGAGGTGGGCACTCCGACGGTTGGTGAAGTAGTTTTGAAGTCCTTTTCTAGACCACCTTTCCTCGGAAGTATAATTCTATAAATATCAAAGTGGCTTTCCTTCAGGGTAACCTGCTCAAGTTGGAAGTATTCTTTCAACCCCCAAAGGAAACTTAGGAATAGATCAGGTAGCTCTGGAAATTGCACAAATATATTTAAGGGGTAAATAATGCTCCTTGAGTCTGATATTTTTCAGCAAGGGCAGTGAAGTTAATGCTGAGGTGTTTGTAACTGAAGGTGGATATGGCAATGTTCTAGTGGCATTATACTTGAAAGATTTCAGGCATCTTTATGGTGCATGAGAATGATTTTCTGTCAGAAAGGCAGGCACCAATGACTTTGAAGAAAAGGTTATCAATTGAATTAGGAAAGGATCCAAAATTGGCTGTCAAGCTTTGGAGGTTCAGACATATGAGATCGAAAATTAAGCAGGATGAGTCAAATGTCATTCCATACTAGGGTTCTTATTTGGAAAATGTAAATGCTATTGCAATTAGTCGTACTAGACCTAGTTTGAAAGATGAGGCTGCTACTTAGAATGAGATGGAGCAGCTGAGCCGGACAGCTGAACTAGTTAGGCACACAGACCAGACTAGACAAGATGCAAGTTTTGATGTATTGGAACTTAGTCTGGCTATGAGGGAAAAAAATGGTGGAAAATATCTTGAGAGTGATTAAAACCGTTTTAAGCTCTTGAAAATAGAGAAGGTTGTACTGAAGTTCTCACTTTGGGTGATCCCAATAATATGAAGTTATTGATGCCTCAAATGCAAATATTGGTGGTGGATTTTTTAGTTCAGGAGGATTTGTGATATCTCTTGTGGGAGAAAATTGGAAAAGTTGCCCCTTGCTATGGGAGGTAAAGAAAATAAGGAATGGTGAAGAGTATGTTAGTTTCTGAATCTCTGGCTTTAAATGATGCTGATATGACATTATATTTGTCTAAGATTTTAGAATAAATATAATAAGTAAAAAGGGACTGAAAGAACAATCGAAGTAGAATCTTACATAGATAAGATTGTCTAAGTGAAAGTAGAGCCATTTTAAACCAGGTACTAGAAAATATCTCTAACTTTAGGTACATAGATGCTGGTATCAACTTAGAGAAATGCCTTGGCAGAAATGTTGTTGAAGGGTCTAGAAAAAGGATATTTCATTCTGTATAACAGGAGGAACATATAATGTTTTTAAATCTATGTATCATTGTATGCACACTCTTTTTTTTCTTTTGTTACTTGAGAGTGAGTCTAACAGGGAGAAAAGCAAGTCCCTTTGATCCTCAAACAGGCCAGCTCCAGAGTTAATTTAGTACAGGTGATGTTCTTTGGACTTCTGTATTTAAGAGCAGAGTTTGGGTCCAAGTCCTACCTAGCCCAGAAGTGTGTAATAACATCACTGAACAGGTTGTTGATTTTTTTTTAAAACTTAAGAGCAGTGTTTACGCATAAGCTTTTGTATGGGACCTGGGTTGTCCCACCTGCTCCAGAGGTGTCTTATAACATATTTGATTAGAAAAAAATATAAGAGTGGAGTTCTTCCCTTGGTAAGCAACACTGGCAGTTGGCTGTTTGGGTAATTTGGTGGTGGGTTCTTTTTAAAGAGAAAAGCTGAGTTCTTGAGGGTCTTGTAGCATAGTGGTAACATCCATACCTCTAGGCCAGAAAATCTGGGCTCAAATTTCACCTGGTCCTGGAGGTGTGTCATAGTGCATTGATTTAAAAGTAACTCCAGCACCTACTTGTAACCGCACTTGGGTGAGCAATGCTTGAGGAAAAGGAAAGCGGAGTTCTTTCCCACTGGGGTGATTGGTTTCTGGACAAATGAAAGGATCCGGAGAATCATAGGATCCTTACAGTATGGAAACAGGCCGTCTGGCCCATTGAGTCCACGCCGAGCCTCCAAAGATCATGTCCATCCCCTAAACCTATCCCTGTAACCCTGCATTCCCCATGGCCCATCCATGTAGCTTGCACATCCCTGGACACTACGGGCAATATAACATAGCCAATCCACCTAACCTGCACATCTTTGTATGTGAGAAAGGTGAAAACATTTATATTTGTGCTATACTGTAGATTTACAATAAAACCTTTTTCTAACTTTCTTTAAAAGGTCTTTTGCTGCTTAATTTGACAAATGGATATCACTATATAAAATACTTGTTGTGGGAATTGGTCAATGTAGAGTTGAATTTTTTTTCCCAGCTGCAGCTCCTGTTGATGGAAAGTCATTTATTCCTCCTGGCAGGCAACAGTTTATGTCAAGGACAACCTTTTGGAAAAAAATTATCTTTGTATATTGGCCTGAAGACAAACTGATAATAGCCAAGGAATCTGTTTGTTTGATACAGTTATGTAGTGCGTTTTCCTTTCCATTTAGGGCACTGTTCCAATTAAGCCAATTAATTTTTCTTTAACCAAAAGTTGAACTATTGGGTGACTGAAGTACAATATGTAATGAAGCACTTGACTTTTCCTGGTTGATGTGTTTGTGTTATCCATTTTATGCTGACTTCTCACTCATTGCCAAAAGAGAAGTCTAGACTTAGACTCTGGGAGATGGGTGAAAAGACAATGAGACATTTAATTATAAAGTGGCATTCACAACCACTGGACATTCCCAAGTACTTCACAGCCTAAGGAGTAATTTTTAAAGTAGAGTCACTGCTGTGCTGTAAGAAATGTCATATTGTAGGTGCTTTCGGTTAGAAAGATAAAGAATTGATTATATTTAGCTTGGCGGAGTACCCAGCTTCAAATTGTTTTTGGTTTCAGTTGAAATTATATTTAAATAGAGGTATACATGGAGGTTACAAACCAGTCTTATTATCCAGAGCTGGATTAAAAAAATGACCTGGTAAATGGAAAAATACAAAACAAATTGCTGGAGAAACTCAGCAGATCTGGCAATATCTTTGAGAAAGGAAGTGTTAGATGGTAGATGGGGAAGTTGTCTCCCTTTGCAGAATTTCTACCTCCTTGACAATTTGGTTTTCTACACCTATGTTAGTGTAAATGTTAAAATTAGCCACTATACATTAGCATTAAAATTGTTAAAAAAACAAGTATCCTGTTATCGGTGTTCTCATATTGCATTCTAACAATTTTCCCTACAATGGATGTTAGGCTCCTTTCAGTTTCCTTCCTATTTTGAATAAGGTTATTACATCGTCCCTTTACAATCCATCAGGACCCTTCCAAATCTAACAAATTTTGAAAGATTGTAACTAATGCCTTTACTTTCTCTGCACCTACACCTTTTAAGGCTCAGTGATACAAACCATCTGATCCTGGAGACTTGTTAGCTTTTTGGTCTAATAGCTTTCCCAGCAACTTCTCCCTGCCTTTGTTTTAAGCTTCCCTCTCTCAATCATGCATTGATTTTCAAGTGTCTTTGGAAAGTTTTTTTAAGTCCGCTGCAGTGAAGACAGATGCAAACTACATTCTCAGCACCACTGTTATTTCCTTTTTCTCCATTATAGACTCCTCAAAACTCCGGTCGAAAGAGAACCAACACTAGTTTTAGTTATTCATTTGCTTGTTAAAACTCCTCTTACCTACTTTTGAAAGACGAGTTGAATTTCTTTCTCTATGCCCCTTGTCACCCTTTTTTCTGGTTCTTAAAATCTGCCCAATCTTCTGACCTACCATTAATATTTATAGCTTTGTTCAATATTTCTTTCAGTTTGATACTATCCTTAACTTTATTTAACCATAGGTGATGCATCCTTCTCAGATAGTCTTTCTTTCTCACTGGAATCAATTTTTGCTGAATTATTAGATATTTTCTTAAGTCCACCAATGTGTTTCTAAGGTACTACCTTCTAACTCAATTTTCCAGTTCACTTTAGCTAGCACGGCCTTAAAATTCCTTTTATAGTTACTGTCATTCAGGTTAAAAGTACGAGCCTTAGACCCACGTGTGTCCCCTTCAAACTGAATGTGAAATTTTGTTATGATTGCTTTTGACCGGAGACTCCTTTATCATGAGATTATTGATTAATTCCATCCCAGTGCAAGTTACCACGTCTAGAATAACACATTACCTGGGTGGGTTTAGAATGTACTGCTCTTAGAAATTGTTTCAATGCAACTTATGAACTCATTTTCCAGGCTACCTTTGCCAATCCGATTTACCTGTTCTACATGTCGATTAAAGTCACCCGTGATTATTGCAGTCCCTTTCTTACGTGTCCTTTTTTTTATTTCTTGTGTACTCTGTCCTATGGTGTAACTGTTAGGGGGCCTGTAGACTACTGTCACAATGGGAATTTTACTTCTTCCATATCTTATCCCTTACCCAAACAGATGCCCCATCTTGCTCTTTCTGGCTAAAATCATCTCTTGCTGCTGTACCAATGTCATCCTTGATTAACAAAGTTACCTCGTCACCTTTTTTCTATCTTCCTGTCTTTTTGAAATGTCAAGTACCTTTTGAACATTCAGGTCTCAGTCTTGGTCACCTGGCACTCATGTCTCTGCAATGACAGTCATGTCACACACGTTTATGTCTACCTTTGCTGACAATTCATCTGTTTTGACACAAACGTATGCATTGAGATGCAGAGCTTTTAACTTTTTTAAAGCATTTTTGCAGTCTTTGGTATGATCTCCTGGTGCTTTCTTACGTTTATACACTCTGTCCCTTTCTGCCATTGTTGTCAAAATTATTGTGCTGCTGTCTGACCTTGTAGTTTCTCTTTGATTTTCCACATCTCCTCTCACATGGTTCCTTCTCCCTGCTATTTAGTTCAAAGCCTGTTTCTACTGCCTTAGTTATTCCACTCCATTGATACAGCTGCCATTATTTCCAGTGCTGGTATCAGTGTTCCATGAATCTAAACTGATTTCTCCCATACCACTCTTTGCATCATGCATTCATTTCTCTATTTACAGCAATTGGCTTGTGCCTTCTGTAAACATTCAGAGATTCTTGAGCATCTGCTTTTTAATTTTAAGCCCATAGCTGCACGTATTCCTAACGTAGGACCTTTTTCCCAATCTTACCTATCTCGTTGGTGCCCACGTAGACTACAATAACTGGATCGTCCACCTCCCATATGTCTCAAACCTGGGCAGCAGACAGGCAAAACAACCATCTAGACACGCAGGCCCAGCTGTTTAGAATTGTGTTTGTCCACTTAGCTGTACTGTCCCCTACTACCATCACATTCTGATTGGACAGTTGGATAGATTCCTGTAGCATGGGGCTATGATCGGTTCACTAATACAGGCCCCCTACTCTAATCTATAAAAGTTCCAGGAACTTTGGAGAGTTGCAGAGGCAGAACTTTTTGCCCTGTTTGTGTTTTGTTTTAAAAGTGGTCCTGAGGTTGTTTGATGCAGTGAGGTGCTGGAGAGTCCCTGTGCTTTTGAAAAAGTCTTGTTTTCTCATTATGTTGCAGGTGCTCAATGGACAGACCAAAGAACTGTGCCCTCGGCTGTGCTGCATGCAGAAGTGCCAAAATGGCTATGGCTTTAACCTTCACAGTGAGAAAGCGAAACCAGGGCAGTACATCCGATCTGTTGATCCCGATTCCTGTGCCGCTAAAGCTGGCCTGCGGCCTCAGGACAGAGTTGTGGAGGTAACAAAACCGTTTCCAAACTCTCTGTAACTTGGCATTGTTTATTATTGACCCCACTGCCCTTTTTAAGACAGTGGGGATCTAATAGACGTTTTGTAAGAATCACGCATTTACTGGTTGCCTCTTTGCAGGTGAATGGTGTGAACATTGAAGGGAAGAAGCATAGTGAAGTTGTAGCTCATATCAAGGCCTGTGAGGAAGAGGCCAGGCTGTTGGTGGTGGATCCAGAAACAGATCAGTACTTCAAGAAACTTGGAATAACGCCAACTGAATCACACCTGAAAGGTGGGAATTGCTGTTAAACTTCACTCAGTCCTGTAAAAAGAAAATCAAATACTTAATTCCATGCAGTCCCTAGTTCATTATTTGAAGGGGCTGCTCTTCAGCTTCTGGTTCCAGCTATCATAGAAACCAACAGCACCACAATGAGATCAGAGATAAAAGGTACTGCAGATGCTGGAGAATCCGAGATAACAAGCATGGGGCTGGATGAACACAGCATGTCAAGCAGCATCATAGGAGCAGGAAAACTTGACGTTTCGGGCCTAAACCCTTCATCAGAAAATGATGATTTTCTGATGAAGGGTTTAGGCCCGAAACGTCAAGTTTTCCTGCTCCTATGATGCTGCTTGACATGCTGTGTTCATCCAGCCCCATGCTTGTTATCTAGCACCACAATGAGGCTGTTCAGCCCAATAAACCTGTGCTGGTTCTTTGAAAGAACAATTGTACTTTGCCCAATACCAGGCTCTTTCTTTTTGTATCCCTATATGTTCCACATCCCCAAGTACCTTGTGAAATTTCCTTATAAACTTGTTTATGGAAATCAGAACTGATTGGTTCTGAAGAACAGTCACTATATCCAAAACGTTAACTCTGCTTTCTGTCCACAGATGCTACCTGAGCTGCTGAGTTTTTCCAACAATTTATGAGTTTGTTTTTGAAAAGCACTAAGTTGCTGAGTAAAGCTACTGGTGTCCTTCTCGGTGTGAATTTCTTAATAGTTTATTCAGCCCTGACTCTGACCTGGCAGTTACACAACCATTGCTATCATTGAACACCACGAGGGATTCTCTATTCAATTGCATTAAATTACTATTGTATGTAGATTTTTGTTTCATCCCTTTTGAGGGAACTGAACTAAACCATAAGGGAAAGTTTAGGAGGAAGTGAATGACTAACATTTCTAGGAAGCTTAACTGAATTCACCATCTTATAACACATGGGTCTGGAATTTATGCATGTAAATTCATAAATGGTACAAGTTGTCAAGAATGGAGATGAAAATGTCCAAGGTTGCATCATTTTGGTGCTTCCAGCCTGAAAGTAAAATAGATGTGAATCCCATAGAGGATTGGAACTGAAATCCCAGAGATAGAAATGGTCACTGGCTTCCGCCCTTGGCAC
This sequence comes from Ginglymostoma cirratum, assembly GCA_024137785.1. Taxonomy (NCBI): domain Eukaryota; kingdom Metazoa; phylum Chordata; class Chondrichthyes; order Orectolobiformes; family Ginglymostomatidae; genus Ginglymostoma; species Ginglymostoma cirratum. The sequence continues at coordinate 16,436,077 of JAHRHZ010000023.1, read as the reverse complement.
ACTGCTTTACAATAAAATTGTTGAAAGAATTAAGATTGCTGTACACTTGTCTTTGACGAGTCATCACTTCAAACCAAATGTATTTATCCTTGAGCTCATTTCCATTGAATGCAGTATGTGGATGCTGTATGCAGCACGTGTAGTAATTCAGTCTGTTATATTGCACCAAATGGCACCATGCCATTATCAGGAGAGCTGGTCATAAGAAGTTACTGACCTTGGATGTACAAATTAAGTCAATCCTCCGTGAGGTAATATTCAAGTCAGTTGTGCTATTAAAGTCTGCAGCTACAAGAAATTTGTACAGCAGTGTTCCAGTGTAGACAATGTATGTTCAGCCTTGTAGTTATTATGGCCATGTTGGTGGGCCACAGCACATCAGAGAGAGAATTCAATTTCACAACTTGTCTTGGTGAGATTTGAACTTGCAGAATTGACTTTTGCTGACATTGTCAGCTTCCCAGAAATGCTATGAAAATTGTCACGACCTCTGTCATTTACTATAAGGAGTACTTTGGAAGGCAAATTGAGAATGTTGTTCCGTTCCAACTTACCACTTCCTTCTCATTTCAGGGCCTTTGCCACAACCACTGGCAAATGGATCTCCACGAACACAGGTGAGTAATGATTCAGGGATGTCTGGGATGTTTGATACCGGAAGCAAATGTAATTCTAATTCTACAAGTGCATATTGAATGTTGTGGATTAAAAATTCTTCTGTGGTTCTGTTGAGCTCATTTCAAAGCCCAGAAGATGCTCGTATGTAGGGACTGCACAGAATTAGGCTATTCAGCTCAACCAGACTGCGTCAGCATTTATGCTTAAACTCTTCCCAGTCTTATTGGCATAATTCTCTGTTCTCATCTTCCAATATAATTGTCTGGGTTGCCCTTAAATATACGCCTGTGCTAGCGAGTTCCATATTGGCACCACAGTCTGGGTAAGAGAGAAGCCCTGTGATCTGGAGGACCATAATGAGTTTACCTTCAAGTAATGTAAATAAGCGCCAAACCAGACTAAGTCAGTGATCTTGTAGTAATGTAAGTGGTTAGTAATATTAATATGCTTCAAGGCATCTCTCTCACCACGAACACAGTCTTTATGATAGTATTATGAGAGCTAACATATGGGTTAACACTCAGATCACATTATACAGGCTGTCAAGCTTGATTCTTGAACCCAAGACAATCTGACAGCAAATAGGCGCTAAAAGCTAATGGTACCAGCTAGTTAGTGGCAGCTAGTTGCTACCTAAAAGGTGGTGATAACGGTGGAAGTTTGAAGAGGATTTTTTCCCTAACAATAATTCTTCATCCTCCGTCTACATTCAGAAATGAAGTTACAACTGCAAACAAGACAAAAGTGCTAAAACCTGCACTGAAGTTCAGTACCTCATAGATGAAAAAACATTAGTGAATACTCTCTCAGAGATAGTAAGAACCACCAGTGCTGGAGTCAGAGATAACAGCATGGAGCTGGAGGAATATAGCAGGTCAGGCAGCATCAAAAAATTTTTCTGAAGAAGGGTCCCGACCCGAAATGTAAGTTTTCCTGCTCGTCTAATGCTTCCTGGCCTGCTGCGTTCCTCCAGCTCCACACTGTTATTAGTGAATACTCTATCTCTTTTTAAAAGCAAGAATGGGAGGTCACAACCAATCTGATCTTTTTCAAGAAAGGGAGTTTTGCAATTGCTGAAGGACAGCTCAAACTAAGCAAGCCTAGAACAAAGTACAGAAGGAAAGACAAAGTTTTCTGTATTAATAAGGCCTTACCTGTGTCCAAATGTTGGTCAGTCACATGATTATGCTTTTCAGTGCAAAAACAAGGCGTGCATGACTTTTTTTTTTAGTTAGCACAAATGCTACCTCTAGGCATTCTAAAGTAACCACTAAGAAAAGAAAAGGGAAACCAAAAATAAACTACAAAAAACAAGGAAAAAAATGCAATAATTTTTTTTGTGCTTGTATTTTAAAGAGCATAAAGTGGAGAGCAAATATCCAAGAATGGTTTAGCACCCTGTTGATATGATCACCATTCTGGTTATTTAATGAAAGACTCAATCTTTACTTCCTGGAACAACAAATAACTGATAAAGAAGGATAGGCAACAATACTCCATCTTGCTCTGAGAATTGAAGGATTTAGAGGATTACCTTTAGAATTTCTAATGATGGTCACACAGGTCCTGACTAAATTTTCCACACTTTCCAACTTAAATTTGAGTCAGCCACAGGATGTAGAGGCTTGAGTTCATGCTTTATCGACAACACTTTGTGGACTGGTGTCAACGTATAGGTACTGAATGTGATTTCACTGAAGTAACTTGCTTGAGAGTCTTATGGAACTGGTCGTTGGCTCTACACACGTCAATACATCGGAAGAACACATTTTGGTCAAACCCAAAGAATACATCACCTACACACTGGATAAAGGATGTAAATTCAAAGCAACAGCCCAAAATATCCGCAGCCGCTTGATTGTGCTTCAGCTGTGACTACCATCAATCAATTCAAGAAAACATTGAAAACTTGTATGAAATGTGGTTTTGTCTCACCCACCAAAGCAGTATCCAGCATTTTGTTACATGCAGAGTACAGCTTGCGGAAGAGGACACTGGATTTCTTGCACATTTTAACCCCAGTTTTCTAAGAACACCCTAAGTGCAATACATGCTCCATAGCAGCACGTGAAGGGGAGTCAACCAAGGAACAATGGCAAGGACGTTTCCAAAATTCCATCCATTGCATGCAATCACTTCAATGGAGTCCAAGAACGACACACAATGACAGCGTGTACAGACACCAGTCAGTACAGGAGGAGCTGTGTGCTCCTCTCCCCTTAAATTCCTCCCACATTTGTTTTATTCTCCACTCATACCCTCCTCTTGCAGTGTTCTATGGTTCACCTAATTCAACCTCAGTCAGTTCTTTATATTGATGATTAATTACAGTACAGATAATTGTTGATTTTTATTTTGTAAATTTCTAATCCGTGTTAATATGGGAATTTGCTTCTCTTGCCTGAGGCAGCAACATATATAGTTACATGTGATGAGAAACTGATTGTTTCAGTCCTGCAGTATGCTTCTTTGTGTGATCAGAATAATCTTTACTATGGGAGTCCTCAGCCACTGATAGTATGCTAGTTCTTAAATTGTGGGGGTTATAGGAGTCCCTTATGTCGTAATTAGAATTTATAAACTCCTTGGGGTATTTTACTACATTGTAGGTACTATACAACTACAAAATTTTTGATCTACCGAAGCTGTGAATATTTCCAACCAGAGGTTACCTTTTTCCATAAATACATTTGAATGATCTTTTTAACTTACCAACTAATTGGATCAAGTGGATCACATTGTACTTTTGTTATATTAAGTGTCACGGTCTGTTAAATGACACCAGTGACATTGTAAATAGCCATCTAGATTATTTTGCTTCTACTAATGTTATCCAATTATTTAGTTTCTGTGAGAAGTGGCATATCCAGTTTTGTGTAGAAAGATGTTTAGTGACATGAAGCTTGCATAGACGATAAATATTGTCAAACTCCAAATCAGAGCAACTTAATTGTGACTGAATATATTTCACTGCTCTTCTTGCTAAATGTTTATCACATGAATGAATTTTGACAGTGAAGAGCGCATGCACTGCACTAGTAGAGTCTAGCAGATCAGAAAGTGGCTTGCCTCAAGATGTGCATCACTGAAGTGAACTCTCTCTTACACTGCCTGACTGCAGCCCCATCAATTTTCCAGAGTGTAAAATGATCTAATTGAAAACAAACTCATTCCATGTGGCAGGCAGGGACAGAATATTGCCCTGTGAAAGGATTTTAGTTTTGCAAAAGGACAAATGAGTTGTGCTGTGCACTGCAATTATCTGCATCAGACTATCTGCAGCCTCTCTGAGCATTCATAAATAACTGATGCAGGTCACCAGTAATGGCATGTATATCGCTTTCCGAACTTACAAAGTATATCAGTTACAGATCATATCATTGCTTTAAAGTTTAAACCTGTTGCACGGAATGTTCTGATTTAATTTAATCTCTTCCTCCAAAGATTAATGGAGAATCCCATACACTATAATGAGTTAAAACATATCAGTTTTTGACATTATTTACTTGATTTAGCAGTTAGTCAAAATGCATTATTTTGAACTTTCTGGCATAGTGAGATACAATGATGGTATATATTTCCTGAAGCAAGACTATAATTAAAAGCCTAGTTCCCTGCAAATTAGAGCAAACTTAATTGCAGACCTTGGTATTCTTCAGCTCTTCAAGGGTGTTTCATATTGTATAAAGAACAGTGATTATTTCTAAGAGTGTCTTGCACTTTCTTCACGTGACTGCATAAAAAAGGTCTAATCAGACGGTTAAGTGAAATTTGTTTAGTTAAATTATAGGAATTATGATCTAAGATGACACTAATAATATGAATTGGATTGTAGAAACATCCAACGTAAGAACATCATGCTCTTGAGATATGAAGATGATTGGAGCAATGCGCTAGATTAAAGTTGCAAAGCCAGGTTGTGTTTAGGAAATTCTGTGAATAGCATCACAATTATCAATCTGAAACTTTGAGCATTGTGAAAACCTAATCTGAAATTAAGTTTTTTTGGCTGAATAATACAGTTGATTGTGATATAGACAAGTTAGTATGCGGAAAATTGAAACTGTACAGTTTGGGTCTTTATTCTATAGATGAGATTCCTTCAACATCTCTCACCCAATCAATGTATCTTTCTAATTCTTATTCTTCCAACCCCTTGAATATATCTGTGCCACACCATTCAAATGCTTCCTGTGGTAGTGAGTTCTACATTCAAGCAGGTGTCTGAGGAGAAATGTACCTCCTGAATTTCCAATTGTATATACTATGAGCAACACCTGGTTTTGGAAACTTTGCAAATGAGGGACCCTGTTAGAGTGGACGTGTTGTTTACACCTACCCAATAGATCCCCAATGAGGATTAATAACCTATATTGGGCTTGTGCCCCACACCAAAGCCCGTACTTGCCACCCCTTATGTGCATTGTTTATTCCCACAGCCTTACCTGCTTGTGCCTACGATCTGTCCTTCCTTTCCCAGTCAGTTGAGCTAGTTAAAGATCTTTCTCTTGTATATTCACTTTTTCTTCCCTTTTCAAACCTGTACAGGTGAAAGGAGAGCTGGACAATGACCCATTTGTAGAGAGCGGATTGAATCTAAGTCCCACAGCAGCTGAAACCAGAGAGAAAGTGCAGGCTAAACGCAAGAACAAGAGGGCACCTCCAATGGACTGGAACAAGAAACATGAAATCTTCAGCAACTTTTAAATTGGATGGACTGTCCCATTGAACATTTCAGTTCCCGCGACCTTCAGACAGAGTTAACATCATTCAGTTGATTTTTCTTTTCGCCCCTCTGCATCACTTCGCTGGCATGGTAGAAGAAGAAAAATGCCTGTTAATATGATCATTAAAGGACTGTGACCAAAGCTTATTTTTATGCCAGCTGCTTATTTGCTTTGTGCTTGAGGTATATCTTGCCTTAGATTTGTTGTAGCGCGGTTTTAATCATGCTAGATGACTGTTTTCCATCAGGTTTTTTTGTTTGCTTAATTTTTTTTTACAAGGTCTGGGCTCTGATCATTGCAATCAGCCCTCATTACAGGACAGAATAACTGGATTATTAGACTTACTTTCTGAAGTAGAATGTCTTTTGTGACAGCTCGAGTATGACTTTACTTGTCTCATCTAATAGCCTCCAGTCTACCCATCGTTACACTCGAGCAACATGTTGGGCTTTCTATTAAGTGTTTCCAGAGCTGCCTGGCTAAAAGTGTCTTTGTTTACCTGGTCCTGTCTTTTTACACTCACTGGTTATAGTTTCACCAGATGGCGCTTGAAATGCGGTCTTATTAGTTTTAATGGAAATTATAAAATGTGAGGCAGATAAGAGGGGGAGACAAGCCAGGTATTATATTCCTGAGCATTACAACCTTGATGTAATACACTAGATAGAGGAACCATTTACTGCACATAAGAAATGTCTTAATTCTTATTTTTGTATACTAACTGCTGTTTTAGGCAGCACTGAAAATATTTTTTACATATTTTCCCCTGCAACACTTTGACTAGATTCATATTGATTGTAATCAGTTGTTACTGAGTTATTTCAAGCAATGACAATTGAGTGCTAATAATGGAGATTAAATATTGGCTGACCATACACTGAAGCATCATTGGTTTGAATTGGGAGAGGGCGATACATTTAATACCATCACTGGTTATCTATTAAGCACGTGATTCACAATAGATTTAGACTGATTTAGTTCAGAAAAAAGATTCATTTGTGGGTTTTATCACAAAATATAATCATTGGCATTAACCAAATTAACTTGCAGTATTCACGTTGATCCCTTATTAAATGCAGTAATAAAATCTATTTGAAACATATGTTCAAAGGATTCCTGCAGGCTGGTGCTCTAATGAGGTGAAAGTAGTTGGAAGAGAAAGGTTTAAGATTGTCAAGGATGTATTTCCTGCGTCGACTGAGAATTGTAAAGGGTAGCAGGTCAGTCTATTTCGATGTTCTAGCTTCTGACCAGCTCCTTCTGTTTAGACATCTTTTTTCCCTGCGTTCCCTCTTTTAATGTTTTCCAGTCCTGAATTCTGAGAATAGAATAATTCACTTTCTTGTGTGCCTCTGTGCTCTAGTTGTAAGCAAGACCCCATCTGCAGCTGGCTGCAATTCTTGGATAATTTTTTTTGTTGCAATGCTCAGCTTTTAACTTTGGCCACTTGTGACACACCATAGCTGTTTATTTCCAACCTTGTATATTTTAATGATCCTTATTCACACAAGGCCAAAATCTATGTGCCACATTTTTGAATAGTTTCTACATATTCAAGGTATAAAATGACTAGAAATATTGCATTACACTGCTAACAGAGGAGTCTGTAACACTGTTTGGGATTTGCGTGGATCTTGTAACTTTTAGACTGAAGCAAGCATGAACTTTCAACAAATCTTTGTATAAAACATGGAAATGCTGGAAACACTCAGCAAATCAGGAAGCATCGTTGGAGAGACAAAGCAGTGTTAATATTTCAGAAATACAAACAAAGGCTTGGAGAAACTCAGCAAGACTGGAAGCATCTGTAGAGAGAGAAACAGTTAAATTGGACTTGAAGCATTAAGTTTGTTCCTGTCCACAGATGCTGCCAGAACTGCTGAGTTGATCCAGCTCTCTCTCTCTTAATTTCAGAATATTCAGCATTTACAATATTTTGCTTTTGTTTTAGGGTTAACAGTTCAAGTTGATTACTGCCACTAGAACATATCACTACAATCTTATACTAGATCATTTGACCTGAAATGTTTAACACTTTGTATTTCTCTCCACAAATGCTGAATGATCGAGGTTTTTAGTTGTTTCTGATTTCCAGCATTCACAGGATTTTTATTTTGTTGTAATTTCAGTTTAAAATGCTGGAAACAAAATGGGCTGGAAAAAGTTAAATGCTTATGAGGAAAATTAGGTGGTTTGTGGACTGTCGTCAGCTCTGAGAGGTGGAATGTATTAATCAGCTTGAAAGCCATTTGTAATAGGAACTGAATAATCTTTGCTTTCTAGCTGAATATGTGGCAGTCAATAATGCAAGATAAATTGCTACTTGAAGGAAAGCACGCAAACATTTATATAATCAGGCAAATTTCTGATACCAGTGATTTGTGAGGTCATTATGTCGTGTACTTCTGGGAATCTAGTTTGAAACCCCCGTAAGCACACTTCAGTAACTTGTATAATATGGTCTTCTGTGTATATTGTATATTGTCAATAAATGTATCTCAGCATGACAAAGCTGGCTACTTTCAGTTTATTCAGTTAGATTTTGGATAGCATTGCAATGCACATGCCTTTTAAACTTCCACAAATAGGTGTAATCCAGACCAGACTTTTCACTGATAATGAATTAAAACTTTCCCAGGCATTTCACACATGTGACTAACAGATGGAATCTGTCTCTAAACCCCAAGAGGAGACACTGGGATGGGTGAGCTTAAAAAATGGTCCAACAGGTAGGTTTTAGGAAATACTTTGAAAGCAGAAGGCGTTCTAGAGAGGTAGAGCTTGGAGGGGTGAGGCAACTGAAGACAGGGTCATCAATAATGGATTAATTTAGGGATCTGTGAGCAGCCAGAATGGCAAGAGCGTAAAGATCTGTGGGTTGGGGACTGGGGAAAATTGGAGATTGGTTGAGTGCAGACCACATTGACTTTTCATCAGTGCTTTTTTTCCACACTTCCTTAGGTAACCCAGCAAGAACTGAGGTATTGAATGGGAGCTGCATAATTGGGGTTGAATGGGTCAGAAAATACTTTTCTTCCTCTAAAAGGAAACCGTTACTTACTTCTGTGTTCTCAGCCTGACACTTGCAAGATTTTCCAATCTGTTCATTGATGGAAGAAGTCATTTCAGCGTTTCCTTTAGGAACGTTACTGGAGTGAAGAGAATCAGTTCTCCATCCTGCATTTGCCTGAAGCATCTGTTACTTTTCCTCTACCCATTGCTGGCCCCTGTCTTGATAACTGGCACACCAAACAATTACTTTTTTTGGTATTTTCTGAAAATTTTGTAAAGTGCTGCAATATTATTATGAATTAATTCTCCTTTGACATATGCAGATGGAATATTTCTTTCCATTTAATATTACAACATAGAAGCCATTCAGCCCATTGTGTCTGTGAGAGCTCTTTGTAGTTAGTCCCACTCCTTTTCACACAGCTTTGCCAATATTCCTTCATTCTTGATTCACATATTGTGCGTTGCAGTTGTTCTGTGACTGTAATTTCAAACAATGCTAGACAAAACTCCTAGAAATCCACATTAGGGAAAATATTCAATTGTTAAATGGCAAGTTTATTTGATTTTGTTTGTATCCAATAAATGTCAAAGCACCCTAGATATACAGCTCTATTGGCATTCTGCCTACCTAAATGTTACCAATCACCCACCAGTACCGCCAAGGTCTTTATGTTATGGTTCAGGAATGTTGGGGGTCTGCCAGTTTGCCAGAAAAATTTAGTTTGGAATACAATTAAGAGTATTTTTGCAGTCTTTTGCTTTGGTGCTGCCCTCCTTAACTCATTGCTATGTTTTCCTCTTGACGTCTGGTTGGGTGTATGAATGGGAGGGGCTTAGAGGGATATGGGCTGAATGCTGGCAAATGGCACTAGATTAATTTAGAATATCTGGTCTGTGTTGTACATCTCTAATGACTCTTCCCAGGTTCTCTGTGGTGCCATTGTGCGTAAAAGCACTTGAAGTCATTCTCTGGGTACAGGGTCATCCCTGCACTGATTACTCCAAACGCTTAGTCAATGCTGAAGAAGAGTCATATTGGGCTGAATGTTATAACTCTTTGTTTCCACCGATGCTACTAAATGTACTGTGTTTCTCCAGTACTTTTACTTTTTAAAATGAAACTTATGAAAACAAAGAAAACGGGGAAAGCAAGGTCAAAAATACAGATGGAAGATTTTTTTTTCAAATTTGAGGCAAAGTTTGTCTCCTTTGTTTGTTCCTTTTTGAAATCTTGTTCAGTTTCTTAAATAGTTAGCATAAACCCAAACTGGAGGAAATCCTTTTGTCAACTCTGACTGATCTCAGAAACACAGGCGATGAGCAAAGAGCAGTAATTGGCAGATTCAGCCTCGATTACAGGAATTCTAGTCGACTGTGTTTACATTTCCCCTTAATGAGCTTTTTGAGCATGTCTTGTGACTGCTCTAACACAGACATGTCGTGACCTGGAAGTGAATCAGCATTACAGGCCCACTAATTGAGAGTTTTCTCCCAATAAAGAATGCAGGTTTGAATAACTAAATATAAGTAAAGGTTGTGCTCAAACTCTTTAAGAGATTACTCTGTGTATTGTATTACATGTTCACTTTGAAAACCCCAATTTTTATTTTGGTGATTATAATTGTGTGATCATGATGGTTTTAAGCTCTGCACAGGATCTAACACCTCGTGGAATTTAAATCAAAACTTCAGTGCCCTGTTGGTTCTGGCACTGTAGTTGTGAACTGGGAGGTTACAATTATCACGAAAGACCCATCAGATTGCAACTCTTTCCTCTCAAAATCTGAGAGGTGAACTACCAGATCTTTTAATCAAAATCCATCAATCAGAACCCCTTCATAGATAAGATATTGCAGCTGTGATGGGAGGGACCATGATATTTGGCTATAATTTGGAATGCGCTATCACATTGGTTGAGGTGTATAGGAGACAGATTTTTGAGGGGGAAGTTATGTAATTACGTGATGGGGTAAGAAATCAAACGACAGCTGAACATGAGAAGTATAAACATCAGGGTAGACCACATGGGCTCCTCTTTCTGTGTTTTAAAGTTGTTAGGCCACTTCTGGAATACTGTGTTCAATTCTGGTCTCCCTGCTATCGGAAATATGTTGAGAAACCTGAAAGGGTTCAGAGTAGATTTAAAAGGATGTCACCAGGCTTGGAGGGTTTGAGCTATAGGGAGAGGCTGAATAAACTGGGGCTATTTTCCCTGGTGTGTCGGAGGCTGAGGGGGTGACCTTTTTATAGAGGTATATCAAATCATGGTGGGTATGGATAGGGTGAATAGCCAAGGTCTTGTCCCCAGGATAGGGCAGTCCAAAACTAAAGGCCATAGGTTTAAGGTGAGAGGTAAAAGATTTAAAAGGGACCTAAGGAGCTACTTCCTCACATAGAGGGTGGTGTGTGTATGAAACAAGCTGCTAGAGGAAGTGGTGGAGTCTGGTACAACTACAAGATTTAAAAGGCATCTAGATGGATATGTGAATAGGAAGGGTTTAGAAGGAATATGGGCCAAACGCTGGCAAGTGAGACTAGATTCATTTAGGATAACTGGTTGGCATGCACTGAACGGTCTGTTTCCATGCTGTACATCTCTATGACTCCAATGCAAATAGAGGACAGGGTTTCATAATTATTTCCCTGGTCATCCGAACTACGACCTTCTTGTTTTGCTTATTCCACAAGCCAAAGTTGAAGCCAATCAAGTACAACTACTTGACTTACGCAGATTTTTTTTTCTCATTCTGTTTTATGGTTTGGTGATGAGAATGTTCGCCGTGCTTTGGCTTTACACAGCTTCTCAGCTATACTTTGAACAGTGGCAAGTCAAATAGAAGAACTATTAGAATGAAGAAGGTCACAGTGAGAAAACATTCATCAATTGCAACTAGGACACACTATGTGAACCTGCTTTTTAAAATAAACTTACTGTGTCAAACTATATAAAGACAGACAATAGCAAAACTGAACCCATTCATCAAATTCAGTCCACAAATCTTGTTTTATACTTATTGGGAAAATGACTTTTATGACCATTCGTGTTGATTTTTATACGAGTTTTATTTGCATGGAAAAAGTGGAATTTTTGTGTTTACATTGTATCTTCTAGTTGACTCTAAATAACATAGCAACAGACCTTTTCCCCACCACAGCCAAGCACCCACACTCCAGGAGAAGAGTTAAGGTACTGAACAGTATTGCCAACTGCACACATCCCATCATCTCAGTATTTGGGCTTCCAGGCATTTTCCCTGCATCATCTGCTTTTTATTTTCCTTAGCATACCTTGAATGGCATGTGTTCGACAGGCTGAACAATCTTGCCCATTCAGTTATAGCTATGTCAGTATGCTTTAGTAGACAAGCCACACTCCAATTTGGGTGCACAGTCTATTCCTTAGATTGTTTGTTTTTGTTTTTCCTGATAATTTCTATGTATTTAAAAGTTTTCCCAAATACTTTTGAATCTGTAAAATAACAGGTTCTGCATTCACCCCCAAGAGATAGTTAAACTGCATGAAGAGAGGAGTTGGTTAATTTAACTTATCTCAATACCCACAGTTTGCAGTGCTGTATATACTGCTGCTTAATAATACAAGGAAAGGTACAAATTAGAGAAGGTAAAACACTACAAGTACAAAATCAGAATTAGAATGTTTTATATTTGTACAATAGAGTTGAACAATGCAATGCATCCATTTTACAAGGCATTTAATCTGTCCTTAGTTAGTACCAATCAGAAGCTTTTACTTCCATGGTTAAGTAATTGGCCCTACCCTAAAATTTAGACAGCATCTGCCTGATATGTGGACGTACTAGGATTTTCTGGTGTTCGTGTGTTTGAAGTCAGGTATGGTACGAGGGTTAGTTTAACAAATCTGCACTGAATTAAACATGACTAGTGACAGGCTATACACAATCCAAACAGTTATCCAAATAATGGCCCAGAAAGCTCTGGTGATACTAGTGAAAGCACATTTCATATGTTAAGATGTTCCATTCTTACATTTTAATGAATAAATGAATTATTGTGTTGAAATAACAAGCGATGGAATTAAGAGGATAGGCAGAAAAAGCATCACTTGGCTATAACCTTTGGCATTATAAGTTGATTTGTTTCCTCGTTGTTTCCAAACCTTGTAACCCAGTTTCTGGCCATTGGTCTTGCTGTACTTATCTGCTGTAAGGAACACATCTTTGATGTTCCTTTGCTGGAACCAGTAAGGCAAGTGATTAGGTCACAGGGCTCAAAGGAAAGAGTGAACAAATTACAGGGTTCAGCTAGTGCTGAATGGAAAAGAGTGCATTGAGAGAGCAGTGACATTCCAAAAGCAATACTGTGCAGAAAGAGGTCAAAAATCACATGTCGCCAGGTTATTAAGTTTATATGAAGACACTAGCTTTCGGAGTCTCTCTCCTCCTTCAGGTGTAAGTGAGACAGGTGGCATCAGACTCAATTTATAAGCAAAAGATCAAAAGGGTCGTAGAACTGATGCGAATGTATTGAACGAACCTAAGATGGCTGTTAAATCTTTAATCAGTTAGAAAGGATTAACATGCAAATCCCAGAATTTCTTTCAAGTCACTGCCCCGAGATAAAAAGTTTTTTTAGTATGCCAGAGGTGACATCTCAGGTCAGGCAATGCATTTTCGATGTGAGGCCTTGTTTAGAATCTGGCTGTGAATTAACTTGGAGTCAGACTGGTTTTATTTCCAGTGTAGGAATTGATAAAATGTCACATTGACTGTCTATAAATTTGTATGCTTTTTGAACAAAATAATATGTATCTGCAATTACATAATATAAATCTACAGGGTGAATTTGTATGTGCATGGCGGGGGGGGGGGAGAGGAGAACACACACAAATCTATGGGTGAATTTCCATTTGCAGATTTGTAATTGCAGATACGTTCTATTTTGTTCAAGAAGCACACAATTTATAGACAGTCAATGTGGCATTTTATAAATTCCTACCATGGAAATAAAACCAGTCGGACTCCAAGTTAATACACAGCAAGATTCTAAATAAGGCCTCATACTAAAATGCATTGTCTGATGTGAGATGTCATCTCTGGTATACTGATAAGAACCCTTAGTTATCTCAGGGCAGTGACTTGAGAAACTCTGGATTTACATATTAATCCTTTCTAATTGATTAAAGATTTAACAGCCATCTGAGAACTGCTGCGAAAGTACTGAACAAACCTATGAGCCTTTGATCTTTTACTTATAAATTCTGTGTCTTATGCCACCTCTCTCACTGATACCTGATGAAGGAGCGAGACTTGGAAAGCTTATAACTTCAAATAAACCTGGTATCGTGTGATTTTTGACCTTGTCCACCCTAGTGCGACAACAGCACCTCCACATGTGCAGAGTGAAGCGTCTCTGTCACGTGTACCAAAAATACTCAGCCAATCAGGCAGCATTTGTGGAGAGAGAGAGAAAAAACAGGATTAATATTCTAATAGCCCTTCATCTAAAACTAATGAAAGGTTCTCCACTTGATGTCTGTTCTGTTTCTCTAGTGACTGATGCTATCTAATCGAAGTTGAGTATTTCCACGACTGTTCTGCTTTTATTGAGATTTGCATCTGTTGTGTGAAATATTTATCCACCCATCCACTCACATTTAAGGCATTTTAAATAAAACAGTCCTATCAACTTTCAGACTTAAATGCTTCTAACTTCCATGGACATGAAACTCTAAAGTAATCTTAACCCAGAACAGGCTGACTGGAAAATGAGAGACATGATCTAGGTGATTGGTGGGAGGAGTACAAGGAAAATGCTTTTTGTTTTTCAAAAAAAAAAGCATTGACCAAAAATAGATATGCCAAATAAGGATACCACCACACTTCTACTTACTTACACAAAAATGTACACCAAACCACAGGTTAATAAGGGATGCTAAGTGATCATTTAAATTCTATTTTCAAAGCATTGGTTGGCAAGCTGAAGCAAAATTTATTGCCCACTGGTTCATGTTGTTTACCCGATGAAGCAGGGAGAAAATCAGAACTTAAAGCATGCACTTTAATCAGTGGGCTAGAATCATGGAATCTCGTCTGTGTGGAAGCATGCCATTCAGCCCATTGACTCCACACCTACCCCCCTGAACAGCATCCTTTCCTTTCACTGTAACCCTGCATTTCCCATGCTCCATTCACCTAACCTGCACATCTTTAGACTGTGGGAGGAAAGCCATGCAGCCATGGGGAGAATATGCAAACTCCACGCACACACCGTCGTCGGAGGGTGGAATCAAACCCGGGTCCCTGATGCTGTGAGGTGGCAGTGCTAACCACTGAGCTGCTGTGTCACCCGAAGTAGCACTCAATGGAATTTCAACCATTTGGTTTACTGGTGATGCATCTAAGTTCTATGTAAAACTGCACATTAGCATGGGAGACTTGCCTGGCTCTCTCAGTACAAGGCACTTGCCACCAGGTTGTGATACCTAATCCTGCTAATGATGCATCTTTACAAACTGCATGGTGTTCTCACTGGGAACACCATTATTCAATTGAGTTCAATGCTCCACCAGCAACTGGAATCCACTGACAAGATCACATACAGTTCTGTTTTAGTTAACTTTGGGACAAACATCTCCCCATCCTTTGAATAATTTATACCACAATCTAACATCTAAACACAAGGATTTAATTATTGTTGCTGTTGGCAAGGCTGAACTGGAGAACTGGGAGGAAGCCTGGGATTTGTTTTCCGAAGATTGTTCTTGGCTGTGGGACAGATATCTCTGTTGAGACATACAGCACAGCGAGGATTCACTGGCAGGCACATCTGCTGACCAAAGCCCACCAGCAGCCAATTGGTCTCGCTCCAGAGCTCCCTGAAAGAGAAAGGAAGGGGGGAATTCACTAAAATAAAATACTTTGTGGGATTTCCGTTGGCTGATTCCACAAAAACCAACTATGTGAATTGTGAACACAAAGTGAGATGGAGCTAGGGAATCAAGTTGGGGAAGGGTTTGCTGTAGTAGGAAAGAGATTGGTGTCGGGGGTGGGGGGGCAGGGTTCATGGTCATATATGGATTTAGGCAACGAGAGGAGTGTTTGAGCTGGTTGTGCAACAAGATGATGGAAGTATGCTACTGGATGCTGTTACATCCATAAATTAGATGCCCTAGGGAAGAATAATAATGTTGATTTAATATCATCAGTGATTTAAAAAAAATCAGCATAGGCAATTTGGTGGAGGTGGGGGGAAAATAAAACAAACATTCAGTAAGACTATTTCTGGATACAACATAAAAAAAAACATTAGCGGGGGCACTCCATATTCAGCTTGCTGTACAGGAAGGCTTAAGGCAATCAGTGGAAATATTTACCCTCTGCAAAAGGATTAAATCAGGTCCCTAAATTAGAGATTATAGATTTGCAAGCCACTGCGGAGACCTGAACCCATAAACTGGAACCACTCACTGCAATACCATGGCAGCACTGCATCATCCAAGGTGCATCTTCCAGGCATGACATTAGACTGAAACCCTGTTTGCTCGCACAGATGGATGTAAAAAAATCATGTGGCATAAATTGGAGAGGAATTAAGGAGTTCTCCTTGGTAACCCGCCCAATGCTTATCCCTCAATCATTGTTTTAGTTTATCAAGTTAATTTGACATTATTCTCAATGTTCTTTGTGGAACCTTGCTGCGTGTAAATTGGCTGTCTCATTTTCTAAATTACAACAGTGACTATATGGACTGAACCACCAGCTTCTCGAGTCCAATTATGGGAGGGTAATAAATGCTGGCCTTGACAGAGAGGTCCATATCCTGAGACAAAATTAAACAAAGAGAGACCCAATCTGTCATCCATAAAGCTGGAGTGATGAAGGCACCTCTAGTTACATATCTGCGACAGGCTACGACTTCAGGAGCTCAGATGTAACAACATGATGGTTGTGCAATCATTTCTGGAATTATCATGTTCTTCCCCATTTCCTTTGGCCCAGAAGAACAGAAGAAACTGAAGCCGGGGTAAGTTGGAAGGCCCTTCCAGCACGTTCTGTTAGTCAATAAAAATCATAGCTGCTCTTCTACGTCTACACCACTTTCTCCATATTCCTAATTCCCTCCATACCAAAAAATCATCAGATCTTGACCTTGAATATACTCGAAAGGCTGTAAATCCACAGCTCTCTAGGGCACAGAATTCCTAAGACTAACAATCCTTTGAGTGAAGAAATTTCTGCCCTGTATTCATAGAATCCCGACACTGTGGAAACAGGCCCTTCGGTCCAACAAGTCCACACCGACCCTCAGAGCATCCTACCCAGACCTATCCCACCATACCCCACCTAATCTACACATCCATGAACACTATGGGCAATTTAGTATGGCCAATCCACCTAGCCTGCACATCTTTGGACTGTGGGAGGAAACCGGAGCACCCGGAGGAAACCCATGCAGACACGGGGAGAATGTGTAAACTCCACACAAAAGTCGCCCGATGGTGGAATCGAACCCAAGTTCCTGGCGCTGTGAGGCAGCAGTGTTAACCACCGAGCCACCACGCCGCCCCAGATCTCAGTCCAAGATAGGTGACCCAGCCTTTTTCTGGGACTGTGATCCCATATTCTAGATCCCCCATTTTTCCTACCATCTACCCTGTTGGGCTCTTTTTATATTTTAGATATTTCAATTAGATCACCTCTTCTAAATTCCAGTGAATCCTCTCCCTTTCCCACTCCTAACCAAATGTTATTCCCTTCACAGGATAACCTACTTAGTAACATCTACTAATTGTGATACTAAGTCAGCTACACTCCCTGCAAGATGTCAAGACATCTTCAATTATTGGTTCTTTGTCTGCACTACAAGCACCATCACTTGGTTACATGTACAGGTCTCCTCCCAGCCTGAGTTACCGTGGCATCCACTCTTCCAGCGCCAATCTGCTCTCTTCTGGGTTTTTGGTCTCTTTTTTGACCCACTTTAGTCGATTTGCGATTCTATGCACATGGGTGTCAACACCTGGAAATAAAAATTGAAACAGGCAAAATAAATTAGTTGGGTGCTGAGGTGAATTTAAGTACTTGTGAAATGGGTTGATCAAACCAAGTCAAAAACACCATGTTGCAAATATTGGATTGCACTATATATCTTCTAGGATTTAATAGTGCTCACCGCACTCATAAATGCAACGGTATCTTCTGGACAGGAATGTACACAAGCTGCATAAATCTACCATGCAATACAGCGACCAAATCTACCATCCAATAGAGCAACTTTGGTTAGAACAAGAGAAGTTTGATTGGAATATTAAAGGAGGCAATTTAAAACTAATACACTGGTGGGAAATTGCACCCAAAAAGTGAAGTTGCAGTCCAAGTAAAATTTAAGTCTATTATCACAAATGCAGAGTCTGCCATGAATCAATGCAATGGCCAGCATACCAGAACATAACTGCTTATTTGTTTCTTTTTCCATATATTTAAGACTAGGAGCCGGGGGTTGTCTTAGTAATACAGCTAAAAATGGGCTTATCACCAAAGAAAGTATTTTTAATCAGGGTATCTAGTCCTCCATTTGTGAATGACCCAATTAAAAATCAGTGAAAATGAATTTTAGAAAGTATACTGAGCCATTTACAACCTTCACTGGCGCGCAGGTGTTTCTTAGTAAATTACTTTTTGTACCGAAAGTTCTTTTAAAAAATGAGTGTATTAATGTGCCTAAGAAAATGAATGCAATTTAAAGAGCCTTCCTTAATTAGCACAATTGGTGGAAATATGCAACGGTTACCTGGGAACAAGGCCAGTTTCGACTGGGACAAAACTTGAACCTTGAACCAAGGAAAATTGAACTTTGAACCAGTGGAAACTCAAGTGCAAGTGATTTTGGGTCAAGCTCACATACACTTAAAATCCCCATCAACTTCATCTGCCAATTCTGCCCAAACTGTATTGATATTACTGATGATATTGACTCACGGATTAATTAAATTTGTCTGACTGTTCACTGAAAGTGGAACAAAATTGAAGACCAGCATGTTAAACACTTTCATTTTGGGAGACAGACTGGAGGCTGGTAGAACACAGCAAGCCAAGCAGCAGCTGGAGGAAAGGAGCAGTCAACGTTTTGGGTATTACCCTTCTTCAGGACTAGATGTGGGGGTAAGGGAAGCTGCAGATAAAGAGGGGGTAGTGGAATGGTGGACATTGGTATAGGTATGACCTGGTTGGTCAATGGGAGGGATGAATCCGGTTGGTGGCTGGAAGGGAGGAGGTGGGGCTGAAAGAGAGCTGACAAAGGCAGGGCAGTGGTAAGTTTGGAGGATGGACCTCAATGTCGCAGAGGCCGAACACCAACTCTCCGACACCATGCCCTACCTCCCCCTTGACCATGACCCCACTATGGCCCATCAAGTCACCATCTCCAACACTGTCCGTGACCTCATCACTTCCGGTGACCTCCCCTCTACTGCCTCCAGCCTTATAGTCCCCCAGCCCCGCACTACCCGTTTCTATCTGCTCCCCAAGCCCAACCACCCTAGCCAACCCATCATCTCCACATGCTCCTGCCCCACTGAACTCATCTCTTCCTACTTCGACTCCATTCTTTCCCCCTGGGTCCAGGCACTCCCCACCTATATCCGGGACACAAACCATGCCCTCCACCTCTGGAAACTTCCAGTTCCCTGGTCCCCAGCGCTTCACCTTGACATCTGTTCATTCATACATATCCATATCCCACAAGGATGGTCTACATGCACTCAGTTTTTCCCTCTCCAACAGACCCATTCAGTAGCATCCCCCCCCACCACCAATACCTCCTCTGCCTCACCGAACTAGTCCTCACCCTCAATAACATTTCCTTCAATTCTTCCCACTTTCTCCAAATCCAGGGGTTTGCCATGAGCACTCGCATGGGCCCCAGCTACAGCTGCCTGTTTGTAGGTTGTGTCAAACTGTCCCTCTTCAGTACATACAGCGGAATTGTTCCTCAACTCTTTCGCCCTTATATCAATGACTGCATCAGTGCTGCATCCTGCACCCAGGCTGAACTGGAGCAGTTCATCGACTTCGTTAACAACTTCCACCCTGCCCTCAAGTTCACTTAGTCTATCTCAGACACCTCCCTCCCCTTTCTTGACCTCTCTGTTTCCATTTCCAGCGACAGTATACGGACTGACATTTACTATAAACCCACAGACTCCCATAGCTACCTAGACTATACCTCCTCCCACCCTATACCCTACAAAAACTCCACCCCGTTTTCCCAGGTCCTCCGTCTTTGTCGCATCTGCTCTGATGAGGAGACATTCCATTCTCAAGCATCCCGGATGTCGGCCTTTTTCAAACAAAGCTCTCTTTCTTCCCCCTCTGTCATCCTGACAGCCCTCCACCATTCTTCCTCCATTCCCTGCTTCACAGCTCGAAACAACCTCCCCTTCACCAAATGTAATGAAGATGGGGTCCCCCTTGTCCTCACTTTCCACCCCACCAGCCTCTGCATCCAACACATCATCCTCAAACACTTCCGCCAATTCCAGTTAGATCCCACCAACTGGAACATGTTCCACTCCCCAGCCCTCTCTGCCTTCTGCAAAGACCATTCCCTCCCCACCAACCACTCCAGCTCGATAGTTACCTTCCCCTGTAACTGCAGAAGATGCAACACCTGCCCACATAGAACCTCTCTCACCTCCATCCAGGCCTTAAACAGTCCTTCCAAGTGAGACAGTGTTTCACGGGCATCTCCTCCAACCTAGTCTAGTGCATCCAGTGCTCCTGATGTCGTCTTCTCTACTTCAGTGAGACCAAACATAGACTAGGTGACCGTTCTGCCAAGCATCTTTGCCTGGCCCATAACAGCCAGCCTAACCTCGTGGTAACTGCCCATTTCAACTTCCCCACCACCCTGGCGCAACCCCACCCTACCCCCAAAAGGTCTGCCCTTGGCCTCCTCCAGTGTCACAGTGATTCAGAATGCAAATTTGAAGAACAACACCTTAACTTCTGCCTGGGCATCCTACAGCCCGGAGGACTCAACACTGATTTCCTCCAATTTCAAATAACCTTCCCAGCCATCCCCCGGCTCCCTTTCCAGCACCACCACCTCTCTCCCGTTCCACCCTCTGAACCTCCCTTCCAGCCACAAACCAGATTCATCCCTGCCATCGACTAACCAGGTTGTACCTACTACCAGTGCCCACCTATCAGCACCATTCCGCTATCCCCTTCCTCTTTATCTGCAGCTCTTCGTAGCCCAACATCCAGTCCTAAAGAAGGGTAATATCTTAAACGCTGACTTCTCCTTTCCTCCAGATGCTGCCTGGCTTGTGTGTTCTTTCAGCCTCCTGTTTGTCTACCTCAGATTCTGCAGTTTTTTTTTTCCTCTAACCAACTTCATTTTGGGACTCTGGATCTAAGCAGGTAAGCTGTTTATAGGAGGGTAAAAGAATCTCATAAGAACATAGGAAATGGGAACTGGAGTGGATCATTGGGCTAGCTGAGCCTCCCGTTCGTATTTTAAAATAGCTGGTCTTCATTGAACGTTCCTCTCACGTTGCATTCATCTTTCTCATTTTGGGGATCTGTCTCATGAAGGCAACACAGTGCAGAACCTGCCTTGCAATGACACAATGAGCTTATAACCTTAAAGCATCAATTTTACAATTCTCAGATTTGTCTCCAAAACCTTCCATTGCTTTCCCCATCCTATCATTATAATCTCCTCCAGCCCTACCATCCTCCAAAACATCTTCACTCCAATTCTGGACTCTTGATCATTCTGATTTTAATGGCTGCGATGTTGACAGTTGTACATTCAGTTCATTTGACCCTTAAACCACTCCACGTCTCTCTCTTCCATTAACACGTCCTTTACAATCAACCTCTTCGAACCAAGCTTTTGGTCAAAGTGCCTTAATACTTCTTTGAGTAGCTTGCTGCCAAATTCTGCTTTCTATTACACAAAACACTGGGATATTCAATTATATTAAGAACACTGTCTATATGTAAGTTGATCTTCTGTGGTATTACAAAAGCTCTCATCATCTTCCAATCTCTGGAAAAAACCAACGAGGGAGAGAGAAAGAGAGACGGGGAAGTCGTCCCATCTAGCTATTTATACAGTCCTACTAAACGGAAAAGCAAGTTTACTGGTCACTTTCCAGTAGCCGATGTGATCTGGAACGTTTCCATGGAGGACAATGATTTGTTCTGTCAACAACTGCTTATTTTCTGTGGGCAAAACAGTTTGTTCAGAGCCAGTTCTGTCTCTTTAGTGCAGATATGCACTATCCTCTGTTTATCTGCAGCGCGGAGAATTCTTGGAATGGTACAACTGGAACAGTCTGTCGTGATTGTTGCTGCAAATGTGGCTAACTCTTCAAAAGTAATTCATTGGCTATGAGGTACTTTTGAATGAACAGAGGTCACAGAAGGTGCTATATTAATTCAAGTTCACTATTTCTCCTTTTTCCATCAGTCATAGTTTTGCTGTTTGCTGCACAGTGCTCGATGGTGGAATTTTGTATGTGTGTTTGAGCATGTCAGAATTAAACATGATCATCGTGAACCTCCCCCCCCGCCAATTTTCTTGTCTGTTCCCCATATCACTTGACTTCCTCAGAGTCCAAATACCACTCCATCCCACTCTTAAATAAATCCAACAATTAAGCCTCCATAACCTTTATGGGGAGTAAAGAATTTCACAGGTTGAGTAATTTCCCTTCAGCTCAGTCCTAAATGGTTGTCGTCTTATTTTGGGACTGTGCACCCGTGTTTTAGTTTTGACAACCAGCAGAAACACAGTCTCTCAGCACCTTCCTCAAGGATTGAAGCAGTCAATCTCACATAGAAGACAGAGAACTCTTCATGCACGTTTTAATGTCAAACAGCTAATAAACTGAGCCGTGCAAATAATTGGAAGGGCAAGCACTGGGAATAAAACTACTGAAAATGAAAAACAAAACCTTTAGTGTGTAGTGCTCTCACTTCTTAGTCAGAAGGTAGTGCATTCAAATAGCCACTCCAGACACACAAAATCTAGGCTGACAGAATTAATGCAGCATTAAGGATGTGTTGCATTGTCCAAGGCGCTTTTGAATGAAATATTACACCAAAGTCCTGGTTGGCCTCTCAGGTGCATGTAAAAAGATTATTCTAAAAGACCAGGAAGCTTTCCCCAAGTCCTGACCAACTTCAGTTAACTTCACTACGCTAAAACAGGTAACCTGTTGGCTATCACACTGTTATTTGTGACCGTTTGTTCTGTGCAAATTTGTTGTGGGGTTTCCTACCTTACAACAGTGGCTACGCTTTGAAAGAAGTGCTGAACTAGCTGTAATCAGGATTTAGGATCTTCTGTGTTTGTGAAAGTTGCCATACAAACCCAAGCCTTTTTGTTTTCATTGCCACAGATCAAAGTTATATGGATTGTCATAAACTTTCAGTCCTCAAGGTCAGATCTTCGTACTGCACTGTACAAGTCTGGGAGATCAATCGGACAGAAACTAAGCCCACATGGTCTGAGGTCATCTTTTGACATGAAATACAAAGCCAACTGCTCAAAGATATGCAAAGAAAACAAATGCATTAATATAGCACCTTTCACAACCTCAAAACATCCCAACACCTTTCCAGCATTTCATCAGTTCTGCACTGGAAGTATGCTCAAGTCATTGACGATACTTGCTAGTCCCCTAGTTTGCCCAGTAGCTGTTTTAACACTCAAGAGCCAGAGTTTTTAAAAAATAATTTGACGTATTGAATTTCAACTACTAAAGGGGTCTACTTCCTGATCTGAGTTCACACCAGTGGCTGTTTTAAGCATTGGCATAGAATTTCTAATGAATTGCCTCTCTTCCACCTAGCATCCAGAAAAGTATCAACATGGCTCTCTGCTGTGTAAGCAGTTTGATTCATTATGTATACTTCAGAGACTTCTCGTGAAGAGAACTGCTAGATTTCAAACAGCATTGAGATAATGCACAAAGCTTTTGCTTCAAATTTGCCTCTTCAAGCTCCTTGAAAAGGAGCTCCCTGACTACTTTACCCATTACTGCAGGTAGGTACGGTAGGTAGTTTGTACCAGGAGTCCACCAGATCAATACTTGAACACAAGAGTTCATTCTGCACTGCAGCACCATCCAGTGGCACGGACGGTACACACATTGTTGCCAGAATGATTCTCTTGGAATGGGAAGTCTCTGTATTTTCCTACAATGCTACTGCTATCAGACTTTGCCACTGCTGTAATGCCCATAAAATGGTAGGTAGCTGATCTCCCTGAGTTGACTCCTTGATTTCACTCTGTTACTGGTGCCCGTGGTACTCACTGATGCCAGACACGTTGTTCCAGGCTATCTTCATGATGAGATGAGCCATCTTTGGTCCCACTCCTGGAAGTTTCATAAGCTCGCTGACACTGCTGGGAATGTCACCATTGTACTGCTCCTTCAGGATTGCTGTGGTCTGTTTGATGTATTTCACTTTATTCTGCATGGGTAAATCACATAACGAATAGGATGTAAAGGCAACAGCAATCTATCAATTCTGTCTCTCAGTTGCAGGAGCTGTAATCTCGTCGTTATGTCACTGCACAGGAGCCTGGCCTATAATGATCCAGAAATTGGTGTTCATATCCACCCCCACCCCCTTATCAGCTAAATGATTTAATTTCAGTTAGTTATATAAATCAGTCGTGGTAATTATTGTAATTGGATTATTGTAAAATATAAAACTACTCACTGAGTCCTTTAGGGAAGAAAATGTGGCATCCTTACTCAATGAATGCATTTGTTGTTGACTCCCAATTGCCCTTAAGAAGGTACTGAGCCACCTTTTTGAACTGCTGCAGTCCCCCTGAAGTAGGTAGTCCCACAGTGTTGTTACTAAAGGAAATCCATGATTTTGATTCAGAGGCAGTGAAGGTATGGCAATACTGTTCCAAGTCAGGATGGTGGCTGGTTTAGAGGGGAATTGTTTCAGTGCCTGCTGCCCTTGTTCTTCTAGGTGGTGATGGTCGCAGGTTTGGAAGCTGCTGTTGAAAGACACTTGGCAAACTGCCACAGTACAACTCTGATGATACACATAGCTGCCATTGTGTGTCAGTGGAGGAGGGATTAAATGATTGAGCTGGTAATGCTTATCAGGTGGACTGCTATATCTTGGAATGTTCTGAGCTCCTTAAGTGTTGTTAGAGCCACACAGAATACATATAGCTGGACTAAATTTCTGGATGATGCTAACTTCCAAAATGTGATTGTGGGGTTTCAGCAAAGGTAATGATGGTGAGTGTCAAGAGGAGATAGTTAGATTCCCACTAGTTGGAGATAGTCATTGTCTGGCACTCATGTAGTGTGAATGTTATTTGTTATTTTATCCCTTAACACCTTTGCCTAACACCATATACCTGCTTTTGCCCATATCCCTTAACACCTTTGCTTAACAAAAAAAATTATCTAACTCAGATTTAAAATTAACAACTGATTTAGCATTCACTATTGTTTATGGAAGAGCGTTCCAAACATCTACCACCCTTTGTGTGTAGAAGTGCTTCCTAACATCTCTCTTGATTGGTCTGGCCCTAATTCTCAGACTATGCCCCCAAGTCTAAAATCCCCAACCAGTGGAAATTGTTTATGTATCCTGTCTTTACCTATCAATATCTTGAAGACTTCAATCAGATCATCCCTCAACCTTCTAAATTCTCAAGAAAACAAGTCTAATTTGTACAATCTTTTTTCATAACTTAACCCCTGAAGTCCAGGTCTCATTCTTGTAAACCTATGTTGTCTTCTCTCCAAGGCCAATATATCCTTCCTAAGGTGTGGTATCTAAATCTGCTCACAGTACTCCAAGTGGGGTCCAACCAGGGCTTTGTATGACCGCAGCATTTTCCCTGACTAGGCTGTGAAATTGTAGAACCTGGGCAGATATTTATAACTGGCACATGCTGAATGGTGCTGCTGAAAGACAGCAGCTTTCAGTCACCTCTCCTAACACATTGTGTGGCTTTGTGTCACATTCTTATTGGAAATCTTGCCTGTAAACCATCTTATAATCACACAGTGATATGCCATTGAAGGAGGCCATTCAGTGCAATATGTCATTGCAGGCTCTTTGGCCGAATTGAACCCACCTTTGTTACCATAATAAAAATGAAAGCTGCTGTTGTTGAGTATTTGAGCCCCTCCGTTCCACCATTATTTCATTACTGATCTATATCTCAACTCAAATTGCCCAAAGGCCACACTTTCACTCCCTCTTAACACCTTCCCCACTCCCACAAATCAATTTTTGATAGCAACTGTGCGACCATAAAAGGTAGCAACTCAGATTCACATTCAATAGTGTAACAGTGGCCTTGAATAAAATTGAACACTGCATTAAAAATGTCTTTGATATAAGAAAGCCAACTGGCCCACTGAAAACTGAGCCCTGCACGTAGGGCAATGATTGACAGACAGAATAACTGAACACTTGTTAGGTGGTTTGGGATCCAAACACACTGTACAGAATAAATGTCAGTATTATAGTGGCAACGGGAACTAAAATATTAAAATGTAATAACTGAAAATTTTCCTCACAATATCACATGCAAACTATATCCTTTGTATCGAACATGTAGCTAGGAAACCATAAAGCCCCACAGAACACTAACACTAAAATGATCTAAAACACTAAAACTCAAATTCAAACAAGATTTATGATCTTCCCTTTCAGGTATAAGACTTCCTGAGCTGTTTCATAGTAGAGAACAAATTTCAATAACTACAAGCTCTAGAGCAGATGAACAAAACTTTGGACAAAGCCGTAAGTTTGATGGACCGATGCAAAGAAGCAGAAAGTCAGAGAGGTTAAGGAAGGGAACCACAGAACCGAGGGCCCAAGTAGCTGAATTCCATTATCATGGTAGAGCAACGAGCTTTAGGGCAGTGCATACGGGGGAGATGCTCAGTTGTAAGATAGCTATTCAGTAATTGTGCACTAACCCTCCAGAATCCAACTGGATAGATGAGCTCTCCGAGAGTCTTATCATCCATCTTGAGGATGTTCTCGACAGTCAAGCCATGTTCCCTCAGCTGCTTCATTGCTGCAAATGTCACCTGATCCCTGGTTTGGCTGGACAGCATGAGTGACAAAAGCACCTGATACCTCATGACCTACAGAATTCCATAAAGACACAGCAAAATAGTCAGTGGCAATATTCAGCCAAGGCAGGTCCATTCCTATTTCTACTATCTTAACTTCAAGCATGCCTTTAAGTATCAAGAATGAAGGAGACTTGCGGCACATTTTTTCCTGCTCTCCTTTCCTTCCAACAGCTGCCATCCTTATCTTAACCCAAATGGCAAGTGTGCAAAGAACACAGACAAAGGATGTCAGTTTTGAAGCACTCTCATCTCCACATCAGGAGGTTGTGTGTTCCAGGCTCTGTTGGCTTTTTCTCAGTTGAGTCAGTTAGCTCAATTGGCTAGACGGTTGGTTAATGATGCAGTGTGATGCACGGGTTTAGTTCCCATGCTCACTATTGGAGGCCCTGCTTTCTTGCTCCTCGCTTGAGGTGTGGTGAACCTCACGTTAAATTCATCACTAGTAGTCTCTCTAATGAGAGAGAAAAACCCTGTTGATTATTGCGACACTATTACAAGATCACAAAATAGGGTATAGTTTCTTTGTCAATCTGTATACTTCAACCAACAAATGATCATTTATTTCACTGCTGTTTGAGAAAGCTTCTTACGTACAAACTGGTTACCATCGCCAGAGACCACACATCTGACCCTGGAGCACCATGTAGCGTCTTGGAAGTCAGAAAAGTCGCTAAAGAAGTGCATGTTTCAGTTTGGCCACAGGATCTGGGTTCTATTGAATTACCTTGGGGGCAGCAGTTTTGTCGAAGCATTGTTCGGCGCCCATGTGGTCCACGGGCGCATCCCTGCCCTTCCTCATCTCCCTAATGTTATCCAACTGCTCCCTCCAGTCCTTGGGCTCCCATTTAGAGGGTGTGTCCTCTACTGAGGAAGCAGCCTGCGGCCGGCCGAGCATTCGGCCCGAAACGCCAGCAGTCTGCAAGGGCTCACTTTTTTGCCTCCGCGCATTTCCAGGCTGGATCGGTGAGGCAGCTCTGGCCGGGTGCTCCTGAATCTGGAGGCCGGGTTGGCCCGCTGCATGCCTGCGGGCAGGTCTCTCTTCCCCTGCCGCCAACCTACCAACGGCAGGGCTCCTTGCTAATTTGGAGCCGGGTTGAGGATCCCGCTCCAGCTCCCTGGGCAAGGACACCCGTCGGCGCATGTTCCGAGTCAGTACGCCCGGTGTAAAATAAGGCGAGGTGGACGCCATAATGCCCGCACGCATTTTGTGAGACGAGAGCTGAGGGTCGCGGTCCCTTTAAATCTCGCGCTACTAAAATGTATCAATCCGGGAAAATGTCGCATCGTTCGATTCAGGGGCGGGGCTTCCCCTTAGCGCTGTCTGACCAGCTTTAACCCCGTGTCCTGTTTATTACTTCTCAGTCAAGGTTGGGAATGAACTTCTAAGGGCTGAATGGTCCTTTCCCCGGCCCCAGTCTTCCCTGATTTCCACAGGAATACTATCCCTGATACTCTTCGCTCTCGCTGCCGTGCTATCCTTGTACATGCTGCAGGATAATTAGCCCTCTGTATAATGCGTAGAATGGCATTGACGCTGATGCCTTTCAGGACGCCTGACATCAGTAATGGAAAATTTGTTACAATCTATTGTAGAGGATGTGATAAATGTATATTTGGATAATAATGATCTGATCGGGTAAAGTTAGCATGGATTTGTGAATGGCAAATCGTCGTGTTTGACAAACTTGGCGTTTTTTTGAGGTTTCTGAAAAAAGTACGTTGTTGGTGCACGTAATAAACTTGGATTATCAGAAGCCTTTTGATAAAGGCCCCCAGAGGAAGTTGCTTAGCAAAGTTAAAAGACAATGGACAGGAGGTAATGTACCAGCGTGGATTAATGATTGACTATCAGACAGAAAACAGATAGTAGGAGTAAACAGGTCATTCTCTGCTTGGCAGACTGCAACTCGTGGGGTGTTGCAAGTAACAGTTCTGGAGCCCCAAAGTGCTCACAGTATATAACAATGATTTGTATGTGGGGACTAGGGGCCCTGTTGTGGTGCATTGGTAGTGTCTCTATCCCCTGGACCAGGAGGCCCAGGTTCAAGTCCCACCTGCTCCAGAGATGTGTCATAACATCTCTGAACAGGTTGATCAAAAAATAGGTTAAATAAAAACAAATTAAAAATACATGTGAGGGGACAAGGATTCTTGTAGCATAGTGGCTGTGTCCCTACCTCTGAACCAGTAGGCCTGGGTTTAAGTCCCACCTGCTCCAGAGGTGTGTTATAACTTGTCTGAACAGGTTGATTAGGAAAATACCTGAATGACATAGGTAGTGAGGTGTGCTGCATGAGGGTTTGAAGAAGCTCAGTGACTAGTGAAGAACATAGAGTCATAGAGTTATCCATCACTGAAACAATCGCTTGGTCCAACTTGTGCATGGTGACCAGACATCCCAATCTGACCTAGTCCCATTTGCCAGCATATCCTTCTAAATCCTTCCTATGCATATGCATATCCAGATGCATTTTAAATGTTGTAATTGTACCCACATCCACCACTTCCTCTGACAGCTGATTCCATACACACACCACACTTTGTGTGGAAAAAGTTGCCCCTTAGGCCCTTTTTCCATACACACACCACCTTTTTAAGCCTTTCCCCTCTCACCTTAAACCTAAAACCTCTAGTTTTGGACTGCCTGACCCTAGGAAAAAGACCTTAGCTGTTCACTCTGTCCATGCCCCTCATGATTTTATAAACATGGCAAACTGAAAGTTCAGAAAGGAACCTGAAGACTAACATGCAGGCAATTAGGAAGGCTAAGGGCATGTTAGCCTTTCTCACAAGAGGATTTGAGTACAGGATTAATGAATTTTTGCTTTAATTATATGGAATTTTGGTTAGACTATACCTGGAATACTGTGTGCTTAGGAAGGTTATATGGAGGGAGTGCAACAAAGGTTCACCAACTGCTTCCTGGGATGGTGGGACAGTCCTATGAAGAAAGATTTGGAAAACTGGGCCAGTATTCTCGAGTATCTTGAAGACTGAGAGTTGATTTTTATTGAAACCTACAAAATACTTGACAGGGTAAATACAGGCAAGATGTTACCTCTGTTTGTGCCCCCAACTCCACTGTACAGAATTGTCAGTGTGGATTTTGTGCTCAAGGCACTGGAGTGGGATTTAAACTCACAAGCTCCTAGCACAGAGCAAAGTGATTACAGCTGATAATATTAAAGTTACAAAATTTCCCATGATCTGAGCTGTACAGCTGGGCATTGGAGTAAAAGGGAGTTAGGGAGACATGTTTGACTGAGTAGGTATTAAGGATTCTTCTAGGTGGGAAGAGAAGTAGCAAGGGCAGTTTTTGTGGAGAGATTCCATCAATGTATCCACCAAACTGATAAAGGTCTTATTGTCAGTGATAGAATCAAGGGAGTGGACAATGAAGAAGAAACTAGTGTTGTAGACCAGATGGTACAAGTGGGCACATAAGATCAGAAGATGTTGCAGAGTTAGGGTACAATGAGTCCATGGAAGATGCGGATCAGCCTAAGGACTTTGAAATTCAGATGGTGAACCGGTGGAAGTCGATGAGTAGAATGGATGATAAATAAGTGGACCTTAAAATGAAACAAAGTGAAGGAAGCAGACTGTGTGGAACAGGAATCCTTACTCAGTGATAATTTTATTAAATTGTGGAGCGGATTTGAAGGAATGAAAGGGATACTTTTGCTTATGTTTCCTATGGAAGTCATAGTGGAGTTCAAAAGTACAACTTAGGAGGGCAGTGGACAAGCCAGATTTAGAGGTGAGGAAGTCAGAGATGATTAGTTCAGCAGTAGCTGGGGTGAGGTAGAAAAAGAAATGATGACACTTTCTGTGTAATCTTGAAGAACTGAGTTTGAAGAGCTGAGTGGCCCTTTTTGTACTGATTTAACATTCACATTGTTCTCATGATCTATTTGATCTATTATTGCTTTACAAAAAAAAACCTCCCCCGGGTCAGTTTTCTGATGTACTGTCTGAATATTGCCAGCACACATCTGGCAATGGAACATACGATCCACATCATCTTCCATCTACTAATTTAAATGCACTGAACTTCATGTGCTGTAGGAATCAATGTTTTTTTTTCACTTCAATGACAATCCAATGCATCTTAACACCAACAAAACTCTTTTCAAGTCTGACCATTTTTGTAACATAGCAGAACACAATTTCTTTATGTACGCTCATAGTTGAGGAGGCTGCACAAATTTCACATTCATGTAGTGCAATTGTTTGGTTTTGCTGATCATAGAAATGTTATTCTTCACACTTTCCCCAACAGAGATGTCTTTCTATTTGAAGGGACATTTTCTTATCTCACTGGTGTAGTTTATACAACTTAGGTCGCTTCCAGATAGCCATGAGTGACTTATATTGAAACTCTGGAAGGCTGATCAATTGGAACAGTTTGCATTTTAGAACATGCACCGTGTACTGTTCCTTGAAAATACTTTCAATAGTTTAGCTTCAATGAAACCTCAACCTAAATGTTCCTTACTAATCAATGATTCATTATATCATGGCTGATTCGTACATTCTGCTCATGCTTGTTGCTACATTTTAATTCTGAAAAATGATGTTCTTTTATTAATCAGCAAACAACATATGCTCTACAAAGGATTAATCCTTCATTCAATTTTATATGTACTCAATCGAAAGGACTGATATCACTGCTTATAAATCAATCTTCTACTCAGCTAGAGCTAATATTTCAGTTTGATTTTAGTTTTATGGACTACTTTAATTTTCTACTTCTATGCATGAACTTGCCCATGTTTTAGCATTCTTGTTCAGTTCCATACAATCCCGACAGTGGGGAAGCAGGCCATTCGGCCTTGACTCTACTCTCCGAGGAGCATCCCACTCAGACCTAAACCCCTATCCCTGGAACCCTGCATTTCATATGGCTAATCCACCCAGCCTGGACACTATGGTCAATTTAGAATGCCCAATACACCTAACCTGCACTATTTTGGACTGTGGGAGGAAACCGGAGCACCTGGAGGAAATTCACGCGGAAAGGGCGAGAATGTGCAAACTCCAAACAGATAGTCGACCGAAGGGACGAATCGAACCCCCTCTGTCAGGCAGCAATGCTAACCATTGAGCCACCATGATAACAAGGTGTAGAGCTGGATGAACACAGCTAGCCAAGCAGCATCAGAGGAGCAGGAAAGCTGACGTTTCGGGTCTATTGCTGTGTTCATCCAGCTCTACACCTTGTTATCTCAGATTCTCCAGCATCTGCAGTTCCTACTATTATTGAGACACCGTGCCGCCCAGGAACAATTCTTTGCCATTTATGAAGGCTCAGAACCTATTGAGGATAGTCGGAGGGCTGGGAGCAATAAATGCTGGTCTTATGGGGAACATTGACAGTCCAGGAACGAATGGGAATGACGTCTGAGTCAAAACTACAACGGGCCTACAATCCCCGGCAGGCACCGCGATGAGACGCACGCCAAAGACGGAAGTACATATACGTGTGACGTCAGTTCCTGGAAGGCTGGGCCTGCAGCGGGAGCTAGGAGCTGGTGGGAATGGGTGATTGAGGCGGCCGAGGACGGATTAGGCGGCAGGGTGAGTGGCAACCGGCGCTGAGGGTCAAGGGGAGAGGGACTGCATTCGGGCAGTGAGGCCGAGTCTGGACCTGCCAAAAGGGGGAGGCCGCTGCAGCAAACAGCTCCTGACCGCCGTGGGGGAGGGGCAGTGGAAGATAAGGGAGGGGGCGTGAAGCCCTAGGGAGGAAGGTATAATCCGAGGAGGGGGGAGAGGAGGAGGGGAAGGTCAGCGGCACCCTTGAGAGGAGGGTGAAGGGAGGGCCCCCATGGGAGAGGGGAGGGATGGAGAGGAGAATCCCCCATAGAGGAGGGGAGTGGGGGGGAGGTATACCCCGTAGAGGGGAGGGATGTCAGAATCTCTGGATGGAGGGGAACGGGAGTGGTCATGCAAAAAACACGGAGTGGGGAAGGGATGAGGGCTTGTGAAACCATAGAGATTGGGAGGGGAAGAGGGCACATGAACCCATGGAATCGGGGAGAGGGACGCAACGTGTGAATCCATACAAGGGGGAGGGAGGATGTATGTGGGTTGAGGCGAGAGAGGTGCTTAAACCTGGAAGGAGTTGCTCAAGAAATTGAACTTTCCTCTGGGCAATACTTCTACTTGGAAGCTCCAAAGTCTCCAATTTAAATGGAGACGTTTGCAGGGTTCTCATGAAATTAAGTAATAAGCTGATGAAAAATTGAACCATTAAATGCATAGTGTAATTCCTGAGTATTTAACAGAATCCATACATACATCTCACACTTAGAGCTGTACCCCTCTCCAGATGTTAACCTGATGCTTCCCACTCCATACATGACAACCCTCTCCATGAGCTGCGGAACTCGAATTGATCCCGACCCCACTGGAGCTGACCCAACCTACTCCCATGCTGCCAGGACCCAATAACCGCTGCTCTCTGCCTCCACCCTCCACTAGACTCAAACCATGAAGAATCAACGCTACACTGCCCAACTCATTCTTCCACTGACCCTGACTAACCCTGCAGGCTGTATTGTTACCTTGCCACCTCGCACCTTATCTCCTTCACATTTGTCATCCTACTCTGGATCCATACCCCCTCCCCAGCTGGCACTAATCTGAGAGATTGTCCCTTCACAGAAAACCTGGCCCATTGTGTTGGTTGACATAGTTTACAAATAATCGTTGTTCTGCTATAGTCCTTGCTCCTTTTACTGCACATCAGACGGTTGTTAGTTTCTGTGTTTGGCAGGTGGGAAAACAGATATGGTAGCACTGACTTTTTAGATCTTGAATTGAACTTTTAGTTGGTGCTAAGGTGAGTATTTTTTATGTGCTGGATATCAATTTGTTATTGGAAAATGTGACAGATTTAGACTTTGACTCACAAGTAACAAGTTTTCACATTGCATTCAGTGAGTTTTGGCTTTACTGAAATTTTTCGCTGCTGTGCAGTGTCCTGATGTGTTCATGAAACAGTACTTCTCACATGAACAGATTGCTGCTGTTAATATGTATGCTTTCTAGCTGTTATTTCATGATCTCCTTTTGCATTGAGATCTGGTGTTTTTGCATCCCTGAAGTGCCTTGGATATTTCATTACATTTAAAAGCTTTAGAATCAATACAACATATTGTCTTCTGTTCTTGTTTTTATTCTGCTGTTATACTGTGGAAGTTGATGTTGCAGTTATTCTGGTCTAGTTGCTATAATGTTTGTGTGGTTGTCACTGAGGTTCTGAGAGTGGATTTAAGGGAGAGCAACCCAAGTGGTATCTTCAACAGCTACTTCAGTTGACTGCTGCTGGCTTAAATCAATACTTTTGTAGGAGAACTTGGCAGAGCCTTGGCGTGGTTGCTAGTTTGTTGATTGAGTCCGTATGTTTCGCAAAATCTGGATGTGATATTGAAATCTCACCTCATCCCAATTGAATAAGTCCAACTGATGGAAACTTGCCTTTTGAACTTGAGTAGAGTTGTCTTTGGTGCACTGTTGAACTGGTGCCTCACAGCGCCAGGGACCCGGTTTTGGTTCCAGCCTTGGGCAACTGTGTAGAGTTTGCACATTTTCCCAGTGTCTGAGTGGGTTTCCTCCGGGTGCTCCGGTATCCTCCCACCGTCCAAAGATGTGCAGGTTAGATGGATTGGCCATGCTAAATTGCCCATAGTGTTCAGGGAGATGTAGGTTAAGTGGGTTACAGGGGGATGGGCCTGGGTGGGATGCTCTGAGGTTCAGTGTGGACTTGTTGGGCCGAAGGGCCTGTTTCCACACTGTAGGGATTCTATGATTTCAAGTACTAGTGCATGAATTAGTTACGAGTGCGACCTGCATCTAAAATTATTCTACCTTTTGATCGACTTGATTTGTCTGTGTATGATGTCACATAAGCACTTTGGATTGAAGCATTATGGCAATTTTTTTTATTTGTTCGTGGATCTGCACACCACTGGCATTTGCTGCTCTTCCTTAATTGCCCAGCGAGCAGTGAAGAGTCAACCACATTGCTATGGGTCCAGAGTCACACGTACACCAGTCCAGGTAAAGATGGCCAATTTCCTTCCCTAAAGGATGTTAGTGCGCAAAATGTGTTTTTGCAACAATCAGTACTGGTTACACGGTCACCATTAGTCTACCTTTGTTTTGATATTCTAGATCTTTGTTGAATTCAGATTTATTCATCAGCCATGGTGGGATTTGACCTCATGTTGTCAGTACATTAACCTGAGGTTGTGGATTACTAACCTAGAGACATTACCGCGATCCCACTACCTCCCCAATTTATTTACAGCAAGTACAAATGTGTCATCTAAGTCTAGACTGCAAATTGCATCCAGCTGTCCAACTGGGGGAGTTATATGGGATAATGGTTGATGATTTTCCAATCGTGATAGTGGATGGGGAAATCTGCAGCAAGTATATTTTGCATTTCATATTGGCTAATATTTCAGTGTGATTTCTGTTTTCTTTAGCATTTTGGCAATATGTTTGCAAATTAAATTTTGTGCCAACACTCTACTTCATATACTTTCTGGGAGTGGAGCTGTCGAAGGAAAGCCAGAAACTGGAAGAACAACTGGCATGTTACTGGAGATAAATGTTGCTTATTTTTGGACTGTAGCAGAGGGGGAGCTTACATTCACAGCCAGAATCACTACTTACGCTGTGTGCCTGACCAAGGTCATTTGTGGAAGCAGTGGCTGTAGTCTCTCAGACTCAAGTGACTAATGGGAGCCGTAAGTGCTGAATGTTTCTGACATGTCTGACTGAACCTGGGGTTGCTTGCGTCCAAGAGTGTTATGTTGACAGTTCTATTAATGAGCTTGTTGACAGAATCTTCTGTTGCAGTTCTTCAATATACAGTGTGTTGTGGCTTATCTGAAACTTCAGAGCAGGGCAATACATGTTTATTTTTGTTAAACTGACCAGATAATTCATAGGCTGTACTCCATGTCAAACATCCTTGTTACCTGAAGAAAACAAAACACTTTAGCGACAGATACCTTGTCGCTGCTGATTTGAGCAGGAGGCGGCCATTCAGCCTTTGTCTTTTCCCCATTAATTTCCGATTTATACCTTAACTCCATTTACCCACTTGGCTCAATCTTCCATGTTATTTTTAATCAATTTATACATGATGTTATGGAGCGAAAGGTGAGAACAAAACCACTACACCACAACAGCCCTGTTCCGTATTCCCTGATATCTTTCTTAACAAGAATCCATTGCCCTCAAGTCTCGCAAGCTTCAATTGTCTCAGCATCTACCATCTTTACGAGGGTATTTCAGATTTCCATTGCTAGAGGTCTTTTTCTGATTTTGTTCTTGAATGGCCGAATGCTAATTTAAAGACTATGTCCCCTTGTTCTTGAATACCCCAACAGAGGATATTATTTTTCTCTCTTTGCCCTATAACATATTGCGTTATGTTGCTGATGATAGACTATTTTCTGTCTTCGGCATGTGCGTCCTGGAGCTTTGAGGCTAAATAAGTCTGACTTGAATTTTGTTTCTGTCCATATTGCTTTGTCATAAGTACGTTGAGTGTTTGACTTTATTTTCATGCCAGAGAGAGACTATTTAAATCTGTGAAAGCTGAGCTGACTGAGGCAAGAGTTTGAGCAATAGATGTGCTGATGTTGTGTTCCTGTCACAGATGGAAGTAAATGCTCCTTTGCACGAAGGTGATGTTGGTTTGTAACCTCGGCTTCATATTTGATAGTTGCAAACAGATTTGAACACAGTGTGAGATGTCAGTGAAGGGTGATGGAATGAGTGGCAAGAATATGGAGTTTGATATTATTCTTGTTTAACTGAGTTAAATTATGGCTCAACCAATTATCAAATGTTTTATATTCCTACAGTTTGCTCCCTTAACTCCTGCCAAGATATGACTCCAGAATTGTTGCTTTGCACCAGCTTATCTGTGGACATATACAGAAAATGTTCCATTAGCATTTACTTTATTACAAACCAAGCCATATTCCACCTTCATGCAATCCATGTACAAGATGGATAAATGATGCAAATCAGCCATGATCTAATTGAAAAGGCGGACCAGGCTTGAGGGACTGAATGGCCTCTCATGAGTAACCAGGTTTGGAATTCTGGCCAAAATTCACTCCCTGGCCTAAGAGGCCAGTAATAGCACTTGTATTACTATTCAAGACCAGATTTGACACACACTGGGGGACCTGCATTGTGCATCAGTTTTGCACAGTTCATTCATAGGAGCTATTTTATTTCTTGATTGAGCGGAAGGACACTGTTCAACGTTCTATCCAAGTGCTTCTAGATAAACCAACTTTGCTTTGTGAATGCAGTAACACTCTTGCTGATGGATGTACAGATTCATTTGCAGGTCTGCAGAACTGGTCCTTGGTTTAATCATTACTATTTACTTCAGTTTAGGGAAGGTTGAACGCCCCCATGATCATGTCCAAACCCACAAGCAAAGATCCGTCCCTCCGTGAACGATTCAGAAGCCTTCTGGGAATTGGACCCCGTATTAACACCAAGCAAACGGAATGTAAGCCAGCAGAATTCATAATAACTGGTGAAATTCTAAAGGTACAGTGCTCAACATTTAATGAGAAATGTATCCTGCTTATGTTTGGAAATCTGTTTTGCCTGCTTTGTGTAGAATGTCATCACTGAGAGTATAAATGTTTTGTTGTTTCAGGATCTGAATATAGAGTGTGGACTTTACAACAGAATAAAAACCATTGGCCATGTTTGTGACCTAGCCAGGACCAGGAAATTTGAAGAAGTAATAAATATTTTTAGCACTCTCTTTAAGTAATGTGTTCCTCCGGTTGTAGTAATTATGGTTTTTACAGTTTAGACAATGGCAGCACAACATAGACAATCAGTTGTTATTGAAGTTATTTTGTCCCTTCCAGTGTCAAAGATGAGATGAAATGTTTTGTTTCTACCTAGTGAATTGTGATCCAGAACGTGCTGCCTTAAAAAGGGGTGGAAACATGCAATGGTAATGCTCAGAGGAGTTGATGTATTCCTAAAAAAGAAGAAAAATACTGGGTCACAAGAAAGAGCAGGGGAAGTGGACTGAATAACCTTTTCAATGAGCCAGCATGGGTGCAACAGGCTAAATATCTTTCGCCGATGCTACATTTACAACATCAAGCTCCTTCTGTGCTTTCTAAGTTTAGATTTCTGCAACTCATTTCATTTCATTTCATTATTGGAATGAGAATTTCTATTCTGCTTAATGTAAATTTTCTCTTTTTATTCTTTGTGTGATTAAAGCATGCGGTGGAAGCTGTGTGGCAGGCTGTGGATGACTTGATTTCTGATGACCACTTAGAGGCTAGGCATGCAGTATTGCAACTGATGAAGGCGATTATTCAGGGGCAGGTGAGCAAAATACCAGTTTTATCCCAGTTCCAACTGTACTACTTGTGATCCTTTCATTTCTTCTGTTATTGCAATATCAGTCTTGTGAATTGAGTTTATTCCCTTTAAAAATATTATTGATTTAATTCCGCAGTATTAACTGTTTGATAACATTGCCTGATATCGGCCTCTCAGCTCATCTGCTGAAATTCTCATCCATACCTTTATAGCCTGTACATTTGATTATTCTAGTGCTTTCCGGACTTGCCCATTGTCCACCTTGCATCAGCTTGAGTCATTGCAATTTTGGCTGTATCCTAATTTTCTCCTAGTCCCATTCATCGTTGGTTCCTGGCCTAACAAAGACTCCATTTTAAAATTCTCGTCTTTTTCTTTAAATCCCACTGTGGTCTCACCTAACCTTTTTTCTTGGCAAATTTTAATAAAGTAACCTTTAGGAATGAACACCCACAAAATCATAGAATTTTATAATACGTTTAAAAGTTGGTCATATCTTCAGATATGGCTGGGCACAAAGCTCTCAAATTCTCTATGTAAACTTGCAAACCATAAACCATCCTGACTTGGAAATCTATTGCTATTTCTTCACCATTGCCTTGAACTCCATTCTTAAGTTGTGTGTGTCTACCGACAGTTATGACTAGACCCCAGATGAGCCCAAATTATTATGGTTCCAAACAGGCACCCCATATTTCTTAGCTCCTGATGAAGACAGATGAACTGGTTCCCCTTCTTTATTCACCCTCCCCATGGTTGGCTGCAATGAGATTTATTTAGAAACGTTCCCTCCTTTGTAGATACCTTTCTCCCAGATTAAATGAATTTGTGTTAAAATGAGCCAACTTAACCAGGTTTTCTTGAGTTAAAAAGATGTGAATGTCTTTGCTACCAAATGCAAAAATAATTAATGTCACAACGCAAATATGCACAGATTAGGAATAAGACAGGAGACCAAAAAAAAACGTTTAAAGATATGCATATCGGTCTTTGGGTTGCTCATGAAGAGAAATAATGGAACATTGCTAGTTGAACGCTTCATTTAGGGTTTGTATTCTGCAGGTTTGCTAACAGTAGTTGACTGGAACATTCAGAGTTCTTCTTGACCTGTTCCTGTCTGACTGGCTTGCTGGATTGTTATGGTTCAGCACTCAGACGAGAGTACTTATACCTACAAAACAAGGGGTGACTTTTTGTGGTTCTTTGACTGTGAACTTCACGGCACATCAGCACCTGACCCCAGACTAGGACACATGAAAACTTGTGTTCACAAGCGCATCTCCTGCTAGCTCTCCTTCCACTAAAACACAGGGACCAGAGTTGCAGTCTGTCTTTACCCTTTTTATATATTCCTGGAAAAGTAAAACAGAAAAAAATGTTTGAAACAAGCGGGTCTTTGCTGAAAACCTGGGGTTGTGAGGAGAGATATTCAGCCCCTTTGTTATGTTTGCTTGTTATATCTCTCTCTCCCTGTCTGGAGTTTCCCTGATAGTCTTCGGTTGTGATACTCCATGTGTCCCATGGAGGACTTTGCCAGACAGCCCAAAATGTACATCTGTAGTCCTTTTTTTGTCCTTAGCAGTCCTCTTTATAAATAGATTTTGGAATTAAAAGTTGAAAAATGTCCATACCAATTCGGGGTCCTGATCTGTTGCCATGGCACTACCCCATACTGTTTGTTCCTTCAACGAGACTAACCTTTTGCAGGAGCAAGTCACTGGTTCGAAATATAGTTATTAATTGTTATGACGCTCTCTTTATCACAGCGATGTCTTGGAAAGGCAAAAAGATTGAGTATTCCAATAACCTTGAACGATTAAAGCGAGTTTGGATATTTTACTATTGTAGTTGCACTTGGGTAAAGGCACATTGTTGTACTATGAAATCCCTTCTCCGGTGTATTTAACGAACTGTCTCTGTACACTTGTTTAATTAGGGTGAAAGGCTCGGGCCAATCCGTGCACACTTCTTCCTCATCATCAAGGATTACCCAGTAAATGGTGACCTGCTGGAGAGACTTGAGGTCTTCAAAGCACTAACAGAAAATGGAAAAGACATCACCTATTTGGAGGAAGACTTGTGTATGTGTGAGATGTATTTAGGAAGATCTTTGGCTAGGTTGATGCTGAAATTGTTGTTAAGACTCAAACTTAATTTTTGTAGATCTGGTTTTGAGATCATAGTGCTAGTAATCAAATTATGCTGACTGCCGTAATGGCATTAAAATTATTAAGAATAGAGATGCATGCACACACTTCCCTCAAGATTCAGCACCGTTGTATTGACGCCTACCTGTGCCACATTTAAGTGAACCATCCTTTAGAAATGTCTTCAGAATAGATTTTGAACATTTTTACATTTTTTTCAAACATTTCTGTGCTGTTTGACATATTGCTTTAACATGAATGACAAGAAGTGATCTTGCAGATAGCTAAGTGGTGAATTTGTAATTCTTAAAAGAGTAATAAGTAATTGCAATTTTCTTAAGACACCATTATTCTCAGTCAGAATGAGTGACAATTTGCTAATTTCTTCCTAACAATCACATTGGAGACACCACTGCTGAAAACAACTGAAACTTTTTTGTGCAGATAATTTACCAGATATAGCTATCCTCCACTCATTTTAATTTTGCTGGAAAGATTATCCTGTGTTATCAGGAAAGATAATCCTTTTGCTGGAAAGATTATCCTGTGTTGTCCTGTTTACTGTAGTTTGCTGAGGTTTTTTAAATAGTCTCTGATGTAAAATTGTTTACTGTGTGCCTGACCCAAGTCCAATCCCAACCCAACAGTAGAAATGGTGGGGTCAGTATTCACTTTGTACCATGGAGTGCATAGACATGGGGAATTTTTTTTTCCACACAATATGCTGTTTTCTTTTGAGAATACCCCGACATCCTTCTATCTGTCCCCCTTTTGGATATTTCTGTATCCTGGAGCCTCTCTAGCCAGTAAAATATTTGACCACTTCGCAGACCTTTTTCTTAAGGCCTGACCCTGACTATTTGGAGAGCAATCAAGAGTAAAGCAGAGGGACTGCTTCCCTCACTTCTTTGTGGATGTACTTAAATCGCGGTTAAGCTCATAAGATTTGCTTAGCAGGAGAGTAGGATGCGAGCCTGCATCTCCCAGCTGTAATACTTTGTGGTCCCTGTTGCGATGCTGCATTTTGAGAGTGGTGAATTATTGGCTGTTCAAGACTTAGAATACCAATGATTGGGTTTGTTTTATTATTTGGCAATTAATTTAATGCTATCTAAGAATGAGACAGCTGCATTGTAGGCAATATATGATCTTGCCTGTGTGTCTGTGTGTTTTTCTTTTTTTTGTGTTAAAGCCTCTTTTGTCCTCAAGTGGTTGGATATTGGTCTCACTGCGGAGTTTCTGGAGGTGCTAGTCAATCTCGTCAAATTCAACAGCTGCTACCTGGATCTAATTGTGGCCCAGATAGTCCAGTGAGTATGTACGGGTGTTTCATTAAACTTGCTGTTAGAGTATGGTTGATGGTTGGAATTGTCTAAACTGTTTATCAACACAAATCCTCTGAACTGTGTGAAGCTAAAGCCTATGGTAGCCTGATGTATGAGCTTATAAATTTTTATTGTCATATACAAAGCCTGAGTTGACTTTTGTAGACCTAATGAATGGCAATTGTCATAAACTGAAGGTAACATTTTGGCTTCAGTTCTCCCTGTATGTTCCCTGTACATTCCATCCCTGGTCCAATTTTTCTTTCTTGGAGAACTCAATGTAGCTTGCTGCTACTGTCTAAAACCAATACTTATGATCAAGCTAAATGACCCATTGTAACTGGTTTCGGCTGTAGCTTGATTTACGTGCAGCAACAGTTTGTTATTCAAGAACTTGGTGGATTGTCTGTTACTTTTGAATCCATTAAAATATTTAATGTACTGCACGTCTGTATTGGCAGGTATACTGCAGCACCAATTCTTCTGCGCTTCATTCTGATATTATCCATTTGGTGCCTTTTTTCAGATTAATAAAAGAATTATGTGTAGAATTGTCTAAAACCTTTTTAAAATACAAAATCATAGCTGTAAAATAATAGCAAAACAGCTGGGAGTAATTTTGAACTTTTCTATTTTATTGTAAGGTTTGTGTGTAATTAATTTGCTTATTTCCAGTTCCAAATGTTTTTTCTGTCTATAGTGATACAGTAATATGCTGCTTTGTTCTTTTACAGTAAAATTTGTGTTCTTTGTAACCTGACCACAGTGCCAACAGATATAGAGGTTAGTGTCTCATATTCAGCATGTACACTTAATCTTGTGTTACTGTGGAGATTTTCAGTACTTGTCAGTATTCAATAGAGTGTTTTAAATTATTTAAAAAGTTGCCTATAGCTGCGAACATAAATCTGTGTAGTATGCTATATATTGTTTTCATGTAAAACCTTTGGGGTTAATGCAAAGTACCTGTACCTGTAAGTGTTTTTGTTGGCAACTGAATCAGACCCCTAAATTAGACGAGCCCTTACATTTTTGTGATTTCTTCATATAGGTATCATGAATTAATGAGTTGATGTGAACTTGATATTCGTTGATACTTAGAGTAGTTAGCTTGTGTGATGGAGATGTGACTGTCACACTCGTAGAAAATGTAAGCACAGGCTGCCAAGTGAGAATGTGTAATAGATCTTGTATCACACTCAAACCAAGATGTTCATCTGCTTTCAGAACTCTTACAAGTAAAACTACTTATCTTTTACAAAAGTCAGACTTGAGTACATGAAAATTTGTCAAGATGTTACGATGTTTAACTAAACATGCGTTAAAATCAATGCAAGTTAAGCATGAATTGACAGACAGATGATACTTCAAATAAAACATCTCAAACCAGCGGTCACTTTTTCAAACTTGGGGTTGCCAATTTAAAACGGGTGAGACAAAACTTTTTCTGAGGGTTGAGAGTCTTTGGAATGCTCTTCCTGAAAAGATGGTGGAAGTAAAGCCCTTGAATGTGTCATGACCCACTTTGGAAGTGCACTGGAAATCAAGCCCCACTATTCCTAGTATCATGACAAATGTTAGGATTTAATTAAACTACCCTATATCCCATTTTGCCTCTGACTTGCCATTAATGAGAGTAGATATAATCTGCGCCAAGTTACTTCAGTAACAATAAAAAATACTATTGTAAGACTCTTTTAAATGTAAAAAGAGCAGTTTAAAAAGGTGTGTCTTCTAGTTTAAGATAACAAGGTGTAGAGCTGGATGAACACAGCTGGCCAAGCAGCATCATAGGAGCAGGAAAGCTTCTAGTTTGTTTCTTAGACTTTACCTGTCTTAACTAACATGCACACATACGCACACTCTGCACACAAGACAGTCACATGCACAGACGAACACAAATGTTATGAGTGTAGGGACCAAATAATGAGAGGAACATTGTTCTGTATTGTCAGTGCAAAATTACAAAGCTGGATGGGTTGGTTCCATTGCCGTTTTTCTTTCTTCGATGACACCTTGAAGTTTTTGGCCCAGCGATGATCAGTCTTTAGTTCACTGGTTGCTTGATTTGACCCAGGGTCTATTTGGTTGTCTTTGTGTTTTAAAAGTATTTCTCTCAGCATTTCTAGATATTTGCTTTCATGCTGCTTTGATAGAAAATTGGAGAGAGCAATTTTACCGATTAAGGGGAGAGAATGAGATTGATGCAGTTAGCTATGGAGGTGTCCTTGCATCTCTCCATTTCAGCCTCCTCACTGAATCTGTGCTAAATTGTAGCTCGACCATTCAGGGGCTTGTTGAGCTGAGCTCTCCTGTACCCATAACAACCGGTACCACTTGAAAATCAAGACCCTATCTATGGGTAGATGTGGCCTGATCACGTAGCTAGTCTCGCTTTGTCTGGGCACTGCCTCTCAAAAGTAACATAGTTGCATAAACATCAGTTAGCTTCACTTTTTCCAAAGCTGTAAATAACTCTTTGCAATGTCCCTTCTTATTTTCATATTGCAGTCCAAACAAACAAAGTGTGGTCTCTAAACTTTTCACCGTTAAAAACACTTGTTATCAGGGTGGATGGTAATGTGTATTTGAGATTGCAATCAAATAAACCACCATCTTGAGGTTAATCAGTGGTGGAGCAAGCTCGAGGCTGATTTGGTCCACTTCTAATGTATGTTTGTAGAATCCTAGGAGCCACACTGGTGTGATCTCCATGTGCCATGTGTGTATTTATTTTTGACAATGGCTTGCAGTATTACTTGGATCTATCATGTTTGCCCAGCCCACCATTCATTTGATAATTTATTGGCTAAGTGATGTTCACCAGTTGAGACTATGATGTTTGGCTGAAAATAAGTAAAAGCAATTTCAAGATTTTCTGACTTTTGCATATTATCAGAGTCCTGTTCAGTTTGCCTGTGCTCAAGATTCATATTCTAAAAATTTGGTTGTATTGTTTTTGGCAAGTTTGAAAGTATAGCAAAGTATAAATTGTGCCTAAGCAGCGATTGTCAACCTTATTATCTGTGCAAGAACTGTTCCCAAATTTTCTTCTTGCTTTCCCTTTCATTCCTTTTCTCTAACCTCATTTTGTGTGAGTCTATGTCTATTTATATCTTTATATATCCATCCAAATGTAAATATAGCCCAGCATAATTTGTACTGTCACATAGATATTTAACAAATTTTAATGTAGAAAAATCTTTTCTTTCAGGTTTCCTTGCAAGTCCTTGATGCTATTGTTTGCTATAACTCTTTGCCTTCTGAGTCTCTTCCGGGATTTATCATTACGCTT
Source organism: Ginglymostoma cirratum (assembly GCA_024137785.1). NCBI lineage: Eukaryota > Metazoa > Chordata > Chondrichthyes > Orectolobiformes > Ginglymostomatidae > Ginglymostoma > Ginglymostoma cirratum. Next base: position 16,391,420 of record JAHRHZ010000023.1, on the reverse strand, counting down.
TGCCGCACAGTTAATGTCAAGGAATTCTGTGAGTCCTGTTGGAAGGTATGATTTTGTACTTGTATAACTGTGCAAATGTAAATATTGGAAATCACTTTTTAAAAGTTAGATCAACTTCCCTTGGAAGTTCTTCCAGAGACCATTTTTACAAAGGTATTGCCAACAACTTTACCATTATTTGATGAGTGATGTAACCAGGCCTTAAAATTCATATGTAAATGTACTGTTGGCACTTAATGCAAACATTTGAAGTTTTGAACTATTTAGTTAGAGTAAGACAGTGAACAAAATATTTAAAAATAATTATCCCCATTTAGTTCAGAATTATCTATGGTTGTTAAAACGGAAGAGTTTAACTTGTTAACTGTGCAGTAGTTATTTCTGCTGAGTATGCAGTAGGTTTTTTTCCTCCAGAATTGGACGATGCATTTTTGTTTAAGGCAACAGATGACTTGAGAGATCAGCACATACCTGTGGATCAGATTGGCATGTTAGTTCCCTTAAACTCTTATTTATTGATGAACGTCTTGGAAGTTAGTATGAAATTGCAAATAGCTCTGTAGAGCACCTGCGCTCTGCTCGCGACAAACAACAACACCCTCTGGTCGTAAACCATTTCAACTACCCCCCCTCCCCCTTACATGTACAACCTGGGCCTCTCCAGTGTCACAATGACACCACCCACAAACTGGAGGAGCAGGACCTCATATTCCGCCTTGGAAGCCTACAGCCCAATGGCCTAAATGTGGTTTTTACCAGTTTCAAAATCTCCCCACCCCTGGCCTCATCCCATGATCAACCCTCTCTCATCCCCGCCTCCTTGACCTGACACAACCTGTCCATCATCTCTCCCACCTATCCGGTCCTCCCACTTCACTAACCAATCCCCCCTGCACTCACCTATCACCATCCCAACTACCTTCCCCAGCCCCACTCCTTCTCTCTATTTATTTCTGACATCCCTTCCCCCTCCCCCGTTCCTGAAGATGGGTCCCGCCCCAAAACGTCAACTTTCCTGCTCCTCCGATGCTGCCTAGCCTGCTGAGTTCCTCCAGCTCCACACTCTGTTACCGGTGTAATCTGAATCTCATTGCAAGGGCTTTGACCTTGACGTAAATGCTTAATAGGTTTTTCCTTTTCCAGCTGATGCGCAAAGTCTTGGGAACACATCTGGGCCACAGTGCAATATATACAATGTGTCGCATTATGGAGGATAAGTATGGTTATGTTTTTATTCTATACTTTTTATCAAAAGTGCTTTAAGTATTTAGAGATAATAGGTACTGCAGATGCTGGAGAATCCGAGATAACAAGGTGTGGAGCTAGATGAACACAGCAGGCCAAGCAGCATCATTGGAGCAGGAAAGCTTGACGTTTCGGGGCCAGACCCTTCACCCGAAACGTCAAGCTTTCCTGCTGCTTGGCCTGCTGTGTTTATCCAGCTCCACACCTTGTTATCTCTGCTTTAAACATTTAAGTGACTTGTCACTTTTTCAATTTGTTTGGTATATATGTGGTAAAATGTTTATATAATTTTTGTTCCTCTTAAATATCCTGTAAATGATTTTGTTTTTAACTTTGTTGTCCTGGTGTTAGAGTGCACACAGATGATGCGGCTTTATTGAGAGGTGCAGTATTCTTTGTTGGAATGGCTCTCTGGGGTGCACATCGTCTCTTTACCCTGAAGAGCACCCCAACGTCTGTTTTACCCTCTTTTTATAAGGTAAAACTGGGTTGTATTTTTAACCAGAAGATAATTTATTGTTCTAAACCGGGACTTTGCAGCCACACTTCTGACAAAAGCTATTTATGTTGCAGACTTTGTCTTGATCTTATGAAGCCATTCCAATAATTGACATGATTTATTTAGGGATTAATTTAGGGATCCATATTTAGTTTGCTTTTCAAATGTAAGGCAATAAACGCTGCTAAGATTAAGAAAAAACAAGCTTATGATTGTCAAATGTTTGTCTTACTCAATTGCCACCTTGGTAATAGAAGGATAGAATGGAGGAACAGGAGAAGGTCATTGACCCTTTAAGCTTTCAGTCATTGAATCTGATCATCCAACTCAGTACCCTGTTCCTGCTTTCTTCCCATGTCCTTTGATCCTGTTAGCCTTTCAAATGTTTTTAGGAAGGTGATAGATATAGTTTTATGTTATGGCCTTGACTGCTTTCTGTGGCAGAGAATTCTACAGGCTCGCCACTCTCTGGGTGAAAAAAAATTCTGCTGATCTGTCGTATAAGGCCTCCCCCCCCCCCCCCACCCACCCTTCTCCTTAGACACTGACCCCTGGTTTCTTTGGATTTCCCAGACATAGAGAACATCTTTCCTGCACCTACCCTGTCTAATCCTGTTAGAATTTTATAGATTTCTGAGACACCCCCTCATTGGTCTAAACTCAAGTGCAGATATTCCTAACTGATCCAGTATGTCCCCATACATCAGTCTCGCCATTCCAGGTGTTTGTCTGCTAAATTTTCTTTGCATTCCCTCAATAACCAGTACAGGCTTCCTCAGATAAGCAGAGCAAAACTACACACAATGGTCCAGGTGTGGTCTTACCAATGCCCTGTAAAACTGCAGCAAGGCATTCCTGCTGCTGTACTCAAATCCTGTCGCTATGAAGGCCAGCATACTGTTTGTCATCTGCACCTGCCTGCTTTCAGAGACTGGTGCATGTGGATATGGGGGCTCATTGCACCTCCCCTTTCTCAATCTATTGCCATTCAGATAATAATCTGTCTTCCTTTTTTTTTTTGCTAGCAAAGTGGATAACTGCATATTTGTCCACATTGTACTGCATCTGCCATGTAGTTTCCCACCCACATAACTTGTCTAAATCACACTAAAGCGTCTCTGCATGCTCCTCACAGCTTGCCCCCTTCACTCAGCTGTGTGTAATCTGCAAGCTTAGAGATATAACACATAGTTTCCTTATTTAAATCATTTAATGTGTATTGTGGACGCTGATCCCTGCAGTACCCCACTAATCACTGTCTGCCAGTTGGGGGAAAAGAGACCCATTTATTCCTACTAATCACTGTCTGCCAGTTGGGGGGAAAGAGACCCATTTATTCCTACTGTTTCTTGTCTGCCAACCGGTTCTTAATCCATTTCAGTGTATGATCTCCAGTCCCATTTGCTTTAATTTTTCACATCTCTCTCTCTCATGTGGAGTCGTATGGAAAGCCTTCTAAAAATCCAAGCAAACCACATCCATTGGTTGCCCTTATCCATTCTACTAGTTACGTCCTCAAAAAGATTCCATTGGATTTGTTGAACACGACTTGGCCTTCATAAATCTATGTTGACTGTCCTAAAGTTCCAGGTTCTCTGTTATAACTTTTTTAAAAAAATAACGAATTCTAGCATTTTCCCCACTATAAATGTTGAGCTAGCCAGTCTGTATTCGCTCTTTCCTCTCTGCATCCCCACTGAAACAATGCAGTTGCATTGCTGCCCTCCAAATCGTAGAAACTGTTCTAGAGTTTATAGAATTTTGGAAGATGGCAAAGCACATCTGCTATTTCTATTGAGTATTCTGGGATGAAGGTTTTCAGACCCTGGGGATTTATCTGCCTTTAATCCTGTTAGTTTCTTCAACACCACTTCCCTACTAATACTAATTTCTTTCAATTCCTCCTTCCCATTAGGTCCCTTTATTTGTCTCCTCCTTTGTGAAGACAGAACTAAAGTATATATTGGTCTGCCATTTCTTTGATATAGCCAGTTTTGTTGTCTTCTGAAGTACATCTCATTGTCTCTAGGTGGAAGTGTTGCTTAAAAAAAAGTATTTTCTTTTACTTATCCAAAATGACCATATGTAGTAACTCAGTCTATGCTCAACATTGATTAAATGTTGCACAAGAAACGTGGTTAAAATTCATAATGTACAGCCTTGCTGTCAACATTAACTACTGCCACTGATGACCAAAATCTGCAATTTAATACAAGCTGATTAGCTATGGTCCTTATTGAACAACCAGTAACTTACTCCCTAATTTGTTCAGTATTAAAAACTAGGCTAATATTGCAAAAGAATCTAGTCCGTATTGGGCTTGTAACTCAGTTAATACTAAACAACTAATACTGACTATATTGATCATTCACTAACTCGTTCAAAATTATTGCCAATTTGGCTTAACATCAGCTACTGTAGATCTTCTAACTTTGCCAATTTTGGGCACTTGGTTATATTAGACACCCTGTATTTCAAGCATTAATAAACTCTGTGACTGGATCGTTATTAGACAATCTGTTCAAATTGGAATTTATATAAAAATAAATCTATTAAAACTGCAACTGTTGGTTTTCTTTCAGGCTATGACAAGTGCCAATGCAGTAGTATCCTATGAAATTGTCCTATCTATCACTCGATTGATCAAAAAGTATGGAAAAGAGTTGCAGGTGGTTACCTGGGAACAACTTTTAAATATTATTGAAAGATTACTTCAACAAGTCCAGGTGAGTTTGTAATTTGGTGTGTTTGAGTATTAACATTTTCTTTGAAGCTGAGCTTCTAGTTGCCTGCACTGTCTCCAAGGTATACACTTGATTGCATTGGATGCAAATAAATTCTTTGGAGAGAAGAAAAATAGTTCACTTGGCAGTAAAGTTGATTTCAGTGTCAACTGGTAGTCAATCAATGACTGTCAGCTGCTGTGCATTGTTCAATTTTATTCCATTGTAACGGTTCCTAAACTGTCAATAATTTCAAATATATTTGCGATGTCAACAGGCATTTTGGGTTTGAGGTCTCATTTTGCAATGAGGTTGTAATTAATTTATTTAAAATGTCACAGCATAGGAAGAGACTAGTTTGTTCATCATGCTTGTGTCAACAACTTGAAAGAGGTTATTTCTGTCTCTCTGTGTAGCCCTGCAAATTTTTCCTTTTGAAGCATACACCCAATTACTGTACAAAATTACTTCAGAATCTGTTTCTATTGCCCTTTCAGCCTGGATTACTTTAGACTGAGATCATTTTTTAAAAAAATTCCCCCATTGTCATTCCTTTTGTTATTTGTGCTTCCATAGCCAAAGCTGTAAAGCTCAAATTTCCATGCATTAAACTTCTTTAAGCATAGACACTACAGTTTAATGGTTATGTTACTGGACTCCTAGTCAGTGAAAGTGAGTTCAAACCCCTGGCATTTTGAGAATTTGAAATACAGAGTAAAAGAAATGAAAATAAAAATCTTGAAATCAAGTTCATGAAAATGTTAGCTTATTGGAATAAACCCATTGGCTCATTAATGTCCAATCAATAAAGAAACTTTCTTTGCATGGTTTCAACATAATTGACTCTTAGCGGTCATCTGAGGTAGCCCAGCAAGGCTCCTCATCTTCAGGCATCTAATACACACCTGTGTAACTATGAATTTAAAAGGAAAAAAAAAACACCTAACCTGTGTTTATTTGATATTAGAACGTCACTTTGGTGAATCCAAATCCTTTTGTGAAAAATATTTCTAACTACTGAAAGTCTTGTTATAAGTACCACTCGTTGGAATGAATTCACATAACTTGCCTTTGACTCTTGCACCCTGATGTTCTGATAAGATGTCTCATTAATGTACCAATCTCCTTTTTCTTGTCTTCGTTGTATTTTAGACACTGGGTAGCCATGAGCTGTCGGTTATTGTACACGAACTGCTAACAACTATAGAGGAGTTGTATGAGCAGAATGATTATCATGGTCCGCAGGAGCGATTATTCACACTGATCGAGAAGTGCTCTGATAAGAGACCGGTAAGACTTGAAAATTACTTCAATCACCTTTGGTGAAATTACAGTTCATCAGGATGGAAAATGTTCAAGCTAACAAATTCCGATAAATGTCAAACAGTTGCAAAGTATAATCTGTGCACATAACGAAGTATAGAAGCTGGAGTCAGCCCAGTACCCCTGGAATCTGCACCCCTCTTCAGTAATATGGTCAGTTTTGGTCTTTGCAACTAATGCATCTCGAGAACGTAAACCATCAAATCCAAGGAAATGTCAGCTCTGAGTTCTATTTGATGCACAGCAGTTTACCCCTACTGATATTAATTACTTAATGTGTTTCTTGGTAACCATTATATTTAGTATATTTTTGCCTTCTGCTGTGAAGACAGCTGCAAAATATTTGTTTATAGGCCTCTATTATTTCCTTATTCTTCATTTTAATTTCTCCTGCCTCAGCCTGTTTAGGGGTTATCTGTCACTGTTATTGTAGGAGTAAACATGCATTGCGTATGTATCTAAAGTGGAAGATCAAACCAAGCTGACAAGTCGTCATCGTGGTCCTAAGCTTCAGTTGCCTATTGCAAAATGACAATGACATTTTGCTCTAAATTGATTCAATCTTGCAAGGTCAGGGATTGAACCTATTTCGTACTAGAATCAAATGCTTATTTTTCTTGTGTTAAAGAGCAAGTACTGGTGCATATTAACATTCTGTATATTTCTGGTTTAAGGAGGTCTCTGTCTTAACACTTGTGTCCTACCGGGCTCAGTCTATTCACCCTGCAAAACACTACTGGATTCAAAATCTGCAGGAACTAATGGAGAAATTCTTCAGGTAAGTAGCCACCTTCATGACCTTAACTAGCCATGCCCAGTATTTGTCTTAATAATAGTTTCTGTTAGACTATTTTAGGTAAATTCTATGGGGTGGGAGGGTGTTGAAAACTGATATCCAAACTGGACCACTTAATGCTTAGGATGCAACTCCATACCACTGCAAAGCATGTTGAATGAGATGGTGACATTGTGATGTAATATATAAGCTTCTGTTTGAGTTTTGTTTTTCTCCTTTTGATGTGGCTTTTGAGTGATATACACTTCTATCAATATAGAAAAATAACTGCAGTTTATTTTTGTGAAATATTTTAGTGATTAAACATTTTTATGGTCCAATATCATCCCTCAGGAATGAGAATCGGAGCACCATTCGCAAGAAAACTCTCGATGTTTTGTCATTTGTTTTGAGCATCAATCGGCAACTGTATGAGGTAAATGCAAAGGTAGTAGAGTGCATGTTAAAGTAGGGTAGGAACTTTGTATAACAGTGTGTTACGATCACACTATGGTATGCCATAAAGTGGTCGGCTGCAGGTCAGTATTGCTGAACTTTGCATTAAAAATCTTAGCTTAGGTGTATTTATAGTTTGGGGCATTCTAAGTGGAAGCTAAGTACTTCCATGGAGTTAGATGAGAGCGTGACAGCAATCAAAACTCTGCATCTCTACCCCCTTGCAGTGGTGCAGCCCCTTCCTGTGCCTGCCTCATAAGTTTTCAAATTAAGTCTGCTTTTTCTTTAATCAGCTGAAGTATTTAAATTTGCGAAAGGGAACTTTGAGTTACAAGCGTAATATGTTGAGTTTGAATTGGATATTTTCCATAGGAATGTTTGTATCAGGTAAAACATATTGCAAATACAGAAGATTCTGGTGGTGGTGCTCGTTACTCCAAGGCAAATGCTGTCTTTTTTTTTAAAAACAGGAGGAGCTGATTGAAGCTATAGTGATCCCCCAACTAGGGCATATTGCTGATGATAAAGATCACATGGTGCGAAGGTTGGCCTCTCAGCTGTTAGTGGACTTGGCAGAAGATTGCAACACCCCTCAATTTAATAATCTCTTGGATATTATAGAAAAGGTATTTTTATGAGCACATACAGCATCAGTGGTTGGATCGTACAAGCCTGTTATGTGGTGTTCAATTTATTGTCCAATTTAACTTTGCATATATTGCAAGAATTTATTTCTGTCGTGATTGTATGATATTGTATTTGACAATACACTGAAACCAAAATGTGTTGATAAATCTAGGGACAAGTTGTTACCTTTTTAGGGTTTTTATCTTTGTTTATAATATCGTATGATGTATTTGTGTGTCTTTAAGTTGCAAACAGCTTTTCCTTTTTTCTTTCAAGGTTGTTAATCGACCCCTCATTGATCCACCTGTTGTAGAAGCTGTGGAAAGTGATTTTTTATGTGAATCTCCACTGGAGGATGTGAAGACTGCCGTCCTAGGGCTTCTAGAGATTCTGCAGGTTGAACATAAATCTTGCGCCTAATTCCATTGAAGCTTATTTTTTTGAAATTGTAGTTTATCATCAGCCATCTTCAGAGCAAAGTTGATGTGCAAATGTATTGGGTGGATCATAATATTAAAATTACATTATACCCTCAGCAGAACTGTACATCATGGAAAGTATTTTATTTTCGTCACCCAGTCATTGTCATCAATTGCTGCATTTAAATCGTTAATAGCATGTCTTGTGCTTCGATGTTTTATCTCTTTGCTGGGATTTCTATCTGTTTCATTACTGGTTAATCTAATCTTGCTGGGTTATGCAAATTCTATTGAGAACTTTTATAGGAATGCAAGCATGGCCTCTGATGAAGTAGGAAATTGATGGGGAAATGATTTCACTTCATTGCTCCTGGCGCACGATAGAAATGTGCATCACAAGGTTGCACATTGTCAATCCAAGTTGAATAATTTCTTGATGAGTTTGAACCTTTTTATCCATGTACTAATATTTCTGATATCTTAAATAGCCTTCACTACGCTGTTCCATTCAATTTAACTTTATAACTTGGTAAAGAATGTTTTGAGCTTCAAATTAAAATGCTGTTAGTAGGCCTTTCACACCAGCAGGTGGCGCTTCCCCTCATTTCAAAGTGAACCGACTTCTATATTTCTGTCTTTAAAACTGCAGTCATTATCTATTCAGAGATAGTCAATACAGCAAATGATTGTGGAGTCGGTGTGATGATGCATCCTGTTTACCTTGATGAACTTTTGAAAGAAATTCAAAATGCTGGTCACACCATATTTAAAACAACCTGCTCCCTATTCAAGAAAGTGTTCATTGGACTCTTCATTAATGTGTTATTGAGCTCAGTTACTTCTGTAGATTGGAAATGGATGCTGACATAAAAACCCACCACCTGCCCTTGAAGCATATTTTACTCTTCAAAATAGAAAGTGTAGACTGGGAAGAATTGAGTGGGCTAATAATTTGGTGTTGAACTGAGACAGAATATTGAGTTTATGCTGAATACATTGTGGAGTTAATCAATCTTACATACAATCAGGTAGCAAAAATTTTAGATAATATCCTGCAGAACACATAACTCCAATGACTTGCTTGAAGGAGGAGTCAGTCATGAATTATATTAATGTATGATTAGTCATCCATTTAAGACAGATGAGGAGAAACTTCTTGTGAGGGTAGGTGATCTGTGGAATTCTTTACCCCAGAAGGTTGTTAAGTATATTCAAAGCTGAGATAAGAATCCTAACCATCAAGGGTTATAAGGATAAGGCAGTTAAGTGGAGTTGAGGATTATCAGAACAGCCACGATCCCATTAAATGGCAGAGTGGACTAGATGGGTCAAATGATTCTTTTCTGCAATATCTTATGATCCATTGATAGAATCCCTACAGTGTGGAAACAGACCATTTGGCCCAACAAGACCATACTGATCCTCCAATGAGCACCCCACCCAGGGCTACCCCCACCACCCCACCCCTGCATTTCCCATGGCTAATGCGCCTAACCTGTACGCCCCTGAACACTAATTTAACATGGCCAAACCACCTAACCTGCACATCTTTGGACTATGGGAAGAAACCGGAGCACCCGGCAGAAACCCATGCCGACACGGAGAATGTGCAAACTCCACACAGACAGTTGCCTGAGGGTGGAATTGAACCCGGGTCCCCTAGCATTGTGAAGCAACAGTGCTAATCACTGAGCTGCTGTGCCACCCCTCGTATGGTCTTATGTAGGAATCATAGCCGAGTTGTATCCAGAAAGGATTGTCAATAACAATAAAACAAATGGCAAATTGCTTGCTTCAGTTGTTAATTAGGTGATAAAAGATGGTCAGAACAGTTGGAACAGACCCCTTACCTGTTCCAATGGTGCTGTGGGGTCTGTTGTCTCTCTCTGGCAGTACAGGCATTTAACCTCCTGTCTGACAGTGCCACCCACCTGCAGTATTGTATGTCTACAATTTAAATTGATTCTGATCTTTTATGCCGTTTTTTTTATTAACGCGTTTTTTTTTTCCAGACCAAATTGTATAGTTTACCAGCCAGTCATGCAAGCCGGGTATATGAGCTTTTGATTAGTCACATTCAGTCACACTACCAGCAAATGTACACCTCTTCCATCGCAAGCAGTATACGCTTAAAGGTAGGTAGGACAAGGGAGTTTATCTCGTTGTAGTTTTAGAACCAATGTGCTGTTCTGTTTATAACCTATTGTGTACTGGACTTTATTTAATGGTTACATTAACAAATTATCTTTGTCTGATTGAAATCCACTAATTAACTTAAGAAATATTTGTCAGTTCTGTAAACCTGCTCAGTGTTTCAACATACTGTGGTTCTCCAAGATTCATGGTTGCAATATAATAATATGGTGGTTTAAGACTGTAGTGTCTCCAATGAGTTGCATTTATATAATGACTTCTACCATATTAATATTCCAGGGGTTGGCAAGACTGCTTAGACGACATTTAGCAAGCTACTTGAGTCTATCAATCGACCTGTCTCATTGCATTTTCTGAAGAGGAGTGACCTATAGACCAAGCTGCAAGGAACTAATCAGATGTAGAAATATCCCCAATTTAATCTTTGTCTTTCAGCTGATGTTCCTGTATACAATGCACGAACATGACATAACTGGCCTATGGGTCTATATACCTTTTGCTCAGTCCTAAAATGGGTCAATGCAGTTGGTGTGTTGCTTTGAGGAGCTTGTTTCTAATTTTCACTTTCTGTCCCTGAATGTTGTAGTAGTCTTTACCTCCCTCCATTCTCAGGAAGACAAAGTCAGGTCACTGATGGAACGTAGCTGAGTACAGTGACTATTCAATTTACAACTTTTTATAAAACTTGTTCCACGATGTCATTATGTAGGATTGAAACCCTGAATGTGAACATCTCAAAGTAAATTCATTAGTTGTGCTGAATTCTTTTTGTGGACTGTAGATCTTTGACGTCTGAAGTAGGAAATGAAAAACAATGCACTTTCTAAAATGTACCTACATCTTGTAATCATAGCTCTGCACCAAGAAAATAGTTTTTACTGTAAAATTGAATAATATAAGCAAAATCTGTGTCAAAGGAGTAACATTTTTCAATGTCTTGAAATACCGGAAACACAATATCAATGAAAACAGAGCGTTAATTGTTTCAACAACTAACAAAGTTCTTTCCATAGGTATTCACTTTCTTTCTGGATCTTCGAGTTGACGCTCTCTTTCGCATTGGAGTACCAAATAAGGATAGGATAGTGAGATTCAGCCCATATTGTCTCTGTGGAAGCAGGTAGGTAATTTTTGGCTTCAGTTTTATTCTTGATTCAGTCCATTCTTTCAGAGTCTGTAATACTGATAATAGAGTATAGCAACACAAGTGGACCATTCAGGCTCAAGCCTGTTGCATTGTTCTTTTAGCTGGTGGCTAATTTTACTTCACCGCCATGTGCTGCATGCCCTAGGTACTTCCATCTAACAAAAATTCCACAATATTGGTCTTGAAGATTTCAATTGATTCAGCATCTACAGCTTTTTGAGAAAAGAATTCTCGATTCTATGCGTGGACTCAGGTCGCATGATACAGCAGGACATTTGCATTGATTTGATTGTACAGTCTTTGTTTGAATGAGACGCTTGCAGCATGTATCGTAACTGTGTAACCTTGGTACTTACGATGTGAAATGAGAGTTGAAGTGAATGTAACTTTCTAGATACGGTATTAGCTTGAAGACGTGTAATCGGCCATGACCCCTCAGCTTGATTAAGCAGCCTTCTGGCACATTGGAACAATACCTTATTTCCTCTAAAATCTCCAATGTTCACTTAATTATATTTTGTTGTAGTGAATCTGAGAAGAGAGGCTCTGAGAAAAAAGGGCAAGGTACAGTTTCTCCACCAGCCGGAAGCCCTGCAGCAGCTCAGAGTACGACCATTCGCATGGGCTATTTACCTTTCTCATTGGCTTTTAATGCTCTTCTCCAGTGCCTCGAACATGTAAGTAAAATGGTTTCATATCAAAATATGAATATGTGAAATAAGTAAAATGTTCTTTTGAATTCTCTATTAGGCAGTTTCTCCTGCAGACCATGTACATTTGTTGTGGTTAATGACTGAACCTAATTCTTTGTGAGGAAGCATTTTCTAAATGTCTTCTCATTTTCCTGTTGTACCTCTCTTGCAACTCGAGTGAAGTCTACACAATGCTCATCCAATGCTTTTGTTCCACATGTCAGCATTTCCATACTGCTTATAATCATTGTTTTTCAGAATATATAATTTTTATTTTAACTTGCTGATATCTCTCAATCCCATCCTTAACCAGAGAATTATTTGCCTATTATTCAAAGCTGTGAATTGAGAGGTGAGCTGTTTCAGCTGGGATGCTTTTTGATTTTTCAAACAACGTCCCAAGGTGCCTTGGAGAATTATAAAATAGTATGATCCGAACCACAGCATTGCTATTAGTCAGTTGACCAAAATCTTGTTCAAAAATGTAGGTTTTAAGGAGTATTTTAAGGGATGAGCTGAGATGGAGGCATAGTGATGGTGTAAGAAAGATGTTCCGTAACTTGTGGACTAGGCAATTGAAGGCCCCATCTCCAATGATGGACCAATTATGATGTGGAATGCATACGAGACCAGTATTAATGAATCTTGGATGTCAGAGAGTTCTACAATTGGAGGAAATTACAAAGACAAGGAGGGATGAGAATTGAAAAGGGGGATGAGAATTTTAAAATCAAAATGTTGCTTGACCACGCACCATTGTAATTCAGTGAACAAAGGGGCAATAGGGAAACAGGTTTTGTTGCGAATCAAGTTGCAGGTGGCACAGTTGTGGACAATCTTCAGTTGACAGTAGGTAGAATGAGGAAGATCAGCTAGCAGTGCATTGAAATAATTGAGTTGAGAGGTAATGAAGAGGTGAATGAGGGTTTCAGCAGCTGCTGAACTGAGATGACTATGGGAGGGCAATATTCCAAATGTGGAAATAGTTGCCCATAGTGATGGCATGAGTATGAAGTTGAAATCTTACCAAATGTGACACAAAAGCGGTGAACAGATTGGCATAATCTCTGACCATTCTCAAGGAAAAGGATGGCATCACTGGCTAAGGAATTGAGTTTTGAGCATGGACTGAAACAATTGTTTTGGTTTTTCCTATACTTGAAGAAAATTTCTGCTGATCCAGTATTTTATGTTGGATAAACTGTCTGATAATTTAGCAACAGCGAGGTAGAGTTGGATGTCCGGAAGACTATAAGAAGTACGAGCAGAAGTAGGCTATTTAGCCTGTCAAGTCTGCTCCACCATTTATTGAGATCATGGCTGATCTGATAACCCTCAACGTCACTTTCCTGCCTCATCCCCAGAACTTTGATTCCATACTAATTTAAAATCTGCCTGCCTCAGCCCTGAATATACTCTGACCCCGTTTCAGCAGCCCTCTATGCCAAAGAATTCCACAAATGTGCTACCCTCTGAGGGAAACACAAAATCCGGCTCATTTCCACCTTAAATGGTGACTCCATAATCTGAGATGATTCCCTCTGGCCCTAGACGCTTGCCGAAGGGGAAACAACAACTTTCTATTTATCCTGTCAAACCCCCATGAATCTTAAGTTTCAATGAAAGCTCTTGTTATTCTTATAAACTCCAATACATACAAGCCCAACTTACTGAACCTCTCCTTGTAAGAAAATTCTTCTCTATCTGGAATCAACCTAGTGAGTCTTCTCTGGTCTGCCTCTAATGCCAATACATCTTTCCGTAGATAAGAAACCAAAGCCTTTGCACTATTTCAGGTGTGATCTGACTAGTGCTTTGTATAGTTTTAGCAAGACTTCAATATTTTCATACTCCATTCCCTTTGAAATAAAGGCATTCCCTCCCCCACTAACAGTTTATTTGCCTTCCTGATTATCCACTGAACTTGGATGCTAGCTTTTTGTGATTCATGCATGAATGCCCCCAAATCCTTCTGCAGCTTTCTGCAATGTGTGTCAATTTTAAGTAATATCCGCTCCTCTATTCTTCCTGCCGAAGTACATAATCTCACATTTTCCTCCATTATATTCCAACTGCCAAGCTTTTGCCCACTAACTTAACCCATCTGTATCCATCTTTAGACTCTTGGTGTCATCCTCATACTCTCCTTCCCATCTGTTTTATGTCATCTATAAACTTGGTGATACTACACTCATTTCTGTTATCCAAACCATTAGTACATATCGCAAATAATTGTGGCCCCTGCACTGATCCCAGTGGCACTTCACTAATTATATAGGTTGCCATCCTGAAAATGCTCCTTCTATCTGAACTCTTGGTCTTCCCTTTGTTAATCCTTAATGCATGCTGATATACTGCCCCTAACATCATGGGCTCTTCTCAGGTAGCCTTCTGTGTGGTTCCTTATCAAACACATTTTGGAAATCCAAATATATTACAATCTACTATTCCACCTTTTTCTATTCTGCTTGTTTTCTCCTCAAAGAATTCTAATAAATTTATTGGGCATAATTTCCCCTTTGTGAAGCCATGCTAACACTGCTGGATTATATTCTATATTTCTAAATGCTGTACCATTAAATCCTTTGTAATGGATTCTAACATTTTCCCAATGTTAGATGTTAAGCTACAGGCCTGTGGTTACTCTTGTTTCTTGTCTTCCTCCCTTTTTGAATAAGGATGGTACATTGGCAGCTGTCCTCAGAGTACATGTAAAAACTAAGGTGCAAATCTGTTGCAAATTTATTCATTCTGTACTTATGCTGTGCAGTTCTTTATTCAAAATTGCTGCCAAACCTGATGACGCTTGCTTCATGTGTTCCTCTGAGTGAAATAGTTTCCATTGAAGGTGAATTTGTGGCAACTGGATTTATACTGGCACTTCTAGTTTATGGTTGCATTTCTAACATTTTATAATAAAAATCTCATCTATTTTAGTGAGGTATATTTTATACACATGCTCTTGTGGATGAAGATGGGTATTGTCTGTTAAGTGCTTCAGGTAGAGGATGCTATTGTCAGTTCTGGAGGCCTGTATTGACATTTGGAAGATGCAGTTCTTGAAATCAAAGAACAAAATTACAGTACAGGAACAGGCCCTTTGGCCCTCCAAGCCTGCACCGACAAAATTTAGTGGCTCTTGAAGTGCTTGGTCTCACGTGCTCCCATCTTGCATGTTTAAACCCTCTCGATCTTGAACATTCATTTGATAACGTTGTTCTTAAAATGATTTTAGTGTTCCTTGGATTCTAATGCTGAAGTTTCTTTTTGGAAAGTTTAGGACCAATTGGAAGCATTTTATCTTGTGTTGCTTCATCAATTCAATCAACTTGGTGTAATTTTTTAAAAAAAAATATGCATATCCAAATGGTAAGTCAGGAACTTGTGTTGATCTTTCAAAGGCCATGTTCTGCTTATCACTTGCCTTTGATATTCGATGCATTTCATTCCTCCGTTGCCTTACCCCACCATACTACTTCAATTTCTTCCACTCTTTGGTCTTGTTACAAATCCTTTGTTAATCTGACTTTGTGTATATCCCTGTCTTCCCAGCAATTTGTATTTCTACATTTCATTAATGTAATAAAGCATGAGGTGCTTCCCGAGGTGTTATAAAACATATGCTGAGCCATGAGATGTTAGCATGGATGGCCAAAGCTTTCGGCAAAGTAAAGTTTAAGGAGTATTTTAAATGAGGAAAGCAGAGAGATGGTTGAAAGAATTCCAGAGCTTGGGGCTTTGGCAGCTGAAGGCACAGTGGCAGAACCTTCAATTCTCCTCTCTGTTTCCAAAATCCCTTCCACGTTGCTTAGTTTCCCCCTGCCTGTATATGCTCAAAACCCGCTTACTGAACCATGCTTTTTTAGTCAGTGTTCCTGTTGTCTTCACTGTTTCTTCTCCTCTTCTTTGCTTTTATCCTGGAAAACAACTACAAATTTTTTTTGCAATTTAAACAGCTTTGTTTTTTGTTCAGAAGTCATAGAATTGTAAAGAGGCCATACCACTTGTCATGACTGGGTAGCTCTTTCAAAGAGCTGCCTAATATTCTCTGGCTTTCCTATTCTTTCTCCAAAGTACTGATATTTTTCCCCTGTGAGTACTTTTATAGATTATTATTTTGAAAGCTACTGACAAATATAATTCCAATCGTCTTTCAGGCATGCATTTTCAATTGTCGTAGCTTGGTGCATTTTTAAGTGTTTCCTCCATCTCCCTGTGGATTTCTTTGTCAATTACCTTAAACCTGTGTTCCCTGGTTTTTAAATCATGTGTCAGTGGAAATCGTTTCTAGCTATCCACCCCATTAAAATTCCTAATTTTGAGCCATTCAATTCTGTAAAGTTGCATTCCATTGGACTTGGTTTTTCCAGCACCTTCAATAGATATTTCCAAAGAAATACTTAGGATGATTGAGTATCTTTGTGACATTTGCAACTTAAAAGGTGTTTTATTTCTACATGTTCCATCCTTTTGTTTATGTGCTCTTTTATCGTTTAAAGGAGACAGACTGGAAGGTGCTGAAACTTGTACTGGATAAACTACCTGAATTACTGAAGTATAAGGGTCTCATTCTGACCTCTCCATGCAGCGTTGACCAACTCTGTTCTGCTCTCTGTACCATGGTAAAGTAAAATTAATTCGATCATCTGTACTCCATGTTTTTCCTTATCTTTGCAATGGAATTGTGCTTGACTTGGGCTTTGACAGGTGTGAGCAGTTCTTTTGCACTGCATGGAGAAGATATCATCGAAAGTAGCTGTTTGTAAGTATGAAGAAACATCTGTAATTAAAATGAATATTAATACACCCTTGTATGGGAACACATTGGTAAGTTGGATGTTTGTAAATTAGGGGATCCCCCTGTACATCATCAGCACCAGCTGCTAATTGAAATGCTTCCATGTTCAGAGCTGAGTGTAACGCTGTCCAATACAGGACCATCTGGGGCAATTATTTCTTTCCCTGCTATGTTGATTATGGAAAGGAATTAGTAAATTCAGTACTAATTGGGAGATTAGACTTGATCTGACCTCTTAAGATCTCAATTGTTGCTTATTTCAGACATGAAGACATTGCTTTATTACAATTGTAGATGTTATATTAAGCATTTCCAGATTGAATGTGCTGTGTCTCCCTAGAAAAGGAAAAGACTGGAGGTTATTAAATATGTAGCGATGAATGATCTGTACTACTGAAATATAGGGAAATATCTGTCTCTGTCCTGTGGCAAAGTTGCTTTAAAAAATGTGGTCATTCCTGTTTTGTCAGGCTTATATTTCCTCTTTCTGGTTAGAGCTCCACCAATAAAGGTAGTACAATGCACCTTAGCATATCTTGGAGGATGCCCAAGGATGAGGTTTTCTCTTCAGTTTTGGCCACATTATACCTCCTGTTGACTTGAACTGTATGAACCTTCTAGGGTTGAATTTACTGTGGGAGAAATTGGTGCACCCAGTGAAAGAATACTTTGAGTAGGCTGCGTAATGTCAAGCTGGTAGTCATTTCAGACTTTCTTTTCTAGGTCACAGACCGCCAGCTAGCAGAGAGGTTGAGGAACACACCTGATGGTTTCTCTCGCACTGATGTCCAGTTGGCAGTTGTCCCAGTGCTGACAGTCATCACCTCATACCATATTTACTTGGACCAGTCTAAACAGGTAAATTAAACTGTAGCTAAAGGTGTTTTTGTTAGGCCGTACTTTGGCCTTTAAACGAAGGGTAGGGACAACAAACAAAGGAATTTATTTAATCACTCATGGGACATGGGCATTGCTGCCTGGCCAGCATCTATTGCCCATCCCTAGTTGCCCTTGAGAAGGTGGTGGTGAGCTAATTGCCGCCTTGAACCACTGCAATCCAAGTGCTGTAGTTTGACCCACAATGACCATTGGAAGGGAATTCTAGGATTTTGACCCAGGAACAGCGATATATTTCCAAGTCAGGATAGTGAGTGGCTTGGAGGGGAACTTGCAGAGGTGGTGGTGTTCCCATGCATTTGTGGCCCTTGTCCTTCTAGACGGAAGGGATTATATGTTTGGAAGATGCTATCTAAGGATCTTTGAATTTCTGCAGTG
This sequence comes from Ginglymostoma cirratum, assembly GCA_024137785.1. NCBI lineage: Eukaryota > Metazoa > Chordata > Chondrichthyes > Orectolobiformes > Ginglymostomatidae > Ginglymostoma > Ginglymostoma cirratum. Next base: position 16,373,287 of record JAHRHZ010000023.1, on the reverse strand, counting down.
CACCTTGAGGATAGTTCATGCTGCTGCTACTGACAACAGTGGTGGAGGGAGTGGATGTGGTGCCTATGAAGTGGCTGCATTGTCCCAGATGGTGTCAGACTTCTTGTGTTGTTGGAGCTACACCCATCTAGGCAAGTAGGGAGTATTCCATCACACTCCTAACTTGTACCTTGTAGATGGTGGACAGGCTTTGCAGAGTCAGGAGGTGGGTTACTTGCCACAGTCTTCCTAGCCTCTGATTTGCTCTTGTCGCTGCTGTATATGGCAAGTCCGGTTGAGTTTCTAGTTAGTGATAACTCCCCAGGACGTTGATAGTGGGCGATTCAAAGACAGTGACACCATTGAATATTAAGGGGGTGGTGGTTAGATTGCATATAAATGATTAGATGTGTGTTGGGAATGGATGATCAGCCAGGTGAATTGAATACAAGGCATCGTAATTTGTAGTCCAAGCATTGAAAACACAAACTTACTATTTCGTGCACCAGCAATTAATCTACTACTTTGTTTGATCTAACTGGAGATTTATTTTTAAGTCGGATAGTTATTTGTTCTTGACACACTTAACTCAGACTATCCTAGTAAAAACATCTATTTAAGGCAGATGCAGAATTTGTAATAGTCCTTGAGTCTGCTGAAAATTCAGTTTTAACTGCAGTAGTTTAATGTGATGAGCATTAATAAAATTATAATGTTATTATATACATGTCCATATCTCTGATAAAGAGCCCTGAATAACCAACATGAATTGTCTTAATATGATCCATTGTTGTTCTTTGTTTTGAGCAGCGTGAATTTGTACATTGCCTTGATACTGGCCTGATCTACCGTTGTGCCAAACAGTGTGTAGTAACACTGACTATGTGTATCATCGAGATGCCCGACATAATGGTTAAACTGCTTCCTGGCATTATTCTCAAACTGACTCATATCTCTGCAACCCTCACCATGGCTATCCCTATGCTGGAATTTTTATCAAGTAAGATTACTTGGTTGCATTTGTGGCTCTTGTAACTAGTGATGAATGGGAGGTGTAATGTTTTATAATGCAGATCTGCTAAATTGCAATAGCTACCATTTCCAACAGTAGGCAGTTGTTGTGACCGGGACCAAATTTGTTTTTTGATCCTGAGTGAACAGAGAGGCCCTGGCTTTGATTCTTTATTCAATTCTACCCCTACCTCATTGGTTGCAACAAGGTTAACTTAAAACTAAGATTCCTTCCTTCATGGATCCCTTTTCCGAATGTCAGTGTATTTATGTTTTAAAAGGAACAACGTTAACCAGACTTTTGACTTGAAGGATGAGTATGTTTATTAGTTACTAAAACAAACAAATAAAATGTGACTCTTACAGACTCTCGCACCCCCACACACACCCACAGATTAGAAATGAAAAGTGACTTAAAAACCTGCAGTTAGAGAGGATCTTTGGTTTGTCCATTTGGAGTAGTAAGTTGGGTAATTCTAGTGGCATTGACTCTGGCTGTTGAGCAGTTTGTTAGGAGAGCCTGTGTTTTGCAGATTGGCTCAAGGGAATTGACGTTTCGGGCCTAGACCCTCATTTCTGATGAAGAGTCTAGGCCCGAGACGTCAAGCTTTCCTGCTCCTCTGATGCTGCTTGGCCTGCTGTGTTCATCCAGCTCCGCACCTTGTTATCTCGGATTCTCCAGCATCTGCAGTATCTATTATCTCTGGCTCAAGGAAATTATTTGGTTTCCTATTCAGCTGTAGCTTTTGACTGGCAACATGCTTTCAACAATCAGAGAGAGAGGGACGGTGTGACTGCCATTTCCTTTAACCTGCAAGCACAGGGTATCCAGTAGATGTTCCCAGCGATAACCATCATGGCACACTGCTGATCACTAGCACTAGAACACCAGGTTGGTGTGCACAAACCAGAGCTATAGTTTGTTTTTAACCCTTTCTCCTGTGGAATACACCAGGAACACACCAATATGTCTTTCATGCAGATTGATTTCTTTTATCTCAAAAATGTGGAGAACACATCTCCTGGGGAATAGGGATGTATCTCTTAGGAGATGGTTCAGGTTTTTGCCTTGTAGCTCTTCCTTTGAAGTGTCTTTCTGAAGTTCCTTGACACCCTTCCAGGAATGTCATTCCATTCAAATGTATAGAATTGGAGAGACTGGTCAATGTAAAGTCAGCAGAACTCTGGGGGGAGTAGGCCGTGGCATTTTCCGTGTGGTAAAGTCTTGGATCCACGGGTACATTTGGAAGTTGTAGTTTCATTGGTGCTTGAGTAAATTGCATTCCTGAACATTGGAGTCGGAAGTTGGGTCAACAACACGCGCAAATGATCTCTTGTATACTTTAGGGGAGTAGAGATGGATGACACGATATATCTTGAAGTTCTCGGCTTAAGCACGCAGGAAAACTGTAGAAGATACATTTTACCTCTGCACAGTCAGGGTTGAAGGGATGGTGACATGTGAATCCCTTTGGCTGAAGCCTTGATGGTTTTTGAGATTTGCGTTTGGATGTCCACAGGCATATTTATAACAACAGTAAGCACGGAAAAGACATGGAAGTTCAGAGGCAATGAGCAATGGACTCGTGCAAACCTTCCACCCTCCTGTAAACATTAGGCAGTTGCCTGCTGGGATGGACGCCAGCAGCAGAGGCTCTTTGCCTGGGGAAACCTGAATCAGGGAGGGCACAGTTCCAGAATAAGGGGCTTCCTCTTTAAGATGGAGATGAAGAATTTATTCCCTGACAGTTGTTAGTCCTGGAATTACCTACCCTAGAGAAGTAATGTGTGCTGGGTCAACAAAGAGTAAGATAGACAGATTGCTGATCTGTAAGGGTGTCAGTGGTTATGAGAGGCAGACAGGAAAGAGGAATTGAGGTGCTGATCAGATCAACATGCACTGCTGAATAGTGCAGTAGGCCTGGGGGTGTGGGGGCGAATGGGCTTACTCCCGTCTCTTATGATTTTTATGTTGCAATTTTACTTCCGTTGGGCAAACTGGTAACATTTCTCTGAGTAAAAATCAACCTGTAACTTCCTGCTCACTAGTGGGCAGTACATCAAGCTGTCCTGTTCCCTTAGGATACCTAGCTTTGTGATTTATTTGGTAGCTGCCCACTAAATCACCCTTGATTCAGGCAGAGAAGTCAGTTGACAACATATAGCTGTGGTCTTGTGATGCAAATCTTTTGAGTATAAGAGATTTAAAATGTGTGTTCCCTTACAGCTTTGGTGAGACTTCCTCCTCTGTATGCCAATTTTGTAGCAGAACAGTATGTCAGTGTATTTGCTATCTCCTTACCCTACACTAATCCTTTCAAGTAAGTGTTTAATTTTCTCAATCTTTTTAAGAAATTTCAGAGTCATTTTAAATAATATACTTAGATGTAGCTTTTAATTTGGTATTATAATTCATATATCTAGGTTACAATAGTATAAATTCATGTGAACCTGGCTTTAGTTCTTGACATTTTGAAGTGATATGAAGGTGGCTATCAAAGAGTATAGCTTTAGGAAGTTTTCAGATTTACAGTTCTATTTAAGAAGCATTGCTTTTATTCTGTCATTCCTAGGTTCAACCAATATATAGTGTCTCTAGCACACCACGTAATAGCCATGTGGTTCATTCGTTGTCGGCTTGTGTTCCGAAAAGATTTTGTCCGGTATATTACAAAAGTAAGAATCTTGCACTTTACAAGTTGATTCTTCAGTTAGTATGTTGATTATTCATTATTGGCTTCTCACTGAATTTAGGTTTGAAAGCAAACCACATGCAACTTCAGTTTGTGGTGTTGACAAAAAAATTTATATTTGTGGGAACCATTAATTGTTGCTCCATCTAAAATGCCCTGAGAATCTTGCAGATCTCCTATCTAAATTACTTTAAAAGAAAGAACATGTATTTGTGTAACATCACTTTAGAATGTCAGAGCCTCCTGAAATATTTTATAGCCGATTTGTTAATTTTGAAATATGTAGTCTTTATTTTGTGGAACAAGTACTCAGCAATGTCTCATGAGCAGCTGGGAAATAAATGATCAGTTTGTTCTGATTCTTTGTAATGTTTTCCTAGACACCAGGAGAATGTCCCCGCCACCTGGATTTCTGTGCTGTATACCTCCATAGTTTTAGTCCTTTTTGTTCATTACCTGCTTAGAATAGCTTTTGTCTTGTCTCTTGTAGAATGAGTAAAATTCTATGGCCGCACCATCTGAGTATAGAGATTATAAAATTAGCTGTTCTGATTCAATGCAGGGTAGGGATCTGAACTGCAATTATACATTATATTATTCATGTTTCTTTATTTTAATAATCAAGGGCCTACGGTCAAATGCCTTATTACCATTTGAGGACACACATGAACCCAGCAGTTTTCGAGCCCGTAGCACAAGTTTGAATGAAAGACCCCTCAAAAGGTAGGCTAATTTCCAAAATTGGGAGCAAAAATTTATTATAATGCACGTGTGATCTGAAGGTAAACTCTAACCTTACTATTGAAATGTATAATGGCAATTTGAAGATGACTAGTGAAATTTTACATGGTGGCAGACTATGTCAGTGTGAAAGCTGCTGTTTGGTACATAATGTCTCTTGGGCTAAAAAGCTGATTCACCATTATGGTCACTAATAATAATTTATTTCAACTTTGCAAGGAAGTTCACTAACACTTCTAATGTTTGGGAATTCTAATGACATCCAGATGTATTTTGGGTGGAGTTGGAAAGTGCTAAAGTGTTGGAGAATTGAGCAGTTGATGACAACACTGAACATCCATTTGTTCTGTTGAAGACAGCTAGCCAGGTGTGGGTCAAATGCAATGTTCAACAGGAAATCTCCAATTCAAGCAGAAAATGTTAGAAATATCTAGCAGGTCTGGTGTAACAGATATTGCAACCTGAATTATTAACTATCAACTGACCTGGGAAAAGTTAGAAATGTAATGGGTTTCAGGTAGGTCAAATTGGGGAGAGTAGAAAGAGAACAAAGGGAAGGTTTCTGATGGGAATGAAAATGAGAGACGCTAAATGAAGTGCGGAGCCCTGTTGGATAAGATTGCACATTCAGGTTTTCATTATGGCAGATGTTGTATTCTTTGCACAGCAGGTCTGGGTTTGGTTGGCAGAACTTGTTTCACATTGAGTCTTTGAACAGAAAGGTCTTCAATCCCATAGGTCCTGGTGGGATTTATCTGTTACGTAAACTCCTTTCAATTAAACTGTGTTAATCACAGAATAATTTCTAATGTAGTGCTTCCCAAATATTTTCTCTACTGTGATCCCTTTTTAAGGCCTGGGTATTGTCATGACCCCTCAGTAAGAACTGGAGAACTGTGATAGTGAGTCGAAAAGATCTGTGAGAGTAGAAGGGAACTTGGAGCTCATGATTCTAATGTTTCAACATGTGACCCTACTGGGATGCTAACACCCCATGCCCCACACCTTGGGAAGACCTATTCTAACATATACCACTGAGGACTTACAAAAACATGCTCTTGAGAGGTTTCAGCAAATTTGGGACAAAGTGGCTGATCTTAAATGTTCTGTCTATGGATCCATTAATGTTGCTGCTGAATTATGCAATAGTAAAGCCAGCCGTACTTCACTGCTGATCTGTTCTGAATGTGGTCTTCTATTATCTTGCTTCAGTGTCTAGTATTTATGCATTTTTAGTCAAATTAAAATTGTGCTTTGCCTTGTTTCTTTGATTTTTGTATAATGTATAGTTGGACTATGCATAGTTTGATTTCTTTTTTGTGTTCAACTGTACACAGATGTGTAAGGTTGGAATATGAGCATTTGAAAGGAAGTGATTTTAAAAAAAAGTATTTTTGTATGATAATTCAAGGCAGTGATCCAGTCTTGCATTCCCACCAAATTGCATCTTACTGGAAATCCTAAATTAACGGGATGCTGGAGTACAATTTCCATTTGTCATTGTTAAGCTGACTGTAGGGTACTCAATGCATTCAGGTGGAAATCTGCTCGCTTTTTTTTTTACACCCGCATTCGTTGTTTTAAACAGCTTAAACACATACATTCTGTGCAGTTTTCCCTCATTTATGTAGAGAATTTGACTTTACACAAATACATTAAGGGTTTGACCCCTAGTATCTCATGCAGTAACTTAAAGGCGATAGTTCCATAATTTATGTGGAACAACTGGCACTTCACTCACTTTCCTTTCCAATAATTATGTAACTCAAGGCTTTAAATGGGCCATATCTTGTTTATAGAGCGTATGACTCAAATTTTCCGACTGAAGTTGTTAGCTATGTTATGCATGCTGAGATTTATGGCCATTTATTTTTCATTTGTTAAACCCTGCAGAGTTCCCAGTTAGCCATGAAACAAGCCCACATTAATTAGGTCAGTTCTCAGTGTATTAGCAGTTTATCTCTCCTCGTGTATAATTGTGTTGTCATGATCTAGAATGCCATTCCAACCTTAATTTTCTGTATTGCTTGTTCTACCAGTTATAATCAATATTGTGATAGGAATTTGAATATTCCTTTGTTGTGTAGCATATATACTGTTTGATCTAATTTGCTATTTTGTCATGTTTCAGATTTTGTTTAATGCTTTCAAGTTTTTATTTCCCCCCTTTTGTTCTTCTATCTCTGCTGGTGTTTGCTTCCCTCACTTCACTTATCTGGGAACCCCATTCCTGGCCTGTGACCTCTGACCATCAACTCCTCCCAATGGCTCCTCTGCCACCTGCGGTGTCTTTGGGTTGGTGCTTGTAGCTTGCGAGCCACAAAGCCCCTAAAGCCAGGCTTGAATAGTTCCCAAATAAAAGATATGAAAGACCTCTCAGCAGTCGAGGCCTTCCGATCCCGCAGCATCAGTGTTTCAGAACATGCAGTCCGCAGGTAGAGGCAATACAAGAACCTATGGTCAACAGAATTTCATTCTGGGGTTTCTGCATGCTGGGAGGCTTGCATGAAGTAGTAGTAGATTTTTAAAGAAAAATATCTTTTTTGCTATTTCAATGAATACCTAATATGTGAATTTTGATCTGGGTTGATATTGATTTCAGGAATGTAGATTATGTTTAGGTCAGTGGTTGTCACTCAGGACTTTAAATTTAGTTTCCAGTTCTTGAGATCTTATGATTATGTAAATATAACTGTAAACTTGATAGACAAAATACTCACTCTCGCCTTTGCTTTATTAAAAAACTTCCATTTATTTAGAATTTTCACAATTTCAGGAAATCCCAAGGCATTTTACAACCAATTACCTTTGGAAGTGTAATGTAGCAAAATAACATGGATAGTAACTAGTGAGGAACAATACTTAATTGTATATATTCTTAATCATCTTTGAGTCAAATATACTTTTATGATAAATAGGGTAATGCCAGCTGCCTGACCTGTGAGAATTTTTTCCAGATGGATGCTGTGTTCACTATGATTTTATCCATCCCAATGTCTTTCCAGTGTCTTGTGTGTGACTATTCAGTGCTACCGTTTCAGATGCACAAAAGTAAGGGAAAGGGAAAAGAATTATAACAAAGATGAAGGAATAAAAATCTTGGTGCAGTTGGTTTGCCTGATTCACTAACTGAATAGAGGAAATGCATTTGGTGGATCTCTCCTAAAACCTTTGTTTATACAAATGAAGAGCACAGGAATGAATCTAAAGAACAGCAAGAGGTTTTGATACTAAGCTCACATTTGGAGTTAAGCCGATGCCATGGGACAGCAATCAAATCTCATTCAGCGGATGAACTACTGAGTGAACCACTGACATGTGCCTGAAAACCGGAAGGCCTGGAATTATTTTGCCACTTTTACTGGTGTATTCGTTTTGAGATGACATCAAAATGTAAAATTTGTATCGTCTCCTACCCTCAAAATGAATTCTAAGTTATATTTTACTCGTGGTCCCTAATTTCTGAATCAATTCCTGTGTAGATCACAAAACTGGTTAAATTAATATTATAACTGATCATTGTGGAAATCAAAACAGGTTTAATTAAATGTTAGTTGTTAGTTTGCTTCTGAGGCATGACTTTTTAGATGGATAGTCTTGTTATAAATACAAATAAGAGAGCTAAACTAAAGACAACCTGTTAACGTATTTATTTTAGTCCCTGATGAGAAACATGCTATTGGCGATCATTTTTATTTCTTCACTGCTGAATTCTGTTCTTTACCCTCTGATTCTGCCTAAGTGATGAATGATTTCCTACAATCCATGTGTTGTAGAAGCTCAGAATAGCTTTAAAGTATTATGCTTCTATTTCTTATAACATTTATTTTTAATCTTCAACACTCTTTCCTTTGCCCCAGCTCAATTATTTTTGCAATTTTGTAAACTGACATCCATCAAAATTTTAAAATCTCACCGCATCCTTATCCACTGTGTCGATGTGTCACTGAATTACCAATAGACATTAATTTGCAAGATTCTCACGAATAGTGTTGAATCCCCGATCGAAGATGTTTAAAATAAGTATGTAGTTGTCCGTTACCATAGCCTTCTGTTTTGACACTCCATACTAATCATCTCACTGTCAAGAAACCATGTTGCTCTAGGCAGATTGAATATAATGGGAATAAACTAAAGGCCCTTTGAACCTGCAGTGCTATTCAATATGATCATGACTGGTCTCCGAAGTTAACTGCCTTTTCTTCATATTACCTCGAATCCCTTAAGTCCAAAGGTCTGTTGATCTTAACCTCAACAAAGAATTCCAAAGACTTGCATCCCCAGAGGGAAGAAATGTCGCCATGGTTTTACTGAGATTGTCTGGTATATCAGACTCCCTTGTTTTAAACTCCGAAGTGCTGCATAATGTGGAGCTGCCCTTTATAATATCACACAACACTAACAATTTATTTAAAGCATTAGTGGAACTAAGAAATGCTCTTGTTTTGAAACATCTTTTTTGTATATCACATCGTCTGCCTGCTGAACATGGGAGTATATCTGTTTCAACTACTGACTGAATGCTCGTCTTTCAGGTAGGTATGGTGCACAACATGTGCCATGTTCAAAGCAATTCTTCTATGATGAGTTGTCGTTTCCACACTACTTGTTCAGTATTAGCTGTGTAATCAACTAGAATCTAGATTGATACTTGCCCATGAAAGCCAATAGTTAGAAAAATTGATTTCCCTTATGGCTAATTGAATTGTGTATTAAACAATTTGAACCAGTGAACGAAAAGTATAAATAAATAAATTTTCTGAAGAAGGGTCCAGACCCGAAACGTCAGCTTTCTTGCTCTGATGCTGCCTGGCCTGCTGTGTTCATCCAGCTCCGCACCTTGTTATCTTAAATAAGTATCACAGTTGTTTTTGCATGTACTGGGAGACAACCACTGACCGAAGGTCTGAATACAGTCTAGTCCTGATACATTGAATTTCTTCCTTTGAAGACTTAGTTAAAAAAATGCCTTTTTAAATGAAGAGGATTAGACTGTACTTCAACCCTTCCATGATATGTAATTAACTCTGGGATAGTCATACTATTTTATTAATAATACATCAAAATTACGTTTAATTCTATCTTTCAACCAGATCATTCATTTGGCCACTTGCAGTATTTGTGACAACGATTTTTTTTCTGGTGAGCTTTAGCTAACGATAAATGAACATAAAAGAACACGGAGTGCTTCAGTTTTACGAATCTAAATATTCAAATCTTTGAACTAAGTTCAACAAATCTGGCATCATTATATGGAGATACTTCTTTTAAAAAAATACATCATTGCAAAGGTTATAATCAGCTCTGAAATGCAAATTGATGGTAAATTTGCAAGATAGGCAAGTGGCAAATACTTGCTTGAAACAAATTACATTGTTTTATGTTTGGTGCAAAGGCCAAATTTCTGTAATGATAATATCATTCAAAAAAATCCAAACAAACTCATTCTTGATGCTTGCTTGAAATGGTATGCAAAGATTAATAATACTGAGAGAAGGATCTAATTGTTGTCATTGCACTACAGTGTAATTTATGCTCTTATTTTTACTTAATCCCTTCCAATTCCAGTAGAATGCAGACTTCTGTCACAAGTTCAAGTTTGGGATCAGCAGATGAGAATTCAATGGCAGAGGCTGAAGACAGTCTTAAAACTGTGCACCTTGAGCTAACTGAAACTTGCTTGGATATGATGGCGAGATACGTTTTCTCCAACTTCTCTGCTCTGCCCAAGAGGTTTGTATCGCATTTTCAGAAACGTTTGTTCATTTTTCTAGCATCTTTTGAAAGTAATTTTTTTAAAGAGAATTGCATGGTACGTGAAACATAAATGACCAGTTGTCCCATAGTTCTCATGAACTTGTGACCACTTCTCATCATCTGAACCCTTCAGGATCACCTTCTGTTTCTTTCTACCACTTGCTTATGTAGCTTTTCCATTAATGCTGTTTGCCTCACTTACATATGTAGTGAGATTCGCAATCTCACTAATCTTTTCGGTAAGTAAGTTTTACTTGAATTTTTTTATTGGATTTGTTAGTGACCAACTCATGGCTTCTAGTCTTGGTCTCCTCCAGAAGTGGAAGTATTTTCTGCACACCCACCTTGTCAATGTCTTTCATAATCTCGTATGCCAAATCGGATCACTTTCTCGGTCATCATTTTATAACAAAAAATCCCAATTTTTCTTGTTATCCTTGATGTCTCAGTTCATTCTAGGAAAAGTTTTCTTGTTCCTTCTTATCATAGTATTAATTTTAAAATATAAATGGAATTAAAGGAAAAACTACAGATGTATGAGAACACTGCAGGATTTCATTGGAATCTACTTCACTCTTCTACATATATTGTTGATGCGTTATATATGCCCAATTTTACCTAAAATGGAATGCACTGATCTGCTTAAAATATTGTGAATTGCTCACCTCAAATTTTGGAAACTAACCTCATTCTTTTTCCATTTTTACACACAAGTCAATATCATGCCTTCCTTTTGGTTTCATCCACATTCATCTGATTTTTAAGGTCACCTGTGGCAGAGTTTCTTCTTGGTGCAGGAAGAAGTAATACATGGCTGGTTGGAAACAAGCTTGTCACAGTAACCACCAGCAGTGGCGTTGGAACAAGAGCGCTGTTGGGTTTAGATTCCTTGGATCAAAAGAGGACTGAAGAAGTATCCAGGTGTGGACTGCAGAAGTACTGCAGCATCATATGTAGTAAAATGTTTGCATACTGTGCTTTTGTTGATCTTCAATATTTGATGTAAAAACAGCTGGTGTTTCATCATCTGTAAGTAATGGTCCCAAATTATGTTTTGTCAAAATAAAATAGATACATTTTTCAAACGTAATTTGCTGACGTACTTCTAGTAACAAAGGCAGTAATCAACTATATTATTGGCTAATTATGTAAAGGTTTTGTGTGCCTTTTGGATTTGAATGGGATTTCAATTAAGTGATTTCTGTCCTGACTCTCTCTTTTAAGGCTGGATTTATCTCAACAAGTGAAAACAACTCAAGAAGCACCTGCCAAGCTGGAGTCTCAGACCAGTCAGCAGATTGGAAAAGCCGCACGCCTGCGAGTGAGATCCATATCGGGTGAATGTTGAAAGGATTAGGTTTTTCTTTGAAGAGGAATAATATTTAACATTGGGCAATGAATGTTAAGTATTATTCTCCTTTCCCTTTAATGCCAAATTTCCTGTTTATAATCACAATGACAATATTCATAAATCTAATAAAATCTTGTTGCCGGCTAATTGCATCTATCATTTGTGTTTTACCGTCTAAGTACTTAACATATTGAACGCTGTTTAAAATCCAGTGCTTTGAAGCAAAAAATTTTGGAACTGTACATACCTGCAGAATTAGAACAGAGCTATATTTAATGCACCTTTTGTTATTCACCACACATTGGAGCAACATGTTTTTGCCCTAATAACAAGGAGGACATACATTATTGTTGCTCCATTTCAGTGTGAATTGCTTTTCTTTAATCTTGTTTTTCTGGTTTTCTAGGTGGCCACGCTCTACACAGTGATTCAGTTCAGAGCTTAAGTCCCTTGGTGTCACCCTCGGATAGCGAGTTCTGCAGTCCTGTAGCGTCAAATTTGAAAGGATTGGAAAACAAGAAAGCACTGCGTCAGGTTGGCCCTTCAACTGGCCAGCTGCTCTACCAGAAGGAAAAAGCCAATCTGGCTGAATATGCACCTGTACTTACTCAAGGCTGGGCAGAAGTATACATTCGTCGACCCTCTGGTATAAGCACTAGATTGGGTGCCCCTCTCAAAGCTTTAGAGTGATTGTGGCTTTAATAAACTTTCCCCAATTTCAAACCAAATAAGTGTTACAAAATGCAAACTTCAGGAACAGGAAAAGGCCCTATTTGCACAACAGGTTGGAAATTTTTGACAGTTCTCTATCCTACCTTTCTGTTTTCTCACCATGTGCCTGTTATGGCAACTTATTCAAGAAACAACTTTATTTGTTAAACTCATTGTAGTTACTTCAGTGCTGTTCATAATTAATTCACTGGGAATAATTTTAACCTAACCAGCTTGCCAGAAAACTGACAAAATGAGTTATGGAAATCGTTTAATCCTTGCTTGATGTACAGTGTATTGAAGTTAACAGAGAGTTAATATCGTGAAGGAAGGGTATAAAACCAGCACTTACCCTGATCCTGTAAGTTGTATATAACTGTTACAATTAAGTCTATAAAGTCCTATTTGCCTGTTACCTATTGTGTGAAATAGTTACATAATATTTTACATGGCACACATTCAGGGCATTTGACCCAAATGGTCCATGTGACTGTACGTGCTCCATGTAAGCTTCCTCCCACTCTACTTCACCTTATCCCATCAGCAGGTCATACTTAGGTCTTAAACACATCTCATACCTGCCTGAGAAGTTGAGATTTTATTCTTAATTTCCTGCTGGTTGTCTTACGTGAATTAAATATTTCTCATTTAAAACTGTGAAATTCTTCTCCTGTTCCTGAAAAACAGCTTTGCTTTTACACATTCTGACTCTTAAATAAAACCTGTAATAAGTTACTTTTCTGGTCTTAACATGTTTTAGAAGTGTTAAATTTGGTTCCTTGCAGGTAATGCAAGTTGGCTTCTGTGTCTGGAGAATCCACCAAGTCCATTCTCATCCGAGATAAATAACATGCCCCTACAAGAGCTGTCCACAATGCTAATGGCTGTAGAGAGAGTGACCGATCCACGTCAGCATGGTCCTATTCGATCAGAATCCATGCCATGCCCGACTGCTGGGGCAGCCAAACCCACCTTGCTTCAGCGCTTCAACACGGGTTAGTGAAAGTTTCCACTTAACAATCAGTTTCACAGTCCTCACTTTTTAAGCCTGTGTATTATTTTATAATCTGTACCTGAAATTCATTGAATATTGTTGAATTTAGTGACTATAATGTTAATACTTTTAAGAAGTGATAGAAAACCTTAACCTACTTGCTGCATTGAGCTTTCACATGGTTCTTTATGCTAAGATGTTAAATTAGGATGCTTTTTAAAATTTTAAATCTTTGTTAAATCTAGAAGTTATACATTATCCCTGTGCAATGTTTCTTGGCTTGGCTATTATTTTGAGGATTTTTAGTCTTTGTAAATGCAGTTTGGTGTTTTGCATGTTAGTAGGGGAGATTTTCCTTTGGTAGTTGCCCACCATGCAAAATGAAAAGTGACGAAGCAGATGCTCTTATTTGTCCTGTCCTGAGGCACTTCTCCATTTGGGGCAGGCCTATTTGTGTAGGCAAGGTGCCAACTGTGCAGTAGTAAATCTAAGTCTACAACTGCACTGGGTGATTGGGACTTGGGGCCACTGGCTGTGGGAAATCGAGACTGAGGCACTTCAAATTAATTGTGCTGCCTACCAACATGTTCTCCAGCCTTTTCTGAGACACATGGTTTGACAAGAAGTGGAGGATTTAGGACAGCCATCTGTTTTCAACATTTGCCCAAGCATTAAACGGCCAGGTAAATGATCTACTGGAGAATGAGGCATGAACTATCAGTCTCTACCTCCCATTGACTTTCCCACCTGATGCCTTAGAGTAGAAATGTTGGTCTTGCAATAACTACAGGCCCCCTTGCATCATTAAAGAGTGGCAGTAGAAGTACAGGGATAGCACAGCTTGGCGCATCAGTCTTTGTCCCTTTTACTGATTCTCCCAGCAAAAAGTAGAAAGCATTGTTTTCCTGGAGAACAGCAAGATCCCTAATTATTCTCAACATTTACATGAATAGGTGCCTTTTTTTTGCTCAAGTTTAATTTCTAAATATTTCCAAAGTTTTTGGTGACTTTAATAATCCTGTAAAATTAATCTGAGATTCAGATGGCTTGTGTTTTTAAATGTATCTCATACTAAAACTTGTGTAGATTTTGCATCAAACATCATCTGCAGCAGGTTTTTTAAGTATTTGTTTCTAACTCAAATCAATTGTTCGGATTTTTGTTAAAGTTTGTGTCCTGTCCTTCACACAGCCACTGATTTCATTTCCCTTTGCAGTCGATTCTTTCTCTTCTATGTACCAGACAAGCTGTCAAGAAAAGTTGCACAGGAGCATTTCCTGGGCAGGTACACAGTAGCACACTTAAGACTCCCATGAATCATTAGTGCCCATGCATTGCGTGCTGTTTCATAGCTGTGTGTGTCTTATGTGAGAAAAAAAATGATCCTAATAATTAGCTGGAGGAGCATGGAATTCCCCCACCTTGATGTTACGAAGCGGCAGCCTTGCCTTAAACCATTTACTTTCAATGAGTGAATATTTATTTGAACAATTTGCTTATTAACTAAAGGCTCAGTTGTCTCATTAGGTGGAGTTGAAACTAATCAAGCATGCACTGCTAATTGAAACCAGCTTATTTGAAAATCATTATTTGGTGCGGGGTGTAGCACTATTAGTTTCATACATGTAAGAAGATAATTTTCTCATAACACCTTTTAATGTAAATGCATTCATTCTTTAAATATTGTGGCTTTGAATAGATAAGATTATTTTTGTTATGGTATTGCTGTCAAATAACTATTATTTGTCTTCCTCACTTTGAACCTGGACCCCACATCCCTTCACCATCAAATTTGCTGCTGAACTCTAAACACGGTCGCTTTGTGATATGGAATTTTTATTTTAATTTGCTGATTTGTAAAACCTAATGAATTAGCAGCTTTGACTATTGTAATTGGATGGCACCATTTTCAACGCCTGATCGCCAGGGCGACTGAAATAATTACCAAGTGAATAGGGATGGGATCCTGAATCAAAACCCAGGCAAGTAATAATCCTAGTCATGCTGCAAGTAAACTTGTCTCAGGTTTACTCTCATGACAAGATATAGCTGCATGAAATGAGAAAGTGGCAGGGATGTGGATATATGCTAACATAAAGCTATCTCCAGTTCTAGTAAGTTCTAACATCGCAGCAAAAAGTGCGGTGTAATGGGGTGCAAAATCAAATATGCAGTTTAAGTTCAATAAAACTGAGGACTGAATTTCTGAAAACTAGTGTTTTTATTGTTAATTGCATGAATCTGGCTTGCAGATCTGTGTTTTACTCAAACATGTAGGTAGTGCAGCCATTCCAGTTTATATTAAGTATGTTGCCGTACTGAAGTCTGTACTGATTCTACAGGTTAAGGCATAAAAGTAATGCTAACGTTTCTTGGTCCAATTAACCAGAGTACTCTAAATAGGCTTTCAGCCAGGTTATCAAGAAGAATTAATCTTTTTAGCATAATGTACTTGCTAAATTCCAAATAAAATCTATGCTGGAGCAAACAAAAAGGAATAAGAAACTTTGAAGGTTATTTCCTATCTCATAATATGCCACGGCTGAAAAACCTACTGTTATCTTATTCCTAGCTGCAGTAAGGAATAAAGTTGGTGCCCAAGTTTAGCAAGATTTTGTTATGAAAAGCCCTTGTATAGTTTTCTGACATTTGGTGATTGACATATTTGCTTGCTTGAGTTTACTTGGTTTAGCAAAAACAATTAACTGTATGTTAGTTGCAAAACAGAGATTGGTACGCTGCAGAAATAAAGTAAGGAAGAGCTGAATTAAGACTTGAGGACAAGGGAAGTAGATAAGTTAATGTGCTCTGTGTGGTATTAGTTTCTGTGTGAGCAAAATGCCAAACCAGAGAAACTTTACTAATTGGCTGATTTTTGTTTTTAAAAAGAAATCTTCGAGCCTTGGTTTTGACTTTGAATTTGGCAAGTTTCCTTAACACCTTGTTTCTAATCAAGAATGAGTCCAAGAGTGTGAATGCATCATCTAGTATTATTCAAATTAAAAAGTAGCATTGATTTTGTAGTCTCTTGGGGTCAATGAATAAAGCATAGCTTGCATTTATAAAATAAATGCATCAAAACATGTCACATCTGACATCTTCTGTTTAATTGAACAAAGGAAAAACAAAGACTCCACTATTCTCTTTAATCCATATGTCGTATAAGCATTACATTTAAAAGTTTAAATAGTCAAGCCACTGGAAGCTAATGTATTTGGAGAACTAGTGCCTTAGAATGCTTTTCTTCATTTTAAAGAAACTATACAAATTATTGTAAGGCATGATCAGAAAGTTAAGTGCAAATATTGAATTATCTGAGTCACTTTCTGACTTGTATTGTTCAGTTTCCTTTTCATAAAATACAAGAACAAAGAAAGCTAAGTGAAAGCTGTTGTACTGTCCTTAGCATGTGCCTTACTTCTGCTATGAAGAAGTGTGATCCAAATATTAATTTATAGTAAGGTTGACTCGACCATTTGAACTTCTAACAATTAGGGCACTCTGCAAAGAAGCAAAGGCAGTAGATACAAAAGCAACAGTAGTGCATCTGCAGGAAGTAGGGGTCAAGATGGAAATTTACAATCTGCAGGACTTTGAGAGAGGTCACGGTGCAATTTGGAGGTGGAAGAAAGTACATTTTGAACCCAGAAAGATTTTGAGATACATTCCCTGAAGAGAAACAACTCTGTGCCCCTCTGTCTTTTTTTTTGCAATTCCTCTCAAAATGTGAGAGCTGAACACCTATTAGAAGTCATTTTTACCAATGCTGAGGAAGACTTTTTAAAAGTCCACCTCACTGTCTCCAATGAAATGATTTCAGCCACTTACCGCTGTTCTACAAAGACACCCCTTCCCCTTGTGTGTGCAGAGTAACTGTTATTCCACCATTTTGGCAATCCGTGATTTATCCTTTTCTCTTGAGTTTAACTGTCACTTGCCAAAGTACTTGTAAGTTAACTCTTTGCAAAGTTTTCATTTCTCCTTGTTTTTCTTCTAACGTGTATGTTAACTTTTTGAAGGGTTGGTATATGCTCTTTTTAAAAAAAAAAAAGGCCAAGCTATCAATAATCACTTCAGTTTTGAGTAAGTTTTGTTCATAATAAACTAGGCATTCTTTCATTTAAAGAAACCTGGATGACTTTTTCCTAATACTAACCCTTTACAGTCTGATACTTATAATTGGCTACTTCATCTTGTTAGGAAGGGGAGGTAAAACCCCTCTAATTAAAATCGAAGCACAAGGCCCCAGTCTTTTATGGCAGGAGTAGAGGTTCTTTTCTAATAATTAAACCCGAAATACCCAGAGAAGCTCGCCTCGCCTTGCCTCATCTGTTAAAAAGGAGTGGTTAAATGAAGGAAAATTCCTGATATTCACTTTATAAGCAACAAGTAACAATTTATTTATTTTAACCCTGGCAGTGAAAAAATTAACAAAACTACTAACATGCCAAACAATTTCCCCCTAACTATTAATTATTCCCTAACTGAACAAAATTCTACTGATATGCTGTTCCAATAAACACAAGTCCCACTTCGATGAGTCCAAGTAATAAAAAACAATATTAAAGCTAAGACTCTCAAAGTCCATACAAGGTGTGTCTTCTGGAATGTTCTTTGCCTTATTCGCTGATCCTTCTGTCAGGAATGCTTTCTCTGTGAATTCTTCTGTCAGGAATCTTAGCTAGGAGTGCAGTGGTACCTTTATGAATATATGGTGCTTTCTCAGAGAGCTTAGAGATTTCTGTGAGAACCAGATATTTACTCTTCAGATGGCAGTTCGCTCTTACACCCAACTTTCAAAAACTCTCTTCTTATATACCCCTGATGACCTGTAAATTTTTTAATAATAGGATTGGTCTAAGGTTGTCAAAACCATCAGATTTAAATTCAGTTCGTTTTCAATCTATATGTACTTGGTTTAAATTAATTGGCTGATCTTCAAGCTAGTTGCCAAAACATCAAAACAAGCCTAAGGTTTCCAATCTCACAGCCAATTGATACAGGTTTCAATTTCAGTACTATCTGTACCTCTTCATCTGCTTACATACACTTTGTTTAAATCTCCAAGCTTAGAAAAGCACATCACCTCTTAAAAGGACTAGGCACGCTTCCCCCCTTTCATTTTTACGAACAAATTCTAACTTGATGCCTTCCAATTCACGAGTACTCTTAACCAGATTTCTGCGAAGTTGTGTAATGGAAAATATTATGACCAATACATAAGTTGGACTAGGAAAAGAATTGGCCACCTTCCAGCCTTAAATGTAACACTTAAAGACAATTATTTTTAAGTTAAGCTAAGTTGACTTGTCATAGATAAAACACTGACTTGTTTTGCGTATTGCTTTTATTAGAGATAATAGTTCAAAAAAAAGTTAGATAGTACATTCGAGTGTATGTACTTTTTATATTCTTTATTTCTATGCATTAGTGTTCCAAAGTACTTCGAACAGAGAATGTAGTTTTGTTGTCAGTCAGAGTAGTGTTTATGAATCTGTTAATTTATTCCATGTTAGGCAATTACTCAGTATTAAACTTGTGCTAAGTTGCTAAATAGATGGCTTCAGTACATCTCAAAGGATTGTTATCATTTGACGTAGGTAGAAGAGAGAGAGGATGGTGCGAGGTTTCATAGTTCATGCTGTAGTCTTCCGTGTTACTGCTAATGCTACGCATGGAATTTTGAAAGAATAAAACGTTGATCCTCCACTCTTCTTCATGTAGAACAAGTTCTCATCTGTTCCGAGGTTTTGCAGTTAGAAAAAAGGGAATATTGTGTTAAACAATGAATGAAACTGTGAATGATCGTGACTTGAATTTCTAGATTCAGTTGCAGTGGTAGAGGAAGGTGATGGGCCTGGGATGCACTTGAAGGTGTGCGACTCTCCTGTGGAGTCTCAAGAGCTTGAAGACTTCGAGGTGATGGTATCAGAGCCAATCTTCATGCCCGCAGAGAGCTATGATAAAAGTCCAGCGCACTGCAGTAGAGTAAGTGAATGCACTTTTGTCTGGGGAAGGCCATGATCTATTGTTCATGAAATTTATAATTTTCTTTTCAATCCTTGCTGTAATACAATGGTTTAATTCACTGCTGCAAAGTAAACAAAACTCGCCTTAATATCATCTTTGCCCCACTATCTTTGATCCAGATTTGAGATTGCGATTGATAAATGTATCATTCAGCTGTGTTCATTGTTCGCAATGCAGTCACCTTTTTATATTGAGACCCAGTACAGATTGGCTGTTTAGCTAGCTAAGTTATCTCTGGCACACAAACACAGCCCCAACCTCCCTGTACAATTCTGATCCTTCTATTGTGTTGGCCTGCTACACTCCTACATCCAAAATCAGTGTAAAGTGGTTGAAAATCAGTATACCAACGTTTTCTCAGAAACTTTGCAGCAGTCTGGCACTGACATTTGGCTTCAGGTTGTAGCTGCCTGCCTCCATTTTTCACATAACTATTTCTTCCATTTGCTTACCTCTTTACACCTTTTTGGAGTTTCGTTACTCATTTTATTTTTCTGAATCCTCTCACAGCCGGACTGAGCTGAGACTTGTATGTCATCCAGCTCTCTTAAATTCTGCCCAGCTGTGATTATATTGAAGAAAAAGTCTCATTGAGTAGCAGATGTCAGTCTTGGCTCAGTATGTAGTACTAATGTCTGAGTCAGAAGGTTGTGGCTTCAGCCCCATACCAGGGACTTGAGCACCTAACCTGGTACCACAGTACAGTGCTGCACTGTCTTAAGTCATGTGAGATATTACACAGTGACCACATCTGCCACATAAGGTAGATATTAAAGATCGTGATGGCATGATTTTGAAAAGAGCAGGCGAGTTCTCCCATCCAATATTTTTCCCTTAGCGTCGCAAAAACAAATTACCTAGTCATGTACAAAAACTTTGCAGAAAGTTCGAGGAAACTGGACCCAAAACATTAACTCTGCTTTTTTCCTTCGCAGATGCTGTCAGACCTGCTGAGCTTTTCCAGCAACTTCTGTTTTTGTTTCTGATTTACAGCGTCTGCAGTTCTTTCAGTTTTTACCGAGTCGTCTATTTCATTTGCTGGTGTGTGCAATTTGGTTGCCACATTTTGTGTATTGCAGCAGTGAATACACTTCAAAGCTTTGAAGTGGAGTCAGTTAACTCGAATTGCTTGACATCTGGTTTGCAATGCAGAGTTTAAACCACAGGTTTAATTTCTGCATTGGCTGAAGTTACCATGAAGGTCTCCCTTTCTCATCTTTTCCCCTTGCTTGATGAATAGTGACCCCTAGGTTCAACCGTCGCCCATTGTCTATCTCTCCCTAGAGAGCAGCCCTCTAGTTCTGAGATTATGATGACATTTTAAAGTTCAAAGATGCTTCATTGGCTCTTAAGTCAATGGGGCATCAGGAAGTTCTGAGAAGTCAAAATTCTAAAGAAACTAAAGTAAACTGCTATTAGGCAAATTTGAATTCCTCTGCTCTCTTCACACTACCATTTTCTACAAATATACAACTTAGGATCAAGAGTTGTCCATTCAGACCCTCGAGACTGCTCAACCGTTCAAAAAGATCATGACTGATCTGATTATAAGCTCAAGTCCACATTCCAGTTTACCCTGCTAACTTTTCACACCCTTGCTTAGAAAATCTATTTGTCTCTGCCTTTAAAATATTCAGCAATTATACTTCTACCACCTTTTTTTCACAGCAAAGAGACTCAACTCTCAGCGGGAAGTAATATTTCAACTCATTTCTCTTCATGTGTGGGTCATCTTGATTTTTAAACTGTGACTCTTAGTTCTGGATTCTCCTATATGAGGAAATATTACTTCCGTGTCCACCCTATCAAGGCCTTCCAGGATCTTGTTTCCACCAAGTTGCTTCTTACTCTTCTAAATTCCAGCAGACAGATGCCTAGATTTTTCCAATCTTTCTTCATGAGTCAACTGTCTTACTCCATGTGTTACTGGTATACATTTTCTGAATGCCTCCAAGGCAGTTGCACCTTTTAAATAAGGTGACCACTGCTGTGCTCAACTCTAGATGCAGGATCACCAGCAGCTGTATAACAGAAGCATAACCTCCCCACTTCTGTATTCAATTCCCTTCACACTAAATGATGACATTCTCTTAGATTTCCTAATTACTTGCTGTACCTGCTTACCAACATTTTGCAATCCGTGCAGAAGGACATCCAGATCCTTTTGCATCTCTGGGCTGTCACCATTAAGATGATAATTTTTTTTAATTTGTCTTGTCAAAATGGAAAGTTTTCAATTTCACTTGTTCCCACATTATACTCCATTTTCCCACTCCTTGCACACTCGATTAACCTCTGTATACTTTTTTTTTGTCTCCAAGCCCTCTTCACAAATTAGCATCCTATCAATCTTTGAACCACAAGCAAACCTAGCAATGCTGTTCTTTCTTCATTTATATCAGCTGTAAACAGTAGAGATCCCAGCTCTGATCCTTATGATACACAACTTATTACATTCTGCCAATTTGAAAATGACTTATTTGTACCTACTCTCTGCTTCGTCCTCGCCATTCCATGTTCTATCCATGCCAATTTGCTATGCCCGTGACTCTGCTTGATTACTTAAACTTATCCAAGTGCTCTGACACAGTTTCTTTAATTACCCAGTCCTTTATAGTATTTCCTTGTGCATTTGTCATCTTTAAAACTTGTATCTTGCAAATATGTTTTTTGGCAGCTACAGGGGACAAGGCGACACATGTCGCCACTGCCTGTGATAGACAGCCCACATAAACCATATAATTTGGTAAATGCTTTGATAAAGCTGGACAATGTGAAAACTGAATATTTAACAATTTGTCAAATTCAAATAGATTATAATGAACTTATTGCAGTTGCCAGATCTTTGAAACAGTTTCATTAATGTTGAATTAATAAACTGTTGGCTTTAATCAGTAATTTTGCTCCTTCCACCCCCAGTCGTCATCAACTTCCAGTCAAGAGGAAGACAAAATCCTTCCAGTGGAGGACAGTGGGATTATGGGAATTGCAGCTGAAAAGGTTGTGCCATCTTCATTAGCTGTGGATCCCTCGGAAGAAGAATTTAATATTGACCACGTTCAGATTCTCAATAAGTCCAGCTCCTCCCCAGAGCTTCAGAACTTGCAAGAAGCAACAGAACTAAATTGGAAAGAGGGACTCCCTGGGAAACCTGTGGCTGAAGGGAAGCCCAGAAGCCGCACTGAAAGCATTGAAGAGGAATGCTCTTCAAATGGCAAACTTGAAACCAACGAAACCACCCTGCAGCCAACAGAAAGTCAGGAACCCCCCCAGTCACCAAACCGGTACAGACCCAGGGGCCACACTATCTCTGATTCTGCTCCATCAAGGAGGGAGAGAAGGTCACAACGTGATGGTGTTCAGAACAGATCCACAGCTTCAAATGCAGAAAAAATTAGTGGGATTAGCCCAAGGTATGTTTGGTCTTACTTTGTGTGTAGAAAGACTTTAGAAAGACTGGTGAAAGGAGTTTTATATAGTCCTGTCGACAAACACAGGCAGTCACAAAGCATTTTATAGCCAATGAAGCTGCTTTGAAGTGTGGTCTCTGTTATCATACACAGTAAGCTCCAACAAACAGTAATTCTGTTGGATAAAAAATTAGTCCCAATTATATATGTTGGCAAATTGTTCTATTTATCATGCGCTCAAAGTCAATACAGTACAAGAATGCAAAAGTTCCTGAAGATCTTCATGGGATAATTCCCATGTTGAATAATGAATACTTTGGATCACTGTAATCCATTTTTAAAAAATGATAAATGTGAAAGTTTAGTGAGACTATGAATGAATTATAGGAAGGATATTATTAAATTGGAGGGGGTTCAGAAAAGATTTACCAGGATATTGCTGGGAATGGAGGGATTGAGGTACAGACATAGGCTAGGACTTTTTGCACTGGAACACAAGATTGAGGGGTGACCTTATAATGGTTTATGAAATCATAAGGAGTATAGATAAGGGGAAGAGCAGAGGTTTTTTCCGAAGTTGGGGGAGTTCAAAACTAAGGGGCATGTTTTTGAAATGAGAGGAGAAAGATTTAAACAGGAAATGAAGGGCAATCTTTTTACACGGTCGTTAGTGTGTGGAGTGAATTTCCAGGGGAAGTGGTAGATGCAGGTACAAGTCATAACGTTTAAAAGACATTTGGATAAGCACATGAATCGGCAAAGTTTGGAGAGATATGGACCAAATGCAGGCAGATGAGACTAGTTTAGTATGGGAACCTGGTTGGCATGGACTGGTTGGACTGAAATCTGTTTCCATGCTGTATGACTCTCTAATTACTTTAACCTTGTAAATAAGAGCAAATGCCTGACACACCTGTGAGACAGTAGACTATGAGGATCTTTTATTGACCCCATTCCTGTTTCACATCTCTGCAATATTATTTGAAGATATGGTACCAGGTTTCACATGATGACGACAGGCTCCACCACACCAGCAGCTCCCTCAACCCTCCCAATACCACTGCCTGTTCATCTGGCATACAGTCCTAATGAATTATGATTTGCTCCAAATAAGCATTGGGTATTCCAAGATCAATGATTTTGCCAACCGTCACCCCACAAACTTTGTTCTCTCTCTACAGATTCCATCTAGTTGCTGGCCATACTTGTATTGATCGAGATGGGTTTTTAAACTTGTAGCCCAGTTTGACCCTTGGTTAAACTTCAAGTCTCATATCTTCGACATCAGTGATCTGACCCCTTGCTTTCACCTGTCTGCTGCTTCAGTCCGTCTGCTACTAAGACCCTGTGCATGTGTTTGTTGGCACCCAGCTGAGCTGTTCCAGTGTTCTCCTGGCTTGCCTGCCATCTTCAATCCACTATGAACTGAAGCTTATCTAAGATTTACTGTTTGACTGTTAGCTGCTAAGAGACTCATTCACCCTCACCCCTGTCTTTACTGATCTTCACTTAGTTTTGGGCACCTGTCCCACTGGCCTGCTTTTCATGGCGCTGGGTGTTTTCACCCAAAACCCTGTTCATTGCTACAATTTCACCAAGATGTTATACAGTGATTCTGTCACTGTAGCAAGCTGCAGATTTTGATAATTTCTGCACTTGGTCCCCAAGTGCCTGTATATTTAAAATCATCATAGAACCTTGAATTTGATCAATAAAAGAAAAGTGGAAGCCTTAGAAAGGTTGGAGTTGTTTTATTTGAAACAGATGGCTGAGAGGAGCTTTTGTGAGGTTGGATAAAATTATGAATGGCTCAGCTAGAGTAGATTGGAACAGTCTTTTCCTTTAACAGTAATAGGCATAAGTTTAAAGAAATTAACAAATTTTAGAGGGAAGTTGAGGCAATGTTTCTTTTCCTAGACATTGGAGATGGGTCTGGAACTCCGTGCCTGAACAAATGTTAAAGGCAGAAATTCTTATTGTATCTGAACAATATGTGGGATTAAAACTTGCAACTTGAAACGCTATAACATACAGGACTGCAGACTGAAATGAAAAATGGGGTTTGACTGTATGGCTTCAGCTGGCCTGGACAGGATGGGCTGAATGGCTATCACCTGTGCTACAAGTGTTCTGTTTGTGTTTTTTATTCCTTTGCAGTTTTGTATTCCTACAATTGTATCATTCGCCATTCTTTGGCAGTGAGGCCAACAAACCCCTCCTTGTACCCAAGACTGAGGTGAGTGAAGTTTAAATTTTAAGTCACCACTCCAGAGCATGTTGTTCCTTTTGCAATGAAGCGAGTATGCTGTGTTTTTTCGATATGTATTTAGGAAGTGGGCGGAAATATTGTTGACACTGAGCTTGCAATAGGTTTCAATCTCTCTTTATTGAATCATAGCACAATTTCCATGTTTAAAAAAAACTTCATGCACTTGCCTCTGTCAGTTGAAAAGAAATGGTTGAGAAAGTTTGCTTTGAGTTGTCTTAAACATGATCCATGTCCAGAAATGTGGGTAAGAGAAGCTGTGTGCCTCAGGGAAGAGTATTATTTGGAGAGTGAAGTAAAATCAGGAATTGATGAGAGCAGTTGTAGGGCACTTAAACCCTGGAATTCTTTCTGAAGAAGAATAAGAATTTTTATTTTTCTATGGGGAGTTGCGGGTCAAGAATTTACTATCTGACGGGTTTGTAAAAACAGCTTCAGTGGTAACTTTCAAAATAAATAAATGAAAATTTGGAAAAATGTCAAGAGTTGCAAGGCTACAAGGCGTAACTGGACTGGTTGAGCAAAGAGCTAACAACGCAACAGGATGGATGTGTTATGATTCTCTTTGTCGATAAGATGCAGACTGTGCTGACTAAGGCACTTGTTGCTTACACCAGTTGCTTGAGAACGTAATGATGAGTCCTTTTCCTTGAATTGTTGGTGTCATCGTGACCACATTGGGTAGAACATTCCACAATACGTTGGTGATGAAGAATGTGCAGTGAAACATGTTCATATGCGGGCTTGAATTATGAAGATGTATGGTGGGACCCCTTTGCAAACAAAAAACTGGAAGTATCTTTAATATCTGTACATTGTATAAACCTGTTTGTTGCATATGTATGTGGCATATGCTGATAGCTACGGGTAACTAATGAACAGTTTTTTAAAAAAAAATTTAGATCACAGAACGAGCCATTAAAGTTCTGGACCAGATGCCGCCTTATGACACACACAAGATTGGAGTTGTCTATGTGGGAGAAGGACAGGTAAGGGCCTTTCCCAGCTCAATGAGCCATTATTTTGACCCATGATATTCATCTCCACAGTATTTAATGTCGTGCCTATGTGCAAGAGTCTGCTACTTCCTGTAGATACTTCCTCTAGATCTGTCTTTTAGTTCTTTACCTGTTTCATTGCTATAGCTCTTTGTCTTGCACATCATCCTCTATCTCATTTAATTTTCCCCTGCATTCCACCCATCTGAAACCAATTCTGTTGGTGTTATTCACTCCAGTTCTGTACCTCTGCATTTGCTTAACATCTATCACATTGCTAGCTCTTTTCTGGTTCTGAAGAAAGGCCACCAGCCTGAGCATTAATTCTGTATCTTTGCACAAATGTTACCTGTCTTGCTAAGTATTTTCAACAGTTTCTGTTTTCATTTCAATCGAAGAGTTCACTTCCCACTCCTTCCTCTTTTGGAGACCCGTCCGTGCCTCCGATTTGAAATTTCCAGTTTTGGCGCCATTGGATGTGATCAAATGGAAATGAGAAGACAATGGACCAAATTTCTGATGCTGACAATGATGAATGTAAAGACATCTGCCAGTCTTGCCCTTCAGGACCCCTCAGAAATCCTGATGTGCAAATAAGGCCTATAAGGATCCAGGGAGTTTAAACTTCTGACGGGCTTAGTTGCACTGCCCTGGGCACTTCCTGAATGTCTCTTACATTTATCTCCATGTCGGAGACTTGGGCTGCGTACACAATCCTCAGTCAGGCACTGGCCTATGTTACACTTTAATCTTTACAACCCAGTGAGTAACAGCATCACTCAAGCCACCACACTGACCAACACCTAACCAAATTCCTGCCCACTTGACTCACATTGCAAGCACGTTGAGCCAATTGCACCCTGACACCGTTCAACTGACCTTTGGTGAAAAGTTAACTGTGGAGAGAGTAGGGCCTATTTAAGGACCATGGTGGTAATTTATGCATGGAGCTGGAGAACATAGGTGGGGCTCTGAATGAATATATTGTGTTGGTGTTAACTAGTGAGAGGGGCAATGTGGATGTCGAAATATGGGAGAAGATCTGTGATAAATTTATTCAAACAGATTGAGTGAACGTTCTAAGTGGTCTAGCAAGCTAAAAGTTGATAAATCTCCAGGACTGGGTGAAACGAATCACAGGCTGTTGAGTAAGGCAAGAGAGGAAATAGTAGGCTGCTGGCGACAATTTTTAATTCCCCTCTGGCCACAGGAGAGGTGCCGGAGGACTAGAGGGTAGCCAACGTGATACCGTTAGTCAAGAAGAGAGATAGAGGTACACCAGGTAATGACAAGCCAGTTAGTCTTAACTTCACAGGTGGGCGCCGTACTGGAGGCAATTCTGAGGGACAGAATTAATCCGCACTTGGAGAGACAAGGATAAATCGAGAACAGTCAGCGTGGCTTTGTCAAGGGGAGGTCGTGTTTAACCAACTTGATTCAGTTTTCAGACGTGACTAAGTGTTGATGAGGGCAATGCAGTTAACATAGTTAAGCAGACAGTCAGCAAGGCTTTTGATAAGGTTCCACGCAGGAAACTGGTAGTGTAAGAAAGAGTCCAGGGTATCCGAGGAAATTTGGCTAATTGGAAACAGTTGGCTGAGTGACAGGTAGCAGAGAGCAATGGTGGAGGGATTTTTTTTTGACTGTGTCCAGTGGGATTCCGTAGGGATCAGTGTTGGGGCTGTTGCTGTTTGGGGTATGTGTAAATGATTTAGACTTGAAAGTAGGAGGGTTGTTTTGCGACTGATATGAAAATTGGTGGGTTGGTACATAGTGAGGAGGATAACAACATGCTGATGAGTGGAAAATGGAATGCAATCGAAATAACTGAGGTGACTCACTTAGGTAAGACAAAAAATGGCAAGGGAAAAATAGTGAACAGTAGGACTGTGGGAAGCACCAAGGAAGACCAGAAGGATCTAGGTGTATCTTTCCACCAGTCCCTTAAGGTTTCAGGGGTTAAGAAGACAAATGGGATACTTGCCTTTATGAGCTGAAGTATAGAGTTTAAGAGCAGAGAGGTTATGCTTGAATTGTAGAAAACATTTGTTAGGCCACAGCTAGAGTATTGTGTGCACTCTGGAAGCCACATTACATAGAAGGGATGTGATTGCATTGCAAAGGGAATTTACCAGGATAAAAACTGGAAGAACTGCGGATGCTGTAAATCAGGAACAAGAACAAAGTTGCTGGAAAAGCTCAACATGTCTGGCAGCATCTGTGAAGGGGAAAACAGAGTTAACATTTCGGGTCCAGTGACCCTTCCACAGTTTTGTTTTCTGTCTTAACTCTGCTTTTCCCTTCACAGATGCTGCCAGACCTGCTGAGCTTTTCCAGCAATTTTGTTTTTGTTCCAAATTTACCAGGATGTTGCCTGGGCTGGGGTGTTTTAGTTCTGAAGGGAGATTAAATAGACGGGTTATGTTCCTTGGAGCAGAGGAGACTGATGGGGCATGATCGAGGTATATAAAATTCAGGGACATTGATAGGGTAGACAGCAAAGAATGCTCACCTTTCTGGAGCACATGGTGGTGAGAAGCTTCTCACCCATTCACTGAAATCTTTAAGCGCCTGAATATAGATATTCTGCTCTGCTTCTTTTTGCCAATGCTTTCAGTGACTGGTTGTGTTGATCCATCGCTCCGGTTGTCAGGACTGAGATCCTGACAGGAAGGTTGCAAAGATATTGCTGCAAAACCATCCTGTCAGTCAGCAGTGATCAGCATTGTTGCAGACAGTAGGATCTGGGCCATTGTTCAAAATACTTCTGTTTTTGGCATGTTTTTCTGAGTGTTTTCCTTACGTTTTGTCAAAAGAAACTTAAGGTTAGCATTTGTCCTAAATTAAGTGATTGATAAATGGCACAAGTAATCTGTTATAGGGTTCCTGCACGGAGCCCATTAGTCACTGATTTTCTTGATAATGTCAGGTAAGTAATCCCTATTTCACACATCACCTGTTCCATAATATTCTCATTGAAATTAGTCCTAGAAACTAGCTTGAGTGTTTTGTGCTCTTGTGTATTTTGCCTTGCACACCAAGCTTCAGCATCTTAAGTAAACGCTCAATGTTTTGAATAGACCCTTGGTTTAATGTGAGTTTTATTGTCTTATCTTTCAGACTAATAATGAAGTTGAAATTCTGTCCAATGCATATGGCTCATCCAGGTACGCACAGTTCCTTACAGGCCTTGGCAAATTGATCTATCTCCAAGACTGTAACCCAGAGCAAATTTTCCTCGGTGGTCTTGACACATATGGTGATGATGGGCAGTTTACCTACTGTTGGCATGACGACATCATGCAAGGTAAATGAGTATAGCTTGCCACACAGGGCTGAGAGGATAGCAGGGATAGCCTTGCTGAGGTTTGGTAGATTGTTTTTGGTGAGCCCATGTCCAGTTGTTTGGTAGACCTGGACGGGTCCTATGCTTGGCTTGAGAGTGGTGGACTTGTGGTGGATTCAGCAGATCCTATGGTAATGAAGACAGAGGAACTACAACTTCAAAGGCTGACTGATGGTAGGTGGAGCATCCCGTGTGGAGAAAACTTGTTTCTTTCAGACTGCATATTGCCAGGAAAGGAGGGTTTGAGTTATAAAAATAGGCTGGGACTTTTTATTACTGGAGCTTAGGAGGTTGAACGGTGACCTTATAGAGATTTATAAAGTCATGATGGGCATTGATAAGGTGAATACCAAAGGTCATTTCCCTAAGATATGGGAGTTCAAAACTAAGGGGAAAATTTTAAACCTGAGAGGAGAAAGATTTAATAAGGACATGAGGGGTAACTTTTTGTTTTATGTAGTGGTTAGGGTGTGGAATGAACTGCCAGAGCAAGTGGTGGGCACAGGTACAATTACAACATTTAACAGACATTTGGATAAGTACATGAATAGGAAAGATTTGGAGGGATATGGGCCAAATGTGGGCAGGTGGGACTAGTTTAATGTGGGAACATGGTTGACATGGAGTAGTTGGATTGAAGAGTCCGTTTCCATGCTGTCTGACTGTGTGACCCTAGGAGGAAAGAAACAGCAAAGCAACACGTGCTTTCCTTTCCCTAGTTGTCTATGGTTAGTGCATGGTCACCCGCACTACTTGCCATGGCACTTAAACAATGACATAGCATTGCTGCTGTTCACTGTTTCAAATCTGAATCCGACAAAGAAAGTGAGTAATATTCAAAACTTACCCAGCTCTACTATCCCCTAAGATTTCTCTGATTCTGGTTTCACATCATGCATCCTGGATTTTCATCACTCCATCATTGGTGTCTGTGCATCCAGCTGCTAAGGTGCTGAGCTATGCAATTCCCTTCCCGAACATCGCCATATCTCTTTCTTTCTTTCGTTCTTTCGTTCTTTCGTTCTTTCGTTCTTTCTTTCTTTCTTTCTTTCTTTCTTTCTCTCTTTCTCTCTTTCTCTCTTTCTCTCTTTCTCTCTTTCT
>JAHRHZ010000023.1:16258123-16342889 GCA_024137785.1 Ginglymostoma cirratum | reverse complement strand
CCCCCCCCCCCCCCCCCTACTATCTTTTCATCAAGGTTTTGACCATCTGGCAATTTTAGTTTAATGCACTATTTTATTAATATAAAAGTGTTATACAAATGCAGGTAGATTTTGGACAAAACTGGAATACTGATAGTGGAGAAGTTTTTTTCAGATTAAGAATAGTAGTAAATAACTGTTGTAGTTTGTTCTGTGTCTTTTCATCTTTGCCCCCATTTCTTTTGGTGATATGTTACCAAAATCTGAGGGTATATCTCAGAAGGAAATAAGTATTGCATTTACGTAGCACCTTCCATGACCACAAAATGTCTCAAATTAGCTTTTCAATCAATAATACTTTAAATGTATTCACTGCTGTAAGTTAGGAAATGCAGCAGCCAATTTACAATCAACAATTTCCCCACAACTAGCAACGTGATTGATAATGACTAGATAATCTGTTTTTTGATATTGATTTAGGGATAAATATTGGCCAGGACACAGGGGATAACTCCTCTTTGAAATAGTGCTGTGGGATTTTTGACATCCGGCTGCGTGGGCAGATGGGGCCTTGGTTTAACATCTCAACTTGAAGACGGCATCTCCAACAGTGGAGTACTCCCTCGGCACTACACAGGAGTGTCATCTTAGACTATTGCACTCAACTCCAGGAGGGCACCTTGAACCCACAACCTTCTGACTCAGGCGAGAGTGCTGCAAACTGAGCAATGACTGACACTGGTACTTGACACAGCTGATGTCCAGGAATCATAAACCTGTTAACATTCAGTCTATAGTAGGAAAAGTAATTGCGCTTAATAGAAAAGTGCGCACACAGTGTTACAGCAGTTGATCTTTCCAGGGAGTCCTATTCTCTGTTGCTTGAGCTTGAGATCCTAATTTTTGAGTCTGAAGAATGCCAATTAAGCAGGCAAGATTCCAAAATGTTAATGAATATTCATCCATTCAAATATTAAGCTCCACTTAACCTTAAAATGATATGGTTTATGTATTAAGTACCCTGTCCTTGCTCAACTTGACTCATTTAATGTTAGCAGATGCAAATGTGACAGGTGGTTAGTTAAGGGATCACTTCATCTCTTTTCTCACCCTGTGTTAGTCCTGGCACCCCTCTTTGGCCCAGTCACACCCAATTCAGAAGGATTGAACTGATGGACAGGGTATTCCCATTGTCTACAGTTGATTGAGCCAATAAAGAAAGAAATTCCTGTTCAATTTATTATTCTATTTTGTGATGATCATTATAAGTATTTTTAAAATGGGTTTTACTTGCTCTTGCCCCAGAGTAACTTATTCTTTTACTTCTGATTTCACTGAATATTTGTTGACTCAAATTCAGAAATGAAAAGCCCCAGTGTCAGAAGACTGTTTACTTTGTAACAGCAAGATACTTTGATGTAAAACAAGTCTGAAAATTTCAGTTTGGAGATATGGAGGGACATAGTAGGATGCTTTTTCAAATTTTGGACAATTATATAAAATGAATGACCTTGATTAACGTGTTCATTGCACGTCACACATGAATTTTGCTTTTTTTTTGTCCTTGGGAAGAGCAATGCTGGCAATTCACCCTTTCCCTAATTGCCCTTTAACTGTATGACTGGCTGAGGCATTTGAGAGGGCAGTAAAGAATCAACTATATCGCTGTACATCTGTAGATGCATGAAGGCCAGACTGGGTAAGGATGGCAGATTTCTTTCCCAAAAGGATGTTAGTAAACCAGTTTTGTTTTTGCTCATTTGAAAGTCTATGGTTATTATTAAAGACCGGCAATTTATTCCAGCTGGTCTTCATTGGGAGGGATATTGAATATATTACTGAACCGATATGGTCCATTTTCACTGTTGTCTGAATAACCATTTATAAACTAGAGTTTCTCCAGTCCTCCAGCATTTTCTTGTGCATTGATGAAGTTTTCTTTTCTCCAACCTAATTAAAGCAATTTTTCACATTGCGACCCTGATGCCAAATAAAGAATCCGATAAAGCCTGCTGCAATAAGAAACGGCACATAGGGAATGACTATGTGGTTGTGATCTATAAGGACACTGAGGAAGAATACAAACTGGGAACAATAAAGGTAATTTATTTTTTTCAATTTCCTTATCTCTTTTCTTTCATCATCTTCCACTCTGTTCATCCTCCCCCACCCCTTCCCTTTGTGTGGAGACCTGATGTAGGTACAATAACTACAAGTCAGTCAATAATAAATCCAATTTGTAGATTCAGGAGGAACCTGTCAAGCCAGAGAGTTGTTAGAGTTATAGCAGGGCTCGTGTAGCACAGTGGTAGTGTCCCTACCCCTGGTCCTGGAAGCCAAGGTTCAAGTCCCATCTGCTCCACAGGTATGTATTAACATCTCTGAATGGGTTGATTAAATTTTTTTTTAAAAATAGAGCTTATAACAGGGGATAAAGGAAGTGTTAAATATGGAACATGCTGCCACAAGGTGGAGTTAAGGTGTGGAATATTGATGATTTTTAATGGGAGGATAGATAAATTCAGGCTGATTTTCCCAACAGCTTTAAGACTTCAGCGTCACAACCAAACGGGGAACTTGCTGTTACCACCAGTGAGTCTGACACTCCAGTCTTCGAGGATATGGCCTTCTCTGTGCTTGCCCCATTATTAAAGGTGGTGGATGGACTCTTAGAGCTCCCAACCCCATCAGAGGGAGGCAACCTGTTGGCCAACACAGAAGCAACATACTGGACACTCCTAATGTCTGTCAGGCCATTGTGTTGCAGGCACAACGCCCCCACAGGCCTATTCATCATCTGACTTATAGCCATTTATCTCCTTAACTCCATCACTTGGGGCATGGAACCTCCAGTTCTGATGCCTCTTGACCTGCCACTGGGAGGTACCCTTGATTGAGCTGGCAGCCTTGGTACACTTGGCAAAAGGTCACTTCAACATTGGTAAACTACCAGCAGTGGCTCAAAATCGCCCACGTGGTCTTAATTGGACTACAGTTACTGCTTTCCTGTGTGGAATGGGCGGCTGATTCAGTCAGCAGCCTGTCCCAGAAACAGGAATGCACAGGGAGCTGTCCTGATGTGACTCCCCACTATTTTCCAGTCCCCTTGGATCTATAGAACAAGGAAAATCCCAGCTGTACATGAAGAAGGAAAGAAGCGAAATGCTGATAGGTCAATAATGGTGGGTTGCCTTGCGGTGCATCAACATCCGAATGGATCATATAGGACAAATGTGATGTACATTCTGTGTACTTGATTCTTGTACTCCAATTATATTTGCAAGATTAGAATATTCATGTTTATGTTCCCATTTAACTTTTTAGTGTAATCCTCAGTGAATTTGGGGGTGTGCTTTGAAATCAGTAGATTACCTCTCAGCATAATTGTTGACTTTTTGGTGAAATTTGCTTCAATAATTTTGTAGTTATACAATGTAAATTCTACGTTTGGCGCAGCCGCCTGCTTCATACCATGTAGTGTCGTGTGATGTGCTATTCCTTTTGTTGCCATGAATTGTGTGTTCACTTTTTCAGCATATACAAACAGGTTGCCTTTATCAAATTTGATTTGTATTCGACCTGCTTTTCCGAAGCCCACAATCTGAACTGCTTTCTGTTTCTTTTGTCTCCTGTTAATTTTAATAGGGTCAGTTTAACTTTGTTGAAATAATTATTAAACCTCTAGACTTTGAGAGCAACCTAGTGACCTTACAAGCACGAAAGGGTAAGTGACTGATTAAAGGCGCTGATTATTGTAACGCCTCATTATAAAGTTTGTATTTATGTTGAAATGAATGCTGTGTACCCCATATACTACCACTCATTTTTGCCGGTTTCTAACATTAAATATTCACCAGGGTACTACTAAATTGCTCTACTTTTGCATGCTAAATATGAATATTTTCTGATTACATGTATTCAAAAACAAGGTGCTTTAAATGCCTAAACATGATTTATTTTTATGAAATACTATTTAATCCTGCACGAAGTTCAATATGTCAGTATAAATGTGAATTGCTACATCTTAAGGCAAAAGATTGCATTTTATGTCTGTACTGAGCATTCCTAACATTCCAAAGCATTTAAGAAAGTGACATGCATTAACTCTTGCATTGCTGGGTTATGCATCCAAGATATGGAGTAATATTTGCAACCTTCTTGTTCAGGTAATGCATTTTCTATCAATTCACTACATTAATGCAAAAGTGAATCTTTAACAACATCATGTTTCGATGTATTGTCTTATATTTGTGGAAGTGAGTACTAGATAGTGAATCAAATTTTGGAACCGCTACTGAAAGGAATAGTTGAGGCAAATAGGATGGATGCAAGAGGATACTGATGAAAATGAGGTTGAAAGGAGTGGACATTATGCTGATCAGGTCAAATGAAGAGAAGGAACCGTGAGTGGAGTAGCGTGGATCAGCTGTGCTGGATGGTCTGTTTCTGTGGTATAAATTAAATGGAATGCCAGCATCTACATAATTGGGAGAAAACTACTTATAAAGATGTGCTTTTGTTAGAATTGGAAATGGTTTCTCAATAGGTGATACAGGTTTCTTTTCCTCTCTTGTAGATATGGAGGGCTTGGTTGACACAAATGTCGCTAGGATTGTGTCAGACAAGAATCTTCCTCTGTTAGTGCGACAAATGGCTCTGCATGCAAACGTAAGTAGAAGGATGTTATTTCATTCTGCTTTTTTTGTGACTAGAACATCAGGGGTTTAGCTATACTTAGGCAGACCAAAGTGGGCCAGATTTCAATTTTCATTGTAAATTTCTGCCCACATCCAAAATCTTATGACAGTAAATAGTGTAATTGACATTATATGCCTGTGTGTCTTTTCACATCAATTAATGCTCGTTTCAATCTCATTGTTTCTCTTGATGTGTATTTTGGGGCAGACATCAGCACATGTGCAGGTGTTGACTGGATGTTGGTCATTTGTGTGAAGGTGCCTGCTAGAGACTGACATGTCGAACCGATCCTTTGTCAGATTGTTGAGAACCTTATTTCTTTTTGTTTTTGTTACTCCTTCTTTACCAAGTATTTCAATTCTTCAGGCTCAATGCCAATGTGAAACTTTAAATTCAGGTACTTCCCTGATTTATATGAATACCTTTCTCCGGTTACACTGGCATCTTTTGAGCTTATAACTTACAAAACTATTGCTGACTTTACCAGGATCTGCAGAGCACTAGGCAGTGATTGTGGTGCGTTCAAAATATTTGTTCTTCACAGTATTTTGGACCATTTCTAATTCAGACTGTTCCTGTGATGTAATGCAAGATTAAACCTGTCAAGCTTCTAAGGTTTTGGAGTAGATCTGTAGCTCGAGTTGTGGGTGTTGAGGTTGGTTGGCTCGCCAAGCTGGTTTGTTGTTCCGCAGACGTTTCGTTACTGTGCTTGGTAACATCCTCAGTGCAGCCTCCGATGAAGCGTCGGTGTGTTTTCCTGCTTGGAAGAGACACACAAACTCATAAACAACACCCGCACTGGAATAAAATTCACCAGACAGGAGGAGAAGAACGAACAACTCCCATTCCTGGACGTCATGGTAGAGCGCAAGACACATGGGGAACTGCAAACGAAAGTACACCGAAAAGCCACGCACACAGACCAGGTACTGAACTTCAATAGTAACCATCCCAGCATACACAAACAAAGCTGCGTGCGAACACTATTTAAAGGGACAACAACACACTGCAGCAACATAGAACTACGCCAAGAGGAGGAGGAATACCTCTTCCAAGTGTTCAAGGATAATGGATATCCAAAGAACTGGGTCAGGTGATGCCTACAGAAAGATTCTACACGCCCCGACACACTCGTCACAATACCCTACATCGGGAACACGTCAGAACTCACCACAAGACTTCTACGACCGTTGAGTATCAGAGTGGCACACAAGCCCACATCAATCCTACGACAAGTGCTCACCCGAGCTAAAGACCCCCTCACCACCGTGGACAGGACCAATGTCATCTACAAGATCCCCTGAATGACTGCGAGAAACACTATATCGGACAAACAGGAAGGAAATTACCAACAAGAGTACCTGAACACCAACTGGCTACAAAAAGACACGATCAATACTCACTCATCTCAATCCACATGGACAAGGAGAACCACGACTTCGCCTGGGACAACACCAAGATCCTGGGACAGGCTAGGCAGCGACAAGTATGAGAATTCCTGGAAGCATGGCACTCCATGAAGCATGCTATTAAATAAACACATCGAACTCGACCTCATACATTTCCGGAGGAAACCCGGAAGTGAGGCAATCCATCGTAACGGACCCCAGAATTTAAAAACCAGGTGGGAAAACACACCAACGCTTCGTCGGAGGCTGCACTGAGGATGTTACCCAGCACGGTAACGAAATGTCTGCGGAACAACAAACCAGCTTGGCGAGCCAACCAACCTCAACACCCTGTCAAGCTACTATCCTTCAGTGTTCTTCTGGAATATTAAATGCTTTTGTGTTTTTCTTTCAGATTGAAGATTTTAATTGTATTCTGAATTGCTATCGTTTTTAGACACAGACGAGACAGTTTCTGGTTTGGTAAACAGTTCTGTTGCTAGTTACATTGAAATTACAATGCTGTGAATGATGTTTTGTTGTTTACACTAGATGGCTTCACTTGTACACCACAACAGTGCAGTTCCTTCAGAAGCCTATGCATCCAAGTGGCTAGCTAGGTTGCGACAGATCAAACGGATTCGATCTAAGGTATGGATATGGCCAACCACTTGTCAGCTGTGAAAAGTCCATGCAGTGGGTATGTCAGAATGACCTGTGAACTATGAGCTTGTACATGCTGGTATGTAGCCCCCTTGGAATTAAGTGTTTCAATTTTAAAAAACCAGCAGTACAATTTTATGCTTGAAACAGGATGAAAACATTATTTATTTCACACAAATATTGAAAGTTATGTAAATAAAGAGACATTCTAGTTATAAGCTAAAAATAAGGCTCCAGTGGTCTCCACCTCTCTGTCTTCCCAGCCACCCCTTTGTGTCTTGTCTTGCTCTGCTCAAAAACTTGCACATCTCAGGCCCTGGATTACCTCACCATCACCATATTGTGCCGCCTTGTTGCTCCACCAAGCACAGGCTGGATCTGTCTCATGTTTGCTACTGATGGCTCATCACTTACCCTGTCAGAAGTAAGCTCAGGAGAGAAGCGGCCTCGAGGGGAGGTGATGGCCTAGTGGTATTATCGCTGGACTGTTAATCCGGAGACCCGGGTTCGAATCCCGCCACGGCAGATGGTGGAATTTAGAATCTAATGATGACCATGAATCCATTGTCAATTGTCAGGAAAAATGCGTCTGGTTCACCAGCGTTTTTAGGGAAGGAAACTACTGTCCTTACCTGGTCTGGCCTACATGTGGCTCCAGACCCAAAGCAATGTTGCTGACTATTAATTGCCCTCTGAGCAATTAGGGATGGGCAATAAATGCTGTCTGGCCAGCGACACCCTCATCCTGTGAATTAATAAAAAAAAAACGTAATAGGTGGAGAAGCTTCTCAGAGGTTCAGTCCTGAGTAGAGGATTATGTTAATGAAAACATTTGGGGTGAGGGGAGTGGATTAAGGAAGAGGCTGATAGGTGGCCTAAACACTGACATAAACCAATTGAGTTTTTTTTAAAAATTCTGTCATGGGATATGGGCATTGCTGGCTAGGGTAGGCCAGCATTTGTTCTCCATCTCTAATTTCCCTAGGAAACATGGTGGTGAGCTACCTTCTTGAGCCTCTGCAGTCCTTGGGAGTGATAAGACACCCACAGTTAGAAAGTGAGTTCCAGAATTTTGACCCTGCAACACTGAAAGTGTGATATTATTCTCAGTCAGATTGCTGTGTGGCTTGGAGGAGAACTTGCAAGTGGTGGTGTTGCCATATGTCTGTTGCCTTTATCATCTAGAAAGACAAAGGTTCCAGGTTTGTGAGGTACTGTTGGAGGAGCCTTGGTGAGTTACTGCAATACATCTCGTCAATGGCATACACTGCTGTCATTCTTCATCAGTAGAGAAGGGAGTAAACGTTGAAGGTGGTAGATGGGATGCCAGTCCAATGGCTTGCTGTGTCCTGGTTCGTTCAAAGCTACTTAAATGTTGTAGAGTGTGCATTCCTAGAGGCAGGTGGAGAGTACTCCATCACACTTTTGGCTTGTGCTTTGAAGATATTAGTGAAAGTGGTGAGTCACTCGCTGCTGATTTCCTAGCCTCTGGCCAGCTCTTCAAACACAAAGGTCTTGTTGAGTTTCTGGTCAGTGGTAATCCCGAGATGTTAATAGTAGGAGATTTGGTGATGATAATACCATTGAACGTTGAGAATCAGTGGTTATATTTTCTTGTTGGAGATGCTAATAGCCTGACACTTATGTGGCATGAATGTTACTTGCCACTTATTGCATAGGCCTTGTTGAATTTGAACATGGACTGCTTTAGTATCTGAGCAGTCACAAATGGTGCTGAGTATTTTGCAATCATTAGTGAACATCCTGACTGCTGACCTTGCGATAGAGGAAGGTCATTGAAGCGGCTGAGATCACTATCCTGCAGTGATGTGCTGGAGCTGAAGTGATCAACCTCCGACAACTTCAACCATCTCCCTTTTGTTCCAGTTATGACTCCAACCAGCAGAGAAGTTATCCCCAGTTGCCATCAAGTCTAGTCTTGTAGGACTGTGCAATGCTATTACCTGTAAAATGCTGCCTTGATGTCAAAGACAGTTGCTCTCCCCTCACCTCTGGAGTTCAGCTATTTTATCCATGGTTGGACCCAAGCTATCACAAGGTCAAGAGCTGACTGGCCCTAGTTGAACCCAAACTGAGAATATTATGCCTTTGCAAGTGATACTTGATAGCACTGTCAGTAAACTCGTCCTTCACTTTGATGATAAGTTGCAAGGTGATTGTTGGATTTCTCCTGCTTTTTGTGCACAGGAGGTACACACTATATGATGCCAGTATTGTCGCTATGCTGGAGAAACTTGGATAGGGTTGCAGCTAGTTCAGCAGTGCATGTTTTCAGTAGTAATGCTGGAATGTTGCCAGGACGCTTAGTTTTCCAGAGTCTTCAGTCGGTTCTTTGATTCATGGCACATGATTTCATTTGCTGAAGACTGACATCTGCTCGAGTACAGGCCAAGATGGATCATTCATTAGCACTTCTGGCTGAAGATGAGCATAAATACTTCTGTGACACTGGTTTGCTGGGCTGCCATGGCTTTGAAGATTGGTACACTTGTGGAACCTCCACTCCTGTTTAATAGTTTAATTGTCCACCTCTAGGAGACTGCAAAGCTTAGATTTGATTCATTGGTTGTGGGGTTACTGAACCCTCTCTATTGCATTCTGCTTCCACTGTTTAGATTACAAGTCATCCTGTGTTGTCGCTTCACCAGGTAGAACCTCATTTTTACGTAAGCATGGTGCTGCTCCTCACTTGCACTCTTCATTGAACCAGCATTGATCTCCTGGCTTGATGGTAATGGCGGAGGGGGATATGCTGGGCCTTGAAGTTACAGATTGTGCTGCTCCTGATGGTCCATGGTGCCTCATAGATGCCCACTTTTGAGTTACTAGATCTGTTGGAGTCTGTTCCATTTAGCGTGGTGGTAGTAGCACACAACATGACGGAGAGTATCCTTTGAGCGACAGTAGGCTTTCAATTCCACAAAGAATGTGCACTGCTCAGTCTTATTGATTGTGTCTTGGATGAATGCATCTGCAGCAAGTAGATTGACGAGGAAGCGATCAAGTAGATTTTTTCTTCTTGGTTCCCTCACCATCTGCCGCAAAATCACAGAATTGCTAAGGTGCACAAGGCCATTCAGCCCACTGTGTCACTGCTGGCTTTCTGAACATTTTGATTTAGTGCCAATCTCCACCCTTTTTCCCGTAACCCTGTGTGTTTGTTTCCAATAAAAAGAATCTAATGCCCTCTAGAATGTCTGAATTAATTGTGCCTCCACTATACCCCAAGGCAGTTTATTTCAAACCTACACCACTTGCTGTGTGATAAAGCTTTTTCTTACCTAACATTTTCTTCTTTTCCAGAAGCACTTTGAGAACCAGAGGGCATAGTT
This sequence comes from Ginglymostoma cirratum, assembly GCA_024137785.1. NCBI lineage: Eukaryota > Metazoa > Chordata > Chondrichthyes > Orectolobiformes > Ginglymostomatidae > Ginglymostoma > Ginglymostoma cirratum. The sequence continues at coordinate 16,332,808 of JAHRHZ010000023.1, read as the reverse complement.
TTAATCTGTTTGAGGGACTAAATTCTCCCTATCCACTTTGTCCAGGCCTGTTATGAATTTATAAATTTGTTTCAGATCTCCTCTTAGACTTCTCATCTCCAAGGAAAGCAATCCCAATTTCTTCAGTCTTTTCTTGAGTGTCCCGTCCCCCTCCTAAATTTCTTTGACACTCTCTCCAATGCATTCACATTCTTCCAATAATTGGCCGCACAGAAATGTGCACAGTACTCTAGCTGAGGTCTAACCGATGTACAGTATAGATTCAGCATAACTTTCCTGCTGTTGTATTATTTGCCTTATTAGTGAAGCCTTAAATACAGTATGCTTTTTCTAACAGCTCTTTCTACATGTCCTGCCACCTTTTATATCTTTTGCACGTGTACACCAAGATCTCTCTGCTCCTGTATTTCCTTTAGAATAGTACCCTTTGATGTATACTGGCTGTCTGTTCTTTGTACGAAAGTTTATTATCTCTCATTTCTCCACATTTGAACTTCATCTGCTACCTGTCTGTCCACTCCACCAATGTGTCAATGTCCTTTCAAAATTCTACCCTTCCTCTCAATTTATAATTCTCCCAAATTTTGTGTTGTCCAGCAAACTTTGAAATTGACCTCAGTATACCAAGATTGTATCATATGTATGTATATACCTATAATAGTAATTGAGCACAGCTTCAAAAAATTAAACATGAGCGTGGGTACAGGCAGGTTCGAGTATTTCTTAGTCCAAAGTTTCTGGAAGTTTCTATTTTTCTCTTTCTCCCTAGGTGTACGAAGACCTGCAGTATCGTCAGAATGCCGGAATTTCCTTGATTCCGATGCACGCTGCTGGTCAGAGTAAAACTCACCATCATCACCATCATCACCACCATCAACAACAGCAGCACCTTCCTCACCACCATTATGCTCCACAACACACCCAGCAGCAACAGCAACCATCACAGTCTGCCAATGCAGAAACAGGCCAGAGAAAGAGGCTAATGTCCACTGTGGACGATTTCACAGACTTTGTTTAAAGTGCAGTCCCGTGGACAAAACCTGTTAAATGTGTGCAATACGTACACCATACTGTGATAGAAGCCAAATGATTGCTCGGCTTACGGAAGTGGGTGGGAGGGATGGGTGGGGGTGAGAGGGGAGGTTGCAGGTTGAATATCTTTGCTCTGCTTGTGAAGAAGTGAAGATGAATGCTGCTCTGAACAGACTTCTCCAAAGGAAACGTCCCAGTTAGGCGATGGACCATTTAAAGGTGCAGGTAGTCCAAGCTGTGGTTATGGATCTTCTCGCTTGCATCTCTCTCGGCCTGCATGATGGGTATCGTGGTTTTAAGAAACGGCCTACTTTTCCAATTTTGAAAGCAGACTGAGAGGTCCGAAACACCCCAAAGTCATACACACATGAGTATTGAAATTGGCTTGATGATCAGAGCAAACTTCCATGGGGTTGGACAATTTAAAATAAAGTGGGATAGGGAGGGTATGACTAGGGCAGAATACTTGTGTTCAGTTCCTTTCTGATCTTGTAATAACTGATGTTGTGCAATTACCTTGTAAAGGAATGTGTTGTTCTCTGCACAATTGGAACACAGTGGTCAGTGTCGAATGATGTAATTAAGATTCCACTAAAAGTGAATAAATGGCATTTAAAAAGTGTTCCCTTAAGTATCATGGGCTGTTTGGTACAAATTGCAAATCACTGGGATCAATTGTTCTTCCTTAAACTTAGTTTTTATTTTAGAATTGGTAGCTGCTGCAAAGCCCCAGATATATTTTTGAGATGGTAAAATTTGGAACTGCAGGAAGTGAATACTGTTTGCACGGCTTCCTTTACCAGTCTGGTTCGTTGCTGGTAAACAACTGTTAGTTTGCATTCTGGCAGGATCTAAAGGACTGAGATATCTGGCAAAGGGCATATTTGCCTGTGCTGGAAGCTTATGTAGTCATTCAGACTTGAGACCATCCCACACATTTTCCAGTGCACTGAGTGTATGGTGCATTATTTCTAAGAACTTACATTTATATAGTGCCATTTAATCAGAAGACAAAGCATTAACATATAGACATGCAGCATAGTTTGGAAATTATATAACAAAAATCCACCTCTGCAATCTAAATTGGCATGCATCACATAGGTCATTTAGAGATGGCTAAATATCAATGGGATTTTCTGTTGGCTGTCACCATTCCTACCCACATTGTGTATGTGTTACCTGTTTTCCCATTTTAAACAGCAGTTCTAATGTCCCAAAGCACTCCATAGCCAATTAACTACTTTTGATTTGCAGTTGCTTGTGTAACGTAAATAAAGCAACAGCCAATTTGCTAAGAAAAAAAATCAAACACACAGATCCCAACTACAAAGTGAACTAGTGATAAGCAACAATTATAGAGGTCTGAAGTCACTGCTCCATAGAAATGAGTTCTGAGTGGGATTGGGAAATCTCATTAAGGCATGCATCAACAATGAAGTTTAGTTAAATGTTACAAAAAATGTTGCAAAAACAAAGTGCTGGAAGTACTTAGCAGGTCAGGCAGAATATATGGAGAGAGAAGCAATCGATGTTTCAGGTCTGTGACCTTCAATCAGAAAAGAGAGACTGGAAAAGTTCACCCAGAATATTGAACAGACTATGTCAATTAATGAAATAAAAATCGAATCCTGTACCAAAAAGAAAAAAAAAGCCCAAACCCTTCTATTTTCATATTTCAATCTGTATATACAATGGTTAAAATCATTTTGAGAGATGAAGTTATTTAGTAAGTTTCCAAAAAGAACATTCATATCTTTAGATCAGTCAAAACTTTATTGACATTGTCCTTCAGTGCATCAGAAATGTTTCTGGCATAAAGACTACAATTATTTACATATTTGGTATAATTCTACATTAATACTGTCTATGATGGGGTTCGAAGAAATGGATTATCAAAATGGTCCTTCAGATAATGGAAACTTTCTACAGCAACTAAATTGATAAATGAACATGTTTTCCTACATCTTTAAATGTTAGATGATTATAAAAGAATCTTTTGGACCAGCCAAATGCAAAAGAGATGTACTTGGCTCTCAGCCAACGCAGACTTGCATCCACTTCGCAGCCTCTGAGGTGCCTGCATTTGGGTCCACGGTTACCCCACATCCTGCAAGGATGTTTGCACCACTGAAGCAATCCATCTGTTTGTTTTTTGCTATCACTGAGTGTTCCTCATTCTTGTGGTCAGAGAGCACAATATCTGGCTTATAACACTCTATTCATTAAGTACTCACTGGGCTACATCACAACAATGTAAGCTTTCCCATGCTGTCGGGAACAGTCTGATGCCTTGGATACATCATCTACCACAACCTCTAGCAGCAAAATATCCTGACAAATGAGGAACCCTAAACATGTCATTTTAAAGATTCAAATAACTGAATGAGTAACGATGGGATGACTTTAATACTTGTTTGTTCACTTTCAATCAGTATGTTGGCACTTCAGCTCATCGTATATCATTTTATAACCAAAATCATGACCTTTTTAATAGTTCCAACTCTCTCGATCAGGGTCATCTATCAGAAAGGGATTAAAAGGTGTACTTCAAAGAATAGCTTTCTAATGTGCCAGTGTGAAGTCAAAGGTTCAGAATGTGTAGCTGACTGCTGTCTGTGCCTATGTGACTTATCTATCCAGTGACCAACCTATCTCTTACCTACTGCTGTAAATGTTGGAGGAAGTCTTGTTAGTATCCCTTCCTTTGAGGGGAAAATAAAGTCCAATAACTGTTGATCATTTTCTAAAAGAGAAATACGTTTGTTTTAACACATTCCTGACTGACTTGCAGTTGTTGCAGTGCCTGACAGCGTGAAGGAAATTAAATGTGACAGACAGAAAAGAGAACCATCCGGTTTCGTCTTTTGAAACATTGCTGGAAGGAGAAACCAGTGTCAGGCATGCTATTTCAACCTGAGTACGTTTTAAAAGATTTTTAAAAATGAACAGAAACAGACAAAATTAAATGGATTTAAACATTGTCTCATTTAACTTTAGATAGTGATGATTATGTTTCTTTATGGCTTATCATATCTTAAGATTTATCTCAGATGAGGGGCAAAAACATTATTCTGCAGAAACCTTTTGATGGTGAGCTCATTCACTGAACATTCAATTTGTTATGGCTGATCTGTGCCTTAATTCCCAAATTCAATCAAATTCATCCCCACAATGGGGGCTAAGGTGACTGATGTGTCCAGTATATTTATAGGGCACTTTCTGTCCAGTAATGAGGCATTAGACTATTTAAAACCTTAGATTGCTATTCACTATTTTAAGAAACTCAAACACCATAAATGTCCTGTTTGCTTACTTCACAAGCTGTAATTTCTACACTTTAATTTCTTGCTAATTTTGTTTTTTATTCATTCATTGGATGTCGGCTTCATTGCCTGGGCCAACATTTATTGCCTGTCCCTGGTTTCCCTTGAGATGATAAGTTGCATTCTTGAAACCTTACAGTCCATGTGCTGTAGGGCGATCCACACTGTCATTAGGAAGCGAATTCCAGGATTTTGACCCAGAGACCATTAAGGGACAGCGATAAGTCAGAATGGGAAGTGGGAGGGGAACTTGCAGATGATGTTCCCATGTATCTGCTGCCCTTGTCCTTTTAATGGTTCAATGATAGCAGTCATGGGTTGGCAGCTGCTGTCAAAGAATTCCTGCCGTGTATCTTATACATCGTACACACTGCTACTACAATACATCAGTGATGGAGGGAATGAATACTTGATATGGTATCAATCAAATGGACTGCTGTGTTCTGGATGGTATCGTGTTTGTTGAGTGTTGTTGGAGCTGCACTTATTCTAGTAAATGTAGAGTATTCCATCAGACTCCTGACCTGTGCCTTTTGAACAGGCTTTGACAAATTTGTCGCAGGATTCCTAGCTTCTGACCTGTTCATGTAGCTATATTGTTTGTTGTTTATAGTCCAGTTTCTGGTCAATAGTGACCCCTGGTTATTGACAGTGGGGCATTTCGTGATTATAATGCCATTGAATGTCAAGGGACAATGGACAGATTTTATCTTGTTGGAAAGGGCCATTGTCTGGCATATGTGGGTCGAATGTTACTAACTACCTCTCAGCCTGAGCCTGGAATATTGTCCAGGTCTACTGCATATGGACACATACTACTTCAATATCTGAGGAGTTAGGAATGGTGCTGAACATTGTGCAATAATCAGTGAACATTCCCCACTTTGACCTTATGATGGTGGGAAAGTTACTGAAAAGCAGCTGAAGATGACTGAGTCTAAGACACTAGCCTCAGGACCTCCTTCAAAAATGTCTCTGAGCTGAGATGGCTGATTACCAGCAATGGCAAACTTTGTGTATTTTGGGTATGACTCCAACCAGCAAACAGTTTTCTATCTGATTCAAATTTACTCTCATTTTAATTGGGCTCCTTGATGTCACACATGGTCAAAAGCACCACTGCTATCAAGAGTTCAGAATTGGGTATCTGATTCTAATTTGTTAATTTTCACTCCACAAAACATTTTCTGCAACAATATCTTCAGGGTGATGAGCTATGCTCTGTTTTTACAGGCCTTATTGCTTTGAATGTTGTAGTATTTAATCATACATTCTTCTGTCCAGCATACTCTTTATAATGAGATTACTAGTAAGTTAACTTTACGATTGCTACTTGTTTCAGATATGTCAACGTGTTTGTGATTTACGTGCGTTTTATAATACTTACTCTGTTCCCTAGTTGCAGTGCTGGGACAATGTTAGTTTAGTTGAAAAGTCTATTTACAGATTAAAGTCAACACAAAATTGCCATATTACATTCTGTAACAGAACTGATCTACTGAAATGTAAGCAAAAATACTGACTTGTAAAATTAATTGTGTGCTCTGACTTTTTTCAATGATCAACTGAAGTTAATTCAAAATTAAGTGATTAAAACAGCATTTTTTTTTAAATAAGTGCACCTTTCAAGTGCATGGCTACAAAAAGCAAATTTGTACAATCTCTCCTTCTGAGCTGTCCTCAATTAAAGTGCTTGTTAATACATATAAAGTAAACTCTTTTTAAAACGTCCATCCTTTTTAAGGACCTGCTACACTATGTCTGACAAATAACAGGTCTTGTGGTGCCCCCTGCAGTGCCCCCAGATAATGGTGGTTATTCTCAGGTGGGAAACGTTCACTTATATCTGTCCTTGCTTCAACCAACATTCTCAATCTCAACCTTTAAAACCTCTTCTGGTAAAACCAAAGCACATTTGCTGAACAAGCTTGTTGGCCCTCTGTAGTCCTTTGGTCTTCACCTTTCTAGGATGCCAGTGCCATCTGTTGATATTTCTCATTTTATGAAGAAAACTAATCAATTAACACAGCCATTAGTAGACAGGGATGCATTAGTAGCTCTTTCAGGGTGCTGGCACAGGTCATGATGGGCTGCATGACCTTTCGTGCTGTACAATTCTAAGTCCTACTCGCTGCTTTCAGGCATTTGATCACCTGAAGCTCTGTGCTGCCACTTCTTGTCTGAAGTTTTAGACTTCCTTCGAGGTGGGTGAGGCCCTTTCCCTCTGAGAGCCTGCTTTGTACTGTCTTCAGCTAATGGGATATTTCCAAGTTGGTGCCCATCCTGAGTGTTATTTGTCTTTGTATTGCCTCTCGAGTTCCAAAGAGATGAATGGAGATCGTCACCCCGTCTTCGGACTCTGATCCGGCTGTATGCTGCAAATAGCTCTTCAGCCTTTTTGTTAATCTTCTTCTGGTGCATTCTGTCCTGGGCATTTCTCAGTTTGCACTCAATCTGGTAGACATCCTCTGTTGCCATGTTTACCCTGTCAAATTGTTCAAGCAGTGTTTCGAACAGTGGAACCAGGCGGTGAACATTTATCTCAATTTGTGCTACTTTGTTTGGGCTGACGAGAGAAAATGTGTCCACTGGAATGGAAACGCTTGAAGTAGAAGATGAAGAGATATCAGAGATGGTGCTGGCCGTGTGGAGACAGGTTGATTTAGAATCTCTAGAAGACCGGGAAGGTAAGGAAACCATTCCTTCAAATTTGACCTTATGGCGGAACTGTAAAAGTAAGGGAAAAATACTAACTGATGTGTTACTTGAAAGAAAATAAAGAGAACTTAATTTCCACCACAGGAACCTGAACACCAAATCCAGGCTAGTATCCCATTGCAGTAATGGAAGAGTGCTCTCTGATCCATTTTAAACAAAGACTTCTCAGGAAGATGTGAAAAATTCCAATTTCAAAGAAGGCTATGGGGGTTCTCCTAACAGTCCTGCCTGATATACCATCGTCACTAAGGCGTATTATTTGACCATTCTTGCTTTACTGTTTATGGGAACTTGCTGTGTATAAACAAATTGTCACTTTTCTTACATTGCAGAAGTGACTATACTCAGTTAATACTTTACTGGTTGCAAAACACTTTGGAACTTGCTGAAGGGTTCTATGTATAGATTCTTTCTTTTAATGTATAAAATGCCAAGGTATATGTGCTCTAATTATCCCAACATGTGCCTACTGACCTTTTTTTTTGTATATTTCTGTGATTATCATCATCTCTGCTCTCAGCAAAAAAAACCTCCAATAATTTTATAATAAAACAAAGAACTGAAAATGGTAGAGATTTGGAACAAACAAAAACAAATTCCTAGAGAAACTCGGCATATTTGGCAGTATCCCTTCAGACCTGTTGAGTTTCTCCAGCAATTTCTGATTTTTGTCTGTTGCAATCTGTCCCCACTGGCTATAGATGGCGCTGTTGCAGCAACAGAATGAGAAAATATTTCATTCCAATACAGTTGCATCAGGAGAATGGTTATAAGTAATAGAGACAGGCTATATCTGTACCAGGGTATTACTGATGCACAAGGAAACACCTTGACTGCTAACAGAACAGAAAATCACAGATGCAGCCATCAGTTCTTTTGGAAATGATGACATCTATAATTGCATTAAAATTCTGCTATTCAATATTGAATAAGTTTAAAGTACATCATGCAACAAACAGCTACTGAAGAAAACGTTAACATCTTTTAATAGATATACAGCTCCCAATATAAAACAAAAACAAAATGCTAGAAAAATGCAGTATTTGGAAAGAGAAAAAGCAGGTAAGTATTTTAGGTAAACGTGAGAAGACTGATGAGCAAATCAACAACCTGCATCATCTTCACCAGATCCTGATGGATCTCTAGTACCTTTCTTCATTTTTTTTTGCACCCTGGATTCAGTTCTTTTTCAGATGTTCAGTTGTCAAAGTCACAAATATACACCCCAGAATTTATTGGTGCCAATTTTATCCAAAGTGAATTTCTATGATATGAACATCTTTGAGTATAAGGGTGCAGTAAGGGGATATTCAGCCCAACTGGTACATGCTTAAGACAAAAAAAAAATTGCTTCCACTCTTCAGCATCTCACTGCATCAACAAATCCATCTATGCTTTCCCTGTCATGTATTTTTCCTAACCTCCCATAAAATTCGTCAATACTGTGCGCAACAACTATTCCCACTGGTAGCAAATTCCATATTGTCATTATTCCCTTGAGTACAGAACATTAAAAGGTGATTTTAATTTTGTTTTTGTTTTTCCAGGAATACGGTTATTGCTATTGTTCACCCCTCATTGCCCTTGCAAAAGTGGTGGTAAGCCTCCTTTTTGAACTGCTGCAATCAATTTGGTTTAAGTAGGATATAAGCACACCCATATGGCAGGAGTTCCAGGATTCTGACCCAGTGACAGTGAAGGAACAGTGATATATTCCCAAGTCAAGATGGTGAGCTGCTTGGAGAAGAACCTGCGGGTGGTGGTATCAAGCTTTTTGAGTATCGTTGGAGCTGCATTCATCCAATGAAGTGCAGAATATTTCATCACACTCCTGATTTTTGCCTTGCAGATGGTGGACAGTTGTAGATGTTGGTGCATTTGCCGAGCTGGGAGGTTTGATAGCAGACATTTCGCCCCCTTGCTTGCTGACAGCCTCAGTGCTGTGGAGCCTTCTGTGAAGCGTTGTTTGTCTTGTGCTGGTTCAAATTTATATGGACTGGCTTTTGCTGCTTCCAGTAGGTGCCGGTTCTGGCTGTGCATTGTAATGGTCAGTATATCAGGTGTATTTCCATGTGTTTGTTGACAGATTCTGCAGATGAATGCCAAGCCTCCAAGAATTCCCTGGCTGTCCTCTGTTAGGCTTGTCCATTGATAGTAGTGTTGTCCCAGTTGAAAGTGTGGTTTTTCTTGTCTGTGTGTATTGAAAATAAGGACATCTGGTCATGTCGTTTAGTTGCTGGCTAGTGGTCATGGATGCTGGTTTCTAGTTGTCTGCCTGTTTGTCCCACGTAGTGTTTTGTGCAGTCTGTGCATGGTATCCTATAGACCACGTTTATGCTGTCCATGGTATCTATTGGGTCTTTAACTCTGGTCAGTTTCTGTCTTAGTGTGGCTGCTGGTTTGTGCGCTGCCCTGATTCCTAGCAGTCTGGGTAGTCTGGCTGTCAGTTATGAGGGTTTTTTTAATATACGGTATGGTGGTTATTGTTTTTGGGTTTTGGTGTGTCCTGGTTGTGTTGTCTATTGGCTAAGCATTTGTGGATCAAAGTGAGGGGGTATCCGTTCCTGGTAAAGACAAAAAGTGTTTTTCTTCCTTCTGCAGATCGGATGTGTTGCAGTGTGTAGCAGTTGTTTTGAACAGGGTCCTAACGCAATTCCTCTTGTGTGAGTTGGGGTGGTTGTTGTGATAGTTTAAGACCTGGTCAGTATGTGTGGATTTCCTGTATACTTTTGTACTGAATCACTGTTCTCTTTTCTTTTCAGCATCACACCCAGGACTGGGAGTTTGTTGTTTTCCTCTTCTCTTGTAAATTTGATCCCTGAGTATGGTGTTGATAAGTTGGTGGGTGTTCTCAATTTCTGTTCTTTTCATAATTACGTAAGTGTTGTCTATTATCTGATCGAGAGCTTGGGTTGGATCTGTGGGAGGGCTGTTTGCTCCAGTCTCTGCATGACTACCTCAGCTATCAGCCCGGAGATGGGTGAGCCCATGGGAGTCCCATTGATCTGCTCTCACATCTTGCCATTGAATATAAACTGTGTTGTTAAGCATAAGTTCAGTAGTTTGAATATGCAGCGTTTGTTGATCTGTTCCTTGTATTGTCGTCTGTTGTGTTCGTCTGGCCAGGTTTCTGTCAATTAATGTAACCAGTGTTGTTACACTGAACGAGATCATCACCACTTCTCTGTCTATTCTAGTGTTCTTGATGTTGTCCAGGAATTCTTGAGTTGATTGTATGGAGTATCTTTAACTACTGATTAGATGTTTAAACTTTTGTTGTAGTTCCTTTGCTGATTTGTGTGATGGGGTTCCTGGTAGAGCCACAATAATCCCCCTCGTCCTCACATACCACCCCACCAACCTCCGGATTCAACGCATCATCCTCCGACACTTCCGCCATCTACAGTCAGACCCCACCACCAAAGACATCTTTCCCTCCCCACCCTTATCTGCCTTCCGGAGGGACCACTCCCTCCGCGACTCCCTTGTCCGCGCCACACTCCCCTCCAGCCCCACCACACCCGGCACTTTTCCTTGTAACCGCAGGAAGTGCTACACCTGCCCCCACACCTCCTCCCTCACCCCAATCCCAGGCCCCAAGAAGACATTCCACATCAGGCAGAGGTTCACCTGCACATCTGCCAATGTGGTATACTGCATCCGCTGTACCCGTTGTGGCTTCCTCTACATCGGGGAAACCAAGCGGAGGCTTGGGGACCGCTTTGCAGAACACCTGCGCTCAGTTCGCAACAAACAACTGCACCTCCCAGTCGCGAACCATTTCAACTCCCCCTCCCATTCCTCAGATGACATGTCCATCCTGGGCCTCCTACAATGCCACAGTGATGCCACCCGAAGGCTGCAGGAACAGCAAATCATATTCAGCCTGGGAACCCTGCAGCCCAATGGCATCAATGTGGATTTCACAAGTTTCAAAATCTCCCCTCCCCCAACCGCATCCCAAAACCAGCCCAGCTCATCTCCACCTCCCTAACCTGTTTTTCCTCTCACCTCAAGCCACACCCCCATCTCCTATCTACTAACATCATCCCGCCCCCTTGACCTGTCCGTCCTCCCTGGACTGACCTATCTCCTCCCTACCCCCCTACCTACACTCACCTTTACTGGCTCCATCCCCGCCTCTTCGACTTGTCTGCCTCCTCTCCACCTATCCTCTCCTCTATCCATCCTCTATCCGCCTCCCCCTCTCTCCCTATTTATTTCAGAACCCTCTTCCCCTCCCCCATTTCTGATGAAGGGTTTAGGCCCGAAACGTCAAGTTTTCCTGCTCCTATGATGCTGCTTGACCTGCTGTGTTCATCCAGCCCCATGCTTGTTATCTTGGACTGAGGGGTATGTCAGGCTTGTGGACCTTGGGCAGTCCATTGAATCTTGTGTTGTTGCCTTCCAGTTTCATCCTTTGTAATTCTGTTTTTGTTATCTGTCCTGTAGTGTATTGGTTATTCGGTTTATTAGCTGTGGTGTGGGGTGCCACTCCCTCTATTGGTAGGTTTGTGTATCTGCGAGTAGTTCATTGGCTTTTAGAATGTAGCTTGTTTTGTTCTTTACCACAGTCATTCTGCCTTTATCAGCGGGAACAATGATGATTTTGTCCTTGAGCTGCTTCAGGGCATCTCCCCTTTATTAAGTGTGTTCGTTTGTGTTCTCCTTGTCGGTAGGGGTACAATGGTCTGTCTGATCGTTTGTTTTGTTTCTTTGTTTAGTCCTTCGTTTCAATACACAGAGACAAGAAAAATCCACTTTCAACTGGGACAATGCTATTATCATTGGAGAAGCCGAACAGAGGACAGCCAGGAATTCTTGGAGGCTTGGCGTCCATCAACAAACACATGGAATTAGACCTGATATACCGACCATTACAACGCACAGCCGCAACTGGCACCTACTGAAAGCAGCAAAAACCAGACCATATAAATTTGAACTGGCACAAGATAACAGCGCTTCACAGGAGGCCCCACAGCACTGAGGAAGTCACCTAGTAAGGAGATGAAACGTCTGCTATCAAACCTCCCAGCTCTGCGACACACCAACATCTACAACCAGCACCTGAGCTGCAAATCTTCACTCAAACTCTGAATGGTGGACAGTTTGAGTCGAGTAACTCACTGCAGAATTTCTAGCATGTGACCTGCTCTTGTAGTCGTTATTTATATGGCTAGTCCAGTTCAGTTTCTTACCAATGTTAACCTGCAAAATGTTGCTCGTGGGGGATTCAATGATGGTTATATCACAATGTCACAGGACGAAGGTTAGATGCTCTCTTGTTAGAGACAGTCATTGCCTGGCACTTGCATGGCATGCATGTTACTTGCCCTCTTCAGCCCATGTCTGGATATTGTCTAGGTCTTGCTGCAATTGGACATGGGCTGCTTCAGTATCCAAGGAATTGTGAATGGTGTTGAACGTAGCATAATCATGTGCAACATCTCTACTTCTGACCTGATGATGGACAGAAATCACTGAAGCAGCTGAAGATGGGGGAATCTAAGACAGTCCCCTGATAAAGGGTAACCTTTATAAAATCATGAGGGGCACTGAAAGGATGAATAGCAAAGGTCTTTTCCCTAGGGGTGGGGGAAGATTAAAACTAAAGGACATATCTTAAAGGTGGGAGGAAAAAGATTTAAAAGGGACTTGAGGGGCAACTTTTTCCACATAGAGGAATGTGGAAGAAACTGCCAGGGAAAGTGGTAGATGCAGGTACAGGTACATGAATAGGAAAAGTTTAAGAGGGGTATAGGCCAAACACAGGCAAGTGGGACTATTTTAGTTTGGGAAAGGTTGACAAGAAGTGGACGAGTTGGACCGACGAGTCTAATTCTGTGCTATACGACTTAGAGACCTGTCCGACAACTATCGCAAGTGGAAATATTTTCTCTCTGATTATTCTATCGTACCCTTTAAAAACATCCACCACAACCCCCTTCAGTTTTATCTTTTCATGAAAAGAGCCTCAGTCGATTCACTGATTGTGAGGATTCTCTCCATTGTGGGTTCAGAAATAGGTAGACAGGAATGTTACACACAAAAATGTCTGTCCACTAAAATCTACAGCAACACTGATTGAATCATCTTGAAAATTCAACCTTCACAATCTGTATTTAACCCTTCATGGCTGGATGACGTCAAGGATCCCTACAGTAATCATTGACGGTGTTGTGCTTATAAAAGAGAGTTGGTGTTCAAGGGGACAAATCATCTTATTCACAATATGGTAAAAATAAATTTAACCGTGCAATGGTGGTGGTGGTAGGGAGGGAAAGAAGTGGAGGCATAAGGGGGTTGATGGAGAGAAGAGATGGAAATGCAACAAACCTCCTGCATTCAGCTTTGGTCATGAACTGCTATGTTCACCAGTCCTTTAGCATAGAAGAGTAAGAGGAAGAAGTGACCGCACTTGGGTTCCTCCCACCAGCTGTCCATACATTGACATACACTCACGGGAAGGGTGGGGATAGGAGAATACATTTCTTGGGATGTTGACTGGTTAAGAAACATACATAATGTCAATGGCAGTCCCACACAACAGACTTGTGAAGATTTATTTAAAGCCAATTAGTAGTTGCACAGTTGGTGCTGTACTTGTTAGTGTCAAACAGCTGCCAGTTTTGGGAACAGGGATGTCATTGAGGGCAGGAGTTTTTGGCTGAGAGATATGTGCCTATGGTGGAAGCAGGAGGATGATGATGAATTCCCTCTCTCCCTTTCCAACCACCGCACCCCAAATGCTGATACCGCCCAAGGTCTGATTTCACAGACCTATCTGTACCTTTGACAGGAGGGGGTCACCAAAGGGCACACAGATGAGATACCATTGACATTTACCTTCCTCCCTCTGCTAGGAATCTGAGGCTAATTTTAGTGGCTTTGTAATTTTGTTTAAGGTCGGCTGAGCACAGACAGAAACGCAAGTCCCCACTGAGCCTGGCAATCTTTGTCCCATAATACAATACTGCCAATCCCTCAAGGTTGTCCTGGAATCTTCTGGAAGGCAAAATGAATCTCCAGATCGTTGCTGCAAGCAACCCAAGAGGGAGAAGTCAAGTTACTGGGGTTTGTGATTGCATTGTCATTTGAACATATTTGTTTAATGAAATATTTAAGGTGTTTTAAAAAACAGCAGTTTGAGTGACAGGAAGAATCATGCAAATAAGCAACAAAGAGATTTTTGAATCAACAGGGGAAGGCAGTGCACCACATATTGGCTAACCTATACCAGAAGTATGATGACATATATTGCAGGTCAGCTGATACAATCTCCACAATTCACACAACTTGAGATGGTAACCAGTGGGAGCTTTTGACAAAAGCAATTTACAGGAAGTAGCAGTGCTCTTGTAAGATTAAATACTCCATAACCCTGCCTTTGTGAGATAAAGATTGGTCCAAGCAGTAAAAGACTGTGTATACATACTTCTTTCTCTTTGCTTATACCAATCCACATCTTCAGTCTTTTGACGAATAATTCCACCAGCTCATGATCTTGTGGTTCAACTGCAGGCCTGTACATCTCTGACTTCATTATCTTGTAATTCTGAATTAGTACCGCAGCAAACAGCTGCAGTATAATCCAAACCTCAATGGTGACGTAACTGGTGTAGTATATGTAGCAGAGATTTGGGTACTCAAAGAGGCACTGCTTGAAGCGAACTCCTTTTTCAATCACAGCAAACAGGGAAAGAATGCTGTCTCCAAAAGTCTTGAAGTTATCGAGGTTAGCTGAAAAAACCTGAAATACGGAATAAAATTTTCAGAGATCATTCTACCTGTTCCTAGCAACATATTCTCCTAATGAAGTAATGGCTGCTGCTGACGCTGCACTGTGAGATGAGGTGTTAAAACTGAGGCCTCATCTTCCCCCTCACAGATCACACAGGCTTTCATCCCATCAATTGTTAACACACTGTCTCCGTTCCCTGACCCCAAGAGGTATTTCTTGATTTTCAGGACTTATTTATATCATTCCAACTCTTTTATGAGGTGACAGAAGGTAATGTCACTATTAGTTCCAACAGATAGAAGGACTCTCAGAAGCAATTTTAGAAGAATTCATCAATAATTACCAACCCAATTAAACTTTAAGACATGACACACAAGGAAAACATTAATTTCCTACATGCCACGGGGCAATGGACATTAATCAGCACATTTTTAAAATAAAATATGCATGTATCTACATAGAGAGCTCCAATGCCATAATCATATAATGCACAGACTGTGATGTCGCAGCCACTGTATTTCCAATGCATGTTCATAAAGCTGGAGTATCTTAGCCAGGAGCCAGGAGCATTTTTACTGCTCCCAAGATCTCAATTTCACTTTTAAATTTAACAATTGACAGGTGTTTAGCCTCCCTTTTATCATATCTCCACAGCCAAGCCCCTTGGGGGTCCTCATCTCTGTCCAAGCTCTGTGTGGACATCAATTCCCCTCAGACCCCTTCCAGCTTGTTGTCTTCACTGAGGTCACTTGTCAGCCCCCCTGTATCCTCCAAGACTGCTTGCAACATTCTTTCCCAATCCTCAGACCTGGCAAGCAGACAGCACATCCCAATGTGCTTCACAGGAACCTATTCAACATTTCACACCAAGACATAAATATTATGGCAAAATCTTGATCAAAACTGTAAGCTTTTAAGTTATTTCAAAAGTACAGAGATAACAGAGTGAATTCCAGAGCTCAGGGCCTTGGCAGCTGAAGAAATAGCTGCCAATTGTGGCAAGTAACATAGCTATAGCCAACCTGTATAATAAAATACATACCAAATAACCAATCTGTGCGTAGGCAAGAACAAGACCAACCAATGTTGCACCAATTGCCATCAGTTCCTTTGCAGAGTTATATAGTGTTTTCCCAAAGATGGACCACTTCCTGATAAACCGCAGTTGTCGGGCAGCCTAATTTTTCCGCACAAACCAGAAAAGAAATCTTAATTAATTATCTGATTTAATCCATTCCAAGCCACTGACAAATGTTTCAAGTGAAGAACTGGACTAGTTTCTGGCTGGGAGCCAGAGTTAGCAGCATCCACCCTCTCAAGCCTGTTGCACCATTCAATTAGATCATTGCTGATTTGCCACAGGACCACAAGATATAGGAGCAGATGTACGCATTTCAGCTCATTGCAACTGCTCCATCATTCAATGAGATTGCTGCTGAACTGATAATCTGCTTTGTCCCAGGACCCTTGGTTCCCTTATTGGTTAAAAATTTGTCGGTCTCAGCCTTGAATATACATAAGAATTCCACAGATTCACTACCCTCAGAAGAAATTCTTCCACATTTGTCTTAACAGGGCAATCTCTCACTCTGAGATTATACCTTCCGGTCCTAAACTCTCGCATAAGGGGAAATAACCTTTCCACACCTTCCCTAAGAATCTGGTATGCTTTTATAACACTGCCTCTCATGCTTCTAAATTCCAATGACTGCAGGCCCAAACTACTCAATCTCTCCTCACAGAACAGTCCTACCATACCTGGTATCAACCAAGTGAGCTTTCTCTGGGCTGCCGGTATATCTTTCCCTAGATCAGGGTGTCTGAACTTTATCCCATATCACCTAATGTTCTTATCTAACAAAAATATATGGATCACAGTTTTGACACTTTCCAAATGATACAACATTCACATGAATATGCATTATGAAAATACCTGCATAACAAAAATGAATTTTGCAAAATTTAGAAGAATCTTTCACTTGATGTGATTTTTGTTACTGGATATTCACAGTGAAACTAAGAAGACTGTGTTTAATCAACTATCACCCACAGAGGGAGGTAGGAGGTGGAATGGTGTGCTTGATGTGTAATCCAGAGGCTTAGACTGGGTCTCTGGGGAAATGGGTTAAAATCCTATCGTGGCAAGTGCAAATAAATCTGGAGTTGAAAGCTAATGTCAATAATGGTGATCATGAAAACTACTGCTGGTTGTAATAAAAAATCCATCTCTTTAGGGAAGGAAATCTGTTCACCTAATTGGTCTGGCCTACAGCAATGTTGTTCACTCTTTCTTACTTTCTGAAATGATCATGCAACTCATTCAGTTCAAGGGCAATTAGGGATGGGCAACAAACGCTGACCTTACCAGTGATGCCCAAAATCCCAGGAACCTGTTTGCACTCCATTTACACTCAACAAATTCCCAGATCTTGTTACTGGACAAGAAAATATTGGAGAATCTGAGGACATTTAGCCTTTAAGAGGGTGAGTAAACAGGGATATTACACAAGTATAGAAGACATTAAATATTGTAAATAATGTGAACCCAAAGCATTGTGCTAAGATGACCAAAAGATTGGGATGATGGGATATGGACTAAACTGGTTGAAGGAAGATGTCAAAATGATAAATTACCACAAAATGATCAATACTTATGATCTGAAAAGACCTGCCTGAAAGGCTGTAGGAAGCAGAGTTAATAGTAACTTTCAAAAGGCAATTAGGTATGTACTTGAAGATATTATAGGCAATATGGGGACAGCATAGAGAAATGTCAGGTTCTTCCAAAAAGCTGACACTGGCTCAGGTGTGCTGAGATGAATGGCCTCCTTCTGGGCTGTGCCATAGTTTGCTACTCAGAATTGTCTTTTAGGATTGAAATTTAAATAATATGATGGCTCTGCAGTCAGTTGGTGACAGGGTGGGGGTGGATGGGACAATAAGTTGGTTCCTTGGATGGATGATGTATGATGGGCATCCCTCCTTTATTTCAATTGGTGTTTGGAAAGAATGATGTGCCTGATTATTCAATGTGCTGTAGCTCACAGTCTCCCCAGGCAACCAAAGGGGAGGTCACCTTACATAGTATCAGTGAGGTGAACCTAAAGGTACACAATGTATGCAATATTTATGAATAAAGGCCACGAGTTTCTTGGAATCATACCTTGACAGTTAACAGAAAAAGAAGGATGGCAGTCACACTGGTAAATACATAGCTCAGGTATGCCATCTGGTAAAAGTTGGTGAAGCTGTCTGGATTGGAACGGTATATTGCCCACTGCTTGTCGCCAATTCTGGCACGTTTCAGATGCACGACCACGCAGCAGATACTGAGAATAATGATGCACCACTGCAGATAGTTCCAGAACTGAAGAAAATAAGATTTGCCCCTGTGGCTGATCAACAGCAATTCGGTAACAGTGAAATAAAGAATGAACAGCATGAGGAAAATCTGAAAGGAAGCAAACAGTGAAATATTTTCTCAATTTCTAGACGAACAAAAAAAAAAATCAGGCCAGTAACACAATTTTAAGGTTTTGCTGATGAGGTCAATAACAACTTAATTGCTTTAACACTTTTGAGAAAGTTTTTCAGAATGTATTCCATCCAGTGAAGTATAATTCAGCAATGAGGACTTTGAAGGAGCTGTGACCGCCAAGTATTTAACAAAGATGATTGAAATATTTATGACTCCACATCTGTTCATGACTGACTACATTATGACCACTCTTCCAGCTTCTGTATCATCTTATCTGACTTACACTCCAGAAGAACCTCTGACAATATGTGAGCCAAGAGACATTCACAAAGGATAAGGCACAAAACTCCAGGGATGTAGAAACATGTCTTGAATGAATGCACCTTCCTGCTCCAATGTCTGCTTATGTTATTCAGCACGGCTCAATGTCACTACAGGCTCTGAGTTATCCAGGAGCAGGAGTAGGCCATTTAGTTAATCAAGCATGTTCTGCTATTCAATCAGATCTCAGCTGATTATCTACCTCAACGCTACTTGCAATCTTCACATCCACTGATGTTGGCAGCATCCAGAAATGTATCCATTTTCCTCTCTTTGCAGAATGATGATCAAGCTACCAAGACATTCTGATTCACCACCCTTTGAGTGAAGGAGTTCCTCCTCATCTTGGTTTTAAATGGCCTAGCTTAGCCTGAGATTACATACCCTGGTTTTGGGCTCACCAGCCAGGGGGTATTTCTATTTCCATTCATCCATCCATGCCCAGTTAGAAATTTTTAATGAGGTCACCTCTTAATTTTTGGAACTCCAGGAAATATAGATCCAACTCCTCAATCTGTCCTTATAAAACAATCCCGACACCCTAGAGATTAATTTGGTGAACCTCTGTTGTACTCCCTCTATGACAAGTATATCCTTTCTTAGCTAAGGAGACAAGGTCTGACCATGGCTCTACACAACCGTAGTAAGACATCTTTACTCCTGTAAAACAAAAATCACTAACAATGAAGGCCGATAAAATATTTACTTCCTAATTTTTTTCTGCACTTGCCTGCTAACTTTAGTCACTCATGAACAAAAGCACCCTTTGGACACCTACACTTTCCAATACCTCTCCCATTTAAGAATATTCTGCCTTTCTGTTTTATTATTCACTTTGGCAGAATCAACACATATTCACATTATATTCTAACTGACATGTTCTAGCTCGCTCATTTAGCCTGTCCAAGTCCTCTTGAAGCTTCCTTAAATCCTCAGAACGTAAGTTTCCACCCACATTGATAAAATCATCAATTTTGGAAATATTACAGGTTTTCTATATCTGAAGAGCATCCCACTCAGAATCACACCCCTAACCTATCCCTGTAACCCTGCATTTCCATTGGCTAATCCACCTAGTCTGCACATCTTTGGACTGTAGGAGGAAACTGGAGCACTGGGAGGAAACCCACACAGACACGGGGAGAATGTGCAAACTCTAACCAGATTAAAAATATTGATTAACTAGTCCTTTCTTATTACACGAAATCCACAATACTCCATTCCCAAGTTGGGTCCTTAACACACTGCTTCGGAAACCCGTTTTGTACACACTGCAGGAATTCATCATCCATAGCACTATTTAAACAAGTCTGCGTGTAAACCAATGTCACCATTACTGCTGTATTATTCATGTTATATGCATCTCTAATTTATATTATGCCAGTAAACAACTCCCAATGTTTGCTGCCCATTGCTTTCTCTTAGCTCCACCCAAACTAATTCCACATTTGGATCGAAGATGCTCTCTTACGTTACCCAGGTGGATAGAGTTGTTAAGAAGGCGTATGGTGTGTTAGCTTTCATTAATAGATGGATTGAGTTCAAGAGCCGTGAAGTTATGCTCCACCTACACAAAACCCTGGTTTGGCCACATCTGGAGTATTGTGTCCAGTTCTGGTCGCCTCATTACAGGAAAGATGTGGCAGCATTGGAAAAGATGCAGGGGAGATTTAACAGGATGTTGCCTGGAATGGAGGGAAGGTCTTACAAGGAAAGATTGAGAGAGCTAGGGCTTTTCTCTTTAGGATGACGAAGGATGAGAGGTGACTTGACAGAGGTGTACAAAATGATCAGAGATATAGATAGAGTAGACAGGCAGAGACTTTTTCCGAGGGTGGTGGTAGCTATTACAAGGGGGCATACTTTTAAACTGAGTGGAGGTAGATACAGGGGAGACGTCAGAGGTAGAGAGAGTGGTCGGGGTGTGGAATGCATTGCCGGAGAGGGTAGTGGAGTCATTAGGGGCATTTAAGTGGCTATTAGATAGGCATATAGATGATAGTATAAGGTAGGGGTGGAGGTTAGATAGACCTTAGGATTAGGGTAAAAGTTCGGCACAACATCATGGGCTGAAGGGCCTGTACTGTGCTGTACTGTTTTATGTTCTATCTATTGTCCCTTATGAGTGCTATCCCACCTTCCCTTCTTTTTTGCCCATCTCTCCTAATTGTTGAATGTCCTTAAATATTCAATTCTTGACCAGTCATGATCTCCCTGTAGCTGTGTTTCCTTAATGGAAATTAAGTCGTATCTTCAATCTGTACCGTCAATTCAACAAGCATCCACTCCTTCCACCACCAACACTCAGAAGCAGCAGTGTGAACTATATACAAGATGCACTCAGAAATTCACCAGATATCCTTAGATTGCACCTTCCAAACCCACCACCACTTCCAACTAGAAGGACAAGGACAGCAAATGCGTGGGAACACCACGACCTAAAAGACGCCCCCCCCCGAGCCACTTGCCACCCTGACTTGGAAATATATCAGTGGATCAAAATCCTGGAATTTCATCCCTAAGGGTACTGTGGGTTAACCCACAGCATCTGAACTGTAGTGGTTCAAGAGGCTGCTCAACACCACCTCAAGAGAAGTAGACACAGGCAATAGATACTGGTCTGCCAGTGACACCCATGTCCCATAAGTGAACAAAAAAAAACTCAACCCTCACGCATTTCGATAGAGTGCCTTTATTTCAATTTTTTTTAACATTATTCTCCATTCTGAATCCATCTGATGCTTGTCTATGCTTTGTCCAACTTCGATTTTTGCTTTCTATTTTCCAAGTTCCTTTGCTTCCGTCAAATCAAAGTTCCTGCTCAGGTTTCCATTCCCTGGCTGCTAACTTAAGAATAGAATCCCCACAGTATGGAAACAGGCCATTCGGCCCAACAAGTTCACACCAACACTCTGAGTAGCATCCCCCTACCCTATCTCTATAACCTTGCCTGCCACACAGCTCCTGAACACTATGGGGCAATTTAGCATGGCCAATCCACCTAACCTGCACATCTTTGGATCTTTATGCACAGAATGAACTACAACAGGACAATTTAATGCCACATGAGCAAGACTTACCATCATGATGAGCAGAAAATCCACTCCAGTACTCAGCTGCAGCAGTGAGAATGGTTTGATATCAAAGCTGGTGGATGCTCCCCCCGAGAATGGGAACTCCATGAGAAGGGTGACTACACTGTACAAATCCACATTTTGGAAATACTGGGTAAATTCGATGAAGATGGCCCTTGTCCTAGCAACACAAAATTACAAGTCTGTCGGAAACAGTATGTCTTTACATCAGCCTTTAATATCTTCATAGAAGGCAGTGCAATATTGTCCTTTTGAAAAATAAATGATTTTGAACGTTTTTCAATTTTCTCTTGATGACAATGACTGTGGGGCGAGGGTCAATGTATGTGGGCTACCTTTTGATACCTCAGCCATGTTCCCCTTGAGTAAGTCTCAAATGTAAGCTTCAACAAGCCTTGTGGGCCCTTGGAGCTAAATCCAATATTGTTCTCACCTGCCAACCAATTAAAACTCTTCTCCTATAGTATGACTGTTGGTTTCCCTTTTACTTTAGTATTCGTGCAAACTATCCTGACGAGTGTAAGCTCGAAAGCTTCAACAAAATGTGTCATTTTTCAGCGGTACTCAAGTTCAGCACTGCCAAGCAATAAGAAGTACTTTCTGACAGACTCACGTAGCAGCGCTCAGGAATTGTGACATACTTTCTTTCCAACCTAACTCTAGTGTAATAAGCTAACCGCAGAACTTTCGGAAGTGAGAGCTCATTTACCAAAGATCTGGAATCGAGGGGTCAGTAGGTAGCATTCTCATCTCTGAATGTGAAAGGGCATGAGTTTAGGTCCCACTACAGGAATCTAACAGTATAATCTAGGCTGACATTTCTGTGCAATATTGAGTGAGAGTTCCACATTCAGGTGAGAAGTTAAATTTTTAAAAAAATCTCTTTATTCTTTGATGGGATGTGTGTCTCACTATAAAGGCTAGCATGTGTTGCTCGTCCCTCATTGGCATGAACTGAGTGGCTTGATAGGCCACTTTAGAGAGCAGTTAGAATTGAACAACTTCACTATGGGTCCGGAGTCACATATAGGCTAAACCAGGTAAGTACTGCAGATTTGCTTCCCTAACAGACTTCAGTGAACAAGATGGTTTTTAAAACGATCTAGAATGTTTTTAATGGGCACCATTAGACTCGTATTATATTCCAGATTTATTACGTGAATTTAAATTCCACCAGACGTCATGGTGGAATTTGAACCTGCGTCCCCACAGCATCAATCTAGACATCTGGATTAGCAGTTTAGTAACAGATCAAGACTCAACTTCACTCCAAGACTTTTAATTCCCTTGAAAGCTGCACTGAATGAGTTAAAGGTAAAGTTGCCAGAGTCTTACAAGACCACCAGGCTGCTTTCTCATTAGAGAAAGAGACAATTGGGGATTGTTTATTGAGGATCCCTATGTCTCAGGTGAGGGGAGAGGTTGAGAAGGTGGGACTTTCATGGTAACCCCAGCCGGTGTGGTAATTAAGTCTGTGATGTTGGCATCACTCTGCATTGTAAACAAGCCATCCAGCTAACCGAGCCCAAGGAGTGTTGTCTGTTTCGTAGTCAAAGTCCTGTGCACTGTTTGAGGGAATTGGAAGATTCCATGATGCTATTCAAACAAAAAAAACCAGGGGAGCTTTCCCAATGTCTCCAAAAACCCATCTTGTTTTTTGGATCTAAAATCTTGTTTCTGGAATCATGCTCTGCAGACTTATTGACAGGACAGTCACTGCAACTCAAAAGTAAATCATTGGCTGTGAGGCATTTTGATATATTTTGGAGACTTTATGACATAGTTTTTAATTGCAAATTCATTCTTTAATGAGAAAAATATCAAATTTGGTTGTGTTGCTGGCATAATAGTCACATCTGTCGAATTGGGAGTCCATTCAATAATTGGTCTTTTGTTTAAAGCGAATCTGATTTTGAACTAGCAGAACCAAAAATTACGCGTTGAAAAACTTCTTGGGTCTTGAAGTCTCAGAACTGCCAAACCATCAGAATCCTGTTTTATTTCTCAGTTAACACTCTGAGTAATAAAGCTTACTTTCCATCCAGCCAATTTCTTTCCTGTAAATTCCACAGCGTATAATTACTCTGGTCCCTCGTCCTGCCAAGTTTCTGTACGTATCCACCACTGTCATATAGAGCATTCTCGCCCCAGTACCATACCCTAAGAAGATAAAAAGACCCAGAAATTAAAACACACACACAGATACACACACAAATGCTTCACTAGTATTATTGTTGAGGGCCTCATTCCCAATAAACACACAAAGTAAATGTGTATCCCCCATCCATACTCCCCAGTGTGCCTCCTTTCTGTATTGAATCTGCTAAATCTATTGGGGATCTGCCTCCTTCACCATTTAGCTGAGATAGCCACTCTAAGTGCAAGTCTATGCAATTTAAAATGTGATTTAGAAAGTCACTTTGTATGAGAAAGCTATCACAGCCAAGTCAGTCCATGTTTTCACCTGGTATCTACACTGGTATGTGTTCCTCCACCTGTTCTCCAACAGAAAGATGCCACAGCCAATTGTAGAATTCCAAATGATCCTCATGTTCAGCTCAGCGAATTCGGTCAATACAGGGATTAAAATCTAGGACCACCTCCTTGGTTTTATTCAGTGCTGCACTCCCAGTGCTTTTTTGCTTTAAATTATAAAGGGAAGTGTCTTGGAAACCAAAAAGCATTTCATAACTACCTAATAGAGATCTTTTAAACAACAAAAAAGTTTAATAGCATAAAGGTGGAGAAGATGCAAGGAGCAGTTCTCACCTTGAGGGCGTAATTATAAGATGGTCACTCTTAAATCTAGTTAGGGAATTCAGGAGATGTCTCTTACACAGAGTGTGGTGAGAATGTGGAACCCACTAGCACAAAGAGAAGTTGAGGCCAATAGTGCAGATACATTTAAACATGCACAATGGAGAAAAGAAGGATAAGAAGTCAGGTTGGGAGAAGTTTAATGTGGAGGATTCACGCAAGTACGGACCTGGTGGATAGAATGACCTGTTTTGATGCTGGAAGTTCTACATACCATCCATTGAGATTAATCGTGGAAGAAATATTATCAGTAGCATTGTTAAATTAATATTCTAGTCAATAAATATGAGTTCCCTATACACCAAATTGATTTCAGTATTCTCCAGATTTGCAATAAACAAGATTAGGAAATGATTTGTTGACGATGAGTTACTGAGGAAAAATTTAGGCAGTTCCAGAATCGAAGAAACTGAAAATGCTGGAAATATACAGCAGATTAGGCAACACCTGTAGACAGTCCAAGTTCACCAGTGAGATCACTGAACCATCATCTGAGCAGGTTTGCTGACCATTATTCCTGTGTGGGCCTAGTCTGGAGGTGTGGGAGCCATACCACCTCCGTGGGGAAGGTACTTAGACTTAAGCTTGATTCCGTCTTCAGCTACTTGCGTAACCTTTCCAACACAAAGTTTAGGCTGGTTACTGGATGGGGGAAAAGAGCCTGGGTTGACTTGTCATTTCCTTAGCTTGGGAGTAGTGTCCACACTCCTGCATTCTGTGATCATTACAAGGAATACACAGAACACATCTCTCAGGTCAATAATCAGAACATGTTCCTTACCCTGGTAGATCAGGTGATGAGTATGACCATGTATCACTCAGATTTATAACTGGACTCTTCCAGCCAGCCTCATGATCACTGTTATCGTGAAGCCGGGTGTCCTGCAGGCACGGTGTAGTTATTGGTAATGATGAAAGTTGCTGAAGACATTGAACTGGTTGGGCATAAACATGACAGATTAGAAAGTGCAGTCAGCTGGGAATGGTTCACAAGAATTAGAATCGTTTATGTCATATGCAGGTTCTTATCCTGTGATGAGTGAGTTCACTGGAGTATAAAGTAGGCAGATGGAGTTTAATTTGGATAAATGCAAGGTATTGCATTTTTGTAAATCAATCATGAGCAGGACTTATACAATTAATTGTAGGGCCCTGAGTAATGTTGTAGAACAGAGAGACCTAGGTATTTCAGGTACATAATTCTTTGAAATTCACATCATATGTAGAAAGGATGGTTAAGAAGGCATTTAGCATGTTAGCCTTCATTGCTCAGACCTTTTGAGTATAGGAGTTGGGACGTCAAGTTGAGGTTGTACAGGACATTAGTGATACCTCTTCTGGAGAACTGTGTACAGTTCTGGTCACCCTGTCGTAGGAAGCGTATTATTAAACTGGAGGGGGTTCAGGAAAGATTCACCAGATGGTAGGTTTGAGTTATAAAGATAGGCTGGGACATTTTTGACTGGAGTGTACGAGTTTGAGGGGTGACCTTATAGAGGTTTATGAAATCCTGAGGAGCATAGGTAAGGTGAATAGCAAGAGTTTTTCCCCTAGGGTGGGGGAGTTCAAAACTAGGGGGCATATTTTTAAAGCAAGAGGGAAAGATTTTAAAAAAGACATGAGAAGCAACCTTTTTATACAAAGAGGTTAGTGTGTGGAATTGGTGGATGCAGGTACAGTTGCAATGTTTAAAAGACATTTGGATAAGTTCATGAATAGGAAAGGTTTGGAAGAATATGGACCAAACGCAGACAAGTGGGACTAGTTGGTTTGGGAACACAGCAACATGTCCTAGTTGGACCGAAGGGTCTCTTTCCATGCTGTATAATCCATGACTCTATTGAAAAAGCTCTATTGTGATTACTCATTTTGTCACATTATAGCAAATAGTATGAGCCTTTAGAGACGTTCTGTTACACATTGACATTTTAATTAAGTGGTAACTCATTATATGCAGACTGGCCAGTCTGCAAATTGAAGCTTATGAGCTGGTGTGAACTTCTGAATTTAAAGTTCATTCTTCAATATAATGAATCCAGTTTATTTCCTCTGGCATTCTAAGCTACAACTCTAAAATACATATGAAAAATTTATTGAGCCCTTGGTGTGAAATTGGTCACACTTGCAACTGTGTTAAAAGGTCAAGTCCACTGTAGAGATCAGGCACATAATCAAGGTCAAGACTCCAGTGCTGAATTACCAGAAATGCCACCTTTCAGAAGACACTAAAGTTATTAACTCTCTGTCCTTTTTGCTGGATGCTAAACATTCTATTGCACTACTTTCTAGAAGAGCTTGGGAGCTCTCCCTACTTTCTGAGCTGAACCGTGATCAACGTTACCAAAAACAGATGATCTATTCAGTGTCATACTGTTGATAGTTAGAGATTATTGTGTGCAAACTGGTTGCTGTGTTTTTCTTCTAAACTTCAACAGTGAATGCACATCTAAAAGTACTTCAAAAGGGTGTTCAGCACTGAGACATTGAGGTTGTACAAGGCACTTAAGAAATGCAAGTTTTATTTTACCATTGTTTATTTTTGAACGGATTTGGCGTATTCGTGGACATCCCAAAAGTGTCCTACTTCTATTGTTATACAGGTATGGTAGGAGCACCTCTGCCATCCATTTCCAAAGCTCCCCCGATCTGAAAGAGAGCACTGATTTAGATGGACTTCAATAGAAAGCATATATAAGACATTTGAGGTTGCAACAATGGAAATCTCTTTCTTGTGCTTGAGCAAGATTTAAAAACACAAGATCTAGGTCTTTCAGCCCATGGAGAATATTTTGTCATTTAATTCGGTCCATGGAGAACATTTTGTCATTTAATTCAGTCATGATTAATCTAATGCACCTCAAGCCCACCTTCAGCACTATCCCTGCATCTATTATGTTCATTAATCTCAAAGCCATCATTTTTAACAGGCGATAATCAGCACAATTAGCTAAACTGTACTCCAAATACATCAAACGTTTTACATTCCTAGTGACAGTACGATTCCTTAAACTATTTGTGTATCTCATATATTTAAAAAATCTATTCATTAAACCCTTTGCCGAGGAATGAACTAAGTCAAGTACATTCTACTTCTTGTTGGCTCCCTCACTAACTGCTGCAGAGTTGGTTTTGCGACTATGTCCTTCAGGACTTGGTTAGCAGTAGCACCAAAAGACTTTGTGAGATGACATTAAGGTTTTCTTGTCCATGTCAAGGGCAACTTGTGATGGGTAATAAACGCCAATGTCCACGAATAAAAAAACAAGTTTCTCTGTAACTTGTTAGTGGCTGTGAAGAAGTCCATTGACCAGTCCTTGGCCAGTGTTCAGTATCTCCACCAAGTGGCTTGGCTGAGATCCCACTATCATGTAGAAAACCACCAGAATTAGGCTGTGTCCCAAAACAGTGGGCTGAATTTCACCAGAAACTAGGAAGTGCCTTCACCAGATCCAAAAGTGGGTCCCATGCCTGTAAGGGCAGATGGCAGGACACAGGGCAGGGTTTTACCCATGACAGCCACTGTGCAGACTGCCATCTATTTAAAGTCCACGATCTGCTACTCAGAATTGAAAGGTGCCAACTCAGTGACAGCACCCACTAAGATGACCGCTGCTGAGGCTGAAGGGAGAAGATAGGTATCTCCACATTAGGTGCCGTCAAGATCTGTCCTGACATTGGCGAAATGCCTTCAGGACAGGGAAATGGTCATAACTTGGCCAATTCACTGAAATAATTGAATGAAAGCAAAGAGCTGCCGATGCTGATGGTCTGAAATTCTGAAATAAGAACCAAAGTTTTGCAGAAACTCAGCAAGTCTGGGAGCATCTGTGGAGACAGAAACAGAATTAATGTTTCAAGTCCAATATGACTGCTTCAGAAATAGGATTCCAAAAAATACTGGTCTCAATGTTGATTTTTTCTCCACTGATAAGGACATTAGATCATTACATGGTGATGACCACATTGCTGATCAAAGGAGTTTGCTATGTGCAAATTGGCTGCCACATTTCCTGCAATTCAACAACATTCAGATTGAAGACATGGTAATCCTATATAAACGGAAATTAATTCTGTTAATGGAGAAATATACTTACAAAATTTACAAGATGAAGCGAGTAACAGGTGGTGGGAGAGTAGCATATGCTGTTTTCAATGAATAGTACCTATTCTGATAAATCTGATAGTTGTCTTACCTCTTGATTTTCTGGAATTCAACCCCCTTTCTGGGCCCTAACAGGCCTTGTCTTATTGAACTATGCACGAGTCTGCTCTGCGTATCTCTGAATGAATCTCCATAATTAATCAATAGGACCACAAGCAGAAACAACATATAGATGATGAAGTTCTGAAACAGAAGGGATGACAACTCAGTCAGCTCCGTTTAACATTAATGCAAGACTGAATTTTAAAAAAGGTTAAGACACCACAAAATAAATCAAAGTTGACGATATGTGTATCTGTCTGGGGTGACAGCAATCGTCTAACTGACATTTAAAGTGAGAGTCTGAACTGGAAAATCTGAATGTTCTGTTAAAACAGTCATCCATGTTTGTACTTTTATTCTTTGTATGCTCACATTTTTAACAGGATAGTATCCAAAGTCTGGATATATATT
Organism: Ginglymostoma cirratum; assembly: GCA_024137785.1. Classification (NCBI taxonomy): domain Eukaryota; kingdom Metazoa; phylum Chordata; class Chondrichthyes; order Orectolobiformes; family Ginglymostomatidae; genus Ginglymostoma; species Ginglymostoma cirratum. The sequence goes on along the minus strand of JAHRHZ010000023.1, from coordinate 16,303,668 downwards.
CCATATACCACTTTGCTGTAGGTATGTTATCCCAAAAGATTTACAACCATCTGAACAATCAGGTTGTAGACATGCTCGCTGAGCCGGTGGGTTTGCTCGCAAATGTTTTACCATCCTGCTAGGTAACATCGTCAGAGCGCCTCGGTTGAAGCGTTGGTGTTCTGTCCCGCTTGTTATTTGCATGCCTCAGTTTGTTGGGGTGTTTGGTACCACTTCCAGTTTCGTTTCTCAGTGGTTTGTACACAGGATCTAATTCAATGGGTTTGTTGATGGAGTTCCGGTTAGAATACCACGCCACCAGGAATTCCCTGGCGTGTCTTTGTTTGGCTCGTGCAATTATGGATGCGTTGTCCCAGTCGAATTCATGTTCCTTTTTGTCCGTATGTAGAGACAAGTGAAAACTGTTCGTGTCTCTTGGTGGTTAGTTGATGCGCTTGTATCCGTACGGTCATTTTCTGGACAATGTATGTTCTCTCTCGCACACGCCACTGTTAAATCAATGAGTTGAGCTAGTGAAGGGCCTTTGTTCTTAAAGCTGGGATTCTGAAAAATTGCCCACTTTTTGAGCATCTTGTGCCTGATGCACAAGTGAAATGCTATTCTCATGCCCCAGGAAAGATAAAAGTAGCACACAGCACTGGTTATTATTCACGCAAAAAGCTCTCTTGTTAATGAAGAATGAAGCAGCTCATTAATAATGACAGGAAAAGTAGGATTATTCAACTTCCCTATGGTGTTGGAGCCACACTAGCGCTAGACCAGATCAGGAAAGAAAGTGAGAGAGGGATTAGTTACAGGGCTGAGTGGGGTAGGGACAGGACAGTTACAGCAGTACGTGAGGAACAGGCAGGACAGTCGCAGTAGGGTGAAAGTAAGATCGTGTGATGGTGGAGAGGGCCTATTGAGAAAATGATTAAGGAAGTGGTGATCTGTGGTTTGTCAGCTGAATGTGATTAAACCCCAGGTCATTTACTTATCCTACAAGTGGTTTAAAATTAAAAAGATGTTAAAAAAAATCTAATAAAAGAAGTTACTCACATAACTAAGGCAGACAATTTTACCTTTTTTTTTCTCAGCAAAACATGCTCCATTATCTACGTAAAGACCGAAAGAACTGTGGATGCTGTAAATCAGGAACAAAAACAAAGTTGCTGGAAAAGCTCAGCAGGTCTGGCAGCATCAGTGAAGAAAAAAATCAGAGTTAACGTTTCGGGTCCGATGACTTTTCCTCAGAACACGGAAAGGTCACTGGACCCGAAATGTTAACTCTGATTTTTTCTTCACAGATGCTGCCTGACCCACTGAGCTTTTCCAGCAACTTCTGTTTTTGTTCGTGATTAACAGCATCTGCAGCTCTTTCGGTTTTTATTTAGTATCTAACTCACTGTCACATCTCTTCCAGGCATGCCCACCTTGAAGAAGTTCAGCTCCTCTCTCCAATGGGATTTCCGTTCCCATCTTTCTTCTTGCACACCAACATGAATTTCGCTATCGCTCCTGGTGTTTGACAGACTATTTGCTAAAACTCATTTCCACAGCCATATCACATTCGTCAGTGACTGCCTCTGGCTCAGACTCACCCCACGTGGATTCCAACTGAAGTTTCATCCCTCATGTTTTGAATCCTCCCAGGATCACAGGTATCTCTGTGATGTTCAATGTTCCACGGACAGCTGCTTTTAATGCATCCTGAGATCCACACTCAGTGCCATGCGTTGCCACATGCACACTCTTGACCTTTTTCTCCAGCAGCATAGCAACATGCTGACTCAGGGATGCACCACTGCGCAGTTCCACTTCATCCTCCTGCTCATCCGTCGTGCTAACAATAAACCTTTTCTTTTCCTTTCAGGCATCAAGGCCCACAAGATGCAACAACTCAAAGATACTCATGGCCTTCTGGAACCTTCCTCTTCCCCCCCCGTTCCCTCTGGCTCTATCCCCTCTCCCAACCACACCTCCTGTTGGGTATTAACCATACCTCCTAACCTTCCGCTCTCTTGAAGCTGAACGTTCTGTACTCAGTAAAGGCCTCAGCTTTATTGCTCTGTGCCCCCACCTTAACATATTTCGGGCATGACATGATGTCGAAATCTTCTTCCACCGTCTTCGCCTCCGTGCCCATTGCTTTGGACAAGAGTCCTCTCCCCGTCCCACAGACCCCTTTGCCCAGTTCCAACACTCTCCCTCCACCTGGACCTTTCCCTCTAGCCTTTTACCTGCACTCGATCTGTTCATTGAGAACTGTCAATGTGATATTAGTTGCCTCAATTTCTCTGTTCCCCCCACCAAATCCAATCTATCTCCATCCAAACTGACTACACTCCATGCACTTAGATCTAATCCTGACTTTGTTATTAAGCCTGCCAATAAGGGTGGTGGCTGCGGTAGTCTGGCATTCTGACGTCTACGTTGCAGAGGCTGAGTGCCAGCTCTCAGATACCTCCTCCTATCCTCCGCCAGACTATGACCCCACCATGGCACATCAGGTCATTGTATCTACTAAGGTAACTGATCTCATTTCATCCAGTGATTCCCCACCCTACTGCTTCCAAGCTGATAGTCCCCCAGACCCGCACACCTTGCTTCCACCTCCTTCCGAAACTCCACAAACAGCTGTCTGGGAAGACCTATTGTTTCAGCCTGCCTCAAGAGTTCTCAGGAAGGGTCACCGGACCTGAAACGTTAACTCCAATTTTTTTCTTCACAGATACTGCCGATCCTGCTGAGCTTTTCCAGCAACTTCTGTTTTTGCTCCATTACCTACATGTCATTTATGTTGGGGAATTAAAATTTAGATCACATTTTGTCACAACTATAAATTCCATGCGGTATATGATGGTGTATTTTAATTTTTAACGTTAGAAGAAAATTCCAGACATATTTAAAAATGTACTTTTTTGGGCAAGTATTGCTTTTTAATTCCTTTTAGTGACTTGCAAGATCAACTTCAGTTGCTGGTCAATCATCCAGACAGAAATGAAAACTATATTGTATAGGGAGGGAGCTGATAGGTGTGCATTATAAATAGTAGGAGATTAATTAATCTTATGGTCACATTGATAGTCAAGGGCTGAGAAATACTAGGAGCCAAAATTAGCAATGTATTTGGCCTCAGTACATTGATATCTCTGTTGCTTTGACACTGATGGATCAGCTGCATTTAACAGCTGGCCTCTGAACTGGAAAAATACTAATGTCAGCCACAATTCACTGAAAAAAAATTACTTTTATCATCTTTTTTCTCTCAATATTTGTTTTGGCTACTGCTGGGAATTTAAAAAGTTGTGTCCAAGATCAAACAATATGCAGTGCCCGGTCTGTGCCTCAGGAAAACTACATATTTACCTCAGCGATAACTGAAGTGAAACACAAGTCATTTTCCTCTCGATTTGTCAAAGATTAAACATTTCACAATGAAAACACATTTGCTGGGACTTCTTAAGTAAAACTAAAAAAAGTACGGAAAATAAATCAGCATGTCAAAGTGAAATAATCTCAATTTGAGTGAGGATTGTTTTAGTAGTAGTCATCGTTAATTTGCTCTTTCTACATACTAACTGAATTACAGTGTATTCTATCATCCTCATTTCATTTTGTGTGGTTTGATGCATTTGTCATGTTCTGGTAGTTAACTGACCAGATTACATTTTGGACAGGGGCTTCTTGAGCAAAATGCACAGCACTGAAAGAGACCATTCGGCCAAGTTGATTTTTGCCAGTGTTCATCTTTCATAGGAGTCTCCTCCCACCTTATGACGTCTATTTCTTTTTCCCTTGTGTGTCTATCTAGCTCCCTACTGAATGAATTCAAATTAGTCATCTCAACTACTCCACAAGGACCTGTAACAAATTCCACATTCTAACCACTTTCTGTGTTGAAACATACAGCATTCTTGGGGGACTTGACAGGTCAGGTGCAGATAGGGCATTTTCCCTTGTGGGAGGGTCTAGGAACAGAGGGCATTGTCTCTGAATAAGGGGTCACACACTTAAGACAGATGACGAAGAATTTCTTCTCTCAGAGGACTGGGAATCTGTGGAATTTTTTACTGCAGAGGGCTGCTGAGACTGCGTCATTGAGTATATTCAAGGCTGAGATCAGTAGATTTTTAACCATTAAGGGAATCAATGGTTATGGGGAAAAGGCAGGGAAATGAAGTTGAGAATGATCAGATAAGCCATGATTTCATTAAATGAAAAGCAGATGTAATGGGCTGAATGGCCTACTTCTGCTCCTACGTTCATATGGTCTAAAGAGGCTTCATCTGAATTTCCCATTTTATTGCTAGTTGAAGCTCTGAATTGATGGGAGTTTTCCATTTGTACCTTGAGCATTCTGTGAAGAATCTGAACCTTCCTGGCCTCCTCCTTAGCTTGAAGAAGGCCATATCCTTGAGGAGGCCGTACTTTGTTGATTTTTTCTGAAGTCTGTTCAACTCGTGGCTTCACTACTAAGTTGTCATCTTCATCTGGATGGATGCGCTTAGCAACCACCGCGAAGTAAAGTGCTTCAGTCAGAACCTGAGTCACAAGGATCAGAACAGGCATTGTCATTTAACGTGGAACGATTGTATTAAAGACTATAAGTGATCACATACAAGAGTAGAGATTAAACGTTCAGTGTTAAATGTTAAGACCAGAAAAATTTAAGTTTAGGTAAACAGAACTTTTAGCGATGAAGAGTCAATGGCAATCCCTTAACTTCAGACAGCAAACAATTCATCAGAAAATTCCTAATCTTTATCTTATTCTTTATCCAATTTCATTTCATACTAAGGTTACTATTGTACCTTTTAAAGTTACTATTGAGTCTGAATCAACGATCTTTCAGGCATTCAGAGATGCGACATTAATACAAGTTATTCCTGTATTAAAGACTTTCCCACAGTACAACATTATTTACTTATCAGATGGTCACTAATAGACATCTTTACTGCCTAGGCTAATTGAATGCAGGCTAAAAAAAATTAATGTCCAGCCTGGTTTTCCCACAACACCCTGCTGGATCATGGATAAGACTTTGAAATTATGTGATCCTTCAATATATCATATGACACTACTGCAAAACGTCAGAGGCTGGAAACTTCATCAGATCTGTGCATAATCTGTGGTGTAATTCAGCCGGCAGTGTGACTTAATGCTCCTTTACACAACTAAGTTCTTGGCACACTGTCAATGAAGGTAAAGTATCAGTTCTAATACTATTAGCCATACAGACACACAACCAGCTACATTTCCAAAAGAATCTAGAAAGGTCGAAACTCGAGCCATGGCACCCTCTTGTACCAGAACCTGCCTTCAGGGGTTCCAGGAGGAAGAATGAAGAGAGAACACTGAAGATTCCTGAGATGAGCCACATGAGGGCAATCCTGGAGGTGAAGTTAATGCCAATCCATATGGATACAGTGAAGCATCCAGAGAAGAGGACCAAGCAGAGGGCATGGGCTGTATAACTGCACCAGAATGGGAAGAGACATTGTTGTGGAGGATCAGTGAAAGCTGTTGAAACATAAGAATATAAATTAATGTTACTGGAGTCGAACCTGAATTATAAAATCATCACAACAGTACTTAAAAAGGACACAACAGACCAGAAGTTTAGTATGAAATGAAAAGCCATATGGTGGTTATTACAATTACAATGTATTATAAATACAACACATTTCCAGCACGGACTTGTCACTTGGCACAACTGATTCATGTTTATATTCCACAAGAGCGTTCCCATATATATCTTCATCTAAACCTGTCAGTAAATCTTTCTATTCCTCTCTCCCTCATCTGCTTATCGAGCTTCCCTTTAAATATATTCACTTTGTTTGTCTCAACTACTCCCTGTGGTAATAAAATCCCACATTCTCAGGGCAAGAATGTTTACCCTTGAATTCCCTACTAGACATAATAGTCATTATCTTATAACCATGGCTCTATGTTCTGGCCTCACTGACTTTGTTCTGAACTTTTGTGCGAGTGATTATACTTCCTTGTACTCTGTATAATGGCTCATTTCATTAACAGACCATCTTTCCTGTGAAATGAGTTTTGACCTGCCTAGTATCCAATTAAACATTGCAGAGCCCAGTGTTTAAACAGAAACCTTGGACTTTATTTTGGTCCATTAAAAATTGTCATATATCATCAGGTAGTCTCCTCCACTTTGAGCGATGGAAGAGTGTGCACTTAATCAAACTCAGCACAGGGTTTAAACCCACAGCTTTCCAACTCAGCGGTAAGAACGCTGCCCTACTGAGTCATAACCAATAATAATTAAGCAAATTGTCCTTTCAAGTTGAGATGTATGTAAGAATTTCTGCAGGACATTCTAAACTCTTAATGGAACACTGCACTGGTCTATTATCAAAGGTGCAGACTTTTACTTCATGGGGTATGGAGAGCCATGAGGGGTTTCTGCAGATCCTCCGTTAGAGTTATGACAATGGAGACATAGGGAAAAGCTGGTGGACTCGTCTACTTCGGAATAATGGGATTGTAGTTTCCACTGACAGTTGAAATGGTTTTAAGTTCAATAAATATAGGAGTCCTTCAACAGATACAGTAGGTATCCAGAACTTTACACCACAAAGCTGCAATCAACATTAGAACAGTTTAGGGGGAATGGCCAACAGCAAAGTCATGAGACTCTTACTGGGCATAACAGGATGTATAGTTGTGGATTTTACCTATTCTTCTGGTCATAGCTGATCGTGCGATGCCTTGAGGTGGTCTGATGATCCGACCACTATCACTAATCTGGTCTAGGATTGGTGCCTCTGCTCGGGGTTGTTTACTCCCATCAATGATCTCCGTTCTGAAGAAGAAAAGGGAAAAGTGAAACCATACCAATGATGGCTTGACAAATCTTAATGGGCACATAAAAATTTTCTGTAACGGCAGGTGCAGGACATTTTCATATCAAGCCTGCTTGACAAATAAAAAGGTATCTAATATTAGAATTATAAGTCTTGGGGTCAGCAGACTTTTAGTTTGCCATGTGGATAAAATGTTGTCATTATAGGACTGCTGCTGGTTACAGAAACCACAAAAAATGATTTGCACTGAATTTTGGAAGTCAGATGATTTATCAGGGCAGCAAATTAAAAATCACATAGTCTTTCCAAACTCTAACTGTGTCAAAGGAGAATATTCTGAGCTCAGAGCATTAACTTGACAAGGAGGTCCTAGTGGTCACTTTCTTGTCATAATTTGGTAAATTAAGTGTTACATAAGAAAAAGTCACATTTTGACATGGAAAGTGAGATTCGGGTTTTATAGAAAAACAAGTTTTAAAAATGTTAATGACGTTGAAATTACACTATGATGATAGGAGACAAAATTCATTTGAAATAAATTACTTAATGGCCAAGCTAAACAAGTTTTTTTAAAATTCATTAACAGGGGGCATCTGTAGCTAGGCTAGAATTTACTGCCCAACCCTAATTGCGCAGAAAGCAGTTGAGAATCAACCACATTGCTGTGGGTCTGCAGTCACAGGTAAACAAGACCAGGTAAGGACAGCAATTTCCTTCTCTAAAGGACATCAGTGAACCAGATGGGTTTTTCCAACAAGTGACAATGGAGTCATGGTCATCATTAGACTGTTAATTGCAGATTATTTTTATTGCGTTCAAATTCCATCATCTACCAGATTGGGATTCAAACTTGGGTCCCCAGAACATTACCTGGGTCTCTAGATCAACAGTCCAGCGATAATACCAGTAGGCTATCAGCTCCCCAGTTGAGGAAGCACATTCAGGTTAATGTTTGTTCCTGAAATTGCATCCCATTATGTTAGCCCAAATTAAATGAATCCTGTGGACTTGTATCTGCTAGCATTTGAATAACAGTCATTTAGTTTCTCAGTGCTAATTAGGCATTCCTATCAAAACAATATCATTAAACCACTGTCAGTGATAAACTGGCATTGCATGTATTAGGGACAAAATTTCAAGACATACTCACAGGTTAGATATCAAGTGACTTTCAGCATCTAGTGAGATCCTGCCACTGTCACAGGAGGTGGACACCTCATTGTTCCCAAAGTTAATTCTTTGTATCAGGTGTTCATCTGACAGAAACAAAGCATCAAAAAGCATAAATATGAAGATTCAATGCACAAATGATTCATTAGTGCTCCAGCTGAAGTGGAATTCCTGGACATTACCTATGGTCACACTGTGTATACAGAATAGGCTATTCAGGCAAACCAGTCCCAGCCAATGTTAAAGCTCCATATGGGCCACATCCTACTTTTTCTTATTTAACAGTATAACCTTCAATTCCATTCTCCAAAATGAGCTTTGGTTTAAGTCCATCCATAATACTTGCTTCTACCACTGTCTGCAATTGCAAGTTCCACATTCACATCATTCGCTGGGTAAAGAAGTTCTTTCTGAATTCCTTATTAGATTTCTTGCTGACTACCATATATTTATGGGCGTCTAGTTTTTTTTTCCCTCCACAAGTGCAAATATTCTCTGAGCTAGAGCCAAGGGGGTATCAACATTAGCAGGATTAGAATCATAGTGCATAATAATTGTGATTTAAGTGCATAGTTATGCTTGGGTTTATTCCTTGTTTTAATAATAGCAGCCTGAATAAGCATATTATTGCTACACAGAGCAAGGTAATAAAGGGAACTAAGAATCCAGCCATTTGACTTATCATGGAATCTAACAGTCCCAAGGTTGAGATAAGACGAGCCTGGATGAAGATGTGCTGAAAACCCATGTTTGGGAAGATCACTGGGTAACCAGACGAGCTTCTCCTGTTCATACACTCAAATAAAATGGCATGCTTGCCTGAACTGTGCAGACTCAAGAGGTGTCATTGTTCAGCGCACCCCTCTTTCTAAATGTTTTCAATTAATACCTTTTATAATTTTAAGGACCTCTATCAAGTCTCCTCTCAAGCCTCCTCACTTCAAGAGGAAAGAGATCCAGCCAGTCCATTTTCCTGATAGATACATTTTTTGCATTTCCAGCATCATTCTTATAAAACACTTTTTCTCACCCTCTCGACTGCCTCTACATCTTTTACATAAAGGCAATTTAATGCAGCACTCCAGGTATGGTCCAACCAAGGTTGCTATAAGTTGTATCCGCTTTTAGTTTGTGGAACTGTAAAACATTGGTCTTTCAAAAAAAAGTCAGAAGAGCTCAAATTTGAAAAATGACTGCATGTACATATGATAAAATATTTCTATTATCTTACAGAGTTTGAACAAGAGCACCACCCCACAGTACAAGGGGATGGATACTGGAGTCTCCCCAGTCCAATTAATTTGCTAATATTCAGGAATGAATAGCAAAGAGTGTGGAAATTATCCACCTTGCTAAAATCAAGGAACAGTTGGGGTTTGTTTACATTGGGTGTGAAAGCAGGGCCATGTTTTTATATGGCAGAATGTACTTGATGGGCCAAATGCCCACTCCTGCTCCTGTGCCTCATATTCATTTGGGATTCTACGGTCAGGTGCTCCATTTAGAGAAAAGGGAGTATACAGCACATCCATCACTTTTCATGGAAGTAAAATCCTGAATCGTGTGTTCCTCATTGGAGTGCTAGGTGTCACAAATAACTGTCATGATGTATCTGGGTTTTTACAACCATTGTTCCACAGAAAGGAGTTGGAGAAAAAGATTGCTAAAATTTTTATGAAGAAGATGCATCTTCTTGGAACTTCTTTCAAAAGGAGAGTGACCTTGAAGAAAGTTGCTTAATATGTTTGCCAGAAGTGCTAGTTAATAAACATTTCATCAGCCTCTCAAAATATGTGAAAATTATTTTGTCGCAAAGCCTCTGAGCTCTGTCAATCTGCAACAGCTGGTCATTTTCACCTTGCTATTTACAGGAGCTTGCTGCGCACAAATTGTCTACTGTATTTCCAAACTCCAACAGTGACTATGTTTCAACAGTACTACACTCGTTAAAGGTCTTTGTGAATGACACTACAGATCCTTTCTCTTGTATCATTTCATGGAGCCCTTGATTTCTCTCTCGCAGAAGATCAGTGTTTTTGTAATATAATAAAAGATTACCTGAAGCGGAGAAATATTTGTTCCTGACTTGATCAATGCCAAGCGAGAGGGGCTCATCATCTGAACTCAGTTGTGTCTCTATTCCGAGATGGCGAGTTCCTCGACCTCTCCTTAACTTTGGAATGTTACTCCCTATAATGGGCTGATCATTCAACAAATCTGGCCAATTCATCATACTGTCATAGGCTGGCCAATTCGGCATGCTGCGAGTGAACACGAAGTCTCAGCAGTTGTGTTACATTAACTGGAACAAAGCCACCTAACTTTCCAACATAAACACTATCCACCTCCCAAGGGCTCTTCCTCGCCTTTTTGAAATGAAAATGCAGAAGCCTACAAATTAATAATAATTATGACTTCATGTGTGGAGGAGTGGGAAATGGTATCATTGGCCCCAGATAGCCTGGGCCAAGGAAAATGGAAGAAAAAAGAAACTGATGTGACCATTATGCTGGTGAAATGTGTGGCTGACTATATGTTACGTTTTGACAACAACTTTTAATGATAGCATTAATGTACTTCACAGGAGCATTATAAAGTGGGAAAGTGAGCTACACAGGAAGGTATTAAGGCAGATGACCAAAAGCTAGGTCAAAGAGTTAAGATTTTGGAAATGTCTTGAAGTGAAGTAGAGAGGCGAAGAAGTTTAAGAAGGGAATTTGTGAGATTCGAGCACAAGCAGCTGAAGGTGGTGGAGTATTTAAAACCAGAAATTTTCATGAGGCCACAATTAGAGGAGCATAATATCTTGGAGAGGTGTGTCTCTGGAGGAGATTACAAGGATGGGAAAGGATAAGGCCATATGGACAACTTGAAAACAAGGAGGAGAACTTTAAGATAAAGACTCAGCTTGACCAAGAGCCAAAGAAGGTAAGCAAGCAGAGCGGCAACAGGGAAATGAGACTCAGTATGAGTTAGGAGACTGATAAAGTTTTGGATGATCTTGACTTTATGGAGAGTAGAATGTGGGAAACCAGCAAACAGTGCATTGGAATAGTCATTTTTAAAAGTAATTAAGCCATGAATATGGCTTTCACCAGTACAGTAAGATAGGACCCAGCTACGATTCCATTAAGTAACAGCCTAGTCAGTGATGTTCACATCCCACAAATAAAACAAAATCTAGCTAAGTAGTAAAGATCCTTCATTAAGATAACTGGATGCCAGCTGCCACTTTTAGGACTGAATTTCAGCATGAGGAGAAATGTCAGGGGATTAAAAAAATTAACATTTTAATGCTGATAGTAATTAAACCTTTTTACATACGTTTCTGCATTTGTGCCAAACCTTTTCTAAGAAAGAGGTTAGGAAGTGTAAAGGAATGGTCCTCAGATATGCTGAATTGCGCCAGCAGACTGATTGCTGCTCAGCAACTCCTCACAAACAGGCAGTTGACATCTGATTCAAAGTGCCATGGGGCTTTAGCCCAGCATTGCTGAATTGATCGCCTAAATGTTCTATAAACAGATCAGGAAGGAAGGAGGGAGCTTCAAGCCAGAAGTGACTCTACCAGGGGTAGTGTTCCACAGTCAGTACCTCATCCAGATTGGAAATCTTCATGCACAAGCTTTATCCCCAAGTCCAACTGCCACTGAGCTAAGCTTGATCCTGTCCTTGTCCCATTTCAGCAACTGCAGACCTCATATCACTGACTGCTACATGGAAAGGAAAGAGGGCACTCTGGATTGGCACTCATCCCCCATCCCTGGTTGAGAGACACAACGGCCAGTTATGGAATCTCTGCTTCCTCACTGCTGCTCCAGCTGAAACTAGCTTAAATAACGGGAGACCTGGGACCTCTTGTGGTCCTCGTGACACTTTGTACGGGACACTAAACAACCAACTAATTCTTATCTTGAAAGGAATGTGAAGAAATTTAAGGAAGTTTGTCTTGTTCACAAAGAAAGTCTCAGTGTGCAGATTGTAAGCAACAAGTTGTCTTCTCTACAAAAACTTGAAACTCTCTCCCAAATGAAAGAAAAGCAGTGATAGCAAAGCTAACCAAGGTTAATATTCATGACACACTGACCTGTTGGCAATTATATCAGACTTTAGCTTCTCTTTGTAATCCTACAAAGACAAAAGAAAATTAGCCTTTAAAGACTTATCAATTAGAAGGCCTGTATTGCAAAAGAAAAGGAAAAGTCTCTTGAGAGGCACCTTTTAGGATGCAGTTCACAGGCAGGGGCTTGGTTAGTTCAGTTAATTGGACAGCTGGTTTGCAATGCAGAGTAATGCTAACAGTAAGAGTTCAACTTCCACACTGGTTGAGGTTACCATGAAGGACTCTCCTTTTCAATCTCTTCCCTTGCCTGAGACGCTGTGATCCTCAATTAAGCCACTCTAATAAGAGGTTATGTCTCTCTAATGAGAGAGCAGTCCTTTGGCACCATACCTTTTAACTCACAGGTCATACTTTAGTTAGAAGTGCATTCAGCTGCACAACAATGCAAAACATGCGACTTTCCAATCTCACACAAGGTCATTAAAACCAGGCAGGTTATCTTACAATGATAGTGGTGTAACTCTGTTTCAAGGTGAGGTCAAAATTTAAAACTGCCACACTGGTCTACTGAACTACTTAGGGACTCTCAACATCTTGCAACCAGCAGCAATCCTTCAGTAATACACTACAAGTGCCAGCCTGGATTATCTGATCAAGTCTATGGAACAGAATTTGAATACAATCTTTTGGCTCATTCCTTAAAGAGACAACCATTTCATGACAAACATTAAATAAACTTTTTTGTTTTTTTTATTGACCTGTTTACTCTATGGCAACATCAATAGTATTGAAATGCGTCTTTGCATCACTTGTAGGTGGGTTGTACTGTAATAAAGTTGAAGTTTAGAAAAATAAATTGGCTTTAATGGAACAGCTCATTAAGCAACAAAAATCAATTTTCTAAACAGGGGCAGATTGTAAAATACTTTGCAATGTGATTAAATGGGTTAAATTATGACATCAGATTGCCTAGATGAGGCTTGTTTCCCACTGAATGTAAAAGATTAAGAGATGATCTCAGCGAGGTGTTTAAATCATTAAAAGGACTTTGTAGGGTAGGTAAAGGGACAATATATTCATCTGGTCTGGGAGTGTCCACAACAATGGGGCACTGATAGGGAGTAGGGTTTATCTGGTCAATGGACAGCGGTCAGTTGACCTCCAAAAGACTCAGCACAATAAAGCAGTTAAAAACCAATGATGTCAGCAAAATCTTAATGAATACGAGGCATTGCTACTCCTGGTCACTGTAATCTAATCAAGTGAACCCGCAATAGGACTGGCCAGTTATCATCTGTTTAGTGTATGATCAGTCTGTGCAGGGTCACAATTGCATTTGTAAGGTTTAGGAAGCTAAAATCAGATGGGGCCCGTGAGGAATATAAAGAAAGCAGGAAATAAGCAGGGAGTTAGGAGAGCAAGAAAGGGCCATGAAATGACCGCGGCAAATAGGGTTAAAGAAAACCCCAAAGCATTCTATACAAACATTAAAAACAAGGGAATAACTAGAGAGAAGGTAGGACCACTCAAGGATAAGGAAGGAACTTGGGCTTGGAGGCAGCAGACGTGGGTGAGATCCTAAATGAGTACTTTATATCAGTATTCAGCGAGGAAAAGGATACCGAGAATAGTGAGATTTTTGTGGAGCATACAAATATGTTATGGCATTTTGAGATCCAGAAAAAGTGTGGTGTAGGGTCTCTTGAAGAGCATTAGGGTGGATAAGTCCCTAGGGCCCTATGGTATCTACCCAGTTTATTGAGAGATGCGAGACAGGCAAGAGAGGAGATGTTGGGGCCTTTACCAAGACGTTTGTATCCTCTTTAGCCACCGGAGAGGGCCTGGATGACTGGCAAGTAGCTAACGTTCCTCTGTATAAGAAGGGAAATAGGGATAATTCAGGCAACAACAGATCAGTGAGTCTCATATCAGTGGTTGGCAAGCTACTGGAGAGAATGCTTAGCAATAGGATTTACACACATTTGGAAAAGCATGGCCTAATTACAGACAGTCAGCATGGCTTTGTGCAGGGTAGGTCATGTCTGACTAACTTAATTGAATTTTTCAAGGAGGTGACGAAGGTGATTGATGAGGGTAGAGCAGTGGATGTTGTCTACATGAATTTTAATAAGGCTTTTGACAAGGTCCCTCATGGGAGGCTCATCCAGAAGATTAAGATGCAAGCGATTAATGGTAACTTGGCTGCATGGATTCAGAATTGGCTTGCCCATAGAACACAAAGGGTGGTAGTGGAAGGGTGTTTTTCAGGCTGGAGGTCTGTGACTAGTGGTGTTCTGCAGGGATCTGTTCTGGTATCTCTGCTATTTGTATATTTTTATATATAAAAATGACTTGGATGAAAATGTAGTTGGGTGGGTTAGTAAGTTTGCAGATGATACAAAGATCAGTGGAGTTGTGGATAGTGTAGAAGACTGTCAACGGATACCGCAGGATATAGATCAGTTGCAGCTATGAGCAGAGAAATGGCAGTTGGAGTTTAATCCAGATAAGGCATAGCGCTTTGGGAGATCAAATGTTAAGGAGAAGTATAGAGTTAATGGCAGAACCCTGAACAGCACTGATGCACAGAGGGATCTTGGGGTTCAAGTCCATAGCTCCCCGAAAGTGGCCATGCAGGTAGACAGAATTGTAGAGAAGGGGTAGGGGGATGCTTGCCTTTATTGTTTGGGGAATTGAGTACAAGAGTCAGGATGTCATGTTGCAACTTTGTAAGACTTTGGTTAGGCCACACTCAAGAGTATTGTGTTCAATTCTGGTCACCACACTACAGAAAGATGGAGGCTTTGGAGAGGGTGCAGAAGAGGTTTACCAGGATGCTGCCTGGATTAGAGGGTATGAGCTATAAGGAGAGGCTAGAGAAATTCGGGTTGTTTCCTTTGGAGCGGCAGAGGTAGGGGGGAGACTTGACAGAAGTCTATAAAATTATGAGATGCATAGTAGTGTTGACGGTCAGAATCTTTTTCCCAGTGTTGAAATGTCTAAAACTAGGGGACATGTATTTAAGGTGAGAGGGTGCAAGTTCAAAGGAGTTGTGAGGGGCAAGTTCTTTTATACAGAGAGTGGTAGGAATCTGGAACTTACTGCCAGAGGTGGTGGTGGAGGCAGATACAATAGGGGTATTTAAGAGACTTTTAGATAAGCACATGAATATGCAAGGAATGGAGGGACAGGAGCAAAGGCAGGCAGAAAGGATTAGTTTAATTTGGC
Organism: Ginglymostoma cirratum; assembly: GCA_024137785.1. NCBI lineage: Eukaryota > Metazoa > Chordata > Chondrichthyes > Orectolobiformes > Ginglymostomatidae > Ginglymostoma > Ginglymostoma cirratum. The sequence goes on along the minus strand of JAHRHZ010000023.1, from coordinate 16,288,395 downwards.
ACCATGTTTGCGGGCAAAAGGGCCTCTTCCTGTGTTGTACAGTTCTATGTTCTACGGCTACCAAAGCAGACCAGTTGGTCATATGATTAATGTTGTCAGTTACAATAAGAGTGAAGTCTAAAGCCTTTGTTTGTAACTGAACTGGGTAGATCATGCCTCAAGCTGAGTGAGATGTGTTCTCTGCTGCATATGTATGAAAAAAACTGGTGAAACTAAGAACGGAGCCTCAGATGGTGTGAGTAAGAATTAGAGGATGTTTAAACTCTGGTGGATCTCCCGCCTGCTGGCGTAGACTTAAATCTAGAGTCAGGCCATTAAACAGCAATGGCAAGAGGCACTTCTTCATTCAAACAGTTGTGGAAATCAGCATCACCTCTCGTTCAAAAAGCTGCTGAGGATGGAGGTCAATTAGTAAATTTCAGAGTTAAGTGTTCAAGGTCAGGTTAATAGATCAACCAGATCTATTGGAATGGCAAAGAACGTTTGAAGGGTTGAATGGCCTCCTCATACTGCTACGAAGATAATGGCTTCCTTAAAAGTGAACTCTCTAAAATCCCCTCTCTGAATAATGGAGTGGCCTCAGCCCGGATGTTTGTTGATTCCAAACAGGGCATAGCTGTCTTGATGCAATGAGTGGATACTGCACATGTGATGAGAGAGAGTACAGTGGAGTACGGGTGGTATCAACCGATTTGCGTTGGTGTATCAGACCTTTAGCTGCAGAGCATGCGGTAATTCTCTGACGTACCTCCTCCATATTGTCTGCAAATGTTAAAAAAGAACTGCCTGCAGTTGAGGAATCAATATAATCATCAATTTCCAGCACGTTTGATTCGTGTTGACCTGGATCATGCATAGCTACCTGTAGAAATAAAATAAAAATTGGTCAGATCAGAATGACATTATTCCCAGTATTTTTTGAAATCTATCCTTCAAAATAATTTCATTCTGTCACTGGAATGTACATCTAAACCCATAAACATCGAGTTAATGTTTGGTAACTATGGGATGCATTGTGTAGTCTCACTGGGGGAAAACTGACCAAGTGAAAATCTAACCATTATTCCTTGACATTCAATGGCACTACCATTGCTGAAATCCCCCAACATCAACATCCCAGGCATCACCATTGACCAGAAAATGAACTAGATCATCACATTAATAGTGCATCTACAAGGGCATGTCACAAGCTAAGAATTCTGCAAAGAGGACCTCAAATGCTGTCTCCCAAAAACTTACCTACTGTCTACAAGTATAGAAATGTGGAAGTCTGGAGCGTGCCAGGACATTCCCCATTTGCCTGGATGAGTGCAGCTTCAACACTCAAGAAACTTGACATCACCCAGAACAAAGCGGCCTGCTTGACTGACACCCATCCACCACTTTCAACATTTACCTCTTTCATCAACAACACATTGCGACCGCAGTGTATACCATCTACATGACGTACTACAGTGTCCTGCCCAGGCTCCTTAGATAACACCTTCCAAACATGTGACCTCTACACACCTTGAAGGACAAGGTCAGAAAATACACGGGAAATCCACTAACATTGATAGAGGTTCCCCTTCAAGCAACATATCATCCACACTTAGAACCATATCATTGTTCCTTCACTGTCAATGGATCAAAATGCTGGAACTCCTTTCCTAACAGTACTGAAGTCTCCCTATTAAAGGTGCAGCTATTAAAGAAGGCACCTCACCACATCTACTCCTGGGCAGTTAGGGATGGGCAACAAAGACCAACAACACCCACATCCCTTGAATGACTTTTTAAAAATGTATTTTCCCCAATGACAACTGCAGTACATTAAACATCAACTCAACAAGATGCATCTTGACTGCTTTCAAGGATTTTTGTTGAAATCACTGGCATTCTTGCTTTGGAGATAAAACTCCAACTCTTAAAGTGGATGGACAAAGTCAATGTAGAAATTATGTTTCCTCATGTGAGACAATCTAGAATGAGAGGTCACGGTTTTCGGCTAAGGGTGGTAGATTGAAAATAGAGATGAGGACAAATTACTTCTCTCAAAGGTCATGAATCTGTGGAAGTCACTACCCCAGAGTGGGGTGAATGCTTGGCCATTGGGCAAATTTAAGGAGGAGATAAATAGATTTTCATTAGTAATGGGTTGAAGGGTTATGTAGAGTGGGCAGGAAAGTGGAATTGAGGCCAAGATGAGATCAGTCCTGATTGTATTAAAGTAGGCTCCAAGGGCTGAATTGCCCAAGTCCTACCCCTACTTCTTATGTTCTCTTCTACGTGCCTCAATTAAGCATGCCACAACCAAAATCTCAGACAGTGCATTATAAACCCCAACTACTGGCTGTGTAAGAAAGCTTTTTTTTTCTCATGCCATGTTTGCTTCTTTGGCTCATTATCTTAAATTGATGCCCCTCTATCTCCTTTGTCCACACCCCTCATGATTTTGAGCATCTTGATCAAATGCCCTCTCAGCCTTCTCTTTTCCATGAAAAGCACAGTCTCAACTCCTCCAATCCTTCTTCGTAACTGAAGTCCCTCAGCCCTAGAACCAATCTTGTGAAGGGTGTCTTAATATTGTTCACATGTATTTGTTTAATAAGTCCAAAGTGGGCCTAACTTAGGTGATGAGCTTTGTTGAAATCCTGTTTTCAGAATCAAGGACTGGAGAAGGAATCAATGCACTTTTTAAAAGCAAGGTATCTGACACTCATTCCAAGTGTTGTTTGTACAGCTGTCTGCTCAAGCAGTCTGGTCAGTCTAGTTGCGGATGAGCTTGAGCCAAGGAGTATGAGAATGGAGATTCAGTCAGAAAGAAGCACCTGATTGGTCTGAGAAATGGCGACCCACTATCAATGACAAAGGACTTCTGTCTACTGATAGCTATCTGATTGGCTTTCAAGCAGCGGAACAGCTTGTTGACATGAATGTTGGGGTTAGAAGCCATCAGATTTCCAGAAAGGAATATGCTGTCCTTAACTCTGTAGCAAAAATAAAACATCTCATGCCTGAAGAAAACCAATTTGCATCTCATCAGTTGCTGTAAACTGTGGCTTGTAACCAATAAGTCACTAGGGGGCAGCACGGTGGCTCACAGTGCTAGGGACCCGGGTTTGATGCCACCCTCAGGCGACTGTCTGTGCAGAGTTTGTACATTCTGCATGGGTTTCCGCTGGGTCCTCTGGTTCCCTCCCACAGTCCAAAGATGTGCAAATTAGGTGGCCATGCTAAATTGCCCATAGTGTTCAGGGATATGTAGCTTAGGTGCATGAGTGATGGGAAATGCAGGGTTACAGATATCGGGTAAGGGAATGGGTCTGGGTGGGATGCTCTTCAGAGGGTTGGTGTGGACCTGTTGGGTCGAATGGCCTGATTCCACATTGTACAGATTCTGAAGTCACCCTGTGTTTCCTGCAAGCAAGTGAAAGTACCTGGAGAAGGAATATCAAAGCAGCACCAAGTCCTGACTGGAAAAAAAAATCATTTTAGCAAACTCTTTGCACAGGACCACGCCTTCCCAGTCTTTCTCTCTGCCCATGTCATCCTATTGTTGTGTCAAACGTATGTCTGTGTGCGTGTATGTGTGTTGTGTGTGCGCGCACACGCATGGGGGAATTTTATAAAGATGCTACAGTTCTGACTAGAAGAGATATCCGTCAACGGTCCGTAAATCTAAGGAAGTTCTGAGGAAGGGTTAACTCTGATTTTTTCTTCACAGATGCTGCCAGACCTGCTAAGCTTTTACAGCAACTTCTGTTTTTGCTACTGATTTACAGAATGGGATAAAGAATCACCTCCCAGAGGTGAAGATGAGTGAGGATCAAGCTTACCCTGCTCTGGGCTTTGCGGAAAAGCAGAACGATGATCAGATAGAGTGGATAGATAACTATACTGGATACAATGCCAGCTGCTACACTCTGTCCGCTCAGAGGAACCAATGTTGAAACTGGAACATCACTGGAAAAACAAATTCATATGGTCACACAATTATTTTGTTTAGCCATTGTACAGAATCCTTGAATGAAATCTGTCAGAAAAAATGCCATTTAGGAGTGAAATCGGAAAGAACTTTTACCAAGCAAAACATAATGAAAACGTGGAATTCTCTCCTTTAAAAGCCTATGAAAGCTTGGTCAATAAAGAGGAGAATTTTGTTATGGAAGAAGATCAAGGAATATGGAGAAAAGTCAGGGAGGTGAAGATAAGTTGCAACTCAGTCATGGTTTAATGGAATAGTAGGACAGGCTTGAGAGGCTGAATGGCCTACTTCTGTTTCTTCGCAAACAATCCTGTGGTATATTCCACACTCTTCTCATTGCCATCCACTCTAATCCCTCTGGATAGATATTTTATAATCAACCTGTTCAGGGATGTCATCACACACCTCTGGAGAAGGTGGCACTGAGCTCGGCCCTCTTGTAAAAAAAGTGAAAATCACTTATCTGAAGCATTTAGCAGGAGTACAGTGTTTTCCACAAAACCTCAAGTGTTACAAATTCATAATATGGTTGATAACAGGGTACTGCATCTCTATCCCTCCCATTGTCCCAGCAATGACAGGATGAAATGGGAGAAATAGACACATTGTAATGTTTCAGTGGACAACGCCAGAAATGTAACTGTTTGCTGTGATGGAAGAATGAATCTGGAATTTGAATCCAGGTGACTAAAAATCCGCAGCTTGTGGGTTGAAATCCCAGAGTAAGCTGTGAATGGCAGTTAATAAATCTGACAAGTTATGACTTTGCAGCAGAGAGAATAACCATGAAAGCTAACAGACATTGTCATAACAACTCAAATGGCTCACTGTTTCCTTCAGGGACGGAAACCTGTTGCCCCTCTCACCCAGTCTTAAGCTATGCCATTGTCTCAATGCTTGTTCAAGTATTTTAGCAAGCCAAAGGAACACTGCCAAGGAGCCATTTAGTCTTGTAGTACCACATCTTAGGACAATAAAGGAAAGTGCTTTGATTAAAATAAAGGAGGATGGACGTACCTTTTGCTTCCATCACTTATGAGTCCGTACCACACTGCACTGGCACAGAAGAAGAGGAATATTAGTACAAGGCAGCAAGTAACCCTCTGGACTCTGGTGAAGCAGCTGCGAGGAGGACGATCCCAAATTGATAGCCAAATGTGCCCTTCTGAGAATCCTCTTTGGATTTCCCCAGTGAATATGCGGGAAAAGTCCTTCAGTTTGGCCTCCGCTATACAGGAAAAGTATGAATAAAATTACCACAGCCAGCACTCCACTCTGATTCTACGTTCATCCCACACAGAAAACTCTGGAACAACTGGTTACAAAAAAAAAGCACCCCCATGTCTCAACTTCCACATGAATACTAATCATATCTTACAACGTCAGTAGTAAACACTTTTTAAAAAGAATCATTCACAAGATATGGGCATCACAAGATCAGCATTTCTATCTCATCAACAATTATCCTTAAGATGGCAATTAGCCAAATTCTTCACAACTGAGTGCCTTGCTAGACCATGTCAGAAGGCAGCTAAGATTTAACCATTTGGCTGTTTTTCTGGAATCACATATAGGCCAGATCAGGCAAGAATGGCAGATTTCTTTCCCTTAAAATGCAGCAGTGAAAACAGATGGGGATTTTAGAAAATGGGTGGTTATGTGATGACTATTACAAAATGCAACAAGATTTATTTGGTTAATTGAATTTCAACTTCTAACTTCTGTTGTGGGATTTGTACTCATCATCAGGTCATCAGTCCAGGCCTCTGGATTACCAAGGTGTAAACAGAGCAAGGTCAAAACTGAGATATTAATCAATCTGCAATATTAACTCTTATTTCTCTCTCCAGATCTGTTGCGTATTTCAGAATTTTCTCTATTTTAGATTTCCAGCACTATTGCTCTAGTGATTCTAGAGTTCTGGTCCTATAACATAACCACTCGGCTACTACACTCAATATGTTTCCCAGACTTAACAGCATTTCTTTACATGTTTCTTTTTCCCAACTTTCTCTGATTTTATATAGTTTTGTTTAACCATAAATAACAAAACTCTCCTAGGTTTTACATATTCTGTGAATCATTGTATTAGAAGAATTTACAGGCCTGGGCTGTGGGAAGGTGTGGTTGTGCAAAGGGAATGTTTTCAGCAGAAATGAAATGTAAGAACAGAAAACGCTGGAGAAACTCCGCAGGTCTAGCAGCATCTGTACAGAGTTGTCATTTCAAGTCCAGTATGACCCTTGGAGTCATATTGGGTCAAGAGTCATACTGGACTCGAAATGTTAACTTTATTTCTCTCTCCAAAGATTCTGCCAGACCTGCTGAGTTTCTTGAGCACCTTCTCTTCTTATTACATATAGTTATAGCTCTTTGTTGACTTTCCCTTGGCCTGCAGAAGATTAAGTGATGACATAATTAAACATAATTGTGTACGATTAAAAATTCTGATAGAGTAGATAGGAACTATTCCCTTCAGTTGAAGTCAAAGCAAGGGAGGTATTACCTCAAAATTAGAGCTTAAAGCAATTGTAGACATCTAGAACTTTCTCCACAAAAAAACTGTCTGGGTCTAACTGAAAATGCCAAAACTGAGACTGTTAAAATTTTTCATCAATAAGAATATTATGGGGAACAGAATGAAAGTGGCAAGGTGGAGTTAAGATCAGATCAAGCATAATCTATTCCATGTCAGGGTTGGATTAAAGGGCTGAATGGCCTCCTACTGGTGTTCTGTTCAGGAAAATCCTATTGCTGGTTGGGTAGTCCTAAGAGACTTGATCATATTGGTGTTGATATCTTCTCAAAACAAATGGACTTACTTGCAGCTAGGACCTCCTTTTCCACCAGACCTTCATTCCTCTCATTGTCAACAGCTAACCAGTCATTGACCAAGAAATAGTAACTGTTATTGGTCTGTAGATCCTTAATTATTACATGCTGCAGGTGCCATGATGGGGTAAGACCTAAAGAGAATAATGTCAGGCATAATCAACGTAATGTTAACAGAACCTGGATTGAGGTAAACAATTACAGAAACACTAGTACCCTAATACCACAAACTGTTATTTATGATTGAATGTTAATTTTCGTGTCAGATTATGGTGATTTGTACTCAGACCCAAGACATGACATTTGGCTATTGTTGGTGACTAGTCAAAGTGTCTGTAACCTTTATTATCGTGCCAGACCCGAATCTTCCAGATGTTACCAAGGCTGTTATCAGTCGCAATCTGAAATATGTCCACACTGTTCCTGTGAAAAGCGTCCTCTCTGTCCAGGTGTCTGTGACCACTCTTGTCTTCTCTGCCATACAGGCTGATTCCCACATGAGATGATGTGCCTGTTGGTTTGAAAAATGTAATTGCACATAAATCTCATCAAATATGAACTTCAAAATTCTTACTTTGATGCAATGCTATGTACAAGGCATAGTAACTATTTTCACTGCCCTATCAAATGGAAAGATAGCTTTCCCTAAGAGGTTGCAGAAAGAAAGAAAAAGAAAGACCAGCATTTGTATGGCACTTTCTCACAGCCTTGGATAGCTCAAAGCACTTAACAGCTTATGAGGTGAAATCACTGTTGTAATCTATGAAAAGCTGCAGCCAATTTGCGCACAGCAAGCTCTCAAAAATAGCAATACAATAATGACCAGATCATTTATTTTAATGATGTTGATTCTGGCATGAATATTGGCTAGAAGCCTTGAGAAAACTCCCCCACTCTTTGAAATACTGCCACAGCATCTTTGAAATTTGAACAGAGAGGACAGTTGGGACATTGATTGAATGTTAAATCTGAAGGATGGCAGCTCTGAGAGTGCAGCATTCCCTCAGTACTGAACTGAAGTGTCTGCTTTGAGACCTGTGCTGAAGCCCTGTAACTCAGATGAGAGCACTACCAACTGGGTCACACCTGTCAAGGAGCTAACTAACGAAGGATATTTAACCACCAGGAATTTTAAATATGAGGAAGCCAAAGAAACTGGATACGTAACTCCCTGAAAATAAAAAAAAATGACTTTGTGGTGATCTAACTGAAATTTCCAACATGTTGAAAGCGATCGAAGGAAACTTCATTCAGCAAAAGATTTGAATACCAAATTGTTACTGGTTTTCAAAATAGCAGATAACTGACACAGAATGTGGTCCAACGAGTTCCAAACAAGAAATTATTAATTGAAAATGTTCATGCAGTAATATCTTTTATGGGGGAAAATGCTGGTGTGGAACGAAAAAGTCCTTTCTTTAAAACCATTAATTAAATCATATTCTATCTTGAAATTTACAAATATCCGATCTTGGGTTCTCAATCTTGGTGCAAAGATTAACTGAGAAATTATTTGCTCCAAAACTCTTCCTCAGCAAAGTGGGAGACACAAATCTGTGGCTACAAGTTAGACATGGGAGGAATATGCTGGAAATGAAGGACAAGACGGATATGCCTACATATCTCTTCTTCAGTTCTCCAAACAGAATCAGATCCTTGTTGATTATTCACCAAACTGCAGCAAAATGCCATGATATTTTTAGTATTTATCAAATACACAGGCAGATCCTTGGTCTGCTTCGGCCAGAACGGGGAAACAAACTCCCGCATGCTGTTGGCAACAATCTGATCAATGTGTTAGCTCTCTGGCCAACTGAACTAACCAGCCCTCCACCTCTACATATACTAACCCAGTATGAAATTGTGGAATGTTATTTGTATCCTGTAAGTGTGGCAGACGGGTAAGTTGGAAAAAATGAAAATTCATCTTATAAACTGAGTAAAACAGGCTTGTCTAGTCATACGTATTACAAAGTCTTCCTTCTTTTTCAAGTCTTATCTAAGCAAAACTGTTCATTTCAAATGTGTTTCCAAGACGACAGTTTTGGGTGCCACACCCTGGCACAAGTAGCTTCTTTGTGTATCAAGATCCTTTGAAAACAGGATAAGCACGTTGAAGCATCATAACCTCTCTGGCAATGGCTATAGGCTGGCAGGTAGTCCTGATGTTAGATCAAGTTTCTGTCCAACAACTTTATTTCCCAGTGGTCTTTATGCCAATATAATAGTTTTAAGTTGTCAATGTTCCATAAGCAACATTGAACACAAGCTCAGAGTGTGTTTAATTTCACCCCAAAGTCACATTAAGGGAGCCTTGAAACCTCCTCCAGAAGTTATCTGATATTTTGAAAACCAATAACAATTTGGTAAAATAAACTGGCTATCTTCAGCCTACGGAGATAGTAGCAACTGCCAATGCGGGAGTTAACTTCTTTAAGGTGGACATCCTTAGAAGAGGCTTCGCAGTGGGGTTAAAATTGTTAGAGATTTTCTGAAGAAGGGTCTCGACCCGAAACAGCTTTCCTGCTCAGCCTGCTGTGTTCATCCAGCTCTACACCATGTTATCTTCAGACTACGGATGCTTTTCACTGCAACGCAAAAACCCTAAAGTTTCCTTTTTACCAGTTCTTTCAACACTGAAACCCTCTTTCAAAGAAGTGGACTTCCATAGTCAAATCAAAACGAAGTTTACATTACTTTCTACAAGTGCACAGAACTGTTACCATTTCGACTAATTTGGGCTTGCTATACCTTTGATGGATTAATACTTTATCATTATCCTCAATGTAAAAGGCCTCTATGTCCTTCATTTCAGAACTGCTTAAGAACTAAAATACGTAATGATAACAGAATGAACAAAACAGTCTCTCACCTGACCCTCTGCCCCATCCAGTTTTTACCAGGATTTCATATTTGTAGAATCCATCCTTTCCACATAGGGGAATAACTCCAACCCGATTAATGTCGATCAGGTCCAGCTTCCGAACGATGACAGCAGAAACCGCGTAGATGACAAAACAGATACCACACGTTAGCAAGACGATGTAATTCTTTATAACAGGCGAAGGCTGATTGAAATAAAAGCAGAGAGAAAGTAAGTTTCTCTTCACACTCCTAGTCCATCATATGTCTTCACAAAACATTCTAACAGTGCGAAAGCCAAAATTTTCTCTCATGGTTAGTGTAAGTGCCACAATTTGTACCTGGAAACCTTAAACTTGAGCTGATGAATAGTAACAAAAGGTTGGAGCCATTTTGATTTTGCCTGTATTGCACACTCTCCCGGAGGCAGATTAGCCACGTATCATACAACTCTCTTAAATACAGTCAATGAATCATAGAATTATGCAGCAATTATGCACTTAGTTCATTGTGTTTGCACTCTCTCTTCTGCAGAGCTATGCAATTAATCCCAATCACCTGCTTGTTCCTCATAACCTACAAACTTTTTCCCTATAAATATTTATCCAATTTGCTTTTGAAAGTTATGACAGAATTGAAAGTTATGATCGAACCTGCCTCCACTACCCATTCAGGACTGGTTTGGACAAGGAGGATTTTTATTTTATTTCTCTTTGCAGGCACTCATTGGTGAGCTGTGACCTTTCATTGAGATAGTTTGAGGATGAGGTCTGTAACCCAGGATTGTTCCACCAGCCTGTCTGAAACTGCTCGGTCTCCTCTTGGAACATTTATCTTTACACAAGCAGTACAAGGCAACAAAAAAAGGCTACCATTAAGAATGCTGTGGGAAGTGATTTATTCCTGCAATTGTGCATTCAGAGAAGTCAAATGGTCTTTTTATTACCTGTCTTGTGAATGGAGACCAATTTCAAGATACCCTGTGCAGTTAGTGAATGTGCTGGAGGGAGAAATGTTTGTGTGCAATATGTGAGACAAAAGCAATTCCTCCTCAGCATCTCTAGGATTTGCAATTATTGCAGTGTCAGCTGTCGTTCAGTTAGTAGAACATTGCCTCTGAACCACAAGGCCCTGGGTTCAAGTCCCACTTCAAGCTTGACAGCATATGCAACAAGCTCAGCAGTTCACTGCAGTCCTGAGGGAACACTGCACAGTTGGAGATCATGTCATTATCTTATTATTAATCCATTCATTTTTATAAAAAAATGTTAGCAGGATAGTCTATAAAGCCAACTGAAGCAGAATCATTTAAATCAGAAAACAAGAACACGTGTCTGATCAGACTCCAGCACTGTCAGGAAGGAGCCGAGGGTTGAGGGGGATGGTGATGGATCAGAAAACTGGAAACTGGGTGGGATATGCAGCAGGTCCAAGACTAATTTCACACCTTCATCTCCTCCACCCATGAAGTGGAGGGAAAATAAAAATACATTAAGTTCCAGGTAAAGAAGGGTTAATCTATCTTTCTAAAATGCCTATTGATTGGCTAGAGATTTACAAAATTCCAGAAAAGCATGCCTTACTTCCCAAGTTTAATATTGTGGAGTTTCCATTTCGGGATGGGGTCTAGGAGAGGGGAACTTTGACTTTGATCATGTCCCCACTACACACAGCTCCCCTCCACTAAAATCGCCACCACCACCACACACCCCCCTCAATTGTTTTCCAATCATGGATTGTGCTTCCCTGGTGAAGCTTCCCGGCAGCAGTGGACTTTAAAAAGCTAACTCTTTATAGGCCCACCCCTGCCCAAGGAAAATGCATTCTCCATCAAGAAAACTGGAACTGCGAGCGAATAACAAACAGCTCCAGAAAAAAAAACTTTAACACATGCTACACAGCAGTGATGCAAAGGTAAACACACCATTTCTGCAGAAACGTCCGGCTCCTACGAGCAGATGGAAGCCATTTGCTATGGCTTACTGCATTTTACTGTGACTGATCCTCCCATTCTGCGCCTTTTATTAAAGCCTGGCGCTGCCACATCAAATACATTTTTTAAAGAAAAGAAACACAGATGTTGAGCCAATATGCTCCAAACGGCACTTGAAACAGTTCACGTGGTTGATTTAATTGTTGAAACAACAATTTGAACTTATAGAACATCTTTAATGTAGCAAAACCATCCCACTGAATTTAATACTGTCATTGCCATGACAGAGATTGACACTGAGCCAGGACAGGAGATGGTCAGAAGGACAACCCAAACGTTGGTCAAAGTGTTAGGTTTTAAGGAATTTCTTGAAGGAGGCAGGAGCAGTTTATGGAGTGAATTCCAGAACGTAGGGCTTAAGCTATGGTCAACAGTTACTGGCAATTCTAAGGTTTTGGAGTAGATCTGTAGCTCGGGTTGTGGATGTTGACGTTGTTTCTGGCAATACTCAAAGGTTAAGCAGGAGCTAACCCTGTATATGAAATGGTCTGTAATAGAACCATAAATTCTCATGTATTATTTTTGCACATTACTTGAAATTTGAAGTAGACAGTGCTTTTTGTTATTTCTTGCCATAAGCATATTGCTAAAAAGTGGAGAAAATGTACAACGTAGGATAGGAAATATCCTCAACAGGAGGAAAAATGCTAAACAGGATTCTGCCAGTCAACCTTCTCGAATGTATTTGAAAACAAGAAGATTAGCCAAACTCTTTCTCAAGCCAATCTACTTCAATGCCAGGCAATTCCTCACCCAATACATCACCTCACATTGCTTCCCTCCCAATCATTGCCAGTATTAGACATGCAACCAATACTTTTTCCTATGCTGCAGTGCCCAAATACACCTCCACAATCAGAACATAAGTCTGGAAGGACAGAACCTAGAATAGGATAGAAACGTTATTTTGCATTTTAATTTACATAGTTTAGTCCTTTCTTATATCAGAATGGTTTGCAATGAAGTGAGCTGAACTGACACATGAATAACAAAAATATGAAAAATCACTTAAAGTGTTAAAGGGCCAATGGCATCTCAGAAGCTTTTGCACAAATTTAGTGCGCTGAGAGATGAGGTTATGTTGTATATTAGAAACGGCATCAGAACATATTGTGGCACTGGGGCTGAGAAACCAAATTGAAACTACTGAACAAACATGTTTCCATCCTTAAGTGGAGTCTTGAATACTGATGAAAAGAGTCCCGCTACAGTGAAAACACTTTGTTCAGCTTACAATGAATCATTCAATGTCCATCTTCTTCGGAAGCCTTTCATGTGAAACAGAACTCTATTTTAAATGCACTGACCTTATTTTAAACAACTTTGATGGATTTCTGTAACGTTCCTGCAACTTGTTGAGTTACTTACTGAACTTCTCAGGATTTTCAGTAGTGTATCGTATGACCGGGTCAAAGACATTGCTTGCCAGAAAGACAAGAGTTGAACAGGGAGGGGACTGGTTCAGTATCCAGCAGGGCTGGGTGGAGTGGACCCTTAGGTTGGAGGCCTAATATAGTTGGCCCTTCTCCAGCTGCAGATGGAGCACATACATTATTCACTTGGATTGTCCTCTGTGCCCCAGATGTTTCATCCATATTTAAGGCAGCTGCACAGTTGTGGGGAATGTTCTCATGGTTAACCCTAGGATCTATAAGCAGAGCTTATGACCTGTGGAATTCCCTCCGCAGCTGATAGGCAAATAAGCAGAGGGCAAGAAAGTTTGGCATTACTCTGCAACCTTGATTTTATTTCCTTCCATATTAGGATAAAAGTTGTGATCGTTATACATATTTTTGATAGAAATCTTTTAGAGTTTCAATTTTGAACTAGTGGCATGTAGGCTGTGTGTGTATGTGGATGTACGTTTTAGTGAGAAGAGCTATCATGATTAATAGGCAAGCATTTCTTAGCTATGGTGATTTCTTTTTAAAAACAGATGCGAGAGATAGTTGTTGGAGGCTACTGGGAATTTGTATTCATTGGGAGAAGTTTCTGAGTGAATAGGGTAAACAGTTGTGCATTAGGACTCAGTCAGAAGATTTTGGAATTTCTTTTTTGGCTTAGGGGAAACACCCATAGATTGAAGGAACCCTTTTTGGGTTGGGCAGTTTTGTAAATGTTGCTACTAAAAGTGGATCTATAAGACAGTTGCTCCTGAAGAAGGGAGAGAGTTTAGAATTGTTAAACAATTGGTTGCAACAGTGTAAAGAGTTAATTTGAAAATTCCAGACCAGAGCTCAATTGTATGAAGATTCAAGGAAGAGGTTATTAAATTCTCGGGGCAGGGAACTGAAGACATGCTAAATTAAGCCCTATAGATAGGAAAGAGAAGGAATTCTCCCCGGTGAGTGCACTGCTTTTGGGGTTATTTTACACTGTGTGTTTTGAAATCTTTAAACTTATGTTATATATAAATAGAAAGAAAAACAGAAATTGCTGGAAACTCAACAGGTGCGGCAGCATTTGTGGAGAGGAAGGAAAGTTACCATTGCAGGTCCAGTGATCCTTCGTCAGAACTGAAGGCTCCAGGAAGGGTCACTGGGGCTCAACTCTGCTCTCACTCCACAGATACTGCCAGACCTGCCGAGTTTCTCCAGCAATTTCTGTTTTTGTTTCTGATTTCCAGCATCTACATTTTTGCTTTTTTATATGCAAAAAGCTTGGTTTTAACCATTATATCTTCATTTATTTTGCATAATAAACTTATTTTAGTATTTAAAAAATCTGCAGCATTGCAAGTTTTTTTTTCTGTGAAAGACAACCTTATTCAAACCAAAAATACAAAATGCGATCCATCAAGCCAGATTTCATTTTGCGATCTGACGTGTCCAGCAAGAACATCAGCTAGAATTGAAACAGCATGTGGAACGATAACAAGTTCCATGTACATAGCATCTTTAACATAGCAAACCATCTCAAGGAACTTCACAGGATTATTAAAACCATTGTCAGACTGAGCCATATCAAGAGATATTAGGATAGGTGACTGAATGCATGGTCATGGAGGTAGATTTTAAAGAGCAACTTAAAAGGAAGAGGAAGCAGAAGAGCGGCTTAAGAAGAGAATTCCATCGCTTAATGTCCAGGCAGCTGAGCATAATTGTACAGTGGTAGAATTCAGTGACGGCCAACGGGTCAGAATTGCAGAAGGGCAGAGTTCTGAAAGATTTGTACATTAAGGCATTAAGTACTCACAGGATTGATAAATACAACTGAATTAGGAGGCACAAAAAGGCTTGCTCCAAACGCTGTCAGGTGTTGTGTTAAGCACACGGCCATGTCTGGTGTTGTATCTTCTAACGGTAAAATCCCATCAGTTTTCCAGCTCATTGCAGTCATATTGAAATATTGGCAGAGTGACGTGTAGACTCCAACAGCAGCTTGTATAGAGGATGAGGTATAAAAGTTTGTGATGTTCAAATAGTAATCTTTTGTTGTGTCATCAGTACTGGGAAAAAAATGAAGCGAAATAAATAACCTTTGGACTGTAAGCACTTTGATCAACATCATTTAAACTTCAACAAGCTGCCAACCTCCTTTTCTTACTGTATTCCTTACATTCTGACTGCACAATAGGCAGACATCATAGACTACAACTCACCCCAATCAGGAATGACCTACCTTTTTTTTGGGGGGGGGGGCGGCGTTGGGTGCAGAATTGGGGGAAATGGTAAGGCTTGTCAATTTGCTTTCTTTCTGCCTCCCTAGTGTCTTATTGACAACAAGTTAGATGGAGGCAAACTGAGGCCCATAAGAAGCCTATTAATCGTCTTGTGCCACAAATGCTGTCACTTTACACAGCAGGGTAGGAGAGGGTACACCACGTGGCAAACCTTGTCGAGCGGCTTACAGGCTTGAGGTCAGGTCATCATTCACTCTTGCCACTGCCCTCCCTCCATACTGCCCACTACAGAAAGGCCTTTCCCTGCTTGACTATCACAACTCCCAACATGGCAGGCCCTATCTATCTAGAGTCAGCATTTCTGTCCATCTTCCCCACTCTTCCGGCTCGCATTGTTGCCCCAGTCTGAAGCTGGCTGCAGACCTAGACATGGCCACCATTCTTGGTGGCATTGCTGGGATCAAAGACCTGCTAAGCATCTGAATGATTGGCAGCTCAAGGAAGGTGGACTCCTGACCTCGGACAGCATAGAAGCCCAGGAATTCAGGCGACTAATGACCTAATGACTGCTGAATCTGATTGTGTGTGCAAAGTCAGGGGAGGTGCGGTCACTCTCCACAAGCTCTGTGCCAATGTAGTCACATACGTAACCCCAGTACAGGGACCTTGATTTTCCCTCCTAGGTTTTTCTGGATCATTGCACGGATTGTCAGCCTAATCTTCATTGAGAAAACAAACTTAAAAGGTAGAGCAGGCACAGTGGGCAGGTTGAGGAGATAGGAGTTATGCCTGTGAGGGCAGCTGGCAATCTTCACATACCTGAAGTTAGAGTGTTGCTGAAGGGAGTGGAAGGAGAGGGAGAAGATGAAATGGAAGCGTGAACCAGCTTAAGGAAACTGTATTCATAACGTTATGACCAGTACCAGCCATGACACTAGTCTTCAGAAGGCAATTGTAGATTTGGGGCAAAGATGGTGTAGTGGTAATGTCACTGGTCTAGTAATCCAGCTGCCCAGGATAATCCTCTGAGGGCACAGGCTCAAACCTCTTCATAGTTGCTGGAAGAATTTTAATTAATAAATAGTGATGGCTGTATAAACCTATCCAGTTCACCAACGTCCTTAAGAAAGGAAACCTGCCATCCTTACCTGGTCTGATCTACAAGTGACTCCATTACCACACTAATGTCACTGATGCTTACCTGCCCTCTGAAGTGGCAGCCTTGCCAATGACACCCACATCCCATAAAAGAATAAAATGAAATTGTAAACCTCTGTGAGCAGCAGATTACTTTGGGTCTACCAACTGGCACTTTCAAATTACAGGAAGTTTCCATGTTGCTCTGACCTTACATAGATCACTCACCTCCAGGGATTGCTAAATGCAGACACTGGAGTTTGAGGCTCGGGTGGATAGTATGCGATGCTGGGAACATTGTACTGTCCTGGTAAATGGTTCATGAGTGTATCATTAGCATTCTCATCTAGCTTCCTGCCACTGTCAGCAGTGCAGGCAATCCATCTCCAAGATAGGCAGGTGGAGCTGGGGCCACATCTGCCTATCTGCTTGTTGGTATGCATTCTAAATCCCTCAACCTCACCTTCAAATCTTTTCCTGGGAAAATTCTCCCATGTCTGGAGCACGTGGCTCTTTAAGCCTACAAGTCTGTTGCAGCTGTTACAATGGTGTTTCTGGCAAAATGAAGAAATATTGCTCTATGAGTACCATTGGTTTGGTCACATGGTTGGTTTGGTCACAAGCTGCTTTGATAGGAAAATCTCACTGAATTAGTGTAGCCAGGATCAGAAGCTAGGTCTGGCGCCAATTCTGACTGCTGTCCCCTTGGAACATCACTAACTTCCATCACAAATTCCACATCAGTCTCAGTCAATTTGAGCCACCATTCGGTAAACACACACATAGAAGCAGTGAACTGTTACAGGACAGGAAGACGCTATTCAGCCTGCTGGGTTTGCACCAGTTCTCAGATCAATGCACCCAGTGCCATTCTCCTCTTTTCTCCCTGTAGCTCTGTATACTGTTGGTTTTCAGATCATAATCCAAATTCATCTTGATTGCTTAAATTAAACTTGCCACCATTACACACTCAAAGTGCATTCTAGATCCTAACCACACCCTGTTCGAAAAAATCTCTATTGCAATTATTGTAATTATTACCTTTGCTCTCCCTTCTCAATCTCTTTGGTGGTATTCAGTTTTTCCCTATCTAGCCTATCCAAGCACCTCAATATTTTGAACACCTCTATCAAAACTTCTCTCAACTTTCTCTTCTCCAAGGAAAACAGACCCAACTTCTCAGTGTAATGGGAGTTCCAATATCCTGGAACCATTCTCTTTAATATTTGTCAAAATTCATAATAATTTTAGCACCCCAGCATGGGGCTTCTCCCATTTACTGTCCAAGTTGATAGACTGCATTGATGAAATTACAATAAAGCTTGTTCATAAAATTTAAAGCTTGCATTGTTAGGGGCTTTGGTTTTTGCTTCATTTCTTTCTCAACTTCCTTCATCCAGAGTGTCATTAACTTCTGTGCAATTTCCGTAGGAACATGGATGAAAGGGCAAGGTGTTTGGTCTCCAGGGTCTGTAAACTGATGTATGGATGAACATGCAATGATGTTCACACAAAAGACTGCTCAGCTTTGCCAATCTTCCCAACTCCATCAAACCATGCTGGACCAGTTTGTCTGACAATTAAGAAGCAACTTTCTTCACATAAAGAATAATAAATTTATTTGATGAAAGCCCTTAGGCATTCCCTTACAGTATCAAAGTATATGCTATATAGTTTTGCGTTAACATTTATTGCAGATCTTGATAGAAACATTTCAAAATACATATTGAAAGAAAGCTTACTCTGGAGACAAGAAGAAGGTATAGAGCTTGTGATCTGATCCTTTTATTGATTCCAAATTAATCTTCTTTCTGGCTTTGAAGTTTTGCTCATTTGGGTTTGTTGAGTTGTGCAGGAGCACCAGAATAAAGGGCTCGGCTTCATTGGCGATGAAAGCTCCTGAATCTGCAATAGAATTATTGGAAGAGAAGTGCCAGTATTAAATTGTGTATTCAATTACAGATAATGACATGATGTGTTTCGACTCTGGAACTAGGAGCTCCTGGATGTCATTACACTCCAGGTCAACATGTCTGTGGTTGAGTGTCTGCAGCTTAAGGAAAACAGCACAGAATTTACGAACTAAAGAACAAGCTGCAGACAGTGGGTCAGGGAGGGAAAAATTTCCTTAACATTTTTTTCCAGAAAATGGGTGCACCCTTCAGGTTAGGGACTTGTGATTTAGTCAGTGGTCAGGGAAAAGACTGTGTGACTGCAAGTAAAGCAGATAAGGGGGCCCAGAGGAAAGGTATGCAGAAACCTTGGCCTTTAAAACCGTCCAACTGGTCTGAGATACTGTCAGCTTGATGGACTAGGGCAGGAGCTCCAGGATGGATAGCCTTACTGGCAATGGCACCATGGTACGAGAAGCCATTCAAGTGGGAGAGGCAAAAAAGAATATAGTGGGAATAGGGGATCATATGAAAGGGGCTGACACAGTTCTCCGCACCAAACAGCAAGCATCCTGAAGTAAGAACCAAAAACACAGCCGAAACTCGGCAGGTCCAGCAGCATCAGTACAGGGAGAAACAGAGGTGCAATTTGAATCCAATATGACTTCTTGAGTGGCTCAGTGGTTAGCACTGCTACCTCACAGCACCAGGGACCCAGGTTTGATTCCACCATTGGGTGACTGTCTGTGTGGAGTTTGCAATATTCTCCCAGCACCTGCGTGGGTTTCCTCCAGGTGCTCCTGTTTCCTCCTACAATCCAAAGATGTACAGGGTAGGTGGGCTGGCCATGCTAAATTGCCCATAGTGTCCAGGGATGTTTAGGATAGATAGGTTAGACATGGGAAATGCAGGGCTAGAGGAATGGGTCTGGGTGGGATGCTCTTCAGAGGGGCAGTGTGGACTTGTTGGGCTAAATAGCCTGTTTCCACACTGTAGGAATACCATAACTAGAGAGTTCGAACAGCTGTATTGTCTGCCTGATACCATGGTTCGGGACATCTGCTCAGGGCTGGTGAGGAACCTGCAGTCCATATGGAAGGATCCAGTAGTTGTGATCCATGTAGGTTTTGAAACATATGTAAGACAACGAAACAGGTTCTGAACAAGCTACATGAGGAGTGAGAAAGCAAAATAAAATGCAGAAACCCAAAAATAATGATCCTTCAATTCTCATGGTTGAACCTAGAACTAGAAGCCATTGTTTAAAAATAAGGGATCACCCTTTTAAGACAGAAATAAGGATAATTCTTTTCTCACGGCAGGGGGATGAATCCAGAATCTTTGAATATTTTTAAGGGAGAGGTAGGTTCTTGATGAAAAAGGGGAAGGGTGGAATGAAAGAACATCTAGGTAGATGAGAAGGTGGAGTAATCAGATCAGACATGATCTTACTGTATGCCGGAGCAAATTTAAGGGGCCGACTCCTACTTCTATTTGACATGTTTACATATACCCCTTGTCCTCTTCACAATTATCTCAATTTTCTTATACATACCATTTAAAACTGTGTACGTGACTTGAATGTGGAGCCCAGCCTTTTTATTCAAATTTCCAGAGGTGACGTTCACAGTTACTGATCTCCTTGCAGCAATAACGGTTGTATTAACGGTGACATTTCTGATGGCAGAGTTAGTCGACACACTAACAGTAATGGCCTTCTCTGAACCCAGGCTTTCAATGGGGATCTGCGACCCATTGTCAGTCTTGAACTCGATGGAAGCCACTTTGCTGGAAATGGTGTAATTCTTTATGTAGCCATAAGGAAAGGGATTGGAGTCCACAAGAAACATGACCTGTGTGACGTCACTGAGGTTGGAAAATATACTGTTGAAGGATGGTGGGATGGAGAACTGGCAGCCGGACTTGTTGGCAAAGCACAACAGATGGCCAGGATCAGCCCTCTTGCCTTGTGCCCACATCCTTGCACCCGATACACTCAAAGGCTCTTCATTCAGGACTCGTGTACCCATCAGAATCTGCATCAATTTCATGGACAGATCATAGGCCTTTGTTGCCACCAATTCAGGTTTGTACATGGATGGCCTGGTCACCTTATTCATCACTGGAACCAACTGATTAGTCATATCGATCAGACCTCCTATAGAACAAACAAATTGCAATGTGAAAGACCTTCATTCAGTCACATTGTCCGATGCTAGGAAGATGGGATGAGAGAATGATTCCTCTCCTGCACATTATGGAATCAAATCTTCTCTAATGTCAACAAGAGTAAAGATATCAAGTTGCCAACTTGTTTTACATCATTGCACAAAATCGAGACATTTTTTCCTAATTTTTGAGACATTATTTAATTATTTATACCAGTGCGGTCTAGTTGGATCTCTACATTCACCACAAGATACAAATCACACTCAAAGAATGGGTGAGTTTTGTCACAATCTCTCAGAGGTTAAGTGGGATAGAGGGACAAGAATAAAGGTGAACAGTAGTGTACTGCACTATGGCAGCAGCACTGTTACAGAACACTATTAGTGACAACATCTAATCACTAAACAACATTCAGTTGTGATGATGCAATTAATGTATTTCAACATATTTTCACTTCTTTAACAGGGGTCTCTCTAATTCATAGCTTAATTGAATCAGGCTCCAGATTTTCTTTAATGTAAGAGATTGCCCTGCCACAGGACTTCCTATTTACTTTTGTCAGATAACCTGGAACCACACCCTTGGTGGAATGCGCTACTGCAGATTCCTGATGTCCATCTTATTGAAATCTCTCACCTTGACGAAGAGCATCAATTTGGCATGTGTGTGTTGAGTAGTGAGTGTATTAGACAATATTGATCTACACCCACAATTACTTTACAGCAGTGCTTGTGTCTCCATTCACGATTACTTTGAACTTACCCACAGTGACAAGGATATTATCCCCAATGGAGGTTGGCGTCATTTTACCCTGCCCAGTTTCTTTTTGGAGGACTGCTATCATGTTGTCCAGGGCAAACAATGTCTGGTTCTGACATTTGCTACAAATTAACTCTTTGCTGATGACCTGGCAGAAAGGACAGAAGAAAAGTGATTAAAGGTTCAGTTTAAATATGGCAAGCCAATCTTTTCCTCTGACTTTCCAGAATCCCTTTTATCTTAGGAACATGTTACAACTAATCTGCCGAAAGGCATCAGAAAGGTTTCCTGGCCTTCCAAGGTTAATTCAGCCAAGGCAATCAACTAAATTATTCAAGCAATAATTTACAAAACTGTATACTTTTTCCAGTACCATTCATGCTTCCTCAAATACAGAAACAGTCCACGTCCGTGTGCAGAAAGATTTGGGCAACATCCAGATTTGGCTGAAAAGAAGCAAGTAACATTCATACCACAGAAGTACCACGTAATTACCAAAAAGAGGGAATTTAACCATTTGCCCCTTCAGGTTCAAATGGCATTACCATCACCGAACCCCCCCACTAGCAACATCCTAGGGGTTTCCATTAACAAGGAACTAAAGTGGACTAGCCATATAAAGGCTACAAGAACAGGGCACAGGCTGGGAAATCTGTAGTGAGTAACTCCCCTTAGCTCTCCACAATGCATGTCCACTGTCTACAAGGCCAGAGGCCGATAGGATACTTTTCACATGCCTGGATGGGTGCAGATCCAACCATGCTTAAGAGGCTCAATACCATTCTGGACATAGGAGGTTTGATTAGCACTCATACAACCAACTTCAATATTCATTCCCTTCACTATGATGCATGGTGGCAGCAGTGTGTACCTTTTACAAAACGTACTGCAGCTACTCACTACAGCTCTTTCAACACCACCTTCCAAACCTGCAAGCTTTGTTACTTAGAAGCAGAAGCACAGCAAATACGTAGGCACATCACTACTTGCAAGTTCCTTTCCAAGCCACATATCATTTTGGCCAGGCCCAAAGAGCCAAATGGTTTCTTTCCCTGCTGTGTGGTCCTTTGACATTCAACTCCTTTTCAATAGTTATTAATGAATCTGCTTTTACGACCTACTCAGGCAGTGCTTTCCAGATGGTAAATATATGCCGTGTCAAAAAAAAACCCTCCCCTCCCCTCTGGTTCTTTTGCCAAAATCATAAGATGTCATCTTAAACCTAAAGCACTAAATTCCTCTCTCTGGACAAATTTCCAAGTGATAGCTCCTGTTTGATGGGGTTACTGAAAGGCATTGTTTTTATTCTTTATGTAGAGGATGGAGAAGTTCTTACCGTGCACTGAGCCAATGCTGCAGAGATCTGCTGGATATCATCCACAGTGCTGACCTCCAGTGAAGTAAGGGCCAGTGTGATGTTACTGCGGATGTTAATCCTGCTAATTGTGTCATTTGTCCACACCTTTTCAAAGACTTTGGTCCTCTCGTACTGCAGGGGATGTATTTAAAACATAAGTTTTAACATAGTTCAGTCATGATCAGATGAGGTAATAATACGTCTTACTGTCGACATGTTCTGGCTCAAGCATAAAGGCCTCATGTCATCTTCTCTATCTCCTGTTTAATGATCTTTTAGATTGGAACTTCTTGTTATAGTGTTGTAAATTGCTCAAATCTTTTTAATTTTTGTTCAATTTTCTACTTGTTTGTTACAGATTCAGCCCAGATTAAAGTACATTCTGCAAGCCATGATTTCGGCCTTTTTTTAAGTTTATTCATGTCTCAAATGTGAGTGCCACCAAAATTTTATTGTCATTCTTAATTATCCTTGAAAAAGTGGAGTGATCCACCTTAAAACAGGCACAAATCTCAAATTCCTCTCCCTAAACCTTTCTGCACCCCATCTCAAATGTTCCCTCTGTAGGTCACACCTTTAGACCCACCTCTCTGACCAAGCTTTTAGTCATCTGTCCTAATACCTCCTTATGTGGTTTGGTGTCAAAGCATATCACATATTACTCCTACGAAGTTTCTTGGGGCAATCTGTTGAAGAAGTTATATAACTGCAACTCATATCAAAATAATTTTGGCAACAGTTTTAAAAAATTATTCTGCTTTGATACGACGAGAATGAATTCTTCCCCTTATTAACTTTAAGCAAATAAATAAGACCAATTAGGCTTCCCCTTCAAATTACTAGCAGGAAGGATTTACCCTTGGATAAGATTAGGGAATGGTTGTGAAGCTGGTGGCAAAATGGATTTGGGACACTCTCTTGCATGGAACCTGACTGATGGCTATCACCTCGCTTTGGGTCTCACAATGAAAATGGCACATAATATAGCACCAAGTGGTGACCCTAGTCATCAAGCCCACATGATTGCCAAGTGGAGGAAGAGGTCAGCTGACACCTTTTCCGACACATAGCTCAATTCTGGAATGTACCAGAAATATGTGACAGACTTTGCTAAACACTGCTGTGCCATTTAATAAATTTCATGCTCTTTATGGGATGACGCAAAAGCCTCAGACATTGCATATGTTATTATCACTTTGCACTTAATTCAACAATACAAGCTTGCATATATCTTGGGCAGTTAAGGTTGCGAATGTCCCAAGGTACTACAGAGGAGAAAAGTCAGAAACGTCCAGAGGAGGTGGTATCAGGAACAGTGACTCAGTTTTAAGAGGAGAGATTTAGGGATTTAATTGCAAGTTAGAAAGCTAGGTAGCTGGAGCAAGGCCAAAGGCAGGAATAAGGTTGTGGAAGAAACAGTGAGCAGTGCCCTACCTCATTGAGCACTGTGACCAGGGCAAGGGCGTACTCCACAGTAGGCTGTGGGTCACCCTGTTTCAACAGCTCTTGCAGTTTAGTCTCAGTCTCGAGCTTCATCCAGTCAGTGAGACTTTGGAACCCTTCAGGAGTGTTTGTTATATTAATAACCACGGACCTGCAGAAACCAATAGCAACTGTGGATTAAACATCTCATTATGCAAAGTTGGAATCAGCACATGATTAATCAAAATACTATCCACAATCATGTCCAGTGAGCTCTGTTGTCCACTCTTGGCGACTACTTACTCTCGCACATCAGAACAAGCAGAGCCTTAAAATTTGAATATGAATGCCAGACTCAAATCCTCCAAATTAGAATAAAAACCAAAAGTACTTAGGATGCTGTAAATCAGAAACAAAAACAGAAATTGCTGGAATAGCTCAGCAGGTCTGGTCACTTCTTTGGGGAGGATTCGGAGTTAATGTTTCGGGTTGAGTGACCTTTCCTCAGAACCGAGGTTCTGCAAGGGGCTAGGTAGGTGGAGCAAGGCCAAAGGCAGGAATAAAGTTGTGGAAGAAATCAGTGGCCAGTGCCCTACCTCATTGAGCACTGTGACCAGGGTGAAGGCATACTCCACAGTAGGCTGTGGGTCACCCTGTTTCAACAGCTCCCGCAGTTTAATCTCAGTCTTATTTTTGAATAACATACTCCTTTAATTCAATATCATTCATTGCAAACAATTACTATAATTCCTTATTCAAAAAACAATGAAGTCCAATGGGAAGGGTAGTTAGCACTATCTACTTACCGGTTCAGAGCTATTACAGAGGCTCCCTGCTGGTTCTGAACAGTGACAGCAATGTAAGCAATGAATCGGTTTGAGCTGAAGCCAGGGGGAAGGACTGCACTGTACTCAGATCTGCTGCCTTTGTATACATAGAACTCATCACAGTGAGTTCCTCCAACACCACAGCGAGTAAGGATGAAGCTATAAACGAGAGGAATCCCAGTAGTCTCCCAACCTACAAAACATGAAGCAAGATCACTGAAAGTCATCTTTAAAACCTGTGTAAATCTCAAGTTGGAGCTGGTTTATAAACAATGATAAATATCAGCTAAAAGAAAAAGACTGAATTGTCACTTAATATTAGGTGTTTGCCCTAATATCCTAAACTCAATCTGTGTTGTAAACAGGCAACACTTATACTAGTCCGTATTGAGGCCAATTCTGAAAAATGGGATTTCTAAAGAAGGGTCTAGGCCCGAAACGTCAGCTTTCCTGCTCCTCTGATGCTGCTTGGCCTGCTGTGTTCATCCAGCTCTACACCTTGTTATCTCAGATTCTCCAGCATTTGCAGTTCCTACTATCTCCCCCCCCTGGGTATGACGGGTGATGGGGCCAGAAGTTAGGAGGGGTTGTTGGGTCTTGGCAGATGGCTGGGGGGGGTGGGGGGTGGGGAGCAAACCAGCAAGGTTGGAATGGTGAGGGTGAGGGGAGTCAGAGTAAGTGTAACGGACAGGGTCAGTGGGTCAGTTTACTATTGAACCTAGAATTGGAATGGGTTTTTAAACACTTTCCGTGTCCTGGACAACTATTAAGCTTAATAAGTCAAGATCTTCCAAAGTTTCCAACCATGAAGGGGCTTTGTCAGAGGGTTCTAGATGAAGGGGAATTGCCCTATGGAAGCTTCAATTTCCTGCAGGATTCCTCTACAGTCTACAGCGTTGGAAATTTCTCATGGTTGCAATATGAAATTCCAGTCTATGCTGCTCCAATGACCTTTGGAACATCAGGGTCAATGAGAAATTTAATCAGGCCTGTTCTTGAGGCATCAACTTTTATCTAATCTTCTGGGCTGACCTGCACGGCACAATAACTCCCTTGCTCCCAAGAAGGTTATGGGGTTATAGTTTTAGAGTCACACAGCACAGAAACAGAACTTTCGGTCCAACTAGTCCATGCCAACTAGATTCCAAACTCGCCCTACCTGCCTGCATTTGGCTTATATCCTTCCAAACCATTCCTATTCATGTACTTATCCAAATGTTTTTTAAACATTGTAACTTGTACCTGCATACACCACTTCCCCTGACAGTTTAATCCACACACAAACCATTCCCTGTGTAGAAAAGTTGTCCCTCATGTCCTTTTGGAATCTTTCTCCTCACACCTTAAAAGTATGTTCCCTTCTTTGCTTGCTATTCACGTTATCCACGCCGTTCATGATTTTATAAACCTCTACAGGGTCACCTGTAAACCTCCTAAGCTCCAGCGAAAAAAGTCCTAGCCTATTCCAGCCTATATTTAGAACTCAAACCCTCCATTCCAGGTAATGCCCTGGTAAATCTTTTGTGAACTCTCTCCAGTTTATTATCCTACCTATAGCAGGGCAATTAGCACTGCACAGTACTCAAGAAGAAGCCTCACCAATGTTCCGTACAAACTCAACATGATGTCCCAACTCCTATACTCAAAAGTCTGACCAATGAAGGCAAGCGTGCTAAATACTTTCTCAACCACCCTGTCTACCTCTGACGCAAATTTCAAAGAATTATGACCTGAACCCCTAGGTCTCTCTGATATACTACACTACCCAGGGCCCTACCATTAATTGTATTGAATCCATAAGCTGAGAATAGTACCAAGGAAGTGCAGCATTCGTTGACATTAAGCCAAGGCTCTGGCCTGCTGCAAAAAGAAGAGGTTGTGATTTATTGATCGTTTGTCTACCTTCTGTTCATAGAACCTTGCTTTGTAAAGCTCACTGGTTACATCACAAGAGACACTTACATGAAGTACTTTGAGATGCTGCTGAAACATATGAAACGTTGTTGAACTTCTATAGATGTAACTAAGGCATTTGAGAATGACTGGAAATATCGCCATCCATGTCCTTACAAAGAAATTAAATACCTCTCAAAATTGTTCAGCATGGCACTTACCTGTACATGCAAAGGTGACGCTGGTTGTCAAAGCACTGATGTTTTCTGTTGGGAAAATCACACATTCACCCCCGGACGGAAGATGAATTGGTGGGATATATATTGATGCGAACCCAATGTTTTCCATCATTGGATCGGTGACATTCAAGCTAAATGTGTATCCATCTCCATCCTCCAGAACCCCATGTCTCATGACTAGGTTCATTCCAGTGCTCCCAGTAGAAGTGGTGGCATTGTCTAGGGTGAGCAACTGCTTCTTAGAATTTTCTACTTTCCACTGTTAGGATAAGGAAACAGGCAGGTTAAAGTTCAAGTGAAAGACACTTCTGAATGGTGATTTGCCCAGGGGATGCTGAAATTCTAACAGTGATGACAAACGATTCAGTCACCATTTGCCATAATAAGTGTGGGTGAAGTAAGTGGTGAAGATGGGACAAGCTTCTGAAAAATTGTATCTGGGAGTCCAATGCATGGCCAGATTCAGAGATGGATGATCTTCCGAACTGTACATTGCTTTATGCCTGCACCAGTATTTGACATTTTCTTGCTGTGCTTGTTTGGTAGGTAACTGTTGCTATCAGTTTCAGGTGATTTTGTTGGTGGAGGAAATTGTCGTATGAAATTCCTTTTAAGTGCAGAGTTGGGACCATGGTGGCCGCAGTGGAAGTCAGTAGCGTTGAACCAAATGTCATTTTCTGGCTGTGTAAAGCAGAGCAGACCCAACTCATTGCAATGATCTTGCTTTCTTCCTCGCACATGATTTTCCTTAAAAATATCTACCATTTGAAACATCTATTTACATGGCCTTTTGCCGCGTCAGGCAGCAGATACAGAAGCTTGAACCCACGCACATGCAGGTTCAAGAACAGCATCTTCCCTTCCGTTATTAGACTGATGAATGGACTCTCTAACTTCAAATAATGCTGACCTTGCCCAGCGCACGCCCTGTCCGATGTAACCTGTATGCCTCTGTCTAGCTTTTTTCACCCTATGATCAGTATGTCCTTGCTTACTATAATCTGCCTGTACTGGTCGTAAACAAAGCTTTTCACTGTGTTCAGATACACGTGACAATAAATCAACCAATCAATCAGTTACAATAAACTCTTCCAAATTGCAAACTGTTTGTGAAGACGTGGGTGGTGCAGGTGCAAGCAGGTTCATCTCAGCCATCAGGCTCAAATTGCAAAGCTGGTTGGACATATTTCTGGACTCTTCGATAGATAATGCCTGGAAGCATACTGCTCCCGCTCCAACAGTCTTTGCTTCCTACCTTGCCAATTGCTCCCAAATGGACAATTATTTACCCAACAATGACAATTAATGTTCGCAAATATAGAGATTGAGGAAATGGAACAAAAGAAATTGAGTGAGGTGGACTCAAGGGTGTTATTGGACTAGAGTGCATTCTATTCTGCACTTACCTACACCATCAAGAGTGGTTCCTCAAAAATTCAAATTCATTCCCCGACATCTCCCTTGATCAACTAAAATAGTTGATTCACTGTGAAATGGGTCATTAGTGGTTACTAACTACACCCCAGTAATTCTGTACTAAGTTAGAAGCAGCACACAAGTTTGCTCTTACCACATATTGCGGATTGCTTTCACAGTTGCTGCAGCTTCCAGACAAGGAAATATAAGAGCTTTTGCTCACGCCATAGACCTCCTGTGCTTTACAGGAGACACACTCCAAGGACACCAGTGGTGAGCTGCCCCCCTTCACCGAAATCTGTCAGGATGAATTTTAAAGAAGTAGTTCATCATGTGGAGAGAATAGCGAAGCTATTGTTGTTTGCTTTACTTAAGAGAAATTTTAACAGTGATAATCAAAATGAATGGTTTTGACAAAGCAAAACGAGGGGTCAGTTAGCTTAGTTGGCCGGATGGTTGGTCTGCAATTCTGAGTGACACCAACAGTAAGAGTTCAATTCCCACACCAGCCAAGGTTACAATGAAGGACTCTCCTTCTCAACCTCCCCCCTTGCCTTATGTGTAGTGACCCTCAGGTTGCACCACCAGTTGGCTCTCTCTGATAGTCCTCTGGAAGTATGACAACTTTACTTTTCCAGAGACAATGGGCTGAATGGCCGTCTTTTGTCCTGATTCAACTGATGCTGCATATTTAAGCACCAGCAGATATCTAAGTGTCAGCCATTGCTAAGGCGGTGGTTACTATTTCAATCAAGCTGCTTATACATGCTATGGCACATCTTCTGGACTTTCTAACCCAGAGGTAGGGATACTACTACTGCATCATAAGACTTCTCTAAAATAAGGATATCCATCTCTCAAGAGATTTTAAGATATAACCCAGGCTGACACTTCAAGGCAGTACTGAGCGCCTGCAGCACTGGAGTGCTGAGATGTTAAAACAGCTGTCCTCTCATATGGTTGCAAAAGACTTCTAGCATTGTTTTCAAGAAGACTGGGAATTAGTATTACAGTCATAGTCATAAACACAGAAAAAGGCGCTTCAGCCCATCAAGTCTTCACCAGTCAAAACAAAGCACCTAAGTATTCTAATCCCACCTTCCAGCACTTGGCTCACAGCCTTGTATGCCCTGCTCATACATCGAAATACTTCTGAAATGTTATGAGGGTTTCTGCCTATATCACCCTTAGTCAGTAAGTTCCAGGTTCACATCACCCTCTAGGTGAAAACATTTTTCCTCACAGCCCCTCAAAATCTCCTGCCCCTGACCTTAAATTTATGTCCTCTGGTCACTGATCCTATCACCATGGGGAAAAGTTCCTTCCTGTCTACCATATCTATGCGCCTCATAATTTTATACATCTCAATCATGCCCTCTCTCAATCTCCTCTGCTCGAAGGAAAACAACTCCTATCTATCTGATCTCTCTTCAGAATTATACTCTCCAGACTTGGAAACATCCTGGTAAATCTCCTTTGCACCCTCTCCAATGAGCTCTTCTCACAATCCTGGCACTCTGTTTTTTAATTTTTCATACAACAGTTTCATTTGTTATTGAGGCACACTGATAGTTTATGTGGTACTGCCAATATTGGTCTTTCAACTAATATTCTAACAGATTATCTGGTCATTATCATACTGCTGTTTGGAGGATGTGGACCTGCACTAATTTGCTGCAACTTTTCCAACATTACAAAAGCAACCACACTTCAAAACTACTTTCAAATGTCTGAGGTTGTGAAAAGCATTACAAAATTCAAGGATAGTGGGAATTGCTGATGCTGGAGAATCTGAGATAACAAGGTGTGGAGCTGGATGAACACAGCAGGCCAAGCAGCATCATAGGAGCAGGAAAGCTGACGTTTCGGGTCTGGGCCCTTCTTC
>JAHRHZ010000023.1:16202373-16253123 GCA_024137785.1 Ginglymostoma cirratum | reverse complement strand
GTTATCTCTGACTCCAGCATCGGCAGTTCTCACTATCTCGGAGAGGATTAACTTATGATATACTTTCTTCAACAACAGCCTCTCCCAAGCCTCTGATTCCACAATCTTGTGACACACGTCATCTTAATGTGGACACGTACTGTCATTTCCCCGGCATCACTAGGCTAAAATCCTGAAATTTCGTTACAATATGTGGGTGCACCAGCACTACATGGACTATAATGGTTCAAGGCAGCTCACAGGTCAAATACAGTGGGCAATAAAATGCTGGCCTTGACAGCAACCCTCACATCCTGCCAATAAATTTTAGCAAAACTTTCAGCAGCTTTCAAAACTGGACAAAAGAAAATTATGCATCCCTCTCAATTATGTTAGACTAACAGACATCAAGAGGATTCATTTTACAGGGATGTTCATTAGCCATGGGCTAAATGGCCAGATAGCCTTGGAGAATCTAACGCTTAGTTAGAAAAACTCGATTTTTAAAAATTAAAACCTGCAATATGGAAAAAGAGGAGCTTCCATCACAGAAATACATTTATCAAATTCATGTGACAGGTTTCCTGAATTTCCTTCAGATTTGAAGTAAAAATGCATTTAAGTGCACAATTAGACACTTTAGCTTTATTGATCCCTAGAAAAAAAGCTACATTAAATGCTTTCAACGTGAGTTGCAATTAAACTTCAGGGGTCTCATTTTGCATAAAAGACAGTAATTTTTGCAGCCTACAAAAAGCATGCTGTCAGGAGCTAAACATTAAAGGAATTAGTTTACCTATGTTAAAAATGTGTAACTCCTATTATTCCTTTGCATTTTGAAACACTTCCTTTTTCAAAGTGAGCTTGTCGTACAGGCTAATGGCATAAAAATGGGGACAGTAGACAGGTGGAGGTAGTGGTAAGTGATTTACTGAATGATTTCAATCGCGAGGACAGATTGTTAGATAAAGCTGAACACGGATACATTGGTGGAAATTGAATTTTACAGTGAATGAATTGACAGACAATCTTAGAAAAAGACCCTGGATAACTGCCACATCAAATTCAATGACAAAACAATGGGGCAAGGCAGCTGGAACTGCAAGTGGAAGGTCAAACAGATGACACACCTCCTGAGGCCACACTGCAGCTCCGACTGTGATAATTTACATTTGTAGTATTATCTTGAATTCTCGTCATCCCTTTAAAAAAATACATACATGCACTGTCTCCAGAGCAGAGAACAGAAACGAAACTGATATCCATGAAGAGGCATATATTAGACTAAAATAATAAACAGGCCATTCAGCAAGTATTGGTCTTTACACTTCACAAGAGACTCCTGCCTAAAATTCTTTTCTAACTTCTGCCTCAATGTAGCAAACCTGTGAGCATGAATTAAAATTAAAGCGATAAATTAAACATTGCTTTGGTCTAGGCTTTATCCTGCAACAAAAAGTTACTGTGACATTTGGCTTGAAGGGGAGGTAATTTGGAATTGATAACAGAACCTTACCAGACATGAATATGTACACAACCACTCATAGTTCAGAGGTGTTTGACTGTCAGCTGGCTGGTCAGGATCATAAGACTTAGTACCATCCATTACAAGATCCTGCTTTGTGGACCATGACCTGTATGTTCCTCCATCTATTATTGGGACAAGTGCACTGGGAATGACCGTTACGCTGGAATGTGTGATCTTTACATACGAGGTACCCTTAAATGAAATAGTAAATACAATGCAATATCTTCCGATATCCAACACCAGGTTGGGCAGGAGCAGTCGAGGTCTCTTCAAGTCTACATTTGCAAGTTGAACTTCATTCACTTCTTGCAGACTCAGGCAGCTTGAGGTCTTGTAGATCTCCCATAAATATTCCACCTGATACTCCGTACATCCTCTGAGGTCAATATCTGCCTCCAAGTAGTTTCTCTGAGATCGCTGCATGGTCTCACTAAGGATCACATTAACGTTGGGTGGATCACATTTTAAAAACAGAATAGTCACTGTGGCCTGTGCAACATAGAAGCTGACCAGGTTGGATGCATTAACTTCTACCAGGTAATCTCCAGGGTGCAAATAAGAATGGAACACAACTGACGTGTTTGCAAAGTTAATTTGAGACCCATCTCCAAACTTCCACATAAAAGTTGCTTGGCTGAAACTGGGTGTCACAGCAAGACTCAAATGGACTGTTTCATTGACTGCAGTGATGGATGGCATCACCGTAAGCCTAGCCTTTAAAATCTGATTTTGTATCAGGATCTCTGCTGTAATGCCCTCCACAGATACATTGTTGAATGCTTTTAGGAAGATGCTTAATCGACCTTGCACCTTTGGTGTGTATGAAACATTTTGCCCAGTAATAACATCAGAAAAGTCTCCCAACATAAAGTGCCACTGGTACATAACCTGAAAGCCATTGGATACTGTAGCACTGAAGTTTTTCATTACACCTGTAGGGATGGCTTGCTCATCACAATTCACCAGCCTTAAATCTGCAACAGGTTCCTGCACGTGAATCTCAATGCTGGTGTGTTCGCAGCTCACTTGATTCTCCGCCTTCAAAGTTATTCTGTATGTTCCAAGGTGTGAAAAAAGGTATTTGTAGTTTGTGCTGTTTAGCAGTGTCGTAAAATTATCAACACATAACCAAAACCTGGTATCCGTCCCAGAGGACAACTTAACCGTAAAAATCAC
This sequence comes from Ginglymostoma cirratum, assembly GCA_024137785.1. Lineage (NCBI taxonomy): Eukaryota > Metazoa > Chordata > Chondrichthyes > Orectolobiformes > Ginglymostomatidae > Ginglymostoma > Ginglymostoma cirratum. The sequence continues at coordinate 16,250,440 of JAHRHZ010000023.1, read as the reverse complement.
ATCTTGGCCTGGCGCAACTGCCCACTTGGAGGCTTCGAGCTGAAGCCCTCGTATTTTGTCTTGGACTGTGAAGTTCAATGAAGCTGTTTCCCAGCTTACATCATTTGAGGCATTTACATTGATGTCATATACACCAGGTAAAGGGAATGATTTATTTATTTGCTGGCCAAACTCTTGCTCTATGGTGAATGGGAGAGTCCAGAGCCAAGAGACGTTGGTTCCACCGGATGTGCTCCCTTGGAAGAACACTGTTGTGTTAGTGGCTGCGTACTGCTGGTCGGCTGAAGAACCTACAGCAATCGTCACATCAGCCACTGGCTCCTGGACATGGATCAGCAGAGTTGCACTCTGAGAACTAAGCTTATTTGATACAGTGACGTTAACTTGCTTCACCCCTGGACTTTGGAAACTGTAATTGATAAAAGGGAGATGGGTGGAACCTCTGGCAATTCCGTCCAGTGCCCAACAGTAAATCACCTCTGTACCACTGCCCATGATGAGGGTGATGTTGGTGGAAGCGTTCACTGCCACTGGTTCTGGTGAGGCCCATAACGAAACAATTTCAATGGGCTCCAAGACTGTGACTGATCTGTTCACAGTTACCATCCCCAGAAGGTTGCTGGCCTGAAGGACAATCGCATAGGAGCCCGCTTCCAAGAAGTATATTTGAGAGGAGGTGGTGTTAGCAGACAGCATGACTAAGTCCTCCCGCAAAACAGTCCAGTTATAGGAGACTTCGGTGCCAAATCTGCTTTCCGCTTGGAACCACAGGGTTTGGTTGATGGCCAAGCAGCAGCCCTCAACCAGGTCACCCAAACTGACTTCCAGCCCTCGGATTTCTTCCAGCACATGGATCTGCATGCTGGCCTGCTCAGAGCTCACTCCATTGTCCGCGAGTACCGTCACGTTAAAGACACCGGCGCTGGTGAAAGTGTGCGAGATGCTGGCCGAGCCTTCAGAGGCCTCACAGCAGCGGCAGAAAGACCAGGAGTACCGCACGAAGTCGCCCTCCTGGAGGGTGGCCTCGAAGCCCACAGAGGCGTTCACCGGAGCCACTGTGGCGTTGGCGTCGAGCTGCAGCCGCCGCAGCGGCGTTTTCACCGTGACCTGCTCCTCCTTCAGGCCTTGGCTGACGGCATTCGAGGCGGCCAGCCTGACTCGGAAGAGGCCGGCATCAGCGTACGAGTGCGAGACGTTGTCGCCGGTGCCGTTCGTGCCATCGCCGAAATCCCAGCTGTAGCGGACCTGAGTGCCGTTGCTCACCGCCAGGAAGGTGTACGGCCGGCGCACCACCAGGTCGGCCAGCGACCGAGCACCGCGCACGATGATCTGGAGCACGGTGAGTGCATTCTGAACCTGCACCCAGGCACTAGCATCACCCCGGGACACGTTGTTGAAGACGGTCACGTTGACCCAGTGCAAACCGGGCTCGGTAAAGCTCAGGTTCGCCTCCCTGCCATGAAACTGCGGCTCAAGCCCAGCGGCCAACTCCCACAGGTAGGTGTAATGGCCGTCGGGCCTGACGTCGACCCGCCACGTGCCTTCCTGGCGCGCGGTGAGGAAGCTTCTGGAAGGGCTGACGGTCACGTGGCTGATGACGGGCTGCACGCAGACGTTGGAGTAGTAGTTGACCTGGTTGACGCTGCTCGACACTACCAGGTAGAGCGGGAAGTCCCCGCTCCTCGTGTAGTTGTGGCTGGCGCTCGGCTCGCCCAGCACCGTCTGGTTTGGTGAGCCGTCCCCGAAGTCCCAGAAGAACACGTAGCCGGCCGAGTCGCCCGGCGTGTAGGCGGTGAAGTTGACGTCAATCAGCTGGCGGACGCAGCCCGCCGGCTTGACCCTGCAGACCTGCAGCACGAAGACCCGGACCACCCGGGTGGCGTTGGCGGCGCTGACCGCATTGCGGGCAGTCACCGCCACCGTGTAGTTGCCCACTTCGGAGTAGGTGTGGTTCATGACCGAGGAGCTGGTTGTGGTGGGCGCGCTGCTGTCCCCCATGTCGAAAATCCAGAGCAGCCGGCTGCCGGTCCTGACCGAGGCCTGCACGATGGTGGGCGCGGAGAGCTCGGTGGGGCTGTTGTCGGAGATGTGCAGCCCGGAGATCTCGTCGAGCACCTCCAAGCAGCGGTAGGTGCTGATCATGCTGATCACGTTGCTGGCCTGCACGGTGACCTTGTATCTGCCCGCCTTGGCGAAGGTGTGCGTCACTCGGCGAAGGTCTCCGGCCAGTTCGGTGGAATTGTCCCCGAAGCTCCAGCTGTAGGTCACCCCGCGGGGGGAGGGCAGCAAGCTGGCCTCGAATTCCGCAAGCTTGCCCGTCGACAGGACCTCGCTGCTCACGTTAATGGACAAGTTGCTGAGGTAGCTGTAGACGGTCAACGGAATGAGCTGGCTGGCGTTATCGTACTTATCCGAGACAGAAACCGTGAGGTTGTATTCACCTGTGGGGCAGCAGACAAGACACTCGGTTTTATTTCACGTTCGGCTGAAGTGATGGACTCCCCATCCACCCCCGTGCTCCCTGCTTCCCTCTTGCAGACACCAACCCGGAGCTCAGTTAGCACAGAAATTGCTGGAAAGACTCAGCAAGTCTAACAGCATCCGGGGACAGAAATCAGAGCCAGTGTTTTGGGTCAGAACTGAGCACCATTCAGCCCAACGTGCTAACTCTTTTAAAAAAAACTGCAGATGCTGTAAATCAGGAACAAAAACAAAGTTGCTGGAAAAGCTCAGCAGGTCTGGCAGCATCTGTGAAGGAAAAAAAGAGTTAACGTTTCCTCAGGAAGGGTCACTGGACCCGAAACGTTAACTCTGTTTTCTCCTTCACAGATGTTGCCAGACTCGTTGAGCTTTTCCAGCAACTTTGTTTTTTGTGCTAACTCTTTGCAGGAGTTATCAAACTAAACCCAGCCACCTGCACCCTCTCCATAGCTCCTTGCAAATGTTTTCCTGAACTTGAGCCAGTGGACAAACGGGGTGGGATACATGCAGAATGGGAATTCCCCTTTTAATGAAAGTGGCTGGCAAACACAAATTCCTGTTGCATTTTCCAATTATGTACAATCCTGTGATTTTTGTCTGCCAATTGTTATTATGAAAAATAAACCTATCCCTTTTTATTTGAAGAAATACTTGGGAACTTCACATGTTTAGGGCATTCTGAGGCACTTTACAGCCAATGAAGTCTTTTAAAATGTATTTACTTTTTGGAGTGTAGGAAACAGAGCAGTCATTTTGGGCATAACAAGTTCCAACAGCAAAAATGAGATGAGTAAATAATTTGTTTTATTTTAAATTAATGTTGTCAGGGGGATAAATTTTTTAAAAATCAGCCAGTATAAATCAGTGGATTACAGTAATTACATCAATTATGTGTTTTCGGTTTAGGAGAGTGTAGAACATAAAGGAAATGGGGCATGTCATCTATCCACGGGCTTGCCCAGTTGTTGAGGACTCTGAAGGATGACCGGTTCTGATACACTTATCACACAACAGAGTCGGATTGGGGCAAAATCAGGAATGTTGCTGTAATGCATCCCGGCTGAAATTAAACTGTTTGGGGCTTCAGTCAGAGTTGACTGTCTTGCTGCTATCAATTCACCTATCCACTTGAACTGAAGGATTTCCCCCTACTGCTCGCAATCCTGACCTCTGCTTGCTCTCTATTCATTCAGTTCCACCACTTCAGTCATTGTTCCTTTGCTGTTTACAGCTGATCTTTGTGAGAGGGCTCTGTGGAGCAGTAGTAGTGCCCTACCTTTGGACTGGTAGCCTAGGTTCAAGTCCCGTCTGCCCTATACGTGTGTCATAACATGTCTGAACAGATTGATTAAAAATATCTTGTGTTGCTCTTGAATGTTTCTAAAAACCACTTTGTCTCTCTTCATAAGATTATAAGAAATTGTAGGCCATTTGGCCCCATCAAGACTATTGTACCATTCAGAAAGATCATTTCTGATTTGTGCCCTTCATTCCCCTTCCTGCCTGTTCCCAGTAACTCCTAATTTCCATATCAATCAAAAATGTGTCTAATTCATCCTTGAATATAATAAAGATACAGAGTCCAGTGTTGTCTGTGGAACAGGATTCCAAAGACTGACGACCCACAGTGAGAATAAATTTCTTTTTGGCTTATTCTTAAATGGGAGACCATTTAATTTTTAACCTGTGATCCCTAAACCTTAGATAACAAGGTGTAGAGCTGGATGAACACAGCAGGCCAAGCAGCATCAGAGGAGCAGAAAGGCTGGCGTTTCGGGCCTAGACCCTTCTTCAGAAGTTTTTGAAGAAGGGTCTAGACCCGAAACGTCAGCCTGCCTGCTGTGTTCATCCAGCTGTACACCTTGTTATCTCAGATTCTCCAGTATTTGCAGTTCCTACTATCTCTGAAACATCCCTAAACCTTAGACATCTGTCCAAAGCCTCTTGTGATCTTAACCACACTGATCCTGATTTAGAGTTCTCTCACTCAATTGTTCCTCACTCACCTGCCATTTCACATCTTTTACTCCAAACAATGTTATTTTACAGAGGGACAAGTGCAATATAAACTTGAGCTTGAACTGATCGTAATTTTGCAGTCAGCTTTTGAACATCAGCTGTTGTGTCGTAGAGAATATTCCAACGAGACTGTCCCCCTGAGCCATTACGTAAGTAAAACGCTTCAAAACTATCTCTCATTTACACTAATTATTGTTAGAGAGAAGGAGCCAGGTCTACATAGTGTATTTCATAAAGACTGGTCATCTTAAACTACGTTGCAGCCTTGGAAATACTTAAATGTGGTCCCTGCTGGAATGTAGCAAATGTAGAAAGTTATAATGTCGGGTTATAAGAAATTAATACAATTAGGGAGAAGACCAGAAGCCAAGAGTCTAAAACTGGTTTCTTCGGGAAAATACAGTAAAGTACCCACAAATGAAATAACAGGAAGAACTGGCTTTGAAAACTGGAGAGCAGGAGGGTAAGTAATTTTCCTGGGCCCTGAGTGATATACCAGTAGAGTAGGTCACCTGTCCATTGTAGAAGCTGCCTGGTGATCACTCACTTGTGACCAGGGGGATTGAAGTGGCATGGATCTCCAATGGAGATAATAGTGAAATGACTAACAAGATTACTGCCAGAGTCAAGGAGAATATGAGCCACCACAACCCCGCCCCAAATGCACACACCATCCCCACATTGTCATTTACTTCTGAAAATTGAATTTGAGAGTGGGTCTTACTGTGAAACAAACAGGTATTCTACTTTTCACTACAAGAATAATTTCATCTCCAAATTAAATCCTTTGACCCACATGGGAGTCAAGAGTCCTGCGGCACAAAAATGGAATTGAGGCCATAATTAGATCAACCAAGTTCTGGCAGAGGAGGCTGAATGGGCCGAATAGCCGACTTCTGCTCCTATTTTCTTGTTGTCGATAACGGTGAACATATCTGAACAAGCCAACAGGCATTCGTCACTCATCAGGAACTCAAGTTCACCATCTTACCTGGCTTTTGGTATACGTGTGTAACATTTTGTTGCAGCACTGCTTGCTTGATCGTCAGCTGAGGGACTGAAAGACTGAGGTTATACGGGCACGTGAACTGATAAACCCGATCGCCGCTCCCATCTCCAAAACTCCACCTGCAAAACAACAGAAAGATTAAGTACAGATTCTCTATCACTGGTGTGTATGAGTTTTTTGACAACAAGCACAGTTGGTACACTAAGCTTCAGAAGCTACGTACAAAGCCCCTGCACTCTGCATTTGCCTGTCTAGCTTTGTGCCAGGTAATAGAAATCAAAATCTGGGTTCATATTGCCACTTACGCATGGCATTTAGATAGTATACGGGTTGCACCATTGGTTCCATTGTGCTTAGTGCAGGATTCAAGAGAAGTAGATCACTCTGAAGTTAGTAATTTTTTATTTTCATTTGTACATCCAACAATTTCACATTCTGTGACCCCATTCCTAGTGCTGGATTAGGAGAGTTGGGTTTGAACCCCACTCCAGATAGTGGAGAACTGAATCAACTGACCGTCAAATGGCCTTGCACTGTAAGTATGTGTGTTGCCTGCCTCATCGTGACATGTACACAAGGGCTTTCTGTCATCCTCAGTTCAAGGTAATTATCAAGTGATAGGGCAAGCAAATGAAACGCACCTCAACAGATTAATCCCTGCAAAAAATCTCACACATAAGAGTTAGAGTAGAACCTGCTTATTGGGTCAGAATATAACAAACAGACTTTTTTTTTATTCATTCAGGATGTGCAGGTATCATTGGTAAAGCCATCAATTTTTGTCCATCCATAACTTCCCTGGACAATGTGGATAGTTAACTTCTTAAATATAACTGAATACCTTGGTCATTTCAAAGTCACGTGAAGCATCATCCGCATTGCTGTAAATCTGGAGTCTAATGTAGATTACATGGGGTAAAGTGGCAGATTTTCCTCCCTGAAGGATGCTAGTGAAGCAGATAGGATTCTACTGTAATGTAGTAATTATATGGTCACCATGATTTCCTTGTTTCATTAAATGTCAATTCCTCAGCGCCATGGCAGGATTAGAACTATCTTTAAGCACTGGTCCAAGCATTGGAATTTTGAGTCCAGTAGCTTATCTATTATGCTACAACTATGACCTTTAACAACCAAGAAGGAGGTGGCATAGTGATAAAGTGGGGCTAATAATAGAGAAATCTAGGGTAATGGTCTGGAGACATATGTTTGTATCCCACCATGGCATACAGTGGGATTTGGATTCAATTTTTTAAAATCTGAAAGTGACAACCATCCAGCCACTGCCAAATGTTGTGAAAACCCACCTGGTCCTCCAATGTCATTCAGGAAAGAAAATCTGCAATTCTTACCTGTTTCCATATGACTCCAGATCCACAGCAATGTGGTTGACACTTAACTGCTTTTTGGGCATCTAAGGATGTGCAATATATGCTGGTCTTGCCATTAAGGCCACATCACATGAATGAATAGAACAAAAAGTTATTACTTGGTGGATTCAAACACTGTTAACAAAGTATCATAGCAAAGTCTAATCCCTTCTCCCTCAGCTGTGCAAATAGAAAAGTAAGGTCTGCAAATACAGAAAATTTCAATTAGTTCTTTAAGAGAATCCTGCATGAATGAATCACTAGTCAGAAAAAAAAAGTCAGAGTCATATCCATCACCACTCTGCCCATTAAATCCATCTCTGCTCCCAACAGAGCAATCCAGTACATCTCACTTCTGGTCCCTGTAACCCTACAAATTTGTTTCTTTAAAGTGCCTGTTGAATTCACTTTTCATTATTTCCACAAGCATCATGTAAAGTGAGCAGCCAGCTCCAGGTCATTTCCACTCAATGTTCTTCCTCGCGCTCGCGCTCCCTCTCACATATTCAAAATTTTAAATCTGTGTTCCCTAGATCTGGTACATTCAACCAACAGGAAGCCATTTTCCTCATCTATCTTTAACAAAACCTACATAACCCTATTACTGCTATATTAAGTCTTCCTTCAGTCACCTTTGCTGCAAGATGAATAGCCACAGCCTTGCTAACTTAATCTTTAACTAAATGCCTATCCCTGGAGTCTTTCCAGTAAATCTTCCTCTGTTGTGGTCACCAAACTGAGCGTGATACTCTAGTTGGGGTCTGACCAAAGCATTTTAAAGGTTCAGCATAACTTCCCTGCTTTTGTACTCGATGCCTCTGTTTATGATTCCACATGCTTTGTTAACCACCCCTCGATATGTCCTGTCCCCTTCAGAGGCCAATGCACGGTCTCCTTCTGGTGCTTCCATTCTTGTACATGTTTTAAAATATTGCCATTATATCTACATTGACTCTCCATCCTTTCTGCCAAAAATGAATAACATGACACTTCTGTCATAAATTCCATGTGCCAATTGTCTGCCCATTTTGCCAACCTGATTATGTCTTGCAGGCATTTTTTGAAACTGTTAACCATACTGTCGCCGCCAAGTTTGGTATCAACAGCAAATTTTGAAATTTTACACAGTAAACCAATATCCAAACAGTAGTTTCCACTCTTTACCTGAATGTAGCATTTACAGCTGCATCTACCTTCACACTGGCAGCAAACGTGTATAGGAAGCCTCGCACAAGGATGGCTGGAACAGCAGAGACATTGAACTCAGCTAAGGGATTCCTCCTGTCCACTGTAACATTGCAAATAATCTTTTGGCTGCTCACGTGGTTGGATGCGATCAGCTGCAACAATGAATTGCAAGTTTTAGTAGGAAGTATAAAAGAGGTATTTCTTTTTGTCTGTTGTCCTGGCCAATATTTAAACCCTCAAAACAATATCACTAGGACAGAACGTTATCACACTGTTGTTTGTGGAGTCTTGCTGTGAGCAAATTGACTGCCACTGGTGACTACAATTCAAAAGTCTTTTGCTGGCTTCGGAATGCCCTTAAGTTATGCTATATAAATTACTTTCCTTCTTTTAAAACACAACTTGGTTACATTACATTTCGAGAATGACATTCATTGTACATCATAGATTGTAAACTTTCTGTCCTTCAGTTTTCCAAGCTTTATATTTCACTCACATTTGCCACCTTTTCCTGTTTTGATAGTGTTCCAATCACAAGATCTCAGGATAAGGTTAGTTGGAGCCTTTAAGTCCAATTGACCTCATCCTGGCAAAACAACAACTCCACTATCCTCCTAAGACATCATCTCACTGGTCTTTGGTGGTTAAACTGAGTGGGTTTTAAACAATGGCACCTTGCTCATATGATATTATTTTCTGCTGAGGTTCCTTCAAGAACTCGAGTGTCATTATAGTTATGCATTGACCATTCCTCTAACTGACTGTTTAGCATCTGTGTGGGCATAGGATCATACAGCAGAAATAGGAGAATATGACCCCCTGATCTTGCTCCACCAGTCAATAGAATCATAGCAGATCTTATATCTTAAATCCACTTTCCTGCACCATCCCCATTTCCTTCATATCCAAAAATCTATCCGTTTTAGCCTTGATTGTACTTGATGACTAAGTAACTGCTGTCCGTCGGGATGAAGAATTCAAGATTCATGATTCTCTCAGTAAGTATAATTTCCTCATCTCAATTCTAAATGGCTCACCGCTTAGTTTGCTGAGATTGTACCTCAAGCCAGAGACACTCCAGCCAGGGTGAAACAATGTCTCAGGTTGTACCCCATCAAGCCCTCTAAGAATTTTATATATTTCAGTTAGATCCAAGAGAACCTTCTAAATTCCAGAGAATATAGACCCATTCTATTCAATCTCTCTTCCTAGGACCACTCTAACACCATCTCAGAAACAATTCAGTGAACCTCTGTTACCCTCTCAGTCAAGAATCTCTTTCCTTAGACAAGGAGCCAAAATTGTACACAATATTCAAGCTAGGGTCTCAAAGCGCTATATGTTTGCAGAAGTCCATATTGTAATATATGTATATAATTTATTGCAAGGGGAAGGGAATATAAAAGTCAGACTGTTTTTCCATAGCTGTTCAGAAGAAGGGAAGGAAACTGTCATCCTTACGTAGTCTGGCCTACATGTGACTGCAGACCCACAGCAATGTGGTTGGCTCTTAATTGCCCTCTGGACAATTAGGAATGGGCAATAAATGCTGCCCTAGCCAGCAACGCCCTCATCCTGTAAATGAATGAGAAAAACGGTCTGGCAGCATCTATAGAGTTAATGTTTGAAGTTTAACGTGACTATTTGTCAGAGCTTCAAAGAAGAATCACATTGGACTCTGCGATAACTGTGTTTCTCTCTCTGCAGATGCTGCCAGACCTGCCAAAGATCCTGAGGGAACATTCAGATTGGATGCCAAAAGGATGTTTCCCCTTCTGGAAGAGGCCAGAATCAGGGGACACAGTTTTAAAAATAAATGGCATCCCATTCAAGAAGGAGATGTGGAGCAGTATTTTTCCTGTGTCATAAATTCGTGGAACTCCCTTTTCCAGTGTGGTGGAGGCAGAGTCATTGAATATTTAAGGAAAGATTCTTGACTGACACAGTAGACAAAAGGATATTTTGGATAAACAGTAAAGTGGAATTGAAACTGCAATTGGATCAGTCACAATTGCATCAAACAGTGGAACATGCTTGAGTGGGCCAAGAGGCCTACTTCTGCTCCTAATTGATGTGCTTGTTTACCCTCTAGCAACCCCCACCCTTTCCAAATAAAAGCAAACATACCATTTGCCTTCCCTTTTGCTTAAATATGGCCCGTTTTCTTGGCTTACACATTTAGCTCAGTGGCCATGGAAAGTCAGAGCTACTTGATTGACTGAGGAGTATTGGCCCTAAATAGGTTCCTGAATACACCATGCAATAGAGCTTCAAATTTGCCCAGCAGTAAATGAACCCTTTTACTATGACAGGTAATCCAACAGTTTTGGTAAAGACAATGAGAAACAATAAGGACATATGCGTAGGTCTATACTGCTATACTAAATCTTCTTTCAATCACCTTTGTTGCAAGATGAACAGCCACAGCCTTGCCAATCCAATATTTAACTAAATGTCTATCCCTGGAACCATTCTGGTAAATCTCCCCTGTTGTGGTCACCAAACTGAGTGTGATACTCTAGTTGGGCCCAGCAGTAAATGAACCCTTTTACTATGACAGGATGTCCGACAGCTTTGGTAAAGACACTGAGAGAAAATAAGGGCATATGCATAATTAGGACTAACCCAGAGGAACAGAACAATCAATTTCAGCGACTGCTTCTACTTACTGAGAGTTGGTAAACAGCTTCAGTTCGGTAAATGACTTTGTACACTTGATTGTAGTGTATGAAGGAAGCCTTATCATCAACAGTCCATTTAAACATGACATTTGTTCCAGAACTCACTTTTGCTGTATAGGTCTAGACACAAATACAACTTAAGAAATTAGGCAATTAAATGGATGTTTTGCTACCCTTTAGAGTTTATTGTTATGAAACCACAACAAATTCATGGAAATACATTCAAATTTGATTTTGATGACTTTAATACAATCTGTCAAATATAATCTTCTCTCTTTAATGTTGATTCCACTTGGTTATGTAATGATACCAGCTCTATACACTGCAGAATGAAATATAATACTTCTCAAATTGATTTTCTTCGAGCAAAGAAAGTGAAGTGGGGATTTAACTGATACATTTGAGATCCTGCAAGTTTTCAGTAGAGTTCATAAAGAGAAACTGTTTCCACTGGTAGACAGGTTGGTAAAAGAACAAGTGGAAGAGAAGTAGAAATTTTTTTCCAATGATCTGGAATACACTGTCTAAAAGGGTGTTAGATGCAGATTCAATAATACTAGGTGATCTTTCCAAGGTAAGTGTCAATAGCCTAGTTGATTGGATTAAATGACCATCCACTCCAGTCTCGTCTCTCCTCCCCATTCCTACCCCCCATCCCCTCCCCCACCCCACCCACCCCCAGTCACCACCAGATGCCTTCTGCTGCCACTTTACTAGCTTTCTAACATCCCAGCGTATCTGCACAGGGCTGGTAAATAGGCCAGCCACCAATTCTACCACAAAAGATCTGTTTTCCCTTCTGTTGAAATCAGAACTGTACATAAACTAGAGATTAAAGAATAGCACACAATTCAATGCATTATCGAAGCTCCCAAATATTTATCAACTAAACTTAGCAACCTGCTGTAATATTGGAAGACAGCTTACACAGGGACAGGTTAGCATCTGTTGCTTTGAGGCTAACTGGTATTTTCAAAACTGCACCGTTGTAAACTACAATAAATCAATATAGCCAATAACATGGCTGGATGTTTGATTTATAATAACTTGAAAAGTGCTGAGGATTAAAGAAAGACTGACCAAAGCTGTAAAACATAACTTACCACCAGAGAGTTGGACAGCACCCGAATACTTGGGTCAGGCAAAATTGTCAGGCCTTCGACTGGATCTTCAGCTCTCACTGTTACCATCTTATTAACAAAGCTAACTTTGTTCTTTGCGGTGATGGTGATGCTGGTTAAATTATAATCTTTGACAGTCAGCGGGATAAGTGAAAAACAGGTATTACCATCCTTTTCACAGTTGGAGGAGAGCTCTGAGGGGCAAGTCACTTCACAGCTGAAGTTCTGATTGCTCCCAGACCAACTTGTTAATGCCTTTCCAGATGTCTGAACCTTAACAATGATGACAGCTTGATTCTTTGGCACATAGAACACACCATTTTGTTTCAGTGGGTAAATAACACTGAAGTCTGTAATTGGGGCCAACACCTGAACAGTGCAAGATGCATTGCTGGAAAAGGGCCCACTTTCCATCATTGCTTGGTAAGTATAAACACCTGGTGATTGCAGCCCATTGCGAAGCAGTGGACTGCTGGCATTAGTTTCTTGCCTGTGAGTATAAAGCACACGAAGATTGCACACAGTACCATCTGTCCGGTTGCTATCAGTCAGATTTATCCAAAGGTCCTTGCTCTCCCCAGAGTAGACTACACTGTAGTAACTCTGTTGCCAGGGTAATGAATCATTCTGTTGACACTGTAGGAAGCTTCCAGGCTTGCCATCGTGTTGAATGGCTATGATGTCATTGGACTGCACTTCAATCCTTTCATTTCTCAGCAGGAGCTGAACATGAAGAAAAATTAGAAACTTAGTCTTATAACATTCCTCTAATATTTAGATGCTAAGTTAAGTGAAAGGACAATATTAGGATTGGGATGACAGTCATGTTCTGACTGGTAGTTTAGAACTCAAGAAAAATTTAAAAAGAAACAATCTCATGAGAGACTTGAAATTAGAGTGGTCAAAGATGCAGTGTGAGGATTGGTGTTGGCAGATGCAGGGAAATGACTTTTGGTGTCACCCTGACTCCGTGGAGGGCCTGTGCCTTCTTGTCTGTTAGTACCAAGGAACTTTGTGGGTCAAGTTCAGTAGTTTGTGGGAAATTGGCCCACCACCAATTTTGGCAGGTTGCATTTCAAGGGTGTGAAGGGGTGTAGTGGTGTAGTATACAGACGGACCTGCAACAGGATGGAGTCATTTTGGGGTTGTGAGTGGAAATTGCCAAAAGAATTGCCCCTCCTGAACCTCCATTCTTTCTTTAAAAAAATTAAAAGTTTCCAAGGCTGTTTTGTAAATGACCTCAGTAGTGTCGTTAAGGACTAGTGGACAGGTTACCTATCCAGTACAGGAACTTTAATTTGCAAATTTAAGCAGTTAGATCCTTGTTTCAGGTGAATAGGCTGTTTGCCATTGACTGATTCACTGTCTTGCGAGGATCTTGATAATTGGTTACAGGTTAAGCAATGAACAGATATAAAGTTAGCAAAAGTGAAAAATGATCTTACTACATAATGAGTTGAGCTCTTGGCTGGCACTGTACAAGGAACTTCCTTCACAAGGTCGTAAAGTGGATGACTTTCGATGAAGTGAGGCGGGAGTAAATTTGGACACCTAATAAAGACATCGGTACCACAGGGTCTTTTGAGCGGTAAGCAAGTTTCAGCCAAACTGCACCATTTGGTGTCACTGTTACAGCCATGGGTGGTGTTGCTGAGAGTTCGAGGTAAGCAAAAAGCAAATGACGAACATACTTCTTCATTGTCTGGAAGAATAAATTGTTCAGTGATTTTGAAAGTATATAATGTACATTTGGAAATTTTCTTCAACTCAATTTCAAAGAAAAAATATGCATTGTCAATTTACATTTTATTAACATTTCTAATCCAATCACTCTCTGAATATCTTTGTTTAGAATATAAATATGTGTCTCTGTGGAACTTGCAATAAATCTAAAGTAATTTATTGTGTGTCCTACAGGAAGCTGTTGAAGCAAATAGCAGGAAAGCTTCCAAAAGGAAATTAGACAAGTACATGAGACAGAAAGGAATACAAAGTTGCACTGAAATGTTGGGAAGGTTAGATGGAATACAAGGAGACTTCTGTGAAATATAAACACCATCATAGATTTGTTAAACTGAACATCCTGTGTCTGCACTGTATATTATTCCTAAAATAAGCACATAATACTTATAAATATATGTAAATATGTGCATGATTATTATCTACTTAAGCTGTGAATTTGAGGTTTCCAGAAAAATTTATTTGGAAAATATACACTTTTCTGACCATTTACGTAAGGGGATTTGTGCCAAACACAGGATGCTGGAGAAGCTCAGCAGGTCTGACGGCAACTGTGGAGACAGAAACAGAGTCAATTTTTCAAGTCTGGTATGACTCTACTTGGAAACTATTAATCAGTTCTGAAGACTCATTCCAGAATTGAAACATTAACTTTGTTTCTCTCCCCACAGTTGCTGCCAGACCTGCTGGAGTTTCTCCAGCATTCTTTTTCAGATTTCCAGCATCTGCAATATTTTGCTTTTAATGAGATTGGCAGGATTTCTGCTTTCTGACACACTGATTCCCATCATTAAGCTGTTACCTGGTGTCACAAGTTGCATGTCTTTTCCAGCACATTTTGGTCGGTAGATCTTAAATTTCACCTGGATAGTCTGGTTCAGATTTTGTGTGGCTAATTCGAGCACTGACACAAAACCATTATGATTGAACCAAAGGCCTGGGAAGACCATGAGCTATGAGATCAAAACATAAACAAAAGGATTAGGAAGCAGCTTGATGCAGAGCAGTCAAAACACATTCAACTCCCTTCTCCCATTTCTGGTAGTTTCTTTGTTCGAAATTGCACTTGCCTGTAGTAAACTCCGTAGGCAAAGTGTAGGGGAACACTTCCTATCTTTCACAAACCAGCGTCAGGACCTACCACTCTTCAAGCCAAGTATATCGTCCGACATCAGAGTAACGGTCTACTTTGGTTCAGTGTTAACCTGCTTAATTGTAAGTTAGGTATTTTAGGTTTTAATCATGGGATTTGAGCAGTCAAAGCTGACTACGTTTCATGAGGAGATTGCTGCACATTCAGGGTACTGTCTTTCTAATGAGATGGTTAACAGGGGCCTTGTCTGTCTCCTCAGGATATAAAGCATCTCATGGCCCTATTTTGAAGATGAGTAGGGCAGTTCTCCCTGACACTGTGGCCAATACTTATCCCTCAACCATTGTTCCTCATGGGATCTTACCACGCAAGAAATGGCAGCAGCCTTTCCTGGCATTATAGTTACTGCACTTCAAACACAATAACTTGCTGATATTTGGGATGTCCTGTGTACACAAAAGATGCTATATAAACGCAGGCGATTGGTTTCATTCTAAAATCCCTTCTAATGTGCCCCAAAGTGACCAGGGTGATTGTCATAATTACTACCTGTGTGGTATTTTGGTTGAGTGGATTGCAGGGTTTCTAAATTATGTGACAGGTTACTGCCCAAGTAGGTAAGTTTCAACTTGAACCTTCAATACCCATTTTACACTGGAATAACATCCCTATGCCCTTGAAGCATACCATTACTGCATTTGTCATGGCACTATTCACTTCCTGCACCATCTGTCTTATGGCTTTCTCTGCAAGGCTGCTGCATTAGAGATAATTCTGCATTTTTCTCTAAAGCAACAAAAAAACTTTCTTAATTCTGATGATGTGTTTGTTAAATTATTGCTGGGTGCTTTGTGTGCGCAAATTGGTTGCTGTGTTTCCTGCATTACAATAGTGATTACGCGTCAAAAGTACTTAATTAGCTGTTAAACATTGAGATGACCCGAGACTGTGACTGATGGAATAGAAATGTAAGTTCTTCGTTTTTCTCCACGTTGTGCATGGAAAGTTCAGCTTTCAAAACCTGTCTAGTATGAAGCGGACATGTCTCAAAAACACTCCTATCACTATTTTTTGATGCACTTCATTGGAAGCTGATTGCACCCAAACAAAACAGGTAGACAGTCACTCACCTCCACCAGTTCTGAAGCTGTTGATGAACTGTAGTTCACGGTGATATTTTTTACAGGTAAGTGGGTGCTAAATGCTGGAGATCCCAATAGATTGTAATTGGCACCTGGAATCTTTTCTGTTTCATAAAACACACACAAAAAGAAACACTTGTCAAAGTAAAGTTTGTGAACAATCACAAAGTGACCATCAAACATTGTTAGAGGTCGAGGTGTTTCCAATTTAAAAATGAGCCATTACCTAAAGATATTGATCATAGTTGCCAATGATTGATTTATGTGGGGAGGCTAAATTGTGGATTATTATAATGAACATATTGTACCTTCAGCTTTTTATGGTGTGCATTGTGTATTGGATGATAAACATTGCAGGAAGGATTGTGATGAGAGGATATCTTCCCACCTTATATTTTTATTCCACTAAATATGAGATTAAATTTCTTTAACTGTAACCATGCTTGCTTGGGGCTGCAAAAACAGGAGTTGCTGGAAAAGCTCAGCAGATTTGGCAGCATCTGTGAAGAAAAAAATCACAGCGTTTTGGGTGTGGTGACCCTTCCTCAGCACTCAATGTCGGCGAGCAAGAAGAAAGATTGGAATGGAAATCCTGTCAGAGAGAGGAGCAGAACTTCAAGGTGGATATGCCTGGAAGAGATGTGGCAGTGAGTTTTATGCAAAATAAAAACCAAAAGAACTGCAGAAGCTGTAAGTCAGGAACAAAAACAGAAGTTGCTGGAAAAGCTCAACAGGTCTGGCAGCATCTGTGAAGAAAAAAATCACAGCGTTTTGGGTGTGGTGACCCTTCCTCAGAACCTTGGGCCTGCATTAGCTGATCTCACGCTTAAGAACTAAGCAGAATGCTCCAGGTTAGGGTACAAAAACACAGCACTCGAGACATCATGCCCAAGCATGGATCAATGCCTTCAGAAAAAAATGGCAGGCTCTAGGATGGGCAAAGATTGGGAGAAAACTAAAATAGAATCATTCTAAAATAGAATCATAGAAGGCCTAGACTGTTACTTTGTTAAGAAAGAAACCCATTATCAGCCATTTGTTAATTTTATCCACTAACCTCCAGCTCTGTATTCGCACACAAAATTTCTTCTTGTGGTACAGTGATCTGTTTTCCATTCTCCTGCAAGGTTTGCACTCATCAGCACGCAGGTGTTACTGAGTAGTGTATTTGGTTGCCCAGGCAACCATTCCTGAAAGTTTTCAAGAGTGGACCCGTCCACCCACTGCAGTGTTCCAGCACCAGCAGTATCACTGAGACCTATCCACACAGGATGCTGGCTGCGACAAGAGCAAAAGAAGGGTCATTAAACTGATCGGTGAATTTACAGTATAACCTAATGCAACAGAATATAAAGGTCTCTTCAGAATATGCCCACTGTGATCACAGTGAGGAGCAACACTCCAATTGGAAAGCAATGTAAATGTAATATCAGTAGTTAACTAAGTGTATATCGCTGGTCAGGACAAACTTACAAACACTCATTGTAATGCATGTTTTCATCCAGAAGAGAGAAGGCCGAGGGTTAACCTGATTGAGGTTTTTAAGCTAACGAAGGAGCTTGACAGGGTAGATGCAGAGAATATATTTCCTCAAACAGTGGAGTGCAAAAGTAGAAATAATGCATAAATGCAGCAGAGAATTCAGTAGAAACCTCTTCACCCAGACACTAGTGAGAATGTGGAACTCACTATCATAAGGAGTGGCTGAGGGAAATAGCATGGATGCATTGACAGGAGTGCTAGACAAATATTTGAGGGAGAAATGAATAGAACTTATACTGGTAAGGTTAGATGAACTGAAGTTGATGAAGGCTAATGCACAGTTTTAACTGGCACAGGCCATTTGGGCCAAAAGGCCTGTTCCTGTGCCAAAGACCTGAGGTAACAATGTGAAAATAAGGTCTGTTTGTACATGATTAAGTACCTTGCTATATAACGCAGAAAAAAAGATTTGTTTGTTGGAGGCAGCAGCTATTGAGTGATTAATTGTAAGTTAGAGCTTTAAAAAAAAAGGATTTTATTTTCAGTTTTTGATGCTTGAAACACTTTGGTTTCATTTTGACTCCTCCTAAAGGCCCATTGCTCAGAAAGTGGAATGTGCATTTTACTGGGAATCCATCAAAATCAGATGTTACAGCTGAACTGCAAACTTCAAAGATGTCACAACATCTAACGACCATTCTCGCATTCAACTGTGACGAATCATGGTCAGCACTAGTTTCACTGAGCACTTAGGTAAGGAAGTTGAAGCACTCATCATTTATGTTGCTGAGCAGAATATAGATGCACAAAATATTCAATGGCTTTTGAATGCATCAGTGATTTTTTTAATCATGCATACAATGGCTGGGTCTTTGACATTTCCTTTTCTTCTGGCTTTTTCTTTTATTTCTGCTTCTGTTTTTAATTCTGTCTTTTGTATGCTAAGGTGGAGCTGGAAAATGGCAACTGTGTACACTTTTCACTGTTTTCCTGTATGCGAGCAAATGTGACAATAAAATCTAAACCTAAATCATTTTTTGTGCAGATAAATTGGAGTTTTGTTTTCTCCTCAGGGTAACAGTAACAACTTGCTTTTCTGTTGTATCTGTAATGCAGGTGGAGCCCAAGGAACTTCACAGGAGTGATTATCAAACTAATTTTGAGTCACAAGAGGAGATATTTGGACAGGTGACCATAAGCTTGGCCAAACAAATAGGCTTTGTAGAACATGCTAAAGGATGGAGAGAGGAGCAGAGAGATTTAGGGAGAGAATTCCAGATCATTGGGCTTGGAACAGTTGAATGCATAGGGTTAAAGGCTTATTCAAAGAGTTACTGAAAATGAGATGGATGCAAAATATGTGAGACTGCAATTGGCAAAAACCTTAATGCACTTTTATAAAGCTTACCATCCTGTAATGTTTGCTATAAAATTCTGAATTTCTTGACTTTTTATAATTGCCAGGTCACCATCGCTGTGAGATTGACAAAAATGACGAGCCATTTGCCATGTGGAGTTATTTGTAACCAACCTGTAGCAGTGATTATTGCTCTGATATCCACCTAATGGACAAAATGGAGCATCTGTGGAAAATAAAATAAATTAGAAAGATCAATAAGGAACCTTTCAACATCTGAATGCTGAATTGACAAGAGTAGAGTTAGTCCAATTGACTTGAATAAGATGCAAAATAATGCCAAAGTGGGTTCAGCTCTTGCATGGCTTCAATAGTTCCTGTGACCCACCTCCTCCCCTTTCATCATGGTGATGTCATGGCATAAGACATGATTAGCAGTCCTTGGACAATAAGGATGGGATGAGTGGAGAGGAAAAACTAGACCCAGATCATGCTAAAGCACAGGAACAGAAGAAGGCCATTCAGCCTTCAAGCATTTTAGACCACGTCTGAGCTACACCATTTCCTTTGGTCTGTGTTTGCTGTACTTCCTTTGATACCCTTGACAGACAGAAAACTCAGTCTTGATTTTTTTTAAATTAAACCTGGATCAATTGCCTTTGTTCGGGGGAGGGGTGGTGTCAAGCGAAAAATGTTCCAGATTTCTATTCCATCTCCTGTGAGAAAAATACCATCTTTACTCAGAAAGGTCTCTCTCTAAACTTAAGGTTGTGGTCCCTTATTTTGAAGAAATAGAGATGAATCTTCAAAACAAAATACAGCTATTACTATGTAGACTACCAATATAAGGAGGACAATCTGGGTAAGAGTTATGATAGCTTTTGAAAATATCCACAGGGGGAGTTAACGTCTTCAAAAGCAGATTGGAAAAAGGAATCTATTAATCAGTGTGGAGCTGCAGGAACACAGCAGGCCAGGCAGTATCAGAGGGGCAGCAAAGCTGATGTTTTGGGTCGGGATCCTTCTTCAAAAATCTGAAGAAAGGTCCTGACTCAAAATATCAGCTTTCCTGCTCCTTTGATGCTGCCTGGCCCGCTGTGTTCCTCCAGCTCCACACTGTGTTATCTCTGACTCCAGCATCGGCAGTTCTTACTATTTCTGAATCTATTAATCAGGTTCGTTTCTCCACTCACCTTTTATTGTACCATTATTAGATGTTGTAATACTCCACGATGCTGTAACACTGTTGCTGTTCCAGTTTTGGATCTTAGCATCAATGCTTTTATTTGTCTGCACAACAGGAGGACAATGCACCTCCAATCTTCCTGGAGGAATGGCGACGTGTATTTCTACATGCAGAGAGGTAGGCTTGCTGCCTACACAGAACGCGACACTGACCAGGTATGTCCCTGGGAGACCATATTTGTGGAACACCACATGGCTGGTAGTGTTAAAAGGTGGAGACAGATCTCCAAAGTCCCACTGGAAAGTGCTAATGTTAACTAAAGTCTTAACAGTCAGGCGTGCAGCCTCAAAAAGGCTAAAAGTGCGTAGGTCAGCAAAATTTGCAACTGTAACTTCGAATGCTTGTTCAATAATAGTGCAGCCACAGACCTGAATAAACTCTCTATCTATCTCTTCTTGTATACAAATAGCATCTGAATCTGGTGCCAGTTCAGAACCACATAGACAATGACTTTCATTGTCCAAGGCAGCATACCGCTCACCCTCGATGAAACATAATGCTGTGCAGTTTTCTCTGCTGGAGATCCAATTTGACACCAAGGATAAATTGACTAGAGATTGTCTATCAGGTGAGCAGGCTGCAAACTCGGACCCTAAGAAAGAAGATAAGAAGAAATTTTGGGTGTAAAGCCAGTAATTCATCCAGAACATTGTGAATATTATCAAAACATACAACAAAATATATCTAAATGCACAAAGTACAGTCAGCAATTATGTGGAGTGGCTGGAGTTGTCCTCCTTAGAATCAAAGATACTTTCAGTAAGAAAATAAGCCATTTGGCCCATTGTATTCCTTCCAGCCAACAAAATAGTCTTCCAGCCAAATTCCACTTTACAGCTTTTGATAACATTCTACGTTATGGTAGTTCAAACACGTATCCAACCGCTTTTTAAAAGTTAAAAGGATTTCTGGCTTTCTGACCCTTTCAGTGTTCCAGATTCTCACCACCTTCAGAGTGAAAGGAATTCCCCAAATCTCTCTTATATCTATGCCTCATTATTTCGGATCCTTCAACCAAATAAGAATAGTCTTCCTATCCACCCTCTTGATCCCCCCATCATGTTATGCACTCCATTGAAGTCTTTGCTCAGCCTCCTATGTTCCAAAGAAAACAAACCTAGTCTTTCATCATAACTAAAATTCCTCAGTTCAGGCAATATCCACAAAAATTTCCTTTGGACCCACTCAAGAGCAACTACTCCTATCAATAGCGATCCAGAAATGCACACTGTATTCTAGATGTGACTTTTTAAAAAAATCATTCACAGGATGAAAGCATCAATGGTGAGGCCAGCACTTATTATTATTTAAAGGATGTTGGTGAACCTGAGGGGTTTCCCCCCTAATAATCAACAATGGTTTCATGATCATCATTAGACTCTTGATTCCAGATTTTTTTTTATTGAATTCAAATTCCACCATATGCCATAGCAGGATTTGAACCCAGGTCCCCAGAAGATTACCTGAGTCTCTGGATTAACAAGCCAACAATAATACCACAAGGCTATTGCCTCCCCTCATAGCCAGTGTTTTATATAGGTTCAACATAAAGTCCCAGCTCCCGTAATTTTATACCAGGGCTAATAAAGGCAACTATCATATATGCATCTCTGATGGCATTATCCACCTGTCCAATCACCTTCAGCAACCTGTGGACATGAAACCTGTGGACACCTGCTGCTCCTTGTTTATTGCCTTGCAGCAATTAGCTGAAGAGGAGATTTGTTTGAGATGCTCAAAATCATGAACAGTTTTGGCAGACGAAATTAGGAGAAACTGTTTCTAACAGCAGAAGGTCAGCCATGATGAGCATTTTGGAAGAGTTTTGCAGACAGTGAGTTGTTATGAGCTTGAATGTACTGCCTGAAATGTGGTGGAAGTCCATCACTGTCAAAAGGGAGTTGGATACATACATTCAAAGGAAGAAACTTACAGGAATGCGCAAGTGGGACTAGCTCAAAGGGGCTGCACAGTCATTCTGGGTTGAATGACCGCAATCTGTTCTGTATCATTCCATGATTCTCTGATTCCACATGCAGTCTCACAGCATCTGGTATTTGAACATCTATGGCATATGCAATAAATGACTGGTATGTAACCGAGAATGTTTGCTGTGAAAGATCATAAATGCCAGAGGTAAACTAATTTTCCCAACGCTCAAGAATTAATCAGTTGTATGATTGTTTAACTTAAGAATTGTTTAAAAGTGTTGTAATGGCATCAATATAAAAGTGATTGAACTTGCAGCATAAATTTTCAGAGTTCTTTTCTGCCATCTCACACACTCTGTCTGTACTGTTAAACATTTGTGGAGACACATCAAAGATTTAAGTAATCCCTCCTAGCCTGTTTCAGTTGAGTTTTTTTTTGTCTATTGGCCACTATTGCTTTTGATAATGATGAACAAGACTTCAGCCAATGAAAATAATTACTTTTACAATCATGCTTGAATCCTCTGTAGTAAAACTGAAAAACACAAAGACTGCTTCAGTTTCTTAATCACCATCACAGCCTCAGGATAACCCCATTATTATCTGCCTTTATAGCAACTCAGTTATCCAAAGAAAATTTTAACAACAGCTTTAAAGGCTCCCAGCTATCATCCTAATTGCTCTTTGCCTCTTTGCAGTTGTCTTTTATAGGATCCTGTTATGTGGATGAGCTGGTAACAGCCTCCAGTTTTCAGTTTGATACCGATGGAGTGTTGCCAACCCTCCAATCCATCATCTGGAGTCTCCAGGAAACAGGGGTGAGCAACAGCCAGAGAACAAACAAAATAGGGTGCTTAAAAAAATTGCACTTTTCCCACTGTCTTTGATTAATTTTGGTTTATCAGTTCTGAAAGTAGAGGAGGTGGAATATAAGCTATTTGCCTAACAGTCAGGAATTGGCCAATCAAGTAACAAAATCATTCCAATCATGTGGATGGACATGTCAGGTAACTAAAGGCAGTAGAGTGTGAACTGCTGATGAACAGTCAGAAACATTAACTCTGCTTTCTCTCCACAGATGCTGCCAGACCTACTGAGTTTCTTTGGCAATTTCTCTTCTTGTTTGCTATATGCTTGTTGCTCTTTTTGACAGAGTTCAGTGCTTTCTGGGTGAATTCATAAGATAATAATTGACGAACTTCAACACTTGGATAAAGCGACGACTACTCACCGTAGAGAAGGCTTGAAAAATTAACATTTAACACAGACACATCTTTCAGCTTTGAAGGTTTGGCACACTTTACGAACTCACTATCCACGATGATCACACCATTTGCTTCCTCCTCACTCATCCAGGTTGGTAACCACGAAAGGTTACAGTCACAGACAAACTCATTAAAACTCAAGTTTCTGAAATATCAGAACAGTATTTGTGTTATTTGTTTACTTGGTTCGTAAAAAGCAAAAGAACTAAAGGAAATCCATTAACAAGCTCTTTGAGTTCATAAACTCATGCCCAATTCATACTTTTAAGTGCTACGAAATATTCACATTGCTTTGCTCAACATATAATACAAGGTGTGCAAGTAAGACTTCCATGTCTGTGCAGGGTTGCTTGTAGAAAGATAATAGGATTAGATAAAGAAAGGTTGGGCAGGGGTTCATGTGATGCATAACACTAGCTTGAACTGTCTGGGCTGGATGGTCTGTTTCATGCCGCACAGTCTAAGCATTCTATGTAATATCTTTAGATTTAATGTTCTGTATAAAAGGGAAGTTGCAGACTTGTATTCACTCAGGCTTGATGGCAATATCAGGAGTTGCTATTACTTGGAACAGTTCATCAGCATCATTGGCGTCTCCTTCACCAGCCTCCCAGTGAGAGGATCTTAACATCATCTTCCTGAAACAGCAGGCCTGATTTTTACCTTAGGATACCCGTGCTGATGCTACTTATTTTGGCATTGAGGAATGCTCCCCACCATAAATACATACAAAAGGATTTGCTTTGTCAACAGCACCCTGCTGATTGCTTACTCCCATATTGCCATCTTCCAACTTCAGTGTAATCTACCCATTATCTAGAGTTTATTTGCAGCTCGCACCAGGGGCTTGGAAGCCTTTGGGAATATTTCTGGGATTTGGAGACCAACACAGCTTGATTGATCTCCTATGCTAACACACATTGAACCTCTGCTGTCCACAAGGAAAACAGCCTCCGCAAAGAACACCAGTGGCTGACAGTTCACGAAGCACTCCCACTGACAAAAAAACACAAGTTTACAATCCTGGATCCCTTACTGGAACACACAACACACTTTAAAAAACTGACGACAGCAGCACCTCTCAATGATACACTTTCTGGTGCTGCAAACATTATCAACTGCAACCTGGTAAGTAAACCAAGTGGTAAAGTCTTTGAGTTTCCACCTTCTGCAGAGAATCTGGACTCAACTGCTCAACCTCAACTGCTTGAGGATGGGCCAGGGAAGATGTGACCAAATACTCCACATGTGGAATGGAATGATCAGCTGAAATTAGGACTGTGGCCACGGCCCAGCCACTGAATTTCAGCCCCGAGAGATTCACTCCTTGCGGGCATCCCAACTGTGGAAGCCATTGAATGGACTGTTAACCTCAACATCAAACTCTAACTGCTTCTATGGCCACGTGAAGTTACATTTATATTTGATTTTGCAAAGGAATATAGGAGGATGAAGGAGGGCTACCATCTGTGTTGACTCACTTATGTCCAGCACTGGTGGGAACTGAACCCATTCAGGGAATGTCAGGCATGTTGTTTTAATTAAAATAAAAGAATATTATAGATCTGGTTCAGGCTACAGCCATTCTTTTAGGATTCTTCAAAATCTGGAAATATTCCATGCCAGACAGTAAACTTTGCCCAAAACAGGATATTACAAACAAATTCAATCATTTTTGGGATATTCCACGCAAGTTCAATAATATTCAAGTGTAAAACAGTCTTGGTAAAAATTAGATTAACCATACATTTGAAAGGAATAACAGCCCACGGTTTTTATTTCCCAGCTTCCAGATTGAATCTTGACTTGGCGATCATGTTTCCTCATATAACTGTCCCTTGCATCACATCCTGTCGGGTTCTGTCTCTCTCTCCCACGGGGTGAAAAGGAGTTGCCTTGTTTATCAATGTTTGATGCGTTTCCATGGAGAAGAGCAGACTTTCATACCCCCAAGACACAATATAACACAACAGTGATCTATTTCAGCTTTTGTGTCTCATTCATGACAATCAAGGATGGTGGAGCTTGTGGGAAGGAGTGGGGGCTTGCAGGAGAGGAGAATTGCAGATGTTAATGGAAGGTTATGAGCCAAGTTTAGCATGATGTAAAATCAGGCCATTTACCCGCTGATACAGCTCATTTTCTCCAAAAAAATTAGTGATTCAAAACAGGACTTTCCACAATGTTTGAAGGTTATTAGTCAGAGCGGCTCTTCATTTTACTTACTTTAAGTGTATTTGTCAAAATTCATTGCTGTACATGGTTAGATCATCAATAATGCTGAATTCCAGAAAACTTACATTTTACTTAAATTAAATAAATCTGCAAATATTCCATCTTCTAAAGTAGATATCTGATTGTTGCTTATGTCTCTGCAAGGGAAGATTTGGAAATGATTAGAATTCTGGCCTTAAAGAATTCCTGATGTCACACGGCTCCAAATATTTATCATCCAAGAGCAGTTTGCTCTGTAGTGCGTACAGTTGCAGCAGCAATATCTGAATCCTATTGATAATAGTTGAATCTAAGCTGCAATTAATGTCTTTGCTTTCTGTAACAACATATCATTTTCATAATCTGAATCTACTTCTGTACCCACAGTGTGTACCATCTACAAAATGAAATTGCAGCAAACTTTAACAGAACCTTCCAAACCTTTGACTCTATCACCAAGAAGAACCATGGCAGCTGATGCATAGGAGCACCAGCAGCGGAAGCAGCTAGAAGTGAAGGCCATGTGATAAAGACCAGGCTTCCAGGAAGACATCCAAATGAAGGTGGATGCTGCCTCACAGTGCCAAGGACATGGGTTCAATTCCAGCCTTGGACGACTGTCTATGTGGAGCTTGCACATTCTCCCCAAGTCTATGTGGGTTTCCTCTGGGTGCTGTGATTTCCCCCAACAGTCCAAAGATGTGCAGGTTGGGTAGATTGGCCATGCCAAATATGTTTGTAGTGTCTAGGGATGTGCAGGTTAGGTGGATTTGCCATGGGAAATACAGGGTTACAGGGATAGGGTAGAGTAGGTGGGACTGGGTGGGATGCTTGTCGGAGGGTTAGTGTGGATTTGATTGGCCAGCTTCCATGCTGTAGGGATTCTATGATTCTAAGTGGGAAGACGGCAAGATAACTGTCAGTGTGAGTTGCTAAAACTGCAAACAGAAGTGGCCCTTGTTTTACTTAATCTGTGATTGGGCAAGGCTGCCCCTTTATCTTAAAAAAAACTCCCTCTGTCGATTTTGGCAACATTGGAAAGCAATGCACTCATGGTAATGGCTAGCACTGCAAAAATGTAACAGCATCACACATGTCATATGATGCCAATCTCATTAACCTATTACCTGAATCTGCTCCCCTAAGTATGGGTGGCTATATTCATTGTCTGCCATCACTCACCAAAAACTCTCAGAAGTGACAGCCAATATTGGGAAGTGGCTAAAAGACTCCTCATGGTATATTCTTCTTTCTGCCACCATCCTGGAAACCTGCCCTATAATGGGGGTTCTCACCATGTGGCCATCAGGAACTACCTTTGACTCGATATTGAAGGCTAACTTTATTGAGATGTAAACAGACACAATTATGACTATTAATCTGAATAATGAAATCGAATTAGAATGAAAGATTACAATAGTAGTCATGATTTTTTCCCTCCCAAATATACTGACAGATTTCACACTGTCCCAACCCTGGATGAATTGTATCGTGTCAAAGGTATAGATCAGTTTAGAGGGTACAATGTTTTTCAGAGCTATGAAGAAAATTCCCTGAAAACTTACATATCTGATAAACATCTTCTGCCAGCGAAGATTTCTTTAAAAAGGCTACTAATATTATTGCCCTGAAGATACCTGGGGAGCAAACAGAAAATACAATGCATGAACTTACAGCAAAGATTTCATCTAATTTTTCCAATTGATGTGAACTTGTGTTAATGCTAATAACAAATGTCTGTAATGTTGGTTGAAAGGAATTCTCTTTACTATATTTATGCAATGTTAAACATAACATATGTAACTCAACACTTAAATATTAAGTAGAATAGGTTGCCATTATAATTATTTGAACTGATAATTTAGGAGGTCTTTATGATATATAATCTTGTGTACTTTACACCATGTTGATCCATCGACTGATTCAGATTTTTGGCTTTAAAAGCAATTCTTCAACCACTTGAAGTTTTGAAACAATGGAAAGTGGTCCCACAAAAGTCAAGCATTTGGAATGACCCCTTGTTAACGCAAGTTCTAAGTTATCACTGTCAACTTTATTTACTCATTTTTGGACCCTAAATAACTGGAAAGTGAACACATTGATTTGGATTTTGCTGTGATAGTGATGGTGAAATTATCTGTGCTTGCCTTCATCCCTGCACAAACTGACAGCAACTTCAGGAATGTGGACATGCAGAAAGTAATGCGGAAATTCAGAAGTTGCTGTCAATGAGTCAACAGTCATATGTAGGACAAGAAATTCCACCAAAGTGCTATTAATCTTAACACCTGAAAATTTAAGTTAAAAGTGAAGAATATTAAGCACTTCTAACTTCCTGCTTTGCTGTGTGTGAATAACCTATTGTGGTTGGCTGCATTGCCATTTCATGCAAAGTAATGGCCCTTGGCTTGACACAACATGAAAGCTGTTCTCAAGAAAGGGGGAAACCAAGACATGTATATCACTAGTGGCAAGAGGTGACCTTTCTTCACCACTGACCACAAATTCCAAACCAGTATTTTCCTTTTTAAGCAGATGAGATACAGTTGAGGCCTTCCATGTTTGATGGCATGTAGACAGACTTTCCCTACTCTCAGCAATCCCAAACACACATCTAGGCACTTTTGTCACAATGACTTCTCAAGACTTAAAATTCCCTACTTAAAAAAGGATATATTTGCATCAGAAGCCATTCAGAGAAGGTTGAGGAAACATTGAACAGATTGTGTCTATTCCTTTTGGAACTTTGAAGATTAAAAGGAGATCCTACTGAACCACATAAGATGCCGAGAGGGAGTCGAGGAAGAGGGATTCAAATTTCCTGTAGCACCTACACTACTGGCTTTGCAACAGATGTACATTGGGTCGCAATCTAGGCCCTTTCTGACTTGCAAGGCCACAGAAAATGACACAGGGCCCAGAAAGGGAGAGGAAATGCCTTTGTGCAATCAGAATCTTCAATATTTCAGCTTGCCGACCCACTGTCACTACTGCCCCTCCAACTCTGTTGGGAGCTGACAATCTAGCCTAACCCATATAAACTTGAGCAGTCTAACAGGAGTAGAGGATGAATTAGCACAGGAGCAGCTAGAGGTTTGTGAATTTTCATCAAGAATATCAGTTAAGTTGCACTTTTGTTATGTACTATAGAAGATATTTAAATTTCAGTGTGGAAACTGCACTTTGTTCCTCCATGTACTTTATGAAATAATAAATCTTCTATTCCCAGGCTAATTCAGCCTTGCTTGTAACTATGTTATGTGAATGCACAACCCATCGACACAGACCAGTGATGCAGTTATGTGCTTGACTGTCTGTTCAAAATTTCCTCAGGCTTCGAGTATGGGATGCTGGTCAGAAATGAAGTTTTCTGTTGCAAATTTCCAACAGTGTTAACGGCCTGTTTAGAAATGGGGAGGGCTTTGCAGTACAGGCAGAGTTTCTGCTGACATTATGGCTGCAGAATGGAGAGAAAATACCCTAGACTCATGCCCGTGCGCTCTGCCTCCATCCACAGAAACACTGCAAAGGAAGAAGGTAGCTGTCCTAGAAAAGAACAATAACCTGCATTTCTGCAGTGCCTTTGACCTAATGGAACTTTACCCAAAATGCTTCGCAGGAAGAAGAACCAGGGGATTAAAGGCAGAAAGACGCATAATGAAACAATAGGTCCGGAAAGCCTGGTCAAATTAGTAGGTTTATAGAGCACCTTAAAAGGAGGCAAGAGAGGTGGAGAGACTTAGGGAAGGATATTTGGAGTTTATGGCTATTTGTGGAGTGAAGGTACTCAACAACATACATCCCAGCATTGGAGGAACCCAAAATTCTTGAAGGAAAGAAAGGGGATGGGGTTGATAATAAGTGAGCTCACAGAGGGATTTGAGCACAAGAACTGAATTTTAAATTTGAGACATAAAAATGGATATAGTCAGAAACTTTTCACCTGAATAGAAGGGTCAATAACCAGGGGCATAGTCTGAAGGTAAGGAGCAAGATATTTGGAGAGGATTTAAAGAAAAATATTTTCACCCAGAGGGTGGTGGTAATTTGGAAGTCACAGCCTAATAAGGTGGTAGAGGCAAGAACCATCAAGACATTTAAGAATTATTTAGATAAACTCCTGAAACTCCATGGTATACAAGGCTACATGCCAACTGCTGGAACATGCAGTTGGAATGACAGATGTTTGATGGTCAGCACAGACATGATGGACCAAAGGGTCTTTGTCCATGCTATAAAAACTCTCTAACTCCCTAACACTGGTGCACCAGGAACGAGTGTAGATCTGCAAATGCAGCGACACAAGTTAGGTATTGGGCAAAAACTTGAATGAGCTCAAGTTAATGGATGAAGGAAGATGGGAGGCTGGCCAGGAGACAAAGTAGAGGTAACCAAAGCATAAAAGGGTTGTTTTTGTTAATTAGATCTTAGGAAAGATGTATTTCTGAATGTTCTAAGATTAGAGCCTGTACTGTTTGTTTTGCCCTGTGATAAGAGTTTAAATATTTGTCTTTATGAGAACATTGCATGAAGCTGTTCCTGAATCAATGTCACATTGTTGAATGGGCCCATTCTGATCACTGTAGGATATGTGCACTCTGATCTCTATTCTGAACCCGAAGAATTCTTGATACAGCTACAACAGTTTTGTGTAACATGCAAAGTATTAAACTGCTTGCCTGAGCAAAACCATAACTTTGTTTATTATCAACAAAATATGACAATTCCATCAATAAATGAATCACTTACAACTTCTCCAGGGAAGTCAGATTGTCCAAAAGGTTATCATCTATCGAGATAATGCCATTGTATGAAAGATCCCTGGAAGGCAATAAATAGACATTTAAATTTTAACAACCATCCCTGCTTGCTGACTTTCAGTGGCTCCCAGTAATGCAAACTTTCAATATTAAAATTCCCATCTTTGTTTTCAAATCCTTCCATGACATCACTTCCTCCCAAGTCTGTAATATCCTCAAGCCCTACAACCCTCTGGGATATCTGCAACTCTTTAATTTTGGCCTCTTCAACATCCCCATTTTAATTGCTCCACAATTTTAGCTGTACTTCAGCTGTTTGGAACCAGAGGTAGGGAATTGTCTCCCCAGACTTCTCTATTACACTTCTTCCTTTATGACACACTTTATAAATTACCTCTTTAACCAAGGTTTTGGTCATCTGACCAGTATCTTACGTGATCCTGTATGTTTTATAATGCCTCTGGGAAATGCCTTCAGATGTTTTACCACTCTTTAGGTGCTACTTAAACTTAGGTTGGTGTAGGAGGATTCTCATGTACTCCATTTACAGAAAAACAAGGTGATTAAGACCACAAGAAATAGGAACATGAGTACGCCATTCAGCCCCTCAAGCCTGCCTCACCATTCAATAGGATCATGGCTGAAACTTCATTTCCAAACATAAAACATAGGAAGACACAATAGGAGGAATTTTAATCTAACACACTCATTTGGGAGCTGATGGACTCAGTGCAATGCTAGTTTCACACACTACCCCATTTCACTCTGGAGAATAGGACTGAAAAGACTTGTAATTAATGTTCCACCCAATCCTAAGAGATTCTAGCCAGCAAGTTTAGTTAAAATTACTCCCCATGTAATTGTTTAACCTCAGATTTTGGCTCCCCAGGAGCTCCACATGTTTATCTGACATGTAACAGAGCCAGTGAACTATAAAGTTCCCAACGCCAGTCCCAAAGCTCTCCTGAGGCACCTCACTTTAACCAGGGAGGGTTGATAACGTATGCAATTGACATTGACATACTTAAACAAGGATGGCTGGAAATCAGGCAGTGTTTGCCGGCAGGGCTGGGTGGTCATCTCAAGCCCTCCCCAATTTGAAATATTAATATGTGGGTATCAGTAAAGGTGGAAAGACTTCTGTTGCTATAGCACATTTTGCAACTTCGGGATGTCCCGAAGAGGCCAATTAAGTTATTTTTTAAAAAATTCATTCACCATATGTGGGTGTTGTTGGCAAAGCTAAAGTTTATTTCCCATCCGTAGCTGTCCTTGAAATGGCAATGGCGAGCTGCCTTCTTGACAACTGAGTAACTTGCTGGCTTTTAATAGTAAACAACATTGCTGTGCATGTGAAGTCGTTGCAGACTAGGTCAGGTAAGGACAACAAATACTCTTCTCTAAAAGACATCAATGAACCAGATAGCTTTTCTTTTGAAAGGGTTCCAAGGTCAACATTAATGAAACAGCTTTCAAAAGCCATATTTATTGAATTTAAGCACCTCAGCGGTTGTGGTAGGATTTGAACTCATATCATTACTCCAGGCCTCTAGATTAGTAGTCCTGCAACATAAACATCATGCTAATGTTACATCACCACCACAGAATCACTGCTGTAATGCAGGAAACGCGGTACTGAACGGTGGGATCCCACGCACAGCAGTTAGTCACCAAATAACTATCTTTTTAAGGCAGCCAGAAAGCTGCTTTGCTCAGTGTTCAGGCCATGGGACTGATTGGCCTTGATCAATGACCCCACCTTCACCCCAAACCCAAACTGAGGTGACAAGCAGCCGGTGAAGTAGCATCTATTGGAAATGCTGCACGGCAACAAGCGATGCTGCAGTTGAGTTTGTCCCAGCAGTGGTGGGCTGGGGCCTTTCAGTGTTCCTTAATTGGCCACTTAAGGGTCTCAATTGGTGTGGGGTAGGAAGATCAGCCACGGGCCCTACCACCCAAAACTGAATTCTGATGGAGATGGGAAGGCAGCAGGGATTGGGAGCAACACCACACCATGCCCAAGTAAATGCCCATCCCACCTTGAAGCTCTCCTTGTTCAGAAAGAGGGCTGTTTTGATGCAGTTACAGTCTCCCCATCTTTGAGCCAGGAGGCATGGATTCAAGTCCAACCTGATCCAAAAGTGTGTATATATATCACTGAACAGATTGGTTAGAAAATACCCCTACCTCTGGTGAGGGTTCTTATGGCATAGTGGTAGTGTCCCTATCTCTGGGCCAAGAGGCCTGTGT
Organism: Ginglymostoma cirratum; assembly: GCA_024137785.1. Classification (NCBI taxonomy): domain Eukaryota; kingdom Metazoa; phylum Chordata; class Chondrichthyes; order Orectolobiformes; family Ginglymostomatidae; genus Ginglymostoma; species Ginglymostoma cirratum. The sequence goes on along the minus strand of JAHRHZ010000023.1, from coordinate 16,218,091 downwards.
TCAAGTCCCACTTACTACTGAAGTGTATAATAACATCTCTCAATGGATTAATTAGAAAATACCTCCACTTTTGGGGAAGAAGATTCTGACTCAGGTCTCTGGGAGGCAGGGAAAGGTTAAATGCTATTTACTACAGCAGGTTTGTAATATTACTTGTGTTTGTTGTAACAGGAGTGGATCTGATTTCCTACTTTGCGGTAAATCTACTGACACCTCTGTAGCCACAAACTGCATGTGACTATTCTGGACTAATTGAGCAATACAAATTGACTAATTGATAAATGTTCCTTCACCCACTGACCAACAACTTAGCTTAAAGCCATGGAAATTGGCACAAAGAAGAGCAGAAGTTTTATATGAGTCCGTTCTATTCAGTAGATGCTGTTTTAATGGCCATGCTACACCCAACACTCCTTCCTATGAAACTACCACAACAGGTTTGATGGCGATGATGGCATTCTCAACTTTTGCTATTGCTGCCCAGCTTAAACATATGACACTAAAAGAAAATAACCGACAGGAAGAGAAGCAGTTTTTAATCACATTGGTAACAGATGCACCAACCCTCACTGTAAGCAGCAAGTACATGATTCAGTAGTCAGTACCGTCACCTCCAATTCCTTCAGCTATAGATTTATATCCTGCTCCAGAGACTACTGCACAAAATCTAGCCAGATATTTCCAGTACAGTACTGAGGGAATGCTGCATTGGCAGCTTTCTTGTTTTTGTAAACCTGTGCTCTCAGATAAATGGAAAAATGATTTTTTTAAAAAAAAGATCAGGGCAGTTCCCTCTGGCATCTTGCTTTGGATCTAATCTTAAAAATCAACATTAGGTTAAAAAAAAGCATCATCTGGTTTTTATTCATATTAGTAGTTGTGGGATCTTGCTATGTGCAAATATGCTGCCATGTTTTCTACATTACAACAACGTAGATTAATAACCTATGATTGGAATTACTGTCAGCTCACTGGTCAGCCAGTGTTACTGTAGGAAACATTAACCTATCGATATTTGCACAAGCAATGGTAAACATTGGAAAGGTGAAATTGGGAAATAGCCTCTTACAGAGACAAGGTTTGAATCTGAACCTGAGCTACCAATCTCAATTGTAATACCTAAACTGACAAGATTCTGCAGGTGCTCAGGCTCACTATTGTATAACCTTGGGTGGATTTAAGATATCTGTGAAGGAGCCTACGTTATTCTAAGCATGAGTGCTTCTGCTGTCGACTGTTGGGGGTACTCACAATACTGCACATCTTCAGACCCATGACAAACATTCTCCTAGCTACAAGAAGCCTGTACATATATGCAAAGGCAGCGAAGAAAGCTGCAGAAAGAAGCCATGCCTTCTTTGTTCAAACTCAATTGATCATTACCATTACATGAAATTTGCAAATATTAAGCACTATAGCCAACCACTTTGTTTCTATGATGTGGAGATGCTGGTGTTGGGCTGGGGTGGAAAAAGTCAGAAGTCACATGACACCAGGTTATAATCCAACAGATTTATGACAAAGGGGCAGCGCTTCGAAAGCTTGTGATTTTAGATAAACCTATTGGACGATAGCTTAGTGTTGTATGACTTCTGACTTTGTTTCTATAATGCAATGCATCCACATGTGTATGTTGCTTTTTAATCTCTCCCTTCCAAAGTCTGATTATTTTAAGAAATTAAAACAGCAAGCCCAAAATCCATGCTAAAATAATAGACTGGCCACAGTTAGGACAGAAACAAAGTTACTGGCAAAGCTTTCTGTCCCGCAGGCCCGACCAGTCCCCCTCCACTGACACCCTCGTCCACGTCGAACTCGTCCTCACCTTCAACAACTTCTCTTCCAATTCCTCCCACTTCCTACAGACAAAGGGGGTGGCCATGGGTACCCGCATGGGCCCAAGCTATGCCTGCCTCTTTGTAGGTTACGTGGAACAATCCCTCTTCCGTACCTACACAGGTCCTAAACTCCACCTCTTCCTCCGTTACATTGATGACTGTATCGGCACCACCTCGTGCTCCCACGAGGAGCTCGAACAGTTCATCCACTTCACCAACACCTTCCACCCCAACCTTAAGTTCACCTGGACCATCACTGATACCTCTCTCTCCTTCCTGGACCTCTCTGTCTCCATCTCTGGCAACCACTGAGAAACCGATATCCATTTCAAGCCCACCGACTCCCACAACTCTCTAGAATACCTCCTCCCACCCACCTTCCTGCAAAAATGCCATCCCCTATTCCCAATTCCTTCGCCTCTGGCGCATCTGCTCCCAGGATGAGGCATTCCACTCCCGTACATCTCAGATGTCCTCGTTTTTCAAGGACCGTAACTTCCCCCCCCGCAGTGGTCGAGAACACCCTTGACCGTGTCTCCCGCATTTCCCACAACTCATCCCTCACACCATCTCCCCACAATAACAACCAAAACAGAATCCCCCTCATCCTCACGTACCACCCCACCAACCTCCGGATCCAACGCATCATCCTCCGACACTTCCGCCATCTGCAATCCGACCCCACCACCAAAGACACTTTTCCCTCCCCACCCTTATCTGCTTTCCGGAGGGACCACTCTCTCCGGGACTTCCTTGTCTGCTCCACACTCCCCTCCATCCCCACCACACCGGGCACTTTTCCCTGCAACCGCGGGAAGTGCTGCACCTGCATCTGCACCTCCCCCCTCACCCCAGGCCCCAAGAAGACTTTCCACATCAAGCAGATTTTCACCTGCACATCTGCTAATGTGGAATACTATATCTGCTGTTCCCGTTGTGGCCTCCGCTACATCAGGGAAACCAAACGGAGGCTTGGGGACCGCCTTGCAGAACACCTACGCTCGGTTCGCACTAAACAACTGCACCTCCCAGTCGCGAACCATTTCAACTCCCTCTCCCATTCCTCAGACAACATGTCCATCCTGGGCCTCCTGCAGTGCCACAACGATGCCACCCGCAGGTTGCAGGAACAGCACCTCATATTCCGCTTGGGAACCCTGCAGCCCAATGGTGTCAATGTGGACTTCACAAGCTTCAAAATCTCCCCTCCCCCTGCCGCATCCCAAAACTAGCCCAGCTCGTTCCTACCTCCCTAACCTGTCCTTCCTCCTACCTATCCCCTCCTCCCACCTCAAGCCCCACCCCCATCTCCTACCTACTAACCTCATCCCGCTCCCTTGACCTGTCGGTCCTCCCTGGACTGACCTATCTCCTCCCTAACTCCCCACCTACACTCATCTTTACTGGCTCCATACACGCCCCTTTGACCTGTCTGTCTCCTCTCCACCTACCTTCTCCTCTACCCATCTTCTATCTGCCTCCCCCTCTCTCCCTATTTATTTCAGAATCCCCTTCCCCTCCCCATTTCTGTAGAAGGGTCTAGGCCCGAAACGTCAGCCTTCCTGCTCCTCTGATGCTGCTTGGCCTGCTGTGTTCATCCAGCTCTACACCTTGTTATCTCTTACTGGAAAAGCTTGTCAGGTCTGGCAGCATTTGTGAAGGTAAAAACTGAGTTCAGTTCTGAGGAAGGGCCACTGGACCTGGAACGTTAATTCTGTTTTTTCCTTCACGGATGGCGCCAGACTTGATGAGCTTTTCCAGTAACTTTGATTTTGTTCCTGGTTTACAGCATCTGCAGTTCTGTTGATTTTTATTTGGCCACAGTTAGACACAGACTATCCAGTCTGAAATCTTACTCTCAATCTAGCTAACTGTTGGTCTACTATCCCATGCAGTAAAAGTCACATCCAACTATCGACATAACGATCAAACTGCTGCATACAGTATACTGGACTTGAAACATTGACTGTTTCTCTTCCCACTGATGCAGCCAGACCTTCTGAGTTTCTCCAGCAGTCTACATTTGTTTCAGATTTCCAGTATCTGCAGTATTTTGCTTTTATTGTTATGCTATTTATATCAGCTCTAATCATGTAGGGTCTGAATGGTTATGTTCCCCATTCTTTATTTAAGCAAGCATTTCAAGCTGCATATATTAAAAGCTCATGCCTAGACAAAGTACAGCACATGATTGATATGGTTGTCATCTTTGAATACATTAGCAAACAATTAAACGGAATGCATCCGTAACTCATGTTTTAAGCACCTGGGTTCATCATTACTTGTGTATAGCATAATAAGGGAACCTTGCTTTGTTCCTTAATTGACAAACACCTTTTTGGAAATGGATGGGTTAAACAACTTTTATTTCAGAAGCTACTGTCTGATATTAAGTGTGAAGACACTGTTGACTAACAATCAAATTCAGCCAAGTCTGAAATAGGAAAATTATCCAATTCACTGATCTGCAGTTTTGACACTGTTCTGAAATTTTTTTTCACAACTTTAGGAGGGGTAGAGAGAGAGAGGGGAAAAGCCAGGCCTGAATCAAACAAAGTCTGTCGAAGAAAGAAGCTGAATTCACATCGCCTTTGATTCCAGGCCAGGATTTGTATTGAACCCCTGAACGGCCAACAAAAAGGTTATGCAGGACCAAATGTATGTTTAACTGACTTCCACTCCAGATGATTAATCTCAACTCCAGTGATGGCTCAGCCAGTTTATCCAGGCAGAAGCTGAGAAAGATCTAATACAAAGCAAATATCCCAATACTGTTATGTATAAAAGTGATTAATTTATTTTCATGGGATGTGTGTTCCCAGGACGAGCAATAGGGTGCAGCCATTTATTATTTTAAAGGTAAAGCTGTGTCTAATAACATCCCCAAAAGTTTCCCATTGCAAATGCAGAAGGTTCTGCACATGCACAGTTAGTGAAGTGCTCTGCTAGTAAAAAACTTGGTGGCACCCAAATAGGCATAATAAATATGAATGAACAGGATGCAATGACATCATGGGCAGTACTGGAGGGGTATTGCAAATGTATACCTTGCACATGCCTGCAGAGAGCATTTTTGAGGGTGTCAGCAGACTGAGCAACATTGGCAACTATTTTGTGCACAGCAGGATCCCACAAGCAGCAATGAAGATGGGTGATTAGTTTTCTCGATGATTTTCTCTGCTATTGGACTAGGCAAATAGATCTTCTAATATCTCAACCAGAGGATGTCACATTCACCAAGGCACATGGGAAATACTCAAAGCTTTTTGATTTTGATTAATAATTGGATTTATTGTGGATTTACTGCACAGTTTTCTGGCAAAAAATAAACTAGTGTTAAAAATCATAATGTGTTTCTTTCATGTGAAGAAATCCCCAGTTTTAAAAGTTTATTATTTTTGTTATTGTGTGTTCAGTTCCCGGACCTGTGTTCTTGTCATCACTGTGCAAATGATGGGTCTGAGATGACAAGGGCTCTCTGTTTTCACTCCCTACCACACCTTTACGGAAACCTATTGTTGTACTCCCCAGCGTCCAGTCCAATATTTATCTCCAGCCAATATCACAAAAATAGATGTAGTAGTATATCGCGAAGATATTTGCACATTTCATCATTTTGCCCTCTCTTATGGGGAGGTGAAAATAACGTTTCAAAGCAGAGTCTTATTGGACTCAAAACATTAACTCTGTTTCTGTATCCGTAGGTGTTGCCGGACCTGCTGAGATTCTCCTGTACTTTGTTTTTATTTCAGCTCACTGGCATCAATAGTATTTTGTTTTTACTCAAAGCACGGAAATAGACCCTTCAGTCCACCAGTCCATGCTGAACATAATCCCAAACTAAACTAGTTTCACCTACCTGCTCCTGGCCCATATCCCTTCAAACTTTTCTATTCATGTACTTATCTAAATGTCTTTAAAATTTGTAACTGTGTCTGCATCCACCACTTCCTCAGGAACCACCCACTGTGTAAAAAATTTGCCCCTCATATCTTTTTTAAATCTCTCTCCTCTCACTTCAAAAATATGTCCCCAGTCTTGAAATCCCCCATACTAAGGAAAAGACACCTCCTACTAACCATATCTATACCCCTTATGATTTTACAAACCTCTATAAGGTCACCTCTCAACCTTCTACCCTCCAGTGAAAAACGTCCCAGCCTATCCAGTCTTTCTTTATAACTCAAACCTTCCATGCCCGGCAACATCCTGGAAAATCTCTTCTGAACCCTCTCTAGATTAATAGCATCCTTCCTATAACTGGGTGACCAGAACTGGATACAGTACTCCAGAAGAGGCCTCATCAACATCCTGTACGATCTCAACATGACTTCCCAACTCCTATACTCAAAGGACTTTTACTGTTGTGAAAATAAAGTCAGTCAGTAATTACAGTCTATGTGGAGCTCAGACCTTAGTGCAGTACAGCTGATCTACTCACGTATTTGGCTTACTGTGAGTTAACTGCACCATCCCCTACATTACAACAGCGACTACACATTAATTGGCTTGAAAGAACTATGGGCTGTCCTGAGGTGGTGGACAGTGCAATCTTTCCTGGCATCCAATGATACACAAGCATTCTATATGACTGAGATAGTAGGAACTGCCGCTGCTGGAGAATCTGAGATAAAACGTTGTGGAGCTGGATGAACACAGCAGGCCGAGCAGCATCAGAGGAGCAGGAAAGCTGACGTTTCGGGTCGAGACCCTTCTTCATCCCATTCTATATGACTGGTTGTTTTGCCAAAATAGATTTTTCAGTGAGTGATAAAGGAAAATAACAGGTAGCAACATTTTATTGGCAACAAACATGGAAAGGCTTTTGATTTCTTTCAGAATTGGAATATTGCCATTTTTAGTCATGGGGTGGAATTTAATGTCTTTTCCTGAGGTGAGTATGAACATGGGAGGGCATTAAGTTGAGTGTAGATGGAACAAAAAGCAAACCCCGCTCCCAAGAGTGAGATGCTTCACTGTCAGGCATTCCATGCCTGATTTAGGGACCAAATGTTGGGCCCAGAAGGAAAGGCCTGTAAAACTTGTGAATGATGTGCAGAGATCTAACTTGTTTTGTGTAGCTCAGACTAATACTCCAGTATGTTTGCTTCCCAGGATTACTGGTTTCTCACTTTTTTTTTTCTGGTGGCGTCACCACTACTGACAGGCAGTTCCTAACCCCCTACTGCTCAACTAGCCAGAAAATGTCTCCCTGTGACCCCCATCCTGCCCTCACTCACCTATGGCTTGGCACAGATGACTCTGAGACTCAGCTGGGTTCATTGCCACCTGTTCCCCATTGGCACTGACAGAAGTGAGCAGCTGCAAATTGATATTTAGCACTGTGGCCATTGACCCTGGGAAGGACTCACCTTTGGTCATTTCAATTGGCATTAGACTCCTGTTTCCTGTATTAAATTCCACTCATCATCTAATATTAGATTATTTCTGACAATACTGAAAGGAAACCAAGCGAGTCATGTGCTAAGTGGCTTGACCCTGCAACACCATTTTTGGACAAAAATTGACAATTTGTGTCACCCAACACAATGTTACCTGCACATCTGCACCTTCCTGCAAGAGTTCCTGAAAGGTTGGTTTAAGTGGAAATTCTGATTGTTTCCCTTTCACTTGGATTTTATTTTTCTTTTTGTCCCAATTAATATTAACTTAGAGAATTTCCTGTGTGGGACAACTGAACCATTTTGGAACTATGACTATTATTGTTTGGACTGTGTGTGGTACAAACACTAGATTGTGGCTCTCCTAATCCCAGCCTCTTGCCTGTTTTTGATTTACATCTCTCCACCATCAGTAGCAATGCCTTCAGCTGCCTGGGTTCTAGAATTCCCTCCCTAAATTTTCACTCTTCTCCTCTGAGACACTTCTTAAAGCCTACCTCTTTGGCCAAAATTTTGGGACTTATCTTAATATTTATTCAGGTGTCTCAAGATCCAATTTTTGCATGATCGCACCCCTGAGAAGTGTATCGAATAATTATTTTATTTTACAGGCTCTACATAAATGGAAGTTGTTTCTGTAAAATTGAGGGATTAGCTGAACGGACCTGAGCTGATTTGAGAGTGTCCGTTCCCAACATTTTGTGACTTAGTATCAGACTTTGCAAATATTGACTTGAAAGAGGATTGATTGTGTTGTGTGTTTGTTTTAGTACAGTACTGGAACAGATGCCTTTTGTATCTCTTTCCTGCTTGTCAAGTCGCCTGGTTACAAAGTAAATGTCCTGGCTCCTACTTAACCAACCTCATTGTATTTTTTGATATCGAACAGGTTTGTACTGAGTGAGGTTGCAGTCCACAGATGAACAGTGGGTGGTTATTGATAAGGTTGTGTCTTACATGACCAACGAGTGAGAGACAATCTGCCGTTATTTCCATACTACAACTGCGTGTGATTCTCTTACGTCTCTTGCTCAGTCATGGAATGTTAAGCCTTTTCCAAGGTAGCACTGCTGCCTCACAGCACCAGGGACCTGGGTTCGATTCCAGGCTTGGGCAACTGTCTGTGTGGAGTTTGGACATTCTCCCCGTGTCTACGCGGGTTTCCTCTAGGTGCTCCGGTTTCCTACCACAGTCCAAAGATGTGCGGGTTAGGTAGATTAACCCTGGTGGCTGGGGAGTTACTGGGATAGACTATGGGAGGGACGCTCTTCGGAATTTTGGTGCGAACCCATTGGGCTGATTGGGCTCTTTCCACACTGCAGGAATCCTATTCTGTTCTATTCTGCAATTTGACTAAGAAAAGCCAACACCAGGAAGGCTGTGTTAGCTCTGACTCAGTGGGCAGCACTCTCTCTATCCACGGACCTACCAGTTCAAGTCCTTTGTCTAATCTAGGATGATATGCGCAGATTGTTTAGGGGAGGAGATTTTCGACTGGTCTCCAGTATGGATGTAAAAATAATCAGCCACAAGCTTAGTGAATGGTGGAGTAAGCGCAAGGGGTCAAATGGTCTATTGCTGCCCCATGGCACTATTTTAAACAAGAGAAAGGCTAGTATGTATACCTCAACCAACATTACTAAAAATACACTGTCTGATCATTGTGGCTGTTTGTCAGAGCTCCCTACGTGCTAATTGGCTGTTGCAACAGTCATCACATTTAATTGACTGCAATGCTACAAGGTGGCAGCTCACCCGCACTTTAGTAATTGTAATTTATTGTTACATGTATTTATAAAAATACTGTAAAATGTGTATAAGCTGCCATAAGCCAACACCATTTTAATTACATGCATTACAAAAGAAATAAATCATACAAAGTTAGGACAAGTTATTTTCATGTTATTGGGGATGGACAATGAATGCTGGCCAGGCTGGCGACGTCCTCATCCCATGAATGAATAACAACATGTGGCATTGGGATGTCCACAGGTCACGAAAGTTGCTGGATAAATGCAAGTCTGTTTATGTTGTTGGAGTCATTACCATCGAGCTCTGTTGCAAAATGGAGAAATTAAATAATGCCAGACGAGGAAAGAAAGGGGATGCGTACCATTCTCTCTGTCAGATTATCAAACTCAAGCAATGCCGCTGTGAGTTTGTGGTTCGGTCCTAACACAAATCATTTTGACCCATTTGCATGCCTGGCATAAAAGCAAAGAGGACTTGGCAAACATTTTTTCCAAGACCCATCAATAGTGGAAGCAAACTCGTGACCCTTCTACCAGTCAACACTCCACTTATCCCTCCTATCTGTATCATGGAATTTGAATGCCATGCAGTGTTGACATATCTAATTCTTCCTTGAAATAAAGTAGCCGAAAAATAGTTTCTTGGTTCCAGCTGTGCTGCATTACCACATCTGGTACAAAGCTTACAAACTGGCCTCCATCAGCAAACACCTGCAACAATATCCCTAGACCATGAATTGCCCCCAGAGGGGGCACTGCACAGAGTCTGTACTGTTGAATTCCCGACGCCTTTCATGTTCTGGCTGACTGCTGGACTTTTATGAATATTAATGTCTGCTTCATGCTCAAGATATAAATTATATACTTTCTTTTATTGAAAGTGGGAGCCAATAGGTGAGGCCCTGACAGTGAAGCCACAGAAAGTATGAGGCAGAGTGTCTGCCAAAAATTAGGTCATTTTTTAAAATCAGTTTCCACGGGTTTCATCCAAAATTTTTGAAAGTGGAAGGGAAACAAGGGAAAATTGCCAAGAATTAAACCTTCCCTGTATTATATATACCATGTCATTTCTGAATACAGCCAGAGGATTCATGGTAATGTGCTTAGTTCTCTTTCAATTACTACATGTAAAAAAGTTCATCCTTTCCTCTTTTTCCAATTGTCTCTACAGCATTTCATTTTTATTAAGCTCCTGCTTTCGCCTGTTTAACATTTCTGCTGTGCTGTAAATTGGCTGTTGAAAGCTATACAATTGTCCATTGATGTTGGCCATGAATGATCCAATGGATTACGTCTTCACCTCTGTGTCAGAAGGTTCTGCTTCAGAGACCTGAGCCCAAAAGCCAGGCTCACTCTCCCATTACAGAACTGAGGGAGAGGAGCATGACTGGAGGTGTCATCACTTGCATGAGATGTGAAACAAGCTTCCCTCTCAGGTTGATGTTAAAGATCCCCTAAGAGACAGATTAGGGAAGTTCTCCCTGGCGAACTGGCCTACATTTATCCCTCAATTAATGCCACTATAAGAACCTTATGTAGTCATTTTCACATTTGCAGTTCAGAGAACTGTGCTGGGTGTAGATTGACTATAATGTAATATATTACATTACAACTTCAAAATATCCCTGCAGTTGCAAAATGCCTTAGGATTTCCTGTGCTTGTGCAAGATGCTATAAAAATACAAGTCCTTTCATCTATTTCCTTCAAAGCTTGTTTCAGTTTCTTCTCTTGGCAGCTTTGTTTCAGCTTAAACTCTGGCATTCCTCTCGTCAACATCACCATCTCTCCACGCTTCAATAAGACTCTCTGATTAGGGTCCTGGGGACACTTTACCATGTCAAAAGTAAAATATGAATGCAGGCTGTAATTATAGTCAATAATCTTTCATGGTTGCATTCTCCTCCATTGGGACAGTGTATGCATAACAGGTAAGATCCATCTTCTAAACATGAATGCAACACTAAATAGAGGGCTCCTTCTCCCATCTGAACCTCATCTCAAACCATTGATCCTATTCTTTAAACTTTGGATACAGACGGTTAATTTTGAATTCAGTGCCACATACATATGGTTTGCAGACGTCAAGGGAGGTTAGAGAAAGATGGATGTGTTCCTGCTGATCAACCATCGATGGACTTTAATAGCGAATGCTTCAGTTTACCAAGGCTGTACTGCTGTGCTGTTTTCCGTTGTTGTTGTGGCAATAAATCTCTAGGTGGTAACTTTGTGCAATCAGGTGGATAATGAAAACAGTGGGGAGATGGTCCAACACTCCATTAGCATTCAGTCCTGAGTTTCTGATGCTACAGGAAAACAAGTTGGTGCTCCATTCAATTATGTTCTTAACCACCCAGGAATTGAACTTTGACTGTTATCACAAAGCTTAGCGGTATCTTTCATGGACCATAGCACTCCGAAATAAAGGATGAAATGGTGTTTATCTGCCATTACTTTTCAGCGCTGTGCAGGATTCTTCTTGAAAGTACAGCAATAAAAGATTAGGGATTAAACATAATTAATCATCTCAGGGTTGAAACAATGCAAAGGTTCAGCGTAAACAGTACAAAACTAATCCATTCGTCAATTGTTAAATGGAATACAGTTCAGAAGATACGAAAGATACGAAAATATTTGCAGGATCGACAAACAAACACTTTATAAATGTTGTATTTAACTTCTAATCAGAAGGAAGTGGTAATGTGGCGGTATTGTCACTGGACAACCACTCCAGAGGCTAAAAATGCTCTAGGGACATGCGTTTAAATCCCAACATGGGAGGATAAAACGAATCAAAATCCCAAATTATTTTTAAAGAAGAGTCTAATGGCAGCCATAAAACAATTGGTGATCATATGAAAGCCCATTTGGTCTTTTGGGGAAGGAAATCTGCCATCTTCACATGGCCTGGTCTACTTGTGACTCCAGACCTACAACAAAGTGGTTGGCTCTGAAACATCCTAGTAAGTCACTCAGTTGTATCTAACTATTACTAAGTCTGATATAGCAATGAAATCAGACTGACTAACTGGTGTTAACCAAAGCAATGGAAAAGACAGCACCAAATACAGCCCTGTGTACATTACAAAGTCCTCCTTACTTACATCTGGGGACCTGTGCCAAAATTGAGAGTGCCCTCTTTAGTCAAACAATGGCCTGACATAGTCAAATCCCACAATGTCCCAGACAACCCCATCACCATCCTTGGGTATTTCTTGTCCCACAGACTGGACAGACCTGCCAGAGATAGCAGAACAGGGTGTACAGTTCCCCAGGAATGCTCAACAATGACTCCAGACCCCATGCAGTCTCATGGAATCAATGCAAATGTGAGCAAGGAATATTCCTGCTGATTAAACTCTCAACTCCCAACATGCCCCACCCCAAACCCCACCTCAAGCTGATGAATGAGTTCTTCAGTTCTTCTCCATGTTGAAAATCATCTGGAGACAGCCAAGGGCACAGAATGTACAATATCCATTACCAAGACTGGTTTGGCAACACCACCAAGCTGGCTGAGTCCTAAAGTAAATAGACACCTACTGGATCTGTAGCAGGTGGTGATGGAATCAGCAAGAAGGAAAAGCCTACTTTACCTTATCCTCACCAAACTACCTATTTTGCACGTGCATCCATCCATGACAGTACCAGCAGAGGGAACAACCACATTGTCCTTGTAGCTGATGATATCCCACCATTGTATTGAGGATACCCTCCATTATGATGTGTCACTCTACTACTGTGTAGAATGGGATAGATTTTGAACAGAGTTGCGACTCAAGGGAAGGGAGAGAAGCATAACCCCAACATGGATCATTAAACCGAATGACCTGTTGCTTCAATTTTGTAAATTCTACATAATCTTTATGTTGCTCTGGGGTCATGTGGATAATTTCTAACTTTACTAATACACACCAAAACAAATGCAGACACTATTATGCATGTAACACCAAATGGACAATAACTATCATCAGTATAGAATTACTGTAAAGTTACAATGTTATATCTTCAGTAGAAAATCCAATTTGGTGTCTTTCAACTGTTCTTTAAATCAGATTCCACACATTATAGAATTATTTTTATAACTTTTGTACAGTTCTGTGATCATACAACTCCTCCTGTTGTTCATTTCAAATGTATCCAATCTTATACATATTTCCTTCCAATCCAACAATGGACTAAACATGTTTGAGATAACATAGTGTTAACAAGATGACACTTGCTGAATTACAGAATCAGAGCGTCATAAAGGAATATAGCATGAAAGAAGGCCAGTTGGCCTATCAGCTTGCAACTGCAAAGAGTAATCCCGTTGTTTCCACTTATCCACTCTTTCCCAATATCCCTAAAAGTTTTCCAGTTTTAAGTGCATATTCAATTTCCTTTTGAAGGCTAGTATAAAATCAGTTTCACCTGTCTCATTTATTGCGCTCCAAATTCTAATCATTGAAAATAAGGATGTATTTTCTCAAGTCAATTCTTTTCCTTTTTGCCATTCACCTTAAATCTATGCATAATGATTATCAACGCTTCGGTTATTAGAAACAGTTACCCTATCGAAATGCTTCATGATTATAAACGTCTCTATCAAATCTCCCCTTCACCTCCTCGGCTGTAAGGAAAAGACTCAAACTTCTACAGCCAATCCACACAACTGTAACCCTTCACGTCTGGAACTGTTCTAGTTAATCTCTTCTATATCCTGTTCAAAGCCTTCTTGATCTTCATTAAATGCGGTGCCTACAATATGACAGAATGCAACTACCAATGCATCTGAAGTCCTAACTTCTGAATACCTCTCTCCATCTCTGGATTAGGTTTCAATTTAGTGCCTATATCAAAATAATTTGGAGCCAAGTCTGCTGGAATGGATTAGGTTTCTGACCAGAATCTTCACTCTCTGTCAAACTCAATTATGCTTTTGACCTTACTGTAACATTCAGTTGTTGACCTCTCTCTCAAGATTTTCCTAGGTCTGCAATTGGAATTGAAGTTTGGCAGCAGTTCTATTGGGAAACTCTAATCTCTGCAACACCCATGAGGCAACACCACTGGTTTCATTGGACCTTTGCTACTCCAAGATCAGGATTCATTTTGACATTTCCAGCAAGGAACCAGTTTGGTTCCAGTACTACTGACATTATTGGTCTTATTCTATCTGAAATTCATTCACTTACAATATTAAAAAGAATAATGCAATCCTTATGGTGACTGACACACAATGAAAGTAGAAAATCATAACATTACTGTTCTGCCAAAGTGGGAGATCTTCATAGCAGGGGATGGTACTGATGTTGATACAAAGTGTCCATTCATGGTTAAGGTTATGCATCAAACAGGCCAAAATTCTTTAGGTAGATATTGGAGCAGTTGTGTACTCACCCAATTTTTAGCATTGTTGGATCAAATACATAAATCAGACCTTCCCATCGCTGTAACTTCCTCTAGTCCCACAACCCTCTGAGATCTCTGTACTCATCTAATACTGGCCTTTGGTGCATCCCTGATGCCCATTGCTCCATCGCTGACTGATGTGACGTAAGTTGCCTAGGCATTAGCTCTGGAGTTCCTTCTCCAGACCTCTCCTTTCTCTTTAGGATTCTCTTTGACACAACTCTTTGAATAAGAATTGAGTGACCAGTCCTAATGTTTTGCTAAGTGGCCGAGCATCAAATTTTGTCAGATAAAACATTCTGTGAAGCAGTTTGGTTTTAAATATTAAAGGCACTAGATAAATATAAGTTGTAGATGGGGAAAAAATCCCTTCCAGCTGCTCACAGAAATTTTGGATGCCCTCTACACTTTATCTATGTCTGCTGTATCAACTCCTTTTATAACACTAAAGTCTATTAAGTCACACCTGAACTGTTTCTATAGAAAAAAGTCCCAGCTTGTTCAATCTTTCTTGATAGTTATAACCTCTTGGTTCTGGTATTTGTACATATCTATGTAGGATGTTCTGACTAAGGCCAATTTCACTCAATTTTTAAAGTTAACCCATGAAAGATATTCTCTACCCGAAACTAATGTTCCCCAGACAAAGAAAGATGCCTGATACAGATACAGCAGCAAATCAATCAGTACATTTATTGTTTTGGTCATGGGACAGGACAAATCGCCAGACTGATCAGCACCCAATCAACCACCTGAAACATTCACTTCCACTATCACCCATGGCACAATAGCAACAATCTACAAATGCATTGCAGAAATTCACCAAGTTTCGTTCAATAGTACATTCCAAATCCATGACCTCTACCACTAAAACAGGACAAGGGCAACAGACAGAAAAGTACACTCTGGCTTCACAATACCCTCCATGTCACATTCCTTCATTGTCACTGGTTCAAAATCCTGGAACTCCCTACCTAACAGCATAGTGGGAGTACCTATACCCCAAGGAATACAGTGGTTCAAGAAGGCACCTTTTCTGGGACTATTAAGGATGGGCAATAAATCCTGGGCTTGACACTCCTATTCCATGAACAGTTTATTTTAAATCATAGATAAAAGGTACTGCAGATGCTGGAGAATCCGAGATAACAAGCATGGGGCTGGATGAACACAGCAGGTCAAGCAGCATCATAGGAGCAGGAAAACTTGACGTTTCGGGCCTAAACCCTTCATCAGAAATGGGGGAGGGGAAGAGGCTTCTGAAATAAATAGGGAGAGAGGGGGAGGCGGATAGAGGATGGATAGAGGAGAGGATAGGTGGAGAGGAGGCAGACA
>JAHRHZ010000023.1:16184528-16201808 GCA_024137785.1 Ginglymostoma cirratum | reverse complement strand
CCTTGACCTGTCCGTCCTCCCTGGACTGACCTATCTCCTCCCCACCCTCCTACCTACACTCACCTTTACTGGCTCCATCCCCGCCTCTTCGACTTGTCTGCCTCCTCTGCACCTATCCTCTCCTCTATCCATCCTCTATCCGCCTCCCCCTCTCTCCCTATTTATTTCAGAACCCTCTTCCCCTCCCCCATTTCTGATGAAGGGTCTAGGCCCAAAACGTCAAGTTTTCCTGTTCCTATGATGCTGCTTGACCTGCTGTGTTCATCCAGCCCCATGCTTGTTATTTTAAATCATGTTTGCTTAGTAACACTCAACGATATTTCTAAAGAAGGGTCACTTAACCAGAAATATTATCTAATCTCTCGACAGATTCTGACAGACCTGCTGAGTTTCTCCAGCTATTTCTGTTTTTTTTTGAGATTTGCAGCATCCACAGTTTATTTTTAGAAAGAGTTGTTGTGAGCTAGAATGGCTGCGGGAATCTCGGAAATTAATTCAACAGTAACATTCAAAAGTGAACTGTTTAAATGCTTGAATGTGGTAAAAGTTGTAGAATGATGGGGATAAAGGGGTGGTGAATGTTTGGTGATGTTAATTGGTCCATTCTTTCATAAAGTGGACACATGCACACAGGGTTGAATGGCTTCACTCAGTGCTGTATGATTCTAGGAAACCTTCCTTAAGAGAGTGCCAAAAGGATGAAATATGAGGCAACTTCTGGAATTCATTTCTGCCACTTAAGGTTGCATTATTTTTAATGGGTTCCTTTTAAGTCATTTTATTGGTAGGGTTATTATAATGCAGGATTTTAAATACAGAAAGAGAGTGAGGGGTGGCAGGATGTGTGGCACTAGTCAGAAGTTAACCCCGCTACTGTACTTCCAGCCTGGGAACTCTTAATTGAAAAGCCTGTTAGTAGAACCACAAGGATCCTGCATCCAGAAAGGCTTTGGAAGAATAAACCATATAGTTCAAAAAGCAAATCCATCTGCTAGACATCTAAGGAAAGCTCACACACTAATCATAATCCATCAACATCCGTCAGCATGTTCCTTGTGTAGTGGGAGGGTACAGACATAATAAACTGTTGAGAATTCTGCCAATCATGTTTCTTGTAACAAGATGTTTGGGGAGAATGGTAGCTATTACAGCAGGTACATCTTCATTTAATTACATCGAATTTACAGCAGAGAAACAGATTATTTGGACCACTGGACAAACTTGGTGTTTGCACTCCACATGAGCTTCCTACCACTACGTCTTTATTTCACCAAATAGCTTTCTATTCCTTTCTCCCTGACGTGCTTATATAACTTCCCCTTAAATACATCTGTGTGATATTCCTCAATTGTTTCGTCTAGTAATGGGTTTCACATTCTCACCACTCTCTGATTAAAGAAGTTTCTTCTAAGTTCCCTTTGGATTTATAGCTTATAATAATGGCTCCAAGCTCTTTTTTGGCCTCGCAATAAAATCATCTTCTCTATGTCTACATTGCCAAACTCCTTCATAATGTTGAAGAACCTTGAACATGCCAACCTTCTACCTTGCCTTTACTAGACAAATGAGTTCCCTCTCCTAGTTCTATTGAATGATTACATTTATTGTAGTATATGCATAATAAGCAATCCCTATGTGCTCTCCTGGTTGGGAAAACAAGCAAATGTATCATAAAATTGTACAAACCAAGCAAGACTGACTAGTATATCATAAAGGTGTACAAGCTGAAGCTAACAACATCACATTCAGAAGTAAATGCAAACTTATCAGCTACTCAGTTCTATCTTGGAATGGTAGGAACAGATCTGAGTTAGTCTACAATTAAACAAAGGGAAGTCTCAAATTGGCTTGAGTCCAGTCCAATTTAGATTGGGATACATTTCAGATGGATTATCTCATTCCAAGAATGGCACAGTTCAAGGGAAAGAAAGAAAGGGAATTATATGCACCAAAAAAGTTTTCTCTGTACAAATGCTATGTCATATCAAGATTTTAGTAACACCAGCAATGGAGAGTGGGACAAGTCCCAGGATGACCAAGAAATAAGGCTGTTTAGAGTTTAAGCCATGCAACTATTCCCAAGAAATCAGTCATCTTACAATCAACTGATCATTTTTACAATGCGATGAGGAAATGTTTGATGAAAGACAGCCTCAAATTTTCAGGAAACATTTCTTTCTTATATAATGGAATTGAAAAACAGGAAATGATTTCACCCTTTTTTTTGGCAGTCACATACTGAGTTATTTCTCAGGGTGCAAGGGTTACTGATCTATCCTTCGTTGATGTCAATTAGCTGTCAGCATCAAAAACATTTTCTCACACAAACCAAACTCTTCAGCCAATTGCAATTTAATCCAGAGTTATGATGAATTCAACTAAATATACAACAAGTAGCCATCTGATTGTGATCTCCTGCACATACAAAAACAGCTGGGAAGGTTTATGAGATTAAAATATGATTTTTTTATTCCATCATGGAATGTAAGCAGTGCTGACTCTGCCAGCATTTATTTCCCATTCCTAATTGCCCTTGAAAACGTGGTACTGAGCTGCATTTTTGAAACGTTAAGAGATCTGTTCAGCAACTTCAGTATTTTTCGTTCAGTTAGAACCAGGGGAAGTTATAATGAAGACCAAAGAAGTGGCTGGCCAACTTTCATCTGTCTTCGCACAGGACACAAACAATGTCCCAAATCTGTTGGGGAACACAGGGTCTACTGACAGGGAGGAACTAAAGGAAATCAGTATTAGTAGGGAAATTGATGGGATTGATAAATCCCCATGGACCAATAATTTATATTCCAGTGTACTTGAAGGAAGTCAGCCTAGAAACGGTGAGTGCACTGATAGTCATCTTTCAAGATTCTATAAACTCAGGAACAGTGCTCATGGATTGAAGGGGCGCTAATGGAACCGCCACTATTTTTAAAGGAGGAAGAGAAAAAATGGAATTACAGGCTCGTTAACATGACATTGGTAGGGGAAATGCTACAGTCCATTATATAAAAAAACGACAAGAACTTCAAAAACAGTGACATGACTGGATAAACTCAGCATGCATTTATGGAAGGGAAATCATGCTTGACAAATCTACTGTAATTTTTGAGGATATAGAGTCGATAAGGGGGAGTCAGTGGATGTGGTTTAATTGTACTTTCAGAAAGCTTTCAATGAGGTCCCACAGATGAGATTAGCTTGTAAAATTAAAGTGCAAGGTGTTGGGGATAGTGTACTGTTATGGATATAGAATTGGTTGGCAGACAGGAAACAGAGAGTCAGAATAAACTGGTCTTTTGAGTGTCAGGCAGTGCTTGGACCCCAGCCATTCACTGTGTATATTAATGATTTAGATTAGGGAACTAAATGTAATCTGTCCAAGTTTGTGGATGACACCTAGCTGGCTGAGAGAGTGAGCTGTGAGGAGGAGGCAGAGATTCTTCAGTGTGATTTGGACAAGTTGAATGAGTGGGCAAATGCAAGGCAAATGAAGTATAATGTGGATAATTGTGAGGTTATCAAATTTGGTCACAAAAAAAGGGAGGAATATTATTTTATGCATGGTGATAGATTGGGAAATGGGGAGGTGTAAAGAGACCTGGGTGCCCTTGTACACTAGTCGCTAAAAGTAAACATGCAGATGCAGCAGGAGATGAAGATGGCAAGTGGTATGTTGGCTTTCATAGCAAGAGGGTTCACATACAAGGGCAGGCATGTCTGGTTGCAATTGTACAGGACCTTGGTGAGACCACACCTGGGGTCGTGGTGTGCAGTTTTGGTCTCCTCTGAGGAAGGATATTCTTTCTGGCTACGGAGGGTCAGCAACAAAGATCTACAAGACTGACCTCTGGGATGGCAAGGCTGATGTATGAAGAGAAATTGGTATGTACATGAATGATGAGGATTCTCAGAGAAATGTACAAAATTCTAACAGGACGAGACATGGTAGAAGCAGGAAGCATGTTCCTGATGACTGGGGAGTCCAGAACTAGGGATGACAGTTTGATGATGCACGGTGGACCATTTAGGACTAAGATGAAGAGAAATTTCTTTGCCCAGAGAGTGATGGGCCTATAGAATTTTCTGTCACAGATAACTGTTGAGGCCAGAACATGGAAATTTTTCATGAAGGAATTAAGGTAAAAGGGTTCAAAGGCTATGGGGAGAAAGTCATATTAAGGTACTAAGTTGGATGATTAGCCATGATCATATTAATTGGCTGATAGGCGTGAAGGGTCAAATGGCTTAGTCCTGTTCCTATTTTCTATGTTTTTGTATGCTTGAACCAGTAATGTTGAAAGAACGTCAATCCAAGTCAGGATGATGTTTGGCCTGAATGAGAACTTAGAGGAGGTGGTACTCCCAAGAGTCTGCTGCCCTCGTTCTTTTGGAGATAGAGATCTCAGACTTTGAGGTTTCTGTGGAAGGAACCCTGGTGAGTTTCTACAATGCATCTTGTACACACTGCTGCCAGCTTAGTTCAGTGGTGGAGGGACTGAGGTTGAAAGCGGTGGCCAGGGTGCTCCCCAAACTAGTTGATTGGTCTTGGATCATGTTGAGCCTCTGAATGTTATTGGAGCTGCATTCATCCAGCCAAATGGATAGTATTCTTTCACACTATTGACTTAGGAGTCCAGAGGTGAGTTATTCACCATAGAATTCCCAGTCTCTGAGCTGCTCTTATAGCCACAGTAATTATACAGATGTTCCACTTAAGTTCCTGGTCAATATGTGAGAGGTTGGTCCAACTTTAGCTTGTGAGAGTCCAGGCTAAGGAGGAAATGTCCCTTGTACTTGATTCAAACAGCTGTATGTTCAAGACACATATCATAGACTTGAACTCGTAATGTTGGCTGATACTTTAGTGCAGTACTAAAGTCGTGCTGTCAACTTAGATTTGAGTCAGTCCTTAAAATAGAGAACCTATTTGCTGGCTGAGGTCTACCTAAACATTCCTGCCAATCGCGCACTTTGCATGTTTATGATTGCTCAAGCACAACATTGCACAGTTATTTAATGCTCTGTTACCATGGAGCCCAACCTGCCACATAAGCAGGACAGCATGGTGAGGAATTATTTAATGATGCAACTTGAAATGCTTAAAGGGGAAGCGAATACAGTGACACAAAATGACAAAGGTCTCACATGCCATGCACGGATTAGTTCGTCACAGCTTCATATCCAGGGTTCTCACCTCTTCAGTCAAGGAGTGTTTAGGAGATGTCTGCAAACAAATGCGTCCTCCCTTTTAGGGACATACTCAAACCCGAGATGACAGCTCTTCTCTTCTGAAGTGTCAGCCCACATTATGAGCTTAAGTCAGTGATGTGAGAGACTTGAACCTCCGGTGCTTCGACTCAAGTTGCAAGAAGTTCTGTCCTTAAGCCGAGGTGATCTTCACTCAAAGTTGGACCAACCTCTTACACATTGTCCAGCATTTACCAGACACTGAACTGGACCAAACTTACAAATACCGTGGCTATAACAGTAGGTCAGAGGCTGGGAATTCTGTGGTGAACAACTCATCCCCTGGCTTCTGAGTGCAAAGTACAGTACTCTCAAACTATTCTTTCTTCTCACCTCTTTACCAACAGTTAGAAGGCAATATTGGTGACAGCTGACAATGTTGATGCTGCCCATCCATTCAATGAGGGCTGGAGGTCTTATAATACAATGGACAGATTCTTACAAGGAGGACAACAAAAGGAAATTAATGAATGAAAAATGACTTCTGTTTCTACAGTATCCCTCATCGCATCCCAAATACCTGGCTACCAAAGTCATTTTGAAGTATAATCAATGTTGTAATGTAAGAAATACCTGAGCTAGTCAGACACATGATAATGTCACATGACCAGCAATGTGATATTGGGGGTCATTTCTAACACTGTTGTTGGTTCAGGGATAAATATTGTCAAAGAAACCAGGATAAACTCAGCTGTTCCCATCTAAAATAGTGCTACAGAATCTATTTCATCAAGAAGCACAGATGCGTGCTCAAGTTTAACATCTGATCATACCTCCATCTGTGCAGCACTCCTTCAGAAATACGCTGGAGGGCATCAGCATATTTTGTGCTCAAATTACTGGAGTGAGACTTGAACCTAGCACCTTCTGGTTTGCATAGAACTGAACCACAGCTGATTTTTGAATGAAAAGTTTCGAGAAAAGAGGAATAAGTGACCAACTTGTATCTGTGTTTATTTGTTGGAACATTTTCTGTGTCAGTCATAAATGGTTAATTATTCATGGATGTTTTGTGTAGCACCAAGAGGTAATCTTTCATTAATCATTTACAAATGCTACCAAAATAGCACATTGCCCCCTTCTTCCTGCACATGCGACCATTCTTACTCTGTGCCTTTAGCAATTAGCTATGCAAGTCTTGTTAATATAACAACCTCTACTCTGACCTTATCTGGTCTGTACCCTCAGCAATGCACTGAAGCTGAAATGCCTTTCAGTTGGGAGTGTACTTCAGGAATTCTTTTGATGACCTCTAATGTTGAACAATCCAGGCCACTTTAGTGTTAAATCAAAAGTCAATCACAGCATACTGCTTTCTCATTAAAACTATAAACTGCAGCTTGTACCTGACTAGCCGGTTTTTACCATTCCAGAAATTTAGATCTTTAGTTCCATCCTTTCCAATTTTCATAATATTATCAAAAGAAAGAAAGTCCATGTAAAAAGGGCTGGTAATCAGAGGACAAGACTTCAAGGTGACTAGGAAATAATCACAGGAGACATGAGCAAATGATTAATTTTACACTGCGAGTTGTGGTGATCTGGAATGTGCTGCCTGAAAGGGTGGTGTAAGCAGACTCAATAGGGAAATTCAAAAGCAAATTGGATAAATAATTGTAAGGAATATAGAGCAGGACTTATGCAAATAGCAGTAGAGCCCTGGGTAGTGTGATAGAACAGAGAGACGTATGGGTTCAGGTACATAATTCTTTGAAAGTTGTGTCAGATAATGGTTAAGAAAGTGTTCAGCAGGCTTGCCTTCATTTCCTAAACCTTCGAGTATAGGATATACATTTCTGAAGAAGGGTCACCAGACCTGAAATGTTAACTCTATTTTCTCCTTCACAGATGCTGCCAGACCTGCTAAGCTTTTCCAGCAACTTTGTTTATGTTCTTCGAGTATAGGAGTTGGGATGCCTTATTGAGGTTGTACAGGAGGTTGATGAGGCCTCTTCTGGAGTATTGTGTCCCGTTCTGGTTGCCCTGTTATGGGCAGGATATTATTAAACTGGAGATGGTTCAGAAAAGATTTGCCATGACGTTGGAAGGTTTGAATTATAAGGAGAGGCTGGTTTGGCTGGAACTTTTTTCACTGAAGCTCAGGAGGTTGAGGGGTGACCTTATAGGAGTTTATAAAATCATGAGTGGCATCAATAAGGTGAATAGCAAGGGTCTTTTCCCCTGCATGGGGGAGTTCAAAATGATGGGGCATATTTTTAAGGTGAGAGAAGAAAGTTTTACAAAGGGAATGAAGGCACATTTTTACACAGAGAGTGGTTCATGTGTGAATGAACTGCCAGAGGAACTGGTGGATGCAGGTACAGTTAAACATTTAAAAGACATTTGGATAAGTACATGAATAGGAAAGGTTTGGAGGGATATGGGCCAAATGCAGGCAAGTTGGACTAGTTTAATTTGGGAACATGGTCGGCATGGACTGGTTGAACCATAGGGTCTATTTCCATGCTGTGTGACTCTGTGACTATGACTCTATGACCCAGCATTTGTTAGGCAGCAGCTAGACAGGAGGTCTATGAATTGGGCAGTTCTACCATAGAGCCAGCAAAAGCATGATGGGCTGAGTGGCCTCATTCTGTGCCATGATTAAAGATCTGAAGTCGGGGGGAAGAGAACGGAAATAATTAACAGATGCAGCAGCAAAGAAACCAATCAATAAAACTTGGTCTACTTTTTTTGATCTTAAAAATAATTCATTCCAGACCTGTCAAGTATAATAGTAATAATTGGAATAGGTTAAGTAGCAAATGCATGGTACAGAACAATCACCATTCATATGTTGTTACCTCAGCATATTAAACCAATGTACAAATAGATTGGAATGAGCAGTGATCTTAAAATAAAAATCAGTCTAGTCAGACGTGTTATGAAACATGCATCAAAACTCTTCACACAACATTTCCAAACCCAAAACCATTACCATCTTGAGATGAAGAGCAGCAGAATCATGGGAAAACTGCCATCTGTAAGTTCCCTTTCAAACCACGCACTATCCTGACTCTGAACATATATTGCCTTTTGTTCAGTGTCGCTGATTCAAAAGAGTGGAACTCTCTTCCTGACAGCATTGAGGGGATTCCCACACCCCAAGGGCTGCAACGATTCAAGAAGGCAGCTCACCCCCCCTTTTCCCATGGTCATTAGGGTTGAACAATAAATACTGATTCTCATAGATACTGACTGGCCTGCTGTGTAGTTCTTACATCTTCTAACATCTAAATGAAATTTATATCAGCAAAAAAAAACCAAGATAAATGGTTATTGGAGTGAATGTTATTTCTAACACTATGTTTTTTTTAAAGAACAATAAAGTTGGCTGAATGACAATGACCTTTAAGATTGATTCTGTAGCCAGTATGTTTTTGTACTGCCAGTTTTTAACCCATATAAATGATATTACAGATGGCTTCCGTTTCATATGTTTGTCAAGCCAAACTGCTAAACAGTTCAGTGCTGCTACTCACATGCTATGAAAATAGGCATTTTGTATTTGAAAAATATGCTCTAAAAACTCAGCCTAAGCAAACTTGCTTTAAAGATTGATTGATTTCCAGTCCAGAAAACATGTATAATCAGGCAAAACACTTGAAGAGAAAGGGGACAAAGAAATTGAAGTGAGTCACACAAAGAGGCAGGGGTCAGTAGCAGCATTGGAAAAGTGGGCCAAATGATCACTCTTGTACATTTTGGCAATTCTGATTAATAATTGTCAAACCTATATTCATAAATTCTTACATGGTTTGGTATCAATTTTGTTCAATACTATTCTGTGAAGTGCCCTGAGATGTTTGGCCATGTTAAAGGCACTACAGAAATGCCAGACAGACATTAGATCTGTGGTAAGTGCTGAATCAGTTCCACCTAAAGAACTGATTTCACCTTCACCATTACAATCCATTCTCTTTTGAACAAGTTCCATAACCTGATTATGACATTTGTTGACAGTCCCTTGTCCCTTGTCCACTTAGTGAAGGTCTCATGTTTCTGCCATGAATATTCACATCACAATCAAAGATTTGTTATGGTGCTGGAGATGGCCATTTGGCCCATCGTGCCTGCACTGGTTCTATTGCTGAGTGCCAATCTCCTGCCTTTTCCCTATATCCCTGCATACCATTTCTATCCAAATAATCTCAACAATACCCTCTTGAAAGTTTCAATTGAACCAGTTCATTCCAAACCCAACTGCCTGCCGTATGAAAATGTTGTTTTTCCTCAGATCAGCCTTGCTTTCTTTACACATCACTTTGAATCTACACCCTCGTGTTCTTATTTATTTTACGAGCGGGAGCAGCCTCTTCCTAACTACTGTCTCCAGTCTGTTGATGGTTTTGAAACCTCAGTCAGATCTCCCATCTGGTTCACCAATGCCCTTTAGGGAAGGGAATCTATCGCCCTGGCCTACCTGTGACTCTACACCCATAGTCACGTGGTTGATTCTTAGCTTTGATTCTTGACTGAACAGGCCAATTCTCAACATATAGATCTCAGATAAGATTGGGGAAATGCGAAATTCATGTCTGGCTTCCTATTTTTTCCTCTCTACACTATACACCATGCTTCATCATAAAGGCATTTGGACTCAAAGTGTGATGCAGCTTGATAGACATGTTGTGGGCATTCTGAACAATTGGTAGCAAGAGTCTCCCCAGTCACTACTGGCAATGCTGCTGCACTTCAAGGAGAAGTTCAGAATAGCTTTGTAACATTTACTTTGTCTTCTCTGGGGCACTGGCTATTTGAGAGTTGAGGACCAGGATCCAATGAGGGAGATACTTTTCAACAATGTGGACACAGTACTTAGTGTACTGTTGTTGGTCTTGTAGGATTTTTACCTGAATGCTTACAAAGCTGGCTTCAAAGTGGACACTAGCATCTGTTCAACAGTCCTTCCATTGAATCTGGAAAATGTGGCAGTCTTCCTTCACCTGTTTTTGGACAGTGCTTTATCTAGCACCTACCACCTGACCTTGCTACCATGTGTGGTCCTACCAACAGCAAGGAGCTCTGAATGGTATTGCTCAAAGGATCACTGGAGCATGCAAGCCTCTCCACTGAGAGAAAGCTTCGCTAGTATAACAAACGTGATGAACCCAAGGAAAAAAATTCAGTCCCATGACTTCCTAAGGGCATTTTAGACATGAAGGCAATGCCAGCTAACACAATGGCAGACCCACAATGGTCCAATGTCCCACTGACATATCACAAAAAACAAAAGGCTTGCATTTATATAGTGTCCATTGTGACCACTAGATTCATTACAAGTGCATTTGCAGGGTGCAGGCATTGCTGGCTAGCCAGCATTTTTGCCTATCCCTACTTACCCTTGAGAAGATGGTGGTGAGCTGAAATCTTGAACCATTGCATTCCACTTAATGTAGATAGACGCACATTGCTGTTAGAAAGGGAGTCTCAGAATTTTGACCTAGTGACAGTGAGGAAACGGCAATATCCTTCCAAATCAGGATGGTGTATGGGAACTTGCAGATTGTGGTTTTCCCACCTATCTGTGCCCTTGTACTTCTAGATGGTAGTGGTCCTGGCTTTGGAAGATGCTGTCGAAGGAGCCTTGAATTTCTGCAGTAGATGGTACACAATGCGGCTATAAATAGTCAGTGGTGGAGGGAGTAAATGGTTGTATATGTGGTACCAATCAAGCAGGGTGCTTTGGCCTGGACAGTATCAAGGTTTTTCGCTGTTGTTGGAGCTGTACCCATCCAGGCAAATATTCTATCACAATCCTGACCTATTTTAGTAAATGATGGACCAAGCTTTGGTGAGCCAGGAGTTGAGTTACTCACTGTCCCAAAGTATCTTGCTGCTAACAAGGTACTTTTGAAGTGTAGTCACTACTGTAATGTAGGCAACATTGAGAACAGTCCATCGTGCGCAGGGAACAAGGTCAGGTCGTAATGTTTCATTATAATTTGTTCCAGGAAGCAACCCAGTTTTGGTCAGCTCTTCTGTACTAAATTAACCACTAACAATCTGTCACAAAGTTTCTGAACAGTGGCCACTGAAACTCTGTCCTTTGCAGATAAAAGTAACGTATTCATTTGGAAGAAGATTGCGCTGCCTTTGAGTGGGTTCAATTTCTTGGCTGAATGTCCCAGGCCTGAACATCATTCCCCCTCCAGCATCACCTGGAAAAGGATTATATTAAAAGAAGATGTTTTTAATATTTAATTCCTGTTATGATCCAGCTGACGTTACAGCTCGAGAGGTCAGATCCCAGAATGAAGTCTGGCCTGATTGATCATATCATATACTTTTTTAATTCAACAAGACAGTCTCTCACTGAAACATTAGCCCACAAGGCTGCAATTTTGGATTTAACAAGAAAACAGAAGTGTATTACACAAAAGAAAGAAAAATAAAACAAAATAAAACAAGCTTTTTGCATATAACACAGTTTGGAAGATTTCAAAATAAACAGAACAGCCAAATACTGCCTACTTGCCAATATCATTTTACAATTACTGAAAAAATCCAGAGAAAATTCTTCCCTTTCAAAGTTGCAAGTTCGACTTAAATGCTTCTTCTCAATTCCTGCTCTGAGAGGATGTTTCCCTTGACAACCCATATAGCTGGCAGCCTAGACTTCCTCAATTTTTCTACAACTTTCAGTGTTCTAACCAAACACTCCTTGTCACAAACTGCACCCTTTTACTGAGGTAATGTATTCCCTTCATTGCTGTGAACAAGCTCCTTTTCAAGCAATGCAACAAATACAACAATATTTATTGCTGACCCCTATCAGGTTTTCTTCAACTTGCCCCCAAAACTAATTTTTAAAAAAATTTGCTCATCCTAAACTCTGCTAATAGTTTCATGTTTTCTCTCTCCTGTTCTAAACACCCAAAATATAAGCAAATTTCCATTAACGCTC
Organism: Ginglymostoma cirratum; assembly: GCA_024137785.1. Classification (NCBI taxonomy): domain Eukaryota; kingdom Metazoa; phylum Chordata; class Chondrichthyes; order Orectolobiformes; family Ginglymostomatidae; genus Ginglymostoma; species Ginglymostoma cirratum. Next base: position 16,189,654 of record JAHRHZ010000023.1, on the reverse strand, counting down.
CAGGAGGTGCATGTTAGTTAAGCTCATAGTTCCAGAAAGTCTGTCCTAATTAATTGTTAAACCCCTTCGCAAAATTAGACTGGCATCCATATATCATTAGTTTAAAATGCAAATGGTGAAAAAGGCAATATATATATAATATATAGTATATATCGTACAAATTGCACACCTTTCAACACAGTACAACTACCACCTTTATCTCCATTTGTGCAAAGATAGAATCATACAGTAAAGATTGACCATTTGGCCAATTGTGCCTATGCCAGCTCTTCTAGGAGTTATCCTATGATCCCAGTCACCTGAAATTCCTCATAGCCATGCACTTTATTCTCTTCCAATATATATCCAGTTCCGTTTTGAAAGTCACTATTTAATCTGTTCCCAGATAGTGCATTCTAAATCATCATAACTTGCTACATTAAACAAAAATCCTTATTTCTCAGCCAGTTCTTTTGTCAGTTATCCCAAATGATGTTATCTGTGGCTCAGTGAATAACAACCCCAGCCGCTCAGTCAATATGGTACTCCAGTGCAATACTGATGGGAGTGCTGAGCTGCTAGAAGTGCAGTGTTTCAGATAAGAGTTTAAACTGAAGTCTTGCCTGCCTTCACAGGTGGATGGAGTGTGTGCGGTATTTTGAATTAAAATGAATAAATGCTGCTTCACAGAGTGCATAGAGAATCGAGTTGCAGGGTTTAATTGTCAGTGATTAAGAGGGAATGAGCTTACAATAGTGTTACTCAGCATTTAATACCAACATGTTTCAGCTTTTAAACTGATCTAATTTCCCTGCTGATACAGTCTGTCAGCTGTGACCCAGTCTGTAGCACTCTTGCCTTCTGGGACAGAAGGTTGTTGCTTCAGGCAACACTTCAGGGTTTTGAGCATAGAAATCAAGTTTGATTGTATAATATAGCACTGAGGTGCTGTCTTTCTCATAAGATGTTAACCTAAGGCCCTGGCTGGGATTTTAATCAGCAAACAGGGGTCTTGCTGACTGAGCTATGTACTGGGAGGGGTTAACTCCATCTATTCCCTAGGGAGACACATAATAGAATCAAGGCCCTTTTAGAAACTTAATTGACAGGCATTTGCCAAATTTGAAGTGCTTGGAAGTGCCCAGCTGGTCCTGCTCACTGAGAACTGTTAGATCAAACTGCAGGCAACCCACATCACCAGTGCCAGGCAGACCAGCTCTGCAACCAACAGAGACCCATGATCACCGTGAAGAAATGGGCCACAGATTACTGCAGGCCAGGGGTCCAGGTGGCAGGAAAGTGGGGATGGGGAGGAAGTGGAATTGGAGGCAAGAGCTGAGGTTTGGCTTTCAGCAACATCCCTGCCTACTCAATACTGGATCCCACAATCAGACCTAGAAACTTAGAAAATAGGACCAGGAGGGGACTATTTGGCCCTTTGAATTTGCTCCACCTATTCAATGTGATCACCCAACTCACCAGCCAGTTCCCATTTTCACCCCATCCCCTTTAATCCCTTTAGCCCTTAGAACTATATCTAACTCCCCCTTGGAAATATTCAATGTTTTGGCCTCAACTGCTTTCTGTGGCAGAAAATTCCACACGCCCAAAATTCTGGGTGAAGGAACTTCTTCTCATCTCCGTCCTAAATGGCCTAACCCTGTACACTTAGATTGTAACCCCTGGTTCTGGATTCCCCAGCCATCAAGAACTTCCTTCCAGCATCTAACCTGTCTAGTCCTGTTCGAACTGAGACACATAGCTTGCTGCTTGCAAATTGGCTGCCGTGTTTCCTACAACAGTGTCTATGCCTTGAAAGTACTTAATTGGCTAAAAATGCTTTGGAAGGTTATGAAAATGAGAATGAAAATCTCGCCTTCATTGCTTTGTCGCGTCCATCTGACTTGTACATAATGCTTATTTGCAACTTGGCTTTACTGCAATCAATGCTTTGATACATTTGCCTGTGCGAATAGCTACAGCTAATTATTCAAGTGTCACCAGCAATAATGTGGTGGGTGAGGAAGTATTAATTATTTGTTGAGTGAGATAAGGATAATACAGTCAAGTACAGGCAAGTGAATAATTGACTTCTCACTGCATTTTTACGCATTTGCATGGAGTACTTACTAGAAAATACTTTCTGCTATATGTTTTGCACTAAATTTCCAATTTGTGTTAAATTTGTTGCTTAGTTCAGTTGATTAGAAAATTCAATGTTTTAGCACGAATTGATGCTGGGCAATCAGTCATTTTCTAAGCAGTGCCACAGGAGATTCAACACAGGGACTTATTGGATTCCATGCTCCCATTTGAGACTGTGCTCACTTGAAGCAAAGATTGGAAAAAGAATGATAACATAGTCCTGATTCTCTAAACCACAGTCCATATGAAAACACCTCCCCATTGAGGGCACTATGTGATACACATGGCAAAACATGGAAACGCTGCAGCAGCAAAAAGACTAAACAGGATATGAGAAGCTCAAGATGTTAGCAAAATCAAAAGGTGCTGAAATACACAGCGTGTGAAAAGTTAACAATTTAAACAGTTCAACTATATTTTTGTGGACATTATAATTTGCTTTGCAATTCAAATGTGATTTATTGTTGGTTGTGTAAAGTGCCATGAGGCATTTCAGTCGAAGACATATTACAAGCATCCAACATTTTCAGTTTTATTATTTTACTTGGTTAATGTTAAGATTTGCAGCTTGACTGGCATTCTCTTGTTCTTTTATGTTCCAATTAAGTTCTTCTATTTCTACCATTTTAAGCTGAGATGTTCATAACTCAGTAGTTGGGGTGAAGTGGTAATGTCACTAAATGAGTAATCCAGAATTGCAGGCTAAAGTTCTGAGGCATAGGCTCAAAACCTGCTATGACAAACGGGGAAATTAGAATTCAATGATTATTGTTTTTAAAAATGTGACCCCTGTCCTACACCAATGTGGCTCGTTCTTTGCTGTCTTCTGAACTAAGTTTGCAATCCATTCAGCTGTATCACAAACTACTTGGAGCAATTGGAGACAAGCGATAAATGCCAGCCTTGCTGGCAATGCTTGCATCCCAAGAATGAATATTTCTTTTTTAAAGGGTTAGGAAGAATGTCGGCAGGAATTACTTTGTGGCAGAGCTGAAGTTAACTGAAGGCAGCTCACCACAAAATCTAACATTGCGGAATGATGGATTTTCATATGTCGTACATTATATATATATTTCCTACAATAAGGGGGTTTTGTTGCCTTTTCACTTGACCAAATTGAGGGCGTACTTTCCATTCAAGTTTCTGTTCCCTGATATTTCCCCTCCCTTTGTTGTAGAATTGCAGAATTTCTACTCCAACAGCAAACTCTGAGTATTGTGTTTGAGAGACACTGGGGAAAAATGTCTGGAATTTTAGGGGAGATATGTGTAACAATAGAAATTATTCTTTTAGACTGACGATCAATGGCTTTCTAACATGTGACAGTTAAAAATGGTAGAAATAGAAGAACTTAATTGGAACATAAAAGGATACCAGATTGGTTTAGTACTTTAATGCGACCAGGGCTAAACAGCTGTGATGTTCATAACTCAGTAGTTGGGATGAAGTGGTAATGTCACTAAATGAGTAATCCAGAATTGCAGGCTAAAGTTCTGAGGCATAGGCTCAAAACCTACTATGACAAACGGGGAAATTAGAATTCAATGATTATTGTTTTTAAAAATCTAGAATTAAAAGCTAGTGAAATACTGGTCATGTAACCATTGTTACTTGTAAAAATTACCTTGAGGGAAAAAAATCTATCTACATGTAACTCCAGACCCACAGCAATTTACTTGACTCTCAACCGCCTTGTAGGTAATTAGGGATGGGCAATAAATATTGGTGTAGTCAATGATCCCATGAACAAATAAAACATTCTGCCTCTCCCAGGATTTTGCCTCTCGTAAGATATTTTGCTTGACCCAGCAATTCATGTTATTCTCTGTCACACAAGAAACAAGGTGAGGATAACATGGTATTGAAAGATCCAAAAAATGTTGATTGCAGCCAGCTATTATATACAATGATTACATTCACAGACACATAAGTGTATTGGCTAATATCAAGTTATTTCATAACAAAGAGCAGGGTGCGTGTGATCACACTTCAAGTGATCTGAGTTATGATGGAGACTTAGGCCTTTACACAATTAGATCACATGCTATGATATAGTAAGGATATCACGAGCATGTCTCCTAATGGTACTCCGACATACTAACTCTGAGACATGCAACATATTTTGCTGGTTAAAGTCAAATTTTCCAATTATGCATATTTTAAAACAGAAAAAGGATGTTTGCTCATAGCATGTTTGACCTACATATTGTCGTTCCCCAATTTCCATTGCCTCAAAATTAGAAATCCGGGTTTAAAATCAACTTTGTCCCATCCTACTTCTGTAATCTCTTCCAAATAGACAACCCTTTGACATTCCTATACTCCTCCAAATCTGGCTTCTTGTGCATCCAGGTTTTAGTTGGTCTGCCATTATCAGCCATCTCTTCAATTGGCACCAGCCTAAAACCTTTGGAATTCCTTGCCTAAACTACTACATCATTCTTCCTTTGTGCTCTGCCATAAAACCAGCCCCTTTAACAAAACCTTTGGTCACCAGTTCTATACTGCCCTATGTAGCTTTGTGTCAAATATTGCTTGATAATGCCTTGTGTAAATCGTTTTGTATAATCTTGTAAAGTCTAATAGATTCTTGATCAGTAAGGAAAGTCCAGGGTTATGGGGAAAGGGCAGGAAAGTGGATGTGAGGGTGTCAGATCAGCCGAAATCCTATTGAGTGTTACAGCAGATTCAAGGGGCTGAATGGCCTCCTCCTAATCCTATTTGGTATGGTCTGATGCTCCTGTGAAATGCTTATGAGGGTTTATACTAAATTAATAGTACTATAAAAAATACAAGTGGCTATACAGTTCCAGCCAGCTGTCATGTGACTTTAAAAAGTCAACAGCCACTTTAGGGCAGTTCAATTTTAGCAAGCACCACAATTTTCTTTTATCTTGTGGTGCAGATGAAAGACTTTCATAGTTCCTTCCCCTACCTGATGGAGGTAATGCAGGATAACAAGCATGGGGCTGGATGAACACAGCAGGTCAAGCAGCATCATA
>JAHRHZ010000023.1:16062428-16184128 GCA_024137785.1 Ginglymostoma cirratum | reverse complement strand
TATGATGCTGCTTGACCTGCTGTGTTCATCCAGCCCCATGCTTGTTATCTCGGATTCTCCAGCATCTGCAGTACCTTTTATCTCTGAGGTAATGCAGGCACTGCTTTCCTAAAAAGGCCCTGTCTACCTCTTACAAGAAAATAAAATTAGATCCAGAACTATCCTCAGAGTCCAGACTGAGGTTGATTTCATCATTACTGAATCTAATAAACTCCAAATACCATGGAGGAGATGCCATTAATCCCTATTGAGCATTTCCACTGTGGTTTTACCCATTCCTAATCTACCCAAGAGGAGAGGTGACACAAATGGTTACAATCACAATAGCAATGTTGCTGAGTTAACCAGTAACCGGAATAGTACGCACTGAATTCACATGGAATTTACTACATAGGAAATGGCCATTTGGCCCAATATGCCTGTGCTAGCATTTGTGCTCCTTATGAGCTTCTTCTCACCCTTCTTCACCGTAACTTGTTCTCTCTCTCTCTAACCCACAGGAGATTTCCATGTGAATTCTTGTTTATTGATCACAAATGGCAAAATATAATGTACAAAAAGGCTGTATCTAATGCTGTTTAATGCAGCTTTCTAAACCAGGTCCCTGTTTTTGTGGTTTTCTTTGTACTGTTGCTTGTGAACCTCATTCTCCTTTACGTCCTTATCTAGCATCCCTTTAAATGCCCCCACGTTATTTAGCTCAGCTATTCCATGTGATAGTTAATTTCACATTCTCTCACAAGGCCTCTCAGTTTTCACCTGTCCAGAGCAAACAGCCCAATCCTTTCAATCTCTGCCGTTAGTTTACTCTAGTCGAGTGGGTGCAATTAATATCCGTATTTTTTGACTTAATTCACAAAGGCACCATCTTCACCTCCTTTATTTCCCCTTACACCACTTCCCTCTTTCTCCTGTCCAACTCCTCTCTCTTATTACACTTCTCTTTCCCATTCTCTCCCTCTCTTCTCCTCCTTCCTCTTGGTGCTTTCTCCATCTCCTCTTTTCTCTCATCCCCTTGACCCCTCCCCTTTCCTTCCCCTTTCTGTCTCACTCCCACTCCCCAGCTTTGCAGCCTCTCCGCTTCTTCCCATTCATGGAAATATCATAGCATCACAGAATCCCATACAGTGTGGGAGCATGCCATTCAGCCCATCAAGTCCAAACTGTTCCTCCAAATTGCATCCCACCACACCCAGACCCACCCCACCCCACCCACCCACTCTATCATTGTGACCATGAATTTACTGTGTTTAACCCATCTAGCCTTTCCATCTGAGACTCTATGGGAAATTTAGCATGGCCAAAACCATCCCCCACCTACCCCACCTCCCCACCCTGTTCTCCTCTCTCTCTAACTTGCAGCAGGTCTCCATGTGGCTCCTTGTTCATTCATCACAAATGGAAACAAGTAGGTACAAAAGAGCTTGTTTTATGCAGCATCCAAAACCAGCTCTGTGTTTTTGTGGTTTTCTTTGTTCTGCTGCTTTGAACCTGTGGTGTTTATGGTTTCAAGAACAGGAGGGCAAAAGCAGAGGCCAAACAGACTAGGCCTGTTGGTTGCTGCTCCTTTGCTTTTGATATTACCAAATGTTTATGGTGGCAAAAAACAAGTGGTTTCTGGCAAGTTTGACTGTTCAGTGGACGCTCTGAAAAACCGATTGACGCTTTAATAGAACCACAGTTTGCCACTACATATACCAATTGCCAGAGTTGTTAATTCAGAATTAGTGCTTGCAGTAACTACTTGTGGTCATCTTTTTTGCAGTGGCTCTAATTTTATACATCATGGACTGCTGATCCTGTACTGCAATAGTTATCTTCCTGAGTCTCTCTTATTGTCTGAGCCATTACAACTGCTTGCAACTTTTAAATAAAAAATACTCTGGTCCCACATGCACAGCACTTAAATGAACAACAATTGCATCCTTTCCAGACAGTTTACAATTTATTGGATTTGTTAGCAATTATATTCTCTATGCCTTTCTAATTCTTAGTGCTAACTACCTTGAGCTTGTTTCACTAATGCCAATGTAGCTTTATAAAACAGGAAGGCAGAGAAATGTCATGATTACACCGAAGAAAGTGAGATGGAGTAAACTAGCTGACTTGCCTTTAAATATTGCCTGACACAGCCTCAGGATGTCCCAAAGTGCTTTAGATCCAATTTTTGGGGTGCAGCCACTGTTGCTGCGTAGAAAATGGAGCAGCCAGTTTGTGCACTGTGAGCTCCCAGTGGAATAATAAACCATTGAGAAAATTGCTGACTTTACTTACCTTGGTGGAGAAACTAAATGTTGGACAAGGGACCAGGAGAAATCCCCTGCTCTTCCTCAGAGCAGTGGGATTATGCCTTTCTTTACAGGTATTTAAAGAAGTTTTTTTTTTCCACTTATTCATTCAGGGGATGATGGCGTCGCTATCTAGGGCAGCATTTATTGCCCATCCCTAATTGCCCAGAGGGCAGTTCAGAGTCAACCACATTGCTGTGGGTCTGGAGTCACATGTAGGCCAGACCAGAGAAGGATGGCAGTTTCCTTCCCCTAAAGGACATTAGTGAACCAGATGTGTTTTTCCCAACAGTCAACAATGGATTCACGGTCATCATTAGATTCTTAATTCCAGATATTTATTGAATTCAAATTCCACCATCTGCTGTTGCAGGATTCGAACCCAGGTCCCCCAGACACTACCTGGGCCTCCGGATTAACAGTCCAGCAATAATACTACTAGGCCATTGCCTCCCCTTGGTTCATCAGAGAAGGAAAGCCACTGCTTTCACAATTCAGTCCCTTCCTCACTGTTTAGACCAGAGAATATGGATAGCGAGTATAAATAAGGAAGAAGTGAGAGAGAAAATACCATCCAGCCCTTATTTCCACATAATCCATTCTACCATGGACATTACACACTCCCATAAACCCTTGCAGAGTATGTTGTGACCTGCTAAAATCTGGGTAAGTTATCCCTTGGGTCTCTAAGATCAAGTGTCGCCCTATAAATCAAACAAAAAGATTAAAAGGCACCAACAGATTGGACCTGGTTGTAATGATGCAATCAAGGGAGATGAATTTTGCTACAGAATCTCTTTAGAGTGGTATTTCCAACTACACTTCTGTGATTTGGCCAAAATCAATGGATTGTAATGTTCCATTGTTCCAATGAGCAAATTCTATATATTGAAAACCTGCTCTGCAGTTAACACGCATTTTTCATGTGACTGAAAGAAAGAATTGGCCTCATTTTAGAGTAAACATGAAGATGGATGTAATTTTAATTTTTACGCTCTGCTGTGCTTCAAAGTTCATGGTAGGACATTTTAAACTTCCATTATTCCAATGAACAACAGCTGTGATAACCCCATGGAAACCAGGAGCTGTTTATATACAAATAATCACAGATGCGTTCTCCAAGGCACGCACGATTCCTAAAGGGAAGTTTGACAGAAGCAGCTTTAAAGCAGTTCTGTCTTCATGAAAATGTATTTACCAAATTTTTGAGGGAAGGCAAAAAAGAGCAGGGAAGGAGGGAGAACAGCTGTGTCTTATTTTTGCCTCAAATACATATTGGTTGCAATATAATTTGACAGAGTTCATCTTATTACAGAATTGTCCTGTGAATTGTTTCATTAGAATACAATCTCCATTAGGTTCAGGCTTCTTCCAGGTCCGTTGTCCCATCCACAAACTGGGATGACAAACTAGCAGACTCCTTCGTGATCCATCTGTCATTCTTTATTATAATCAGTTAATCTATCTGGATTCTAACATCTTGATTGTGACCTATTATCTACTGGAGTTTTCTTATGATTCCATAATATTTGTCAGTTTGGAAAGCAGATAATGTTAAGTGCTTCAGCCACTTTTCACAGGCTAAGATAATCAAACAAATTTACTTACACTTAAAATGATTCAAAAGCAAACATACAGGCAACGCTGAAGAGCACCACAAGTGTGCATAGGAAAAGGATGAAAAACAAATCAATGAGGGACTAAAATTACATTATTAAATGTAAAAAGTTCAGTAAAATACTTGGTACACTTTGTCTTCTGCCTTCAACACAAGGTACTTTCATCAAAGTCATCTTTGGCTAGACTTTGAACGAATCTCTAGTTCACTGAATCTTAGGTTTCGGCATCAAAATAAATATACAATTATACAAACTGCAATTTTACACTTTCTCTGTTCTTCAGCAGAAAACCCTCTTCCTCACAACTGACTGACATTAATACATCTGCATCTGTCTCTCTATTCTTCCCTCCAGCCTTCCCTTTCTCCTTCTCACCCTTATGAATGACAAATATACATCCATACACAGGAGAGCCTAATAGGAAATTTCTATTCACACTGTATCTCTAAGAATCTTGAGATGGCTAAGTTTCAATGAATACATCTGGAAACGTTGAAAAGAAGTTATTGTTTTGTAAAGCCTTCAGTTATTTTAAAATATTTATTTTCGCTCTCTAACAATGTTGAATGATACTTAGGGGGAGGCAATGGCTTAGTGATATTATCCTGATGAAGGGTGTAAACCCGAAATATCAACTTTCCTGCTCCTCTGATGCTGCCCGAGCTGCTATGTTCATCCAGCTCCACACCGTATTGACAGCATTATCGCTGGACTGTCAATCCAGAGACCCAGATAACAATCTGGGGACCCAGGTTTGAATCCTGCCATGCTAGATGGTGAAGTTTGAATTCAATAAATATCTGGAATCAAGAATCCACTGATGACCATGAATCCATTGTCAATTGTTGGAAAAACTAATGTTCTTTAGGGGAGGTAACTGCCATCCTTACCTGTAATGGCCTATAAGTGACTCCAAACCCACAGCAATGTGATTGATTCTTAACTGCCCTCTGGGCAATAAATGCTACCCACCCAGCGACGCCCTCATCTTGTGAATGAATGAAGGGGAAAAAAAACTTGAGAGCATTATAACGATTTCTTGTCCTTTGCAGGCGTGTGTGTCAAGTTTCCAATATTTAATTAGCTGAACTCTTTCCCAGTTTTCATTCATGGCCACTATAAATTTGCACTAGGACAAAGAAATGTTTGGAAAAACTTCAATTGTTTGAAAAGAGCTGATTAGCTGTGGGGCATTGTTATAATAACTGCATCCTTCCCTAGTAATGAAATGTTACATGAGGAGAGGCCAAGTGCAGATTTATCATCAGTTTACTGCTCTGGCAGAGTGGAAATGAGATGGAGAATTAAAATGGCTGGTAATAGGGAGTGCAAGAATGTTGGAAATGTTAGCTCCAGTGTTAGCTCCCTGTTACCTGCCACTATAATTCTCCATCTCACTCCCTCTCCTTGAGCTTCAGTGCTCTTCCAATGTGTTTCCATACAAGCATGGAGAACAGCAACTCCTCCTTCTACTTTACAACCACCAGCCTTAAATGTTGACCTTATCAACTCCAATACACCCAATTTATCTTTGGAAATAGCTGTTTTAGCTCAGAATGGACACAACTAGATGTTCTGGAGACAGGGAAGATTGCAAATTTGTGCTGGGGATTCTAATTCCCATTGTTAGGCAAACAGTAGGGTGTGCTGCAGTTACTTTCCTTGCATTGCAGCATGTTATTAGCCTGTAAAGGGTTAAATATGATGGCAGGTTGTATAAACCAAGGTTGTAACTCCACAAGTATAAAGCTTGAGTGTACTTTGTACATTTCTGAGACACTGGAACTGACTCTGCTCTACCAGCTTTTCCTGTCCATTCACAGATCCTCTAAGTCTCAGGTGTATAGATCATTTCTCTTATTAAAATCCGTAGAATTCTTTACTGCAAAGGGCTGTTGAGGCTAGATCATTAAGCATATTTAAGGCTGAGATAAACAGATTTTTAATCAGGAAGGGAATCAAGGGTTATAGGGAAAAGGCAGGAAAGTGTAGGTGAGAATTATCAGATTAGCCACAATCTCATTGAATGGTGGAGTGTTCTTGTTGGGCTGAATAACCTACTTCCGTTCCTCCGTCTTCTGGTCTTATGCTTTCTTTTCTATGACACTAATATCATTTGGCATTTATTGGACTCTGTTTTCCTCATAGACCTTCCTATTTTGTTTCACCATTTGTCATGACTTCTTTTTCTGCCTACCCACTTGTCTGACTCTTCTTCTGTTACAATCAAAAAGCATAACACTGCAGATGCTGGAAATCTAACACAAAACACTGAGCAAGGTCAGGCAGCAACTTTGATGACAGAAACAGAGTTATCATGTTGGTTGATGACGGTACAGAACTGGAAGAAGTTAGAGTCCAAGGCTTTGGGGTGTGGGATGGTATCACGATGTAATAATAACTTTTGGTTCTGATGAAAGAACATTCTGATGTCAGTCTGACATATCCCTTCTCACCACGTGGCTACCTGACCTGCTGAAAGCGTCACTGCTTTATGCTAAATTTCAGATATCCAACAAATGCAGTATTCAAGGGGAAACTAGGCATGAAGAGAGAAGAGAATAAAAGAATGGATTATTTGGATTAATTCAAGTAGTTATGGGGTACAGGGAGAAGGGTAGGCTTTTGTGGAGCATGTTGTAAACTGCTAGATTTATAAATATGTTTAAATATGTTTTGTTTTAAGTTTGCGTTTCAGGCTTTTGAGTTAGTAACCAATAGGTTTTCTACGTGCTTGGCATTAATAATAATTATTGTATATTGTAAGTATTATTGTAAAGACAACAATCTCTTCCTCAATATCAGCAAAACAAAGGAGCTGGTCATCAACTTCAGGAAGCAGAGTGGAGGACACGCCCCTGTCTGTATCAATGGTGTTGAGGTGGAGATGGTCGAGAGCTTCAGGTTCCTGGGAGTAGATATCACCAACAATCTACCCTGGCCCTCCATGTCGACGCTATGGTCAAAAAAGCACACCAATGTCTCCACTTACTCAGAAGCCTAATGAAATTTGGCAAGTCCACAATGACCCTTAGCAATTTTTATAGATGCACCATAGAAAGCATCCCATGGAAGCATCCCATCCAGATGCATCACAGCTTTGTATGGCAACTACTTTGCCCAAGACCATAAGAAATTACAGAAAGTTGTGAACACAGCCCAGTCCATCAAGCAAACAAGCTTTCCATCCACTGACTCTGTCGATACCTCCCACTGCCTTGGAAAAGCAGCCAATGTAGTCAAAGACCCCTCCCATGCTGGTTAAACTCTCTACTACCCTCTTGCATTGGACAGAAGATACAAAAGTTTGAGAACAAGTACCAACAGATTCAAGAACAGCTTCTTCCCTGTTACTATCAGACTTTTGAAAGGATCTCTCATATTTTAAGTTGATCTTTCTCTGTACCTTCTCTGTGCCTGTAACATTATATCCTGCATTCTGTTATATTACCTTATGTAAGGTATGATTTGCCTGTGTAGCATGCAAAACAGTAGTTTTCACTTATTTTGGTACATGTGAAAATAATAAGTCAAATCAAATAAATCAAATCAAATCAAGTGGTGATTTATTTTTTAAAAATTCTTTTGAGACCTGGCTTTAGACTGCATGTAAAAACCAAAAGAACTGTGGATGCTGTAAAGTAGGAACAAAAACAAAGTTGCTGGAAAAGCTCAGCAGGTCTGGCAGCATCTGTGAAGGAGAAAACAGAGTTGATGTTTCAGGTCCAGTCACCCTTCCTCAGGAAATGTTAACCCTGTTTTTTCCTTCACAGATGCTGCCAGACTTACTGAGCTTTTCCAGCAACTTTGTTTTTGTTTAGCCTGCATGTGTTTGTGTGTACCACTAATGAGCTCTGGTTTACTTTAGATTGTTTTGTGACACAGCAGTATAAATAATGGGGCCTTAAGGCTTGTTATAGTCTTCTAGAACTTGGTTTTGTTTTCCTACACCCACAGTTTAAAGATATAGAGTTTCTTTTAGATTTACTTTGAGTTTAGAGTAGCCCGGTGAAGTTCTTGGATTAGGATGGCTGTATAGACCAGTGCATCTGAGAAGAAAAGGATAGTGAACTGTGCGATCCGAGAATGAAGAATCAGTGTTAGTTCCAGAGCTGAAGTGTTGGAATAAAACCCTGAAGAGGTTATTTAAAGTTGCATACATTTAAATAGGTGTATTAGATACAGGAACTCTGATGTGAGTATGTATCAGTGGTGTTTTGGGTACTGTACCAGGGTGTGTTTGGGTATTATAAAAAGTTCTTCTGCTCATTTTCAATTAATAAAAAGGTGTTTTGGGAACAATGGGATTGTACTTTTATTGTTGGTTTAAAACTCTGAATTTGTATAATGATTAGATAGTTTGGTTTGTTCTATTTTACCTTCATTTCTTATGTTAATAAATTACTATTTTATTGGCAAAGCAAATTTTGCAGCATTTCATGCTTCTGTGTCAGTGAGAAACCTTTTGTTAAAACAAACACAAATCAAAATATGATCTATCAAGCCAGATTCTGTCCCAGGCTGGGGCCAAATGGCCTACCGCTATGTTGTAAAATTCTATGTAACTCAACATAATTTCCATCTTGCTTTTTGATGAGACTCTACAAACAAGCAAAAATGGCTTGAGTCATTGCCAAGGGCAGATTCTGGGCTTACCAATATTAAGCCTAGATTGGAGCTCCCTTGTGTATAATCAGTTGCATTTAAACATCATACATTATGATTGGACTTGATTTACTGTTAATACAGAACGTAGACATTATACACATCTATTTCTTCTAGCAGTTTATTCTCTGATTATGTTGTGATGGATCAGAGAAGGCTGTGGGGCAGATGTGGATCGTTCTTGAATGTTTCTTTCAGTGAAAATATCAGGTTCTATATCATAACCTGCTTTAATAGATCAATTTCCTAAGTTACACGAGTCACTACACTTCAAAGGCACTTCATTGACTGTCTTAGGACACACTGAGGTTGTAAAAGGCACTACAGAAATGTAAGCTTTTTCCTTTCAATTGCTTTCATTATTAACAGCTACCATGCTGCGGACCATAACTGCAATGAAACAAGTTTCTAACTTTTGCCTAAAAAGGACAAAACATCCTTTCAGTAGCACCTTGAACTGTAGTGTTACTGTTGTAATAAAAACAAAGTTGCTGGAAAAGCTCAGCAGGTCTGGTAACATCTGTGAAGAAAAAAAATCACAGTTAACGTTTTGGGTCCGGTGACCCTTCCTCAGAATTTTTGCAATGTAGGAAGTGTGGCAACCTCTATGTCCACAGCAAGATCCCACATCCCACAATGTGATAATAGCCAGACATCTGTTTGTGTATTATTGGTCAAAAGATAAGTATTGACCAGGGCATCAGGCACAACTGACCTCTTGCTCTTTTTTGAAATAGTGCCTTGGGACTTTTTTATGTTCACCTGGAAGGGCAGATGGGGGTTTCGTTCAAATGCAACAGACAGGCCCCTCTGGCAGTACAGCATTCCTTTATCATCGTGCTGGGGGTGTCAGCCCTGATTTTTGTGATTGCGTTATCGAGTGGGATTTGAACCCACAATTTCCTAACTTGAGACTCAAAGAGTAAACATTGGCCATGACTGAAAACCAAATTAAAACAAAGAGAGAAGAGCACTCAAAATGTTGAAAGAGCTAAAACCTAAAACGTTTTTGAAAGAGGGTCTACCCAATTTCATTCAGCGAATAATCTGTTCAGAAACTAATTTACCTATTGAGTGTTCTCCCATTTGGCATATTCTCTTCTTTGCTGAGGGTGGGGCAAGGGACGGTTTATGGTGCATTCTGGGAAAGGTAACATGGTTGAAACCATCCTGTGTTGTCTGTCTACGCTATCAAAAATTCCTAAGGTTTCTTTTTGAATCCTAAGCAAAGCAGACATTGTTTCTTCTTCTATTACAAAAAGGTACAAGCCAACTTTCAGTGGAAAGTCTTACAGCATCTGTAGTGTACTAGCTGGCTACGATGATGTAATCGTAAAACAGAGCAGACTGAAATGGAGAAAGGGAATGGTGGCTCCCTGGTGGTAAATTAGCCACTGTATTACAAACCAGACTTTTCCACAACCCAGGCTCCAGAAATAGTTCCGATAAATCTTTGAAATTTGACATTTACTACGTATCTGCTCGAAGTCATCTATATATCAAGAAGCAAGGATATTGTGACTGAGCTACATTTTACAAAGGAGTGATCTGGTCATGAAATAAGCCTTCTTTTTAAGATCTTGTAACCAGTTACAGTATAAAGATATGAATTGTGTCATGGCATTGCTTGCATATCACATCATCTGCACATCACAACTCCATTACAACAAAAGACAACAGCCCTTGGACAACCAGAATAAAATGCCAAATAATTTTTTCCACTTGAATACAGTCATGACATTTTTTCCTCTTTTAATGCTTTCCCCTTCTCCCCGTTTGAAATTTTATTCACCGTGTTCCATTCACTCTGTTTTGCATGCTGAGAATGGGAACAACATTAATTTGCATTGTAACAGTACTATTAGTCAAGCACTGACCCTCATAAGGATCTGTTAAGAGAGTGAACCCAAAGCTTCACCAAACAGTTCATTTTTAAGGAGCTTCTTAGAAGAGGTGAGAGAAGCAGAGAGGTCTGGCCAGTGAATTTCAGAGTGGCCTAAGTAACTGATGGCATGGCAATCAACAAAGAAAATTTGGCTCAGTGAACACGCTTGTGAAGTGCCTCAGCATGTTTAATCACATTAAAAGTACTTTACAAGTGCAAGTTGATGTTCAGTACGACTCATCCCGACCCACTCTTTAGGCAAAACTTGACAATCAAGTCATAGTGATTGACTGTCAGGTTCAAACAACAGCACATGGAAATGTACTTACCTCATTCCATATTCTCTCAGAACTAATTTAGTGTTTCCACAAAAAGCATTGTCCCCCACAGTAATGCCAGCAGGGAGCCCCTAAGTTTGGAGTAAATCCAAATGTGGAAGCTCGTCAGACATATTCCTGGAACAATCCCAGTGGGATTTTCCTAGGAGGAGAGGTTGAAGAAGCTGGGCAAGTATTCTCTGGAATTTAGGAGTAGGAAAGGTAACCTCATATAAACTTTCAAAATTGTTAAAGAGATTGACAGACTAGATGCAGAAATGATCTTTATCCTGGCTATGAGGCACGGAACTGTGGGACACAGCTTCGGAATAAAAGGCAAACCATTTAGGTCTGAACTGAGGAGGAGCCCCTTCACTTAGAGGATGGGGAGCCTTCAGAATTCTGTATGTCACAGCACCGTGGAAGCTCAGTCATCAAGTACATTCAAGGCAGAAACTGATAGATTTCCAGTTACAAATGACATTAAGGTATGTTGTGTTGAGCTAAGTGGGTCACAGGTATCATTGCACAATTATTCACAATATATACATTAATGACTTTATTAATGGGGCAAGCAAATGAACCACAGCAAGTTTGCAAATGACACAAGAAGTAGATGGAAGGGCAAATGATGAAGATGACACAAAGAGTTTGTACAGGGATATACACAGGTTAAGCAAGTGAGCATAAACTTGGCAGATTTGATTTGATTTATTATTGTCACATACTGAGATACAGTGAAAAGTATTGTTTTGCATACTAACCGGGCACTTCGTAAGTACATCAGGGTAATAGAACAGAATGCAGAGTATAGTGTTACAGGTACAAAGAAGGTTCAGAGAAAGATTAACTATAACATATGAGAGGTCCATTCATAAGTCTGATAAAAATGGGGAAGAAGCTGTTCTTAGATGGAATACAAAATGGGATAATACACTTTGGTCAGAAGATTAGAGGAACTGAATATTATTTAATTGGAGAAAGGCTGTGGAAGACTACAGAAAAGGATGATTTGGGAGTCCTTATCCATGAATCACAAAAGGCTAGCATTCCCATTTGGCCAATAATAGGGAAGGCAAATAAAATACAGTCGTAGAGCCATATAACACAGAAACAGACCCTTCAGTCCAACTCATACACGGTGATCAGAAATTCCAATCTGACCTAATCCCTTTTGCCAGCATTTGGCCCATATCCCTCTAAAGCCTTCCTATTCATATAACCATCCAAAAGCTTTTTAAATGATGTAATTGTACCAGCCTCCACCACTTTTTCTGGCAGCTCATTCCATACATGCACCACTCTCTGCATGAAAATGTTTCCCCTCAGGTCCTTAAATCTTTCCCCTCTCTCCTTAAACATATGCATTCTGGTTTTAGCCTCTCCCACCCTAGGAAAAAAGACGTTGGCTTTTCACCCTATCCATGCCCCTCATGATTTTACAAACTTCCACAAGGTCCCTCCTTAGCCTCCAATGCTCAAGGGAAAAAATTTTCCAGCCTAGTCAGTCTCTCCCTAGAACTCAAACCCTCCAATCCCAGCAACATCTTGTAAATCTTTTCCGCACACTCTCAAGTTTAACAACATCTTTCCTATTGAAGGTGACCAAAATTGTATACTTTGTTCTAAAAGTAGCCTCACCAATGTCCTGTACAACTGCAACATAATATCCCAACTCCTATACTCAATGTTCTGACCAATGAAGGCAAGCGTGCCAAATGCCTTCATCACCACCCTATATACCTGTCACTCCAGTTTCAACAAACTATGCACTTGCACCCCTCGGTGTCTTTTGTTCAGCAACAATCCCCGGGGCCCTACAATTGACTGTATAAGTCCTCCCCTGGTTTGTCTTTCAAAAATGCAATGTCTCATATTTATTTAAATTAAACCCCATCTGCCACTCCTCAATCAATTGGCCCATTTGATCAAGGTCTCATTGTTCTCTGAGATAATCTTCTTCATTCTCCACTGCACCACCAATTTTGGTGTCATCTGCAAAATTACTAATCATGCCTCCTATATTCACATTCATATCATTTAAGTACATGTTGAAAAGTAGTCGACCCAGCACTGATCCTTGTGTTACCTCACTGGTCACAGGCCTCCAGTCTCAAAAACAACTCTCCACCACCACCCTCTGCCTCCTATCTTCAAGTCAATTTTGTATCCAATTGGTTAGGTCCCTCTGGATCCCATGTGTTCTAACCTCACTAACCAGTCTATCATGAGGAACCTTGTTAAATGCCTTGCTGAAGTCCACATAGACAAAGTCTACCGCTCTATCTTCTTTGTCACCTCTTCAAAAAAATCAATTTAGTGGAACACGATTTCCCAGGCACAAAGCCATATTGACTATCTCTAATCAGTCCCTACCTTTCCAAATGCATGTAAATCCTGCCCCTCGGAATCTCCTCCAACAACTTACCCATCGCTGACATAAGGCTCACCAGTCTATAGTTCCCTGTTTTTTTCTTTCAGCCTTTCTTAAATAATGGCACCACATTAGACAACCTTCAGTCTTCTGGCACTTCACCCATGGCTATCGATGATACAAATTTCACAGCAAGGGGCTCAGCAATCTTTTCCCTAGCTTCCACAAAGTTCTGGGAAACACCTGATCAGGTCCAGTGGATATATCTATCTTTATGCATTTTAAGACCTCCAGCACTTCTTCTCTGTAATATGAACTCTCTTCAAGGCATCACTATTTATTTCCCCAAGTTCCCTAGCTTTCGTGTCCTTCTCCGCAGTGTAAACTTTGTTGACCTTTATTTAAAAGGGAATGGAGTATAAAAGTAGAAACCTTTTGCCAAAACTATACAAGACACTAATAAGATCACAGCTGGTTTACTGTGAACAGTTTGGGCCCCTTATCTAAGGCATGAGACACTGTATTGGAAGCATTCACTTGGCAGAAACTAGGCATAGAAGGACTGTCTTTCGAGGAGAAATTGAGTAGATTGGGTCCGTAAACATTGGAAATTAAAAGAATGCAAGGTCATCTTATGGAAGCACACAAGATTCTTAGGGAACTTCACAGGGTGGGTCCAGAAAAATTGTTTCCACTTGAGGGAGAATTTAGGACCAGAGAGCATAATTGAATAATTTAACACAAAGAGGAGGAGAAATTTCTTCTCTCAAAGGGTAGTGAATCTGTGGAATTCTTTATCACAGAGGGCTATGTAGGCTGGATCATTCAGTATATCCAAGGCTGAGATAGACTGATTTTTAATCAGGAAGGGAATCCAGGGTCATGGGGAAAGATAAGAAAGTGGAGTTTTGGATTATCAGATCAGCTATGATCCTGTTGAATGGCAGAGCAAACTCAATGGCTGAATGGCCTACTTCTGCTCTTATATCTTATTGACTAAAAACTTCCCCAAACTGGGCCATTTGGTGGGCAAACAAACAGGCCGTGTTATAGTAACTCAACAAGAGGCAACAGATATCAGAGCAAGGCCTGGTGACATACATTGGATTTTCTAAGTTCATGAAGTAAAGAAAATCAGAGACAGTACCTGGAGTTATGGGTTAATTTCAATTGGCGTTGGCCCATCCATCAGTGGGACAATCTGGGATCAGAATCCAATTAGATTGAATTCGTTTAGCCTGTACCTCAGGTTGTTGAAAGGATAATGAATGATAATTGGCCTTAACGGAGTTAAAACTGAAATGACTGCCTCACAGATGCAACCATTAAGCAAGCATAATGCCAGATGCGAATTCCAAAAACCTCATTCCAGGTTTGGCAATGACTTGTAAGATGGCCAAGGGGCAGTGCTTCATATCCTACCCACTTGAAGGTAAAAATAGCTAACATTCAAAAATGCTACTTGTCAGGAATGAATCCTGATCAACTTCAAAGAAACATGCTACAAGCTACACACCTTTTCATAGTGCAAGGAATTGCACCACTTGGTCAACTAGGGAAGCGTTCTTGCATCTGTATTGCAAGAGTCTAGGTTCAAGCCAAAATTGAGTTAAACATAGAACATAGAACATAGAACAGTACAGCACAGTACACGCCCTATGGCCCACAATGTTGTGCCGACCTATTATCCTACTAAGATCAATATACCCTGCATACCCTACATTTTACTATCCTCCATGTGCCTATCCAAGAGTCACTTAAAAGTCTCTACAGTATCTGACTCCACTACCACTGCCGGCAGCGCATTCCACATGCCCACCACTCTCTGTGCGAAGAACCTACCTCTGACATCTCCCCTTTACCTTCCTCCAATCACCTTAAAATTATGCCCCCTCATAATAGTTATTTCCACCCTGGGAAAAAGTCTCTGACTATCCACTCTATCTATGCCTCTCATCATGTTAACTTTTGCAAAGATTTGTCATAGTGTTCAACACAATGCCATATTCATCCCACTTATAATTATTAATGTAGCTTTGGAATTCACAGACACATTTAATCAGCAAAGCTAAATTCTCAGAGCTCCTTGGAACGTGCATTTTTAGACTGGTGTGGTCAACTGCACAATATTCCAAAATGTAATGCAGTGTAGTGAACAAACTTGCTAAATATATTGATGGAAGATTGGATCTTGAAACTTTAAATACATCTTTCCATGTCTTTTTGATACATGTATAGAGCTGATGGGCAACATTATTAATTCTGTGCAATATTCTCCTCTACTTTAACATAAATCACTAGTATACCGAAGAGATAAGAGGCGGTAATCTTGACAATCCTGTCAAAAGAAAGAACATAATATGGGCTTAATTTACCAGTGCAGTCCTAATGGTGTCCTTTATTGCTGGAGAGCCTGCCTTTTGAAACAGTCATTAAACTCAGAGACCCCATGGCACCACTTTAAAGAAAAGCAACAAAGTTTTCTCCAGTACCCTGGCCAATATTTATCCCTCGATCTATATCACTTAAAACAGATGCTCTTGCCAATTAATTTTGTTGCTGTTTGTGGACAACTGCTGTGGGCAATTTGATGGTTGTGTTTCCTATATTACAGTAGCAAACATGTTCCAAAAAAGTACTTAACCGATTGGAAAACACTTTGGAAAGTTGTGAGATCACAATAAGGTGCTATATAAATGCAAAGATGATTCATTTTCATGTAGGATTACATTACATATTCCTTCCAATGTGTCCACACATTGGAGTCCAAATGTGAAGTGATATAATGTTTTTCACAGCCTAAATGGAGCTTTACTATCATGTATATACCCCGATGTGCTCCCTTCACAAGAAATAAGTGTTTATGTACATCAGCATGGCAATGTGTTGTACCCTATTTGATTCTGTACAGCTCAACAAATCATCCTTTTCTTTGTCCCTAGTCTGCACTGACATAAGTTATCTACTAGGCCTTGGTTTAAATCAGTGACTAATTCAGATTCACACTGAATAAAACTTTGTAAACAGAGCGTACTAATTAGTTAGTTACGGCTGAAGTGCTCGTAGCTAATGCACAATAAGGGTTTAATTTTAGAGCGAAAAAGAACTGAGTTACCAAATTAGAATATTTGTTACTTATTTATTTTAATCATAGTGGGACATGAGTTTAAATTGTTAATGCTGGCATTTATTGTTCTTGAGTGGTTGCAAGTTGTCTTTTTGAACCATTCCAAACCTATTGGTTTGGTACAATGAAGGGGGTTGTTGGAGATATTTCAGACGGCATGTAACAGTCAAGCAAATTGCTGAGGATCTGGAGTCATGTGTAAGCCAGACAGAATCAGGACTGCAGATTTCCTTTCCCAAAGGCATGACTGAAACACTTGGGATTTTTGCATCCCTCTGAAATGTCCACGCTCAACTAATTTGGCTTCTTCAGGATCCTTGATTTTAATTGCTCCACCAATGGCCTTGCTGTCAGCTTCCTGAGCTCTGGAAAATCCCTCATGAACTCATAGGCACTTCCTTCTCTAAGATAGTCTTTAAAACCTACCTTTTAGACTGACTTGTTAGTCACCTGCTCTAAAATAAGTACTTGGTTTGGCAATGAACTTTGCTTTATTACAAAGCATTTAGGGATGTTACATTTCACTAAATGTAACTTGTTGATTCTGGTAGTTTCATGATCATCATTTCTGATTTTTTTTAATTCCAAATTTATTCCCTAATCAAACTTAAATACCCCCAACTATCATGGACTGATGTCTCCATATCGTTAGAACAGGCCAGCAGTCTAGCATGCCACCGTACCTGCTCAGAAAGCAAGCTTTCCAAATGTTTTGATGTGAGTGTAAAAAAACACTTTCCTTGTTAATACACTCCTGTTCAGTTAAACTAGTATGACCACATGGTTTCAGTACAGGGATGTGGTGTGTTTTTTGTCATTTACGTAAGTGATATGAATGAGAATATAGAAGGCATGGCTAGTAAGTTTGCGGAGGACACCAAAATTGGTGGGATTGTAGACAGTGAAGACAGTTTTCTAAGATTACAAAGGGATATTGATCAAATGGGTCAATGGGCTGAAAAATGGCAGATGGAGTTCAATCTGGATTAATGTGAGGTATTGCATTTTGGTACAACAAACAAGGGTAGGGCTTATACAATTAATGGTAGGGCGTTGGGTAGTGTTGTAGAATAGAGGGACCTAGGGGTGCAGGTACATAATTCCTTAAAGTTTGTGTCACAGTCAGTGTGGTTAAAAAGATTTTTGGCACACTTGCCTTCATTGCTCAGTCCTTTGAGTATAGGAATTGGGAAGTCATGTTTAGGAAGTACAGGACATTGGTGAGGGCTCTTCTGGAATACTGTGAACAGTTCTGGTGGCCCTGTTATAGAAAGGATACTAATAAACTGGAGAGAGTTCAAAGAGATTTATCAGGATGTTGCTGGGTATGGAGGTTTGAGTTACAAAGATAGGTTGGATAGGCTTGGATATTTTCACTGGAGTGTAGGAGGTTGAGAGGTGACCATATAGAAGTTTATAAAATAATGAGGGGGTATAGATAGAGTTAATGGTAGTTGTCTTTTCTGTAGGATGGGGGATATCAAAACGAGGGGGCATATTTTTAGGGTGAGAGGAGAGAGATTTAAAAAAGACATGAGGAGCAAATTTTTTACACAGAGGGTGATTCGTGTGTGGAATGAACTTCCTGAGGAAGTGGTGGATGTGGGTACAATTACAATGTTTGAAAGACATTTGAATAAGTACATGAACAGGAATTGGAAGGATATGGGCCAGGAGTAGGTGGTGGCACTAGTTTAGTTTGGGGTTATGTTCAGCATGGACTAGCTGGGCTGAAGGGTCTGTTTCCATGCTGTATGATTCTATGACTCCAATACTGTGAAAGATGTTCAGATGCTTGCTGGAACAGGCAAGTCCAGTCAAAGTGCACTGAATAATGTGCCCTATTGCTGAACATTTTCTTTTTCCTGGAACTGAGGAACCCATTTTCAGTGAGTCAGTGGGCAAGGAACTGGAAACCTGCTTACTCATGGCGTATAAAACAATGCCTTCCTGGTGAACAAGTCAGTGAAAATCAGGCAGATGATCCCACGCATGAGTTAAACTTTATCTTTTTTGATTTTGTTTTTAAGTGCTTGGGCTATGCCATAAGGTACATTCATTACCAAGTCTGTAGACATTACATCATGTTCCAACATCAGACCCTGTATAATCCTCACTTCATTTTAGTCTGCACAGTCTCAGTTTTTTTGGCTTCCATGTCCTTGCTATTTCCTCTTCATATTCATCGGGATTTTGAGTGCTCCAAGTGTTTCCTATTATATTCCATCTCACATTCTTAAGTGCTTGCGAAAAGCATTTCTTTTCTGTTACTACAGTTTGGAAACCAGGTTTAACACAACAACTTCCATTATTAGAGCACCTTTTATCCAGGGGCTTTGCAGAACGGTAATTAGAAAAATATCAATACTTGATCAATGAATTAAACATTAAGGCAAGTGGCCAAGAATGTTGGTCAAAGAAGTAGGTCCTACACAGCATCTTAAAGGAGGAAAGAGAGATGTAGAGGTTTGGGAAAGCAATTCCTGAGCTTAGGACATAAGTAGGCAGAAACTAGGGGCGGACAAAGAGCCTGAATTGGGAAGTTTCCAACTATAATAAATGCGTTTCAGAAAATGTAATGTGAATTGCTGAAGTATTGGCTGTGCACATAAACAAGCTGTGTACATTTATATAACTAAAATCAGTATTCTGATATCCTAACAGCAGAAGCATAGAGCCATACGTATTTTATACATCTATAATGCCACTGATTCCTGGATCCTGAGATGCTGTGCACAATCAAATGCAAGTAACACAGAGAGATCTGTATGTATGTAGCTTCTATTCTCCTTTCAGCTGGATTGTTAAGTCAAGATCCCATCAGCCCACTAAATGGGCATTGTGGGGGCCCATGGTACTACTGGAAGAGCAAAGAAGTTCTTCCTGATGCCTTGAACAAAATTTATCCTTTCATGAGTATTCCAAATGCAAGCTGTGTCATTATTAACCATTGGCATTTGAGGGAGCTTACTGCGTGCAAATTGGCTGTTGATTTGCAACAGGTCAACAGCGTCTGCAATTCAAATGTATTTATTTGGCTTTGTAGGTATCTTGGAACAGCCCGAGGTCATAAAAAACGCAAACATTTCGTTCAAGAAATAAAAACAATCTTTAGCGAAAAGAAAATGTGAGAGATAGTAATCCACCAGTAAACGATCGCTGATATGTGCACACACTTGCTAGGCAGGCAGCTGAGCAAGTTGGTGGGGGGGCGGGGGGGTTGGTGGGGGCAGTGAATAGTCGAACCATA
Source organism: Ginglymostoma cirratum (assembly GCA_024137785.1). Classification (NCBI taxonomy): domain Eukaryota; kingdom Metazoa; phylum Chordata; class Chondrichthyes; order Orectolobiformes; family Ginglymostomatidae; genus Ginglymostoma; species Ginglymostoma cirratum. The sequence continues at coordinate 16,164,603 of JAHRHZ010000023.1, read as the reverse complement.
ATTAGCTGATGAATAAACAATTTAAATAAAGTTTGAAGTACTGCACATTTTACGGTGCCTTTATGGAAGATTCATCTCATTCTGAAAATGTAAACAGCAATGTGGATTGTAGATTAATTATTTAAAGAAACATAAAACAAAGAACATGACATGTCATTCCAGTCAGAACGTCACGATTCAGTGGCAGTCAGTTTGCTCCCCTGTGGTCATGCTCAGACTGCTATCAGTTCCTGCATCCTAAACATTCAGTTTCTGTTGAGCTATTTAATGAAAATGTCCTCTTCCATTCTCTCCACATAGAGGATTCTTAGTCATCTACAAGGACATTATTGCAATGGCACAAGTGTTGTCAGTGTGCAAACAGCATATGAACTGATGGAACAACAGCTCAAAATTCTGTGTTATTTGACAATATTCAGACCAAACCCTTCAGCAAATTCAAAAGACATCCTTCCCTGGGTGGGCTTTATTCTAATTTTAATGCTTCGTCATCTGTTCTCCCCTTGACTAGAGGGTGAGGATTACCTCTGGGGAAACAAAGTGCTGGAGATCACAGCGGGTCATGCAGCATCCATGGAGAGAAAGCAAACTAACATTTCGAGTTTAGATGACTCCACAGCATCTGCGATAATTTTCTCTTACCTCTGGGGACTTGCAGATATGCTGTATTTTTATACTGGTCACAGTTTGTTATCCTTCATAACGTCATGTCCAGCTTCTCCTGTACAGCATACAGATCAGATCTGGATCAGCCAAGAACTCATTAAATGGTGGAGGAGGCTCGAAGGACAAATGGCCAAGTCCTGTCCCTACACATATTTGTCTGATTGTACTTTTTGTTTATGCAAGAAACAGAGGCAAGCTGGTTAAGTAGCTGGCTGTGTATGTCTCCTAGTGGGTAAGGAGATGAGTATAACGTCACAATTAACAATGGCTTTGAGGTAGTAATCTTGCCTCTGAGTCAAAAAAGATGTGGCTCCATTTCACGGAGTTAAGCACCAACTTTTTTTTATTCACTCGTGGGACATGGACATCGCTGGCTGGCCAGCATTTTACTGCCCATTGCTAGTTGTCCTTGAGAAGGTGATGGTGAGCTACTTTCTTGAACCACTGCAGTCCATGTACTGTAGATAGACCCGCAAAACACTTCGGCAGGGAATTCCAGGATTTTGACCCGGCTACAGTGAAGGAACAGCGAAATACTTCCAAGTAAATATGGTAACTGGCTTGGAGGGGAACTTGCAGGTGGTGTTCCCATGTATCCGCTGCCCTTGTCCTTCCAAATAAGTGGTCATGGGTTTAACAATCGGTCGAAAACCCAGTACTGGTCCTGCCATTTGCATAAGACCTTGAACTGAGAACTTGTCTGCCTTTCATATGGATGTAAAAGATCCTATGACACCATTTTGAAGATAAGGAAGAGATTTCTCATCACTATCTTGGTCAACATTTATCACTCACTCGACCAGTAATAGTAAAATAGATTATCCAAGTATTATTACATCACTGTTTGTCGGAGCTCACTGTACCCAAATTGACTGCTGTGTTTCTAAATTAGAACCATCGTTACATTACAGAAAGAATTTGGCTGCAAAGTTTTTTGGGACATCTTGAGGTCACGTGAGATGCTAGATAAATGCTAATTCCTTCTTTAATGGCACTTGTAGTCTAATTGGCAAAGTAATTTACTAGGCACTGTGGCTGAATGATCAAAGCTCATTGACAAATCAGACTATCAAAAACACAGCTAAAAGCAAAGCTACCAACAATGGCTGTAGAGTCTACCTGATCCCACACAGAATCTATAAACCATACATGGAGGAACATTATTGCCATTGGTTTGCCAACATTGAACTTGACTTATCTTCAAATAAACTGGGATTCACATTTCTGATTGACAAGTTTCTCAACAGTGGGAAATTCAAGATTCTTACAGTTGTGCGACATATATTGTGATTTATTAACAGCCTTGTCTTCACTCTAACAGATTCAAATGTCAAACGACCATTCTTAATTTAGAGGGACCAGATTTTCTATCAGTAATTATTAATAATGTGATCACTGTATTCTAGTGTCACTTCTAAATGTGCATTTCCAAAGAAGTCACATTACAGCACGTTTATTGGAATTCTTTCTCAGACTGAGAATGTGAACTACACAATATTTTAAGACCCTTAATTATCATTTTAAATAATAAGTATATTTTTAAAAACACATAATCACTTCAAAGAAATATCAATATTTACTTCCCACCCCAAGTGCATCAGTGCAAGTATAAAATGTTCAATTCTTTCATGTGCTGTTTTTTTCATGGACAACATTCTTACCTTTTGATGTTAATGCAATAATGTGAGCATATGAAGGAAATTAAAACTGGATGGGGAGAAGTGAGAGCTGTCAGTGATAAAAATAGTTTTTTTTCCATTCCTCTCCTGAAGGCTCTGACTCATGCCTCCCCAGAGCCTGTCCATTATTTACAAGGCAAAAACCTGGAGTATGAGGAAGTACTCTCCACTTACCTGCATGAGTGTAGCCTCAATAATACTGAGGAAGCTTGACACTATGTGGAACAAAGTAGCCTGCTTGATGCACACCCTATTGATCAACTTAAATATACACTCCCTCCACTACCAATGGACTGCAGCGTGTACTATCACCACGATGCACTGGAGTAACTTGCCGAGGTTTCTTTGACAATACCCACCCTCCAAACCTGTATCACCTAGAAGAACAATAGAAACACCTATAATTTCCTCTCCAGGTTCAACAACCATCCTGACTTGGAAATATATCGATGTTCCCATCATAACAGCATAGTGGGTCTACCAAAACTACATGGACTGCAGAGGTTCAAAGCGGTTGCTTCATCACTACCTTCAAAAGAGCAGCCAGAATGGAAAATAAATATCACTCCTTGCCGGCAATGCTCACAAATGAACAAAACAAAATCTGTGATATCAGTTCTAGGAAACCATCTGTCAAGTATCTAAAGTGAGAAGGCTAGTCCCTCCCAGTTTGGTAGACGATGTTTCATTTCTTGTTGCTTCTCACCTCAAAACAACATAGATTTCCCTATAAGAGTTCAAGGAAAGGCACTAAATGATTAGTAAATTTTATTTGTCTTCGCTCGCTACATCTTTGGAGCTCAGTAGCTCTTTTGAGTATTTTCCTGATCTTGTCCTCAGCATTACTATAATAAGGCATTGAATATTTTTGAAGGATTGGATGATGCTTCATTAAAATACTGGATGTCTTTGATGTCAATAAATGACAGAGTGTCCAGTGGAATATAACTGGTTTTGTTTTTGTATGGCTTTTAGATAAGGTTCCATATGTGAGACTTCCATGTAGCTTAAAGAACTGGTTGGTCTCTACTGGGTAGTATAGAAAGCTGGAGATGCACGCAAATGGAATAAAATAAATGTTTTGAAAAATATGGAACAGTAACCATCACTGTATTAAGGGAATCTGTTCTGAGTTCAATGCTTGTCTCACTTCCAAGCTCATAGGGTTACACTAAACATTCTTTAGGAGACTAATGTTGGGTATTAGAAACATGACGGTGTAGATTATTTATGGTCTAAGGAAGGAAATAAATTGATGAACGAAATAGCTATTTTTCATTGCCTGTTAATTTCTGAAAATTATGGGCAGTTAGCCTGAAAAACAAAGTTTCCAAATAACGTAATCATGTAGAAGATTGCTGAGAATCTATTGGAAGCTGCAATACCCTGTTATTTTCTAGATCAATGTTACATTTATACTGCAATAGCCATTACAGTACACACAATAAATGAAGATAAAAGGACATTACGTCTACTCAGGTCCACAAGTTATATGGTGTCTAGTGAGATCCAATGTCATAGCACATTAAAGTTTATGCAATTTTCTATTTATTTGGGATGACTCAGTGATGTGTATTATTGGGATACCACTGAACAGCAATATGTCTGTGACTGCTTAAACATATATGCAGACATCTACTTAATCTAACCACAGCTTGATAGTCAGCAGTATGAATCAGGTGCCTTCGGTTGGGTAATGTCTAGAGCACATGATCTACAAGTTACAGTTATCCCTGTATTGTATACACAAGTTATTCTTATAAAAATGTTGGTTTCCCATTCTTTTAGGAAACCCCTGCTCAAAAATTCATTGTCAATGAGGTTGTTGACTTGCTCGCCGAGTTGGCTTGTTCTTGTTCAGACGTTTCATCACCATGCTAGGTAACATCATCAGTGGAGCCTCTAATAAAGCAATGTTATTCTACTCCGCTTGGAATTTATACCGTCCAGTCCATTATGGTGAGTACTGTCATTTCCGGTTTTGACCTATATGGGTTTATGTATGGGGTCCAATTCTATATGTTTGTTGATTGAAGTATGAGTGGAGAATCATGTCTCTAGGAATTCCTGTGCGTGTCTATGTTTGGCTTGGTCTACTAGGTTACTTTGTCCCAGTTAAACTGATGGCCTTCATTGTCTGAATGTACAGATATTAAGGAGAGGTCATCGTGCCGTTTTGCTGCTAGTTGATGTTGGTGTATTCTGATGGCTAGTTTCTTTCCTGTCTGTCCAGTGTAATGTTCGTGGCAGTCGTTGTGTGGTATTTTGTAAACCACATTCGTTTTGCATGTCAATCAACAAACACATAGAATTGGACCCCATATATAAACCCATATATATCAGAACCAGAAATGACAGTACTCACCATAATGGACCGGACAGTGTAAATTCCAAGTGGAGTAGAATAACATCACTTCACCAGAGATTCCACTGATGATGTCAACTAGCATGGTGACAAAACGTTCGAACAAAAACAAGCTAGCTCGGCAGGCAAGTCAACAACCTCACCCACAACCCGAGCTACAGATCTTTGCCAAAACATTATTCATTGTGAGGTTGTTGCCCAAAAGTTTCTTGCTCCACTGTCCAAAATTCTCAACTTTGTGATTAACAATTTGTCATCAGAAAGAAACACAGCAACTTATAGTTAGGTAATATAGTCACTCATGGTTAGAGAGTGAACTTCAGCTGTGTAGAAGGACCTCTCATTGTTTTGGGATCTTTATATCTTATTGGTCCAGGAGCAAAACAACCATTCGTACACACGTGTGTTGTTATTTTTCCCCAGCCTTGGCCCCTTTTTAATTCTTTCAGTATGGAATATGTTCCTCTGTTTGTACCATGGTACACTTATCTTGCACAGTGGCTAAGGCATTTCATTGATTCACAACTGAAGGTGACCTCGCTCTTGCATCACCCACTGTCCCTGTCAAGATTGTGATGGCAACCATTTCACAAAATCACACAAGGGTTACAGTGCAAAAGGAGGCCATGCAGCCTGTCATGTCTGCACTGACTCTGCAAATGAGCATCATGAATTAGTACGATTCTCCTACCTTTTCCCCATGCCCTTGTACATTGGATGATTATTTAAATAGAAACAATGCCCCCTTGAATGCCTTAATTGAATCTTCACTTCCAGGATGTGCATTCGAGACCTGAACAACTGGTTGTGTGAGAAAGTTTTTCTCTCACATTGTATTGGCTTCTTGTGCAAATCAGTTTAAATGTGTGCCGTCTATTTCTTGATCCTTTTATGAGAAAGAGCAGTTTCACACTTCATATCAGTTCTGATGATGACATCTAGATTTAAAATGTTAGCTTGCTCTCTCTCCACAAATGCTGCCTGACCCACTGTGATTTCCTGCATTTTTTTGTTTTCGGTACAGCTTCCAGACTCTGCAGTAATTTTATCCCCATCAGATCTCATTTTGACCTTCTTCTCTTCAAGGAGAACAGCCCCAAACCTTTCCAGTCTATCGTCTAAACATTCTCATCCCTGGGACAATCCTTATAAATCTACCCCATTGCATGTAACACTGTAGTGATCTACTCCAGTATGGTATCAGCACAACAACAATATTGTACCATACATGTGGTATTACATCCAAAATTCTTCACAGGAACATAGGCATTGACACTGAGCCACATGGTAAAAACATATTGAAGCAGGTGGCTAAAAGGTAGCTTTTAGTGAATGACTTAAAGGAGGAGAGAGGTGGAAAGGTTTAAGAAAGAGGAATTCCTGAGCTTAGCTTCTCAGCAGCTGAAGGCATGTCCACCAATGGAAAAGTGCATGAAATTGGGGTTGAAAACACGTACAAATACAAACCAAGAATGGAGATTAAACATTATCTGCTGTTTCAGAGATTTGTTGATTAGTATCTAAAAATCTTCAAAGTAATGTTTGCATAGTTCTCACCAGAAATGTATCCATTACAAAATGCGCACTGTAGGGTTGGATAAATAATGATAAAGCCATACAGCATGGAAACAGACACTTAGGTCCAACTTGCCCATGCCAACTAGATATTAAGGGGTGGCATGGTGGCTCAACGGTTAGTACTGCAGTCTCATAGAGCCAGGGACCCAGGTTTGATTCCACCCTCGGGCGACAGTCTGTGTGCAGTTTGCACATTCTCCCTGTGTCTGCGTGGGTTTCCTCCGGGTGCTCTGGTTTCCTCCCACAGTCCAAAGATGTGCAGGCTAGGTGGATTGGCCAGGCTAAATTGCCTGTAGTGTTCAGGCATGTGTAGATTAGGTGGGTTATAGGAGGATAAGTCTGGGTGGGATGCTCCAAGGGTCAGTGTGGACTTGTTGGGCCAAAGGGCCTGTTTCTACACTGTAGGGATTCGATGATTCTATATCCTAAATTAATCTAATCTCATTTACCAGCATTTGGCTCATATCCTTCTAGGCCCTTCCTATTCATGTACCTATCCAGATGCCTTCTAAATGTTATAATTGTATCAGCCTCCACTGCTTCCTCTGGCAGCTCATTCCATACACGCACCACCCCCTGCGTGAAAAAGTTGTTCCTTAGGTCAAATCCTCAGCAATTCTCAACAAAACGAAAAAGTTAAATAGCATTCTGCTGCTCAACATTGCTGAATATGTTTGAAAAAAGGAAAATAGGCCAAAGTCATTCCCAAGCCAATCCACTTCAACACCAGGCCATACATTCCCTCACTTTGCAGCCCCCAACCCCTCCATCCAGCATCAGATTTGTAACCAATACTTCCTATCTCTAGTCCCCAAACATACAACGCCATCCCGGACCAGAGGAGGAGAAATCCATTATAGGGAGGACAAATTCCAGAATTTTACACAGCCAACAGTATACTGAAACCCTGCTGCTTGCATGGCATTACTTCGTGTGTGTTAAACATTCCACCTGGCTCGATCCAGTTTTCCTAGTGATTTCTGCTCTAAATAATGCTCATTCGTTTCTTTTTACTCCTCCAGTTTGTCGCTACGGAAAACAGTGAAATAAAGTGCTCCTCATTAGCATGCAGCGGGCCCTAATCAGTGAAAAATTCCCCAAGTCGTATCTCAAAACAGCAGCTACACAACGGGATAATGATTAACAAAACCGAGTGGTCGATCCAGGCATACAAACTGGACTGAAGGCAATTTAGAATTACCATCTTAGGTTTGGACGGATGCTTTGTGTAAAATTTTAATCTGTTTATGACATTTCAAGTTCTTTCCTCATTACGTTGAGACATTCCAGCACTAATACAGGAAAACGGAATATGACACTTCTTTTCCCAAACTGGTTGTGTCTGTATCATACCCACCCCCTCCTTCCCCACAGCCTACTTTATACGGAGAGAAAAAAAAACATTTTTGGAATTAAATGCTGTCCTCAAATTTCGCCCAGCTTCCTCCTCGAAAATAATTCTGATAAAGCTTTTAAAACACACGTAGCCAAACATGATGAGTCACACACTACAGATCCCTACTGAATGCAGATTTCCAGCTCCCCACTGTAAACTTCACTTTCGCTGAGCTTCTATAAGCCTTGTTAAAACCAGGAGCAACTTTGTGAACATTTCTGAACGCCTTCACGGTTGCCGGCCAAGTCTTCAGAGGCAAACAAAAGCTTATGCAGGCGCCGTCGAAATGTTCCGCTCTTCTTCAAACTTGCCCAGCTATTTTTAGTTAAGATTCGCCAGAGAGAAAGGGAAAACTGCTGGACAGTCGAGGGAAGGGTTCACCTCAATAGGTGCACCAGGAGTCGAACTGAATGGCGAAAGTGTGCCTGGGCATCAGGCTAAATCTTTGGCCACACTAGACGGCGGTGCTGGGACTTTAAAATCCTGAAGGCTTTGATAAAGTGTGGCATCTCAGAATGTCATGTAATGAAATAAACTGAAGGGGGGTGGTTAATGTACTTTCTGCAATGTCAAATTGTCACTTTTTCGGAAGTTAAGGATAAAGTTCTTTATTTTCCGGGAGACGGGCAAACTTTAAATTGGCAGAGCTTTTGCAAAACGAAAACAATGACAAAACAAGAATCACATCATCTGATCGATAAGCAAGTACAGCCGACTTACAGTACAGTGGTGTTGGGAGGCAGGTCCATCATTCCTGGTGCCTGTTGAAGCCCAGCCTTGGAACAGTTAACCGTACAGGAGGAATCCCAGTGCAAGCAGCGGCAGGCTGGGGGACAGGGTAGACAGGCAGGCAGGCCAGACACTGCTGCCAGGCACAAGGCAAGCGAGAAGAGGCAGAAGGGAAGCGGGCTGCACAGTGCAGGCTTCGTGGGAACTGGGGCGCCATGTTGCTTTGCTGAAATAAGAACATTTCTATAAGGCATAGCTCTCCGGCATTACATCGCCGCTCGAATCTGCTCGACACTTTCTTCTGAGCAACTCTTCCCCCCTCCCTCCCTCCCACCCCCCCTCCGCACACCCAGGCAGATAGACACGCTCTTCACTCTCTCCCTGCTAACTCGCTCAGAGTGGACCTCTCGCTAAATCCCAACTATTTCCCTCCCCCCTCCCCTCTCCATCCCCTTCCCAGGGGGAATGTCCTTTCACTTCTCCCTCCTCCTCCTCCTCCTATCGCGTGTGAACTTCCTATGCTCCACATTCCCGTTTTGTGTGTGTGTGTGTGTTTAAAAAGGCGATGCTGCGTCCGGCCACTGGGGTGTGCTGACCACCACAAACTGGGGGAATCTGGAAAACAGCTCGTGTAGATTTCCCCCAAACACAGGGAAACGGTGTGAACTGAACTGCCTCATTGTCCAAGGAAAGAGGAGGGGAATAAAATGGAATTGTGCGTTTTGTATCTAGTGTTATTTATAAAATTGAAACCATAAAAAAACTGTCAATATAATTTGTTGGAGGATTAAACAAAGGTTAAACGTGTACATATCACACCGGTTTATTGTACTTCTTGTTGTTAAATATCTGGTTGAAAATATTTTATAAAAAAAACTTTTCTGTTTCGTATTTCTCTAACGCGTATTTTAGACATCCACGTGGAATGTCGACTGGGTAGTATGAAGGACCTGCAGTTTACTTGGGTGGATTGGGAGAGAGTCCAGTTCTCCTCAAAAGGCCGAGGGGAGTCGTGACAGAGATGTTCATAATCACAGTGTAGATAGGGAGAAACTGGAGGATGTACTGAGACCTAGAGGGCCCAGATCTAAGGTGACTGACAAAAGAAATAGGGGTGACATGAGGAAAACGCCCAGTAATTAGATTTCTGAGAGTGCGGCAGAGGTAGATTCACCACTGAGCTTTCAAATGAGATTCCTACTAAGAGAAATCAATTCGAAATACTTTTGAGGAGAGAAATGGGGCGGAGGTGGACGGTGGGAGATGGGGTTTGCTGAATTGCTCTTGTAGAGAGTGGGCACCAGCTCGAAAGGCCGATTGGCCTTCTGTGCTGTAAGCATCCTCTGATCCTAATCCCAGTTTTGAGAACTGTAAAAACTGTTAGATTTTTATTTAAGAAGATACTCCAAACATATCAGCTATAGCTCAGTGAGTAGCACCCTTCTAGACTGAAATTCCGCTCTGGAGAGTGTAAGAATCTAGGCTGACACTCCAGTGAGGTACTGATGAGGTGCTACACTGTCTTGTGATTGAAATGTTAAACTGAGGCCTGCTGTTCCCTCTCTCCTACTTCAGCTATTCCTTCTAATCTCTTTCTTTACTCTCGCTTTCTCTTTCTTCCAATCTTTGTCATTCTTTCTCTCTTTATCTTTCTCTCTCCATCTTATTCTTTTCTCTTCCTATGTTTCATGATTTCAATCCCCTTCTCTCTTTTATTTCCCCCTTTTTTTTTCTTTCTTGGTTTTTATTTGCTCTTTCTGTTGTTCTTCCTACCAATCTTTATCTTTCTGCAGAGATAAAAGGTACTGCAGATGCTGGAGAATCCGAGATAACAAGCATGGGGCTGGATGAACACAGCAGGTCAAGCAGCATCATAGGAGCAGGAAAACTTGACGTTTCGGGCCTAAATCCTTTTTCTTACAATTTTTCTTTCGATCGTTTTCTTTCTCTTTTCTGTCAAACTCTTCTTTAAATCCCCCGCTTTCCTTTTCTTTTTTTTCCTCTTTCCCTGTTCTTATCTCTCTCTCTCTCTTTGATTCTCACCCTCTCACTTTCTTTTGGAGTTTCATTCTTTCTCTCTCTCTCTCTTACTTTATTTGGGCACTTCTCTCTTTCTGTATTTTTTGTCTCTTTCAATGGCTTTCTTTCTTCCAGTTGCGCTCTCTCTTACTTTCCTTCATGTTCTTTTACTCTTTCTATCCTTTTCCCTCTCCCTCTCCCTTCACAAATGTCACAGTTACGCGAAGTTGACGCTATGATGTACCCAATTCGTAGCTGTAAACAAGTCTCTATTTGTTCAATACCTTCCTGGTAATAAAATGCCCCTGTGCATTTCACAGCAGCTTGATCGGACACAACATAGTTACCTCGTAAATTTCCACTAAAGTGAAACTAACAAACTGATTCGGGACCTAAGAAGGATCTCAAGCAGCAGCAGCTGAATCATTAGAAATAGAGAAAGTGGCAGGATCAATGAGAGTTACTGTATGAGAAAACCATTGAGAACGAAAACAGGAGATTGTGTGGTTGGGTTAGAGGGTGGAGGGGTGGTAACCTGCAGATATTCAGCACGTCAAGCAAATTCAGTGGAAAAAAAACAAAAATTCAGTCAAGATTTCAGACCGCAAGCAAGACCAGTCCTCAGTTCCCAGAAAGGGCCTATGGGAAAATACCGTGGAGAGAAACTGTGAGACAGACTCATTGACCGCCACCCAACCCACCAATTTCAAAGCATTTCCACAAGCCAGCGTGGAAGGACCAATGTACAGCCTTAACATAGGAACAAAAGAGCACCAGATCAGGGAGTGTTAAATACCTGTATAACATTTAGCTGCCAACTTTCCTGGGAAGAGAAATGTGAAGTGGCTTCAGAGACGACTGTTAGGGAAATTGTATCATCAATGCAACAGTTTCAAGGAGTGTGGGTTTAAGGAGTATGTCTGTAGGGGCTGGTGTGCATTTAGGTGCCTGAGTAGGTATAGGGATCTGTGTGTGTAGGTGGCTGTGTGTACGGATCTGCGTTTGTGTCGGGATCTGTGTTTAGGTGTTTTGTGCCAGTATGTGTATGTGTTGGTCTCTGTGGGTTTCTGTGTATGTAGGTATTAGTGTGTCTAGGTGTCTGACGTCAGTAGATGTCTGTGTTTGCTGATCTGTATGATTGTGTGTGTAGGAATCTGTACCTGTGCAGGAGTTTTTGGTTAGGGGTCTCTCTGTGCATGTAGACATCCGTGCATATGCAAGGTTCTGCATATAGAGGTCTGTATATGTGAACAGGTTTGTTGGTATTTGGGAATGTGCGTGGGTGGGCAGGTTTGAGCATTTGTCAGCGTCTGGTAATGTGTAGGCTTCTGTGTGTGTATAAGGGTCTGTATGTAGGGGTCGCTACGTGTGTAGGGTCTGTGTGTATGTAGGAGTCTCTATGTGTGTAGGAATGTGTGTGGAGGTGCATACAGGCCTGTGTGTAGGATCTTCTACATGTGTAGGCGTATGTGGGGTGTGTAGGAAGCTATACGTGCGTAGGGGTCTGTGTGTGAATCCGTATGTGTATGGGTATGTGTGTGTGTTGGGGGGATCTCTGCGTGTGTAGGCTGTGTGTATGAGTCCGTACATGTGTAGGTATGTGTGTGTGTGCACGTGTGGACATCTGTTAGTGGAAGGCGGGGATCTGCGCGCGTTTGGGGACTATGTATGTATTTGTGTGTGAGGGAGTATTGCTAAAATGCAGTGGATGACACGCTGAAAGAATTGCCCGCCACCACTAATGACATTTTATTCTGTAAAAGTACAGAAAATACGGTAATTATTTACCATGCGCCATGTGATTGATGTACACGGCTGGTCTGTTGGTGCGGATTTCGGAATGTTCACTGTGATAGTCATGGAGCGTGAGGGTAGTTTTTTATAAGAATGAACCATCTTACAACTCAGCAGCAATGGGGAAAGGAACTTCACTGTAACTGAGGTAACAAGGTGTAGAGCTGAATGAACACAGCAGGCCAAGCAGCACCAGAGGAGCAGGAAGGCTGACGTTTCGGGTCTGGACCCTTCTTCAGGTCCTCCTCTAGTGCTGCTTGGCCTGCTGTGTTCATCCAGCTCTACACCTTGTTATCGCAGATTCTCCAGCATCTGCAGTTCCTACTTTCTCTGTAACTGCGTTCAGTTTTGACTTCGAGGCTGCGGCAGCCCAGCCCATGTTTCCGGAACCAGCAATGGGAACAGATTAAAAACAAACTACACATTGCCCTTCATTTCCAAAAGAAACACAACTTTCAAACCCACGAGATGTCCGTCACTTCTGGCACACAGAGACACTGCCAAAGTGAGGTTTATTTGTCGATTCCCCTGATGCCATTATAATCCTTGCCGGATACCATTAGTCCTCCAATGATCTTGTTATAATCACATGTGATTGTTACTTCAAACAACTATTGCCCGTTCAAAGCAACAAAATTACATCAGGACTCATTTGCAGAATAACTACAGCGAGTACCCATTGTAACCGCACGAATTAATGACAGCAGGTCACCACTACATTTTGATATTAATCGTTCAATCACGCTTTGAATTAAGAGAACTTGTATTACTATGAAGTAAGGTAAAGTTGCCAGAGTATTACCAATAGAGAGCGATGACTGGTGATAGTTTAACCCAAGGGTCACCATGCCTCAGGCGAGGGGAGAGATTGAGAAGGAAAGTGAACTGTGCAGCACATTGAATTGTACGGAGTATGCGTCCAGTACAATGCGCTAGAGAATGTCCAGGATGTGATTTTTTTTGCTTCCCCCGAATGGCAAGTTTGGAATGATTATTGAACAGAATGTTAGCGACCATCCTCGACGTTATCAAACACCCGGCAGCTTCGTCTGTTTTGGTGTCGGGATGATTTCATTGTAAAAGTTCGGAATGGAAATCTCACCCCTCTCCCCCGTTTGATTTCAGTACCAGCGCCCATCTGGAATACAACCAACGAGGCGTTTGTTCCTGAGTGGGACAACTCGGGGGGAGAGAGAGAGATGCGAATTCTGCATCGCTTCCAAATACCTTCTCGTTCGTAGCCAGATATAACAGATCATTCTGTAGGGTGTAATCCCCAACCTTCCAGTACCATTCCCATTTATATATAAAATAAAACATATAATATACATATAAAGTACTTTTTTCACAAATACATATACCCAACTAAACTACACTGGATGGATTATTATTCCAGATGCATTGAAACTGGGAATATGCACCAGGTCTACGTGGCAATAAATTGGATAGCATGTGGGTGACGCAGTCTGCTTTGCTTCTCACTGAAATCCATGTTCTTTCTTAATCTGTCGCAGTTGGTTTCCAGCTGAAGTGCCTTGCTTTATTCATTCAATCGAACGGCTCTGCTTCTGGGACATATTGGGTTTCTATTTGCAGAATTTTCCATTCGTCTGCTCCGGTTAATCGCTGTTCGCCGGCCGATCGACTGGGCTGCTAAAAAAAATTGGTCGATTTCAAAATCATCAGGGTCTGGGCGCAGTGGATACAGAGAAACCAATTCTGCTCCTGAAAGGATCTAGCCTGACAGGGAAGAGATTCAAAACGATTTATTAACGCAAATATGATTTTGAAGAAAGTCTTTTATTTTCTCAAAGGGTGTTTCGGGTCTGGAATGCACTGTCTTGTGAAATAAGCTTCAATTGAAATACTCAGGAGGGCATTAGTCTGTTATCTGAAAATGAAATGGTATTCAGTTCAGTGGGAGAGCTGGTGCAGACACAATGCTTCATTCTGCCTTGTAACAATTCTGAGAGTGACAACATAACAATGACTCGAAAGAACTGCGATGCTGTAAATCAGGAGCTAAAACAGAAATTGCTGGAAAAAACTCAGCAGGTCTGGCAGCATGTGTGAAGGAAAATCAAAGTTAACGTTTCGGGTCCGGTGACCTGCTGAGCTTTTCCAGCAATTTCTGTTCTTGTTGCTATTATTAATGGCCCGAGGTGTGTGGGTTTCACATGTACCTCGCCTCAAGCCGAGTCCAGTTTGCTGCTCGGTTTAGGAAGGAGAACACAGTCCCAACAACGTTCTGATGAAGGGTCTAGGCCCGAAACGTCAAGATTTCTGGCTCCTGTGATGTTGCTTGGCCTGCTGTGTTCATCCAGCTCTACACCTTGTTATCTCGGATTCTTCAGCATGTGCAGTTCCTATTATCTCTGATACACCGTCTAACCTCTTTCTGCCAAATTACAAAGGGCGTCAGTTCATTTGTCAGACCCTCTCATTGCCTCAAATGTAAATATATGTAAATATGTCCTGCATAAATAAGTAAAGCCTTTGGCCTTTGCAACCGCTGGGAATGTCAGATTCAAGGCTTGTTTTTCTTCAAAAGCAAAGACTGTACAGAACTGCTCTACCTGTCTCTGTACATAAAGATTTTTAAAAAATGAATAAAATATATATTTGCGATAAAAAAAAATGCTTCACCAGCACCTGCAGTTGCTTGTTTGGATTCTTGAAGAGTGACAATCGTGGTAATTAACTACAGCACAGATGGAGACCATTGAACCATTGTGCATGCACCTATTTTGTTATCCAGAGCCAATCTCCTGCCTTCCCCCCCTCCTAATTTCGCTACACCCGATTTTCACCCAAATAATAGATCAAAGCCCTCTTTTGAAAGCTTCAGTTGAACTCGCTTCATTTCCAGGCAATACATTCCAAACCCTAACTACTGGCAGTTTGAAAGGAACTACTTTTTTTTCCACCCTCACATCAACCTTTCTTTTTTGTTTTGTAGCTCACACCACAGAGAAATCATTTTCACTAAACTCGTCGCTGATTTTTAATTGTCAAACGGAAAGTGTGATTTGGACCAAATACGTAAATTAGCATTCCCAAAGAAACAAGATGAAGTTGACAATACCCAGGCCCCGTTTAACACAATTCTTTCGAAACAATTCTTACTTTCGTTAACACGTGAATTAATAGCTTTAAAGACATTCTCAATAACTTTGAAATTCACTGCAACGTCAGCACGGTTTCATGGAAACATTTCTGCTTGATTTTAGTGTGTTTGCACTTTGAGGTTATTTGTAACGTGTGTGATCGTTGCGATAGTTAAGCAGTTACTGCGATTTCCCGCCACGTCTGGTTAATAAAGCAGCTGGATCACGCTTAGCTTTTCAATAAAATAGTAATGATCAAACTGATGAGGCTGCGACAGAGTTCAAATTTTAAAGAAAAGCGTAATGTGTGATGATAATATTCGGATAAGTTTTAGAATGATGAGCCTGGTCGAGATTTCCCACTGGTTTAATTTCTGACCCATTCTATAACAGTGCAAGTCCCTGACACGAGTCTCTCTGACACGTAAGTGAAGCGACGAACGGCCGTTGCTGGAGACCTGAAACAGAAACAGAAATTGCTGGAGAAACTCAGCAGGTCTGGCCGCGGACTGTGGGGGAGAAAACAGAGTTTTAACGTTTCAAGAGTTTTTAACGTTTTGAGTTTCTCCAGCAATTTCTGCTTCTGTTCCCGGGGCATTCGCTTCTGATCTGCGCAGCGCTGAGCTGTTTACACGCCAGCATCAGCTCCCTCCAACTCCCGAGGGTGGGGGGCATGGGAGGTGAGGGTAATGCTCGCATGAAGGGTTCGGTTCACGGTGTCAGTCAACAGCAATGTACTGTTTACTCGCCTTCACTGTCCTGTTCCACCACTCTCCCATTCTTTTCTTGATCCAGTCATTCCAACACGAGCTGATACTGTAGGAGTCTTAAAATAGGATTTAACTGAAATGGGACGAATGTTAATTCCCCTAATTTTCAAACCAAAACGAATATTTTATCCCTGCCTGATCAGGCGTTTTCAACTTTTGTTTCCAATATTTGCCAAAGTAGGTTAGATTTTGGGTTAGTTTTCAGTATTAATGTGCTTCTTGTTAAGTGGAGATGCAGCGCCTCCCAGCGGTGTAGTTCACCGCGGGACTGATCTTTGACACATGCGATTACAAAATGACTCCTGGACTGTTTGTTCAGAGTTGACCAATTCGAAAGAACTAACTTGCACTGTAGCGCCTTTCACGACCTAAGGATCCCGTTACCTTTTTTTTTCTGATTTAAAGATAATGTCTGTTGGATGGTCAACCTGGATCATAATGAATGGTGCAGCAGCCTTGAAGGGCAGAATGGCCTACTCCAGCTCCTGTTTTCTATGTTGTAGTGTAGGACAGAAGGCAGCCAACTTGCATACAACAAATATCCACAAGCAGCCGTGTGACAGTGGTCAGCTCATCCATCTTAGCCATCTTTGTTGAGGGGGGTGAATACTGACTTCAGGACTCCTCCCTCAGCACTCCCATTCCTCACCTTGGAAAGTGGGATCTTTTATACACAAGCAAGAAGGCAGATGGGCTTAACATCTCAGCAGAAAAACAGCACTTTGGATAGTGTTGCACTCCCTCAGTTTTGCACCAAAAATGTCAGCCTAGCCAAATCACTGAAGGCAGACGTCAACCCACAACTGCTCATGGTGTACAAAGAAGAAAACAACAGCTTGGAGACACCTAGAGCTAGCTCAGTATCAACAGAACATGGGCCTCCACTATGAAGAGGGTAAACAACACCAACTTACATTCACACTGTTTCCTCAGACTAATAAAATGTTTCAAATGACACAATAGCTTAAAGTCCAACAAAACAAAAATACTTATAAATCTAGATAGTAGCATTATTGTGAAACAGGCACATTATTCTCTGTGGGACTTAAGCACTCGACTGTTCTGGAGCACCACTGGGTCGGTGAGGAAGGATATGCTAAGGGCCTGGAAGACAGGGACACAGTCTGAAAGCCACATCCTGCAATAGGACACAACAGGGACGGGTAAGTCTTACAGACCCATGTAAAAGCTCTCCAACTTGCCCATTCCTGCTGGACAAGGTAGCCAACAATCAGCAGTAAGCTTGTAAATCTAGTATTATCTACTTGAAGCTTTCAAGGTGATTAGAAGAGTTGATCGATTACATTGAAATAAACTATTTCATCAGGTGGGGAAGTCCAGAACAAGGGAGCGTAACTTTAGGTTGATGACATAAAAGAGTTCTTTGCATAATATTGAGAATGCACATTAGTGACCTGATGATGTAACATTGACATCAGCAATCACATGCTATTGAAACTCTGAGAATAGAGGCTGGAATGACCAGTACTTTGTTACAGAGATCCATATTATGTATAATAGTGTGTAAGTAAAAGAAGTTGCCGGAGCTCCAGAGAACTAGACAATACATACTTCGAAATGACAGTGAATGAGAATGGAGCCCATGAGAGTGCAGACTGTATAGTCTATTGGAAAATTCTCTCAGCACAGAACCCCGAGTCCCAAAACTCATGTTGAAAAACCCATGAGAATTGATCAGCTCAAACCATTCTACACAGAAAGGGTAAGTGAAATCCAGAGCATCCCGAAAAACAGGGTTGAGCTTAGCGGTTAATTGAAAACCTCAACTTTGAGATTGACATATTTTTATTAGGAAATAGTATTAAACATTATAACATCAAGTCAACAGAATGGAGTTGAAATACTAATCAGTCGTGATCTAATTGAACCGAAGAACAGCTCGAGAGATTGAATGGACTCAGCCTGTTCTTATGTCGCCCGAGTGGAAGATCAATAGTTCAATAGTGAAAGATGTTTTAGTCCATATTCACTGAGTAAGCTAGGAACAGCCTTGAGTTATGTTTGTGGCAACTTTATATTTTTAAAAATTCAATTTGGACATAAAATCAATACATTTCACATGCGGTTTTTTAAATTTCAGTTCACTGTGGCATCTATGGCTGAGGAGATTTAATTCCCAGCAATAGCTCTCTCAAAAATACAATACAGTTGTTAGTTAATAACAAAATAATATCTCCCAATTATTTAATAAAAAGTCTTCAAATGTCAACTGAATGTGCAGTTTAATCACAAAATTATTAGGTTCTCAGAGTGAGAAGAAAGGCTCGCATTTATATAGCACCTTTCACAAACTCAGGATTTCCCACAGCTCTTTACAGCCAGTTGGTACTTTGACAGTGCAGCCAGTTTGAGCACAACAAGCTCCCACAAAGAGCAATGCGACGTTCGTTAATGGATGAGGTTTGGTGAACGGCCAGACAAAGCTTCTCCATTCTTCTTCCAACAGTTTAATGGGATCTTTTACATTCACCTGGGACGGTAGGATAGGTTCCCAGTTCAGCAACTCATCCAACACAGCTCTGCATTCTGGAATGTCGACCAATTTGAAGCAAAAAAATCCTTTGGTAAAACAAAATGAAAAGCAGTTACACCTTACTGTGGAGACATCTTTTGCATTGTTTCAAATATGCATACCTCTATGTTTGCATAATCTATTATTAGAGAGTTGTTACTGTGTAGAAGGAGGCCATCCAACTGATTTTCTTTGCCCAGCTGTCTGAATATTTTGATTTAATGATTTAACATCCATCTCCTGCTTTTTCTTGTAACCCTGCACATTGTTTCTATTTAAATAATCATTTAATGCCCTCTTGAATGCTTGAACTGAGCCTGCTTCCACTACCACTTCCAGAAAGTGCATTCCATCTCCTAACTACTCGCCATGCATAAAGTTTGCCTTTATTCCTTTTGCAAAGCAGTTTAGAAGTGTCCGCTAGTTCTTGATCCATTTAGGAGAGCGAACAGTTCCTCCTTACCAACTCAGTCCAGATCCCTCATGGTTTTGAAAGTTTCTGTCAAATCTCTTCTTAGCCTTCTACTCTCTAAGGAAAACAGAGCCAATTTCTGCAATCTATTCTTAAATAACTGAAGTTTCTCATCCCTGGGCCCATTCTTGTAAACCTCTTCTGCACTCTTTCCAGTGTACTCATACTATTCCCATAATGTGGCACCCAGAAGTGAAGACAATACTTCAGCTGAGATCTAACCAGTCTCTTATAAAAATTATCATAACCTCCCTGCTCTTGTATTCTCTGTCCCTATTAATAAAACTTCTGTTTGCTTTGTTAACAGCTCTCTTTATCAGTCCTGCCACCTTTAATGAACATCGAATGAAATTCACATCTTTCAGAATGGTACTCTTTATTTTGTATTGTCTCTTCATGTTCATTGTACCAAAATGTACCATTGTACACTCCTCTGCATTGAAATTCATCTGCCACTCAAATTGCCCATTCCACCAATATGTAATTTTTTTTTGAAATTTTAAACTGTCCTCACACTTTTCACTTCTCCCAAGTTTTGTGTTGTATGCAAACTTCAAAATTGTCCCTTGCATATCAAGATCTAGTCATATATACCTATCAGGAAAGCAAAGGTCCCAATATCAGCAACAGGGGAACTCTGCCACATAACTTTCTCCAGCCTGAAAAATATCCAATGATCATTATTCTCCATTTCATCAGCCAATTTTGTATCCATGCTACTGCTGTCCCTTTTATTCCATAACCCATGGCTTTCCTCACAAGCCTATTGTGTGACCCTGTATATAGTGCCTTGTGGAAGTCCATGATCACCACATCAACAATGTTGCACTCATCAACCCTCTCTGTTATCTGTTCAACAAATTTTAGCAAGTTCATTAGACATGATTTTCCCTAAACAATTCCATGCTGACTTTTCTGAATCAGTCTACATTATTGCATGTGACTATTAATGCTACACTGACTAATGCTTTTTAAAAAGTTCCCCATCACTGCAGTTAAACTGATTGGTATGTAATTGTTGGATCTATCTTTATAACCTTTTTAGAACAAGTTTGTAATGTTTGCAATTTCCTAATTCTATGGTACCACACAGGTTAGAGGGAAAATTGAAAGATTATTACCAATGTCTCTGCAATTTCCACTCTTACTTCTTTCAAAATTTTGGATACGTTTCATCTGGTCCTGTGCTCTATCAAACGTAAGTACCGACTGCTCATCCGATACGATACCTTCTCCTTGTCAGTGTTAAACACTTCTCAATATTGAATTTCCTCATCTGCCACCCTTGGCTTAGGCAGCAGGCCTTGTAGGTCAAGACAGATGAAATGCAAAGTATTAATTTAACATCTTGTCTTGTCTCTTGCCTCAAGGTGTAAAAACCTTTTGGCCCCTGATCAGCCCACACCTCCTTTTAACACCACTTTATTACTAGAACAACATCACAGGAACAGGCCCTTCGGTCCACGATGTTGTGCTGAATGTGACATCAAATTAAATGAATCCCTTCTACCTGTCCTTGGTCCATAACCCTCCATTCCTTGCATATTCGTGTGCTTATGGAAAAGACCCATAAATGCTCCTATCGTATCTGCCTCCCTATTTATACACTTATCGAAGACTTTGGGATTTCCCTTTATGTTAGCTGCCAGTTTTTTTTTCATGAATCCCTCTTTGCTCCTTTTACATCTTTGCTGAACCATTTGCATTCAGTTGGCTCTCAATTGCATTTAACACTGGACACCTACGATAAGTGCATATTATCTTTCATTATTGTGTATCTCCTTTATCAACCACGGAGCTCTGGATTTGTTTGCTCTATATTTTTCTTTTGAGTGTCCAAACTTCCCCCTCTTTGAAGGTAGCCCATTGCTCAGCTACTATTTCTTTCCCCCATCAACAATTGGATCCTATCTATCTAACCTGTTTCTGCCCCATTGAAGTCGGTTCTCCACCTGTTGACTATTTTTAGTTTGGATTGGCCAATGTAATTTCCCATCATCACCCCAAACTTTATGATACAATCATGCTTGCTCCCTAAATGTTCCTCCACTTTCACTTGATCTATTTGGCTCACCACGTTTCCAAGAAACAGACATCTCAAAATATGACTGGTTTAGATCGCGTAAATAAAGACAAATTAGTTCTTGTGGCTGAGAGTGAAAGGGCACAGAATGAAAGTGTTTAAAACAAATCAGCAAAGGAACCAGAGATAGCATGAGAAATGTCTTTTAACAGTCCGAAGTGGTTAGGGTTTAGAATGCACTGCCTGACAAGGTGGCAGATACTGATGCAATAGTAGTTGTGAAAAGAAAATTGTATAGGTACTTTAAGGAGAAATTGTTGCAGCGATATGGCAAAGGACAGGAGCTGGTGTGGGAATAACTGGATTGCTCTTTGAAAGAGCCAGTTCAAACCTGATAGGCAAAGTGATCTCTTTCTGCACTGCGATAACAAGCATGGGGCTGGATGAACACAGCAGGTCAAGCAGCATCATAGGAGCAGGAAAACTTGACGTTTCGGGCCTAAACCCTTCATCAGAAAATCTCTGATACAATTTTATCTTTCTGCACTGCACTTTTTTATAATTCCATAAGATGTCGAATTCTCTTTTTAAAGTTCCTATTGAAACTGCTTCCACCATTCTTTCACAACATGCACTCTAAAGCATCACAATACACTGAGTAAAAGCAATTCTCCTCAGCTCCCCAATAGCTCCTTCGTCAATTATCTTGTTCTCTGATTACCAACTCTCCAGCCAAGTTCCGGCTTATTTATTCTATCAAAATCACTTTTAATTTTGAACACATGGTGGGATCAAATGCTGCTCCTCCAACTGATGACAGTGCGGTCGAACTTTGTCCTTCCATCCTTACTAAAATTCATGGATTGGCTTTCAGCTTAAGTACAGACACAAAGTAAAAGGAGTTTACACACATAGCAGAGACAGTGGTGTAGCACTTAGGACACTAGGCTAGTAATATTCTGGGAACGTGGGTTCAAATCCCATCAAACCAGCCAGCTGATTTTAAATTCAATGAATTATTCTGCAATGGAAACTAGTCTTTGTTGTGTGATGACCATTATTATCATCAGTTGTCACAAAAATTCACCAGGTTCATTAATGTCCATTAAGGAAGGATATCTGCCATCTTTACCTGGTCTTGCTTACATGGGGCTCCAGACCCACTTTAATATGGTTCACTCTTAATCGCAATTTAAAATGATCAAGCTAGCCACTCAGCTCCCGAACAGTTAAGGATGGGTAGTAAACTGGCCTTGATAGCAATGCTCACATCCAATATTAAGACAAATAAATATTGAACTGCATCCAGCTGCCTGGTTAAATACACGACAAAATCAGCTTGACCATTCCAAAATTAGGTTTTTGAGAATTGAGCAATCTCATTGCAGGTGATAAGCAGAGGGACAAATGGAAGTTAGAATAATGAGGTTGGGTTTGAGTTAAGGCTAAAGTCAGTTATTAATTTGAGTTCTGTGATACTTGTGATTCTCACTATATCTAGCCTCAAACTGTATACTGTAGAGATAGAGACATGGCTTTTTACTTCACAGCAACTGGGAAGCTGCAGTGTACAGGCAAAGGCTCTCACACAGATACATCAGTGCCTAGTTAGACATAAAATCATTGGCCCTCGAGATGTTTAGATTTGCCTACATAACCGCATTACTTTTTCTTTTGTCAAACATTATAACAATAACAGATAGAGTCACATTGTCTTTTCTTACACATTCACATCCAAAAACATGTAAACAAAGATCGGATGCATTTATGGGTCAAATGACATTCCCTAACAATCTCAGTCAATGTCTCTTAAAAACCTACCCTTTTCAAAACACCTTCATTGTCACAAATACTTCCTCTTACACATTCTCAGAATCAGTTACTCTCATCACTACAGCCATACTTGCACAGTTATATATTTTCACAACACGAACAAAGTTGCTGGAAAAGCTCAGCAGGTCTGGCAGCATCTGTGAAGAAAAAAACAGAGTTGATGTTTCGGGTCTGGTGATCCTTCCTCAGAACATATACATTCACATATACATTACCACAATTACATTCATCCTGATATGATTATACTCATGCACATGCTCAAACATGCTCATAATTTGATATAGATACAGTTACTCCTATAATAAAACAAAGAGCCGCAGCTGCTGAAAATTTGAAGGAAAAATAGCAATTGTTGGACAAACTCAGCAAGTCTGGCAGCATCTGAGGAGAGAAAGCAGATTAATGGTTCAGAACTGTTCTGACTCAAACTAGACTTGAAGCTTCAAGTCTGCTTTCTGTCCACAGATGCTGCCAGACCTTCTGAGTTTCTTGTATAGACTGATTTGCTTTCATGTTCCCAACCAAGTAAACTCATAGCTAAATACACATATGCAAAATCGTACTAACTCTCCTGCACCGTCACACTGTGGATCTGTCATATTTCTGCTCTTATACTATCACTTGCTCGCTCTCTGATATCTAGGCTGTTGTCTTTAATATATATATATAGATAATTACTACCTACAATGTTTATGTGAATCATTTGGGGCAGATTAGCACATTGAACAGCTCCAGGGATATGAATATGAATTGGAAACAGGAGTAGGCCATTTGGTTCTTGCTTTGCTAATTGTTGGATCCCAGTTAAATACTGCATGGGCCCCTATACTACATGTGAAATTCACCAAAAGACTTGTCTCTAGCTGCCAAGAAAGAATACTTGAGAAGAATGCCAAGATTCGCTTGAAGAGGCAGATCGCAACAGCATTGAGGACAGTAAGTTAATGGAAGAAGTTGGAGTCAGAAGAAAGTAATGAAGTCTAAATCAGGGTTACTGAGCATATATGTGAATGTATGGAATTTGACAAATAAGACAGGGGAGTTACAGGTGCAGATTGCCATGTTAAAAAATGATATTGAGGCGATAACAGAGACTTTGCTCAAGAAGGGGCAGGACTAAGTGTTAAATATTGCTGGGTAAAAGGTGTTCAGAAATCATAATAAAGTAAGGAATGAAGGAGGGGTGGTTAAGGAAGGTATTACAATGATGGAGAATGAGGGTGTTTTAGAGAGTTCAAGGACAGAATCAATTTTCTAGAGTGACAGAACAGAAAGAGTGCAACTATATTGCTAGGTGTAGTCTACTGACCACTAAATAGTAGAAAGGACATAGTAGAGCAAATCTTCAGGGAAATTAAGGAGATGCTAACATTAGAAACTAGTTTTAAGTGGGGGGCTTTGCTTACTGAAATATACACTGGGACAGCGGTAGTGTAAGGGACAGCAAGGACAAAATGCTTCTACTTTTGTATTCAGGAGAATTTCCAGCAGCAATATCTGTCCAGTCCTCAAAAAAGGATGCACTGTTGATCTTGGTTCTTGGAAATGAGGTGGGAAAAGTGGATCAGGTATCAAAAGTGATCATTGTACTGTAAGGTTGAGGATGATGTTAGTGAATGACAATGGTCAATCCAGTGTAAGAAAAATCAAGTGTCAGAGAAGCACTTGTGGCGAGGTAGGAGCTGGGCAGGATGGACTGGATGGAAAGGTTAGTGGGAAAAAAACTGTAACTGTAAATGGTAGTAATGCTAACACTTTATCTCCTCTAGTGAAACTATGAATTTTTGATTTCTTGCGTGCTTCCTGCTTCATCACGTGCTGTGCTACTTTTAAATGTTGTCTAGGCAACTCACCCACTCTATTTACTCTCTCCATAAAATTTGATATGTGGCCCAAATATGTGGTCTCTGAACTCTGACTCACCAATTTCTCCTTAATTAAGTTCAGTGGTTTCCTCACCTCATGCCCAAAAAACTAGTTCAAATTTAGTTGATTCATTAGGTGCATCCCTTCTTACGAAAAGTACAAATGGAAATCCTTTATCCCAGTCCTCAGAATAGTTTTGACGTAAGCCCTCAACATGGTTTTTAAAGTTTGATGCCACCTTTCTAATGCTGCCTGCGATTCTGGATGGTGCACAGTGGATTTGAATAGTTTTATTCCTAAGCTATCCATAATTTCCTTGAATGATTTTGATGTAAGATTTGATCTTTGATCCGTGGGTAGTCTGTTTCTAATAAAAAAATTTAAGAAACCCTTTCCACAATCCTTATAGCTGTGTACTGTGCAATGGAATGGCCTCAGGAAATCTAGCAGACACATCCATTATGGCCGGCAAATACAGATTCCCACTTTTTGTTTTAGGTAGGGGTCCTACACAATCAATTAGGACTCTTGTAAAAGGTTCCTCAAATGTGGGAATGAGTATTAAGGATGTTGGTTTTTTGCCTGAGGTTTTCCAATTATCTGACATGTATGACGTGTCCTGCAAAATTCAACCAAATCCTTATGCAGTCCAGGACAGTAAAAATGTTTTTGTATTTTGGCTTGAGTTTTCCTCACTCCTAAATGACCTCCTACTGATAATTCATGTGCTACCCACAATACCTACTTCCTGTAACCCATCAGTAATACCACCTGACGAACTTCTGTCCATTTCGCATCCACCTGAATATGTGATGGTCTCCATTTCCTCATCAAGACATCATTTTTAAGATAGTAACATTTTGGGATAACCTCAGGTTCTTCTTCTGTGTATACTTTTTGATACAACTGCTTTAGTTTTACATTTTTATGTTGTAATTCAGCTATTCTGAATAAAAATATCCACTTTGTCCTCCACCTGTTCTTGTTTTTCTCAATTATTTGATCAAACCCTTTGATCTCTCATCCTGTTTCAGCCTGTGGCTTTGTGACCTCGTTACCACATAGTCAGGAAAAATCCCAGGATATCTTCCTGTAACCACAAGACCGTAAGATATAGGAGCAGAAATTAGGCCATTCAGCCCGTTGAGTCTGCTCCGCCATTTAATCATGGCTTATAAGTTTCTCAAACCCATTCTCCCGCTTTCTCCTTGTAACCCTTGATCCCCTTGACCATCAAGAACCTATCTATCTCTGTCCTAAATATATTCAATGACCTGGCCTCCTGAGGCAGTGAATTCCATAGATTCACCACTCTCTGGCTGAAGAAGTTTCTCATTAAGTCCGTTCTAAAAGGTCTTCCCTTTACTCTAAGGCTGTGCCTTCAGGTCCTAGTCTCTCCTATCAATGGAAACATCTTCCCAACATCCACTCTGCCCTGGCCATTCAGTATTCTGTAAGTTTTAATTAGATAGCCCTCATCCTTCTAAACTCCATTGAGTATAGACCCTGAGTTCTCAAACATTCCTCATATGTTAAGCTTTTCATTCCT
Source organism: Ginglymostoma cirratum (assembly GCA_024137785.1). NCBI lineage: Eukaryota > Metazoa > Chordata > Chondrichthyes > Orectolobiformes > Ginglymostomatidae > Ginglymostoma > Ginglymostoma cirratum. Next base: position 16,138,224 of record JAHRHZ010000023.1, on the reverse strand, counting down.
AGGACCATTCTTGTTGGCATCCTCTGAGCATTCTCCAGAGCCAGTACATTTTTCCTGAGATATGGGGCCCAAAACTGCGCACAATACTCCAAATGTGGCCTGACCAGAGCCTTATAAAGCCTTATAAAACTAAAGTAGTACATCCCTGTTTTTATATTCAAGTCCTCTCAAAATAAATGCCAACGGTGCATTTTCCTTCCTAACTACTGACTCAACCTGCAGAAGAAAGGGAAGAAAGGTAAAACCTCGTTTGCCTGATTTTCCACTGGCCTTTCAACCACAGTAGGCATCACTCCCACTTGTGATTTAGTTATATCATTATCAAGGATAAACTGTATTTCTGAAACTGAGAATTTCTATGTGACTAATGCCACCACTTCACCACTTTCACTGGCCCCTCCAACCTCACTTCATACAATGAAACACTGCTCTTCTCACCATGTATTCTACATATTATTTTTTTTTTCTGGCAATACTCCTTCTGAATTACATATCCTCATCTCTCACCATCAAAGAGTCACTTCCTCCCATTTCGCCTAAAATTTTAGTTTCTTTATCTACTCTTCCTGGCATACATGAGTAAACTTTACCCACACAAGTGAAATTTTCATAGAGGTCTGGCACTTTCTTCCCAACCAACCCATGATCAGGTTGTACATTCTTTTGCAGTTTTTTAGCTTTCACTATGCTTTCCTTTACCACTTCAACAACACTCACTGGCTTATCCCGTTTTCCCATATCCATCTTCCCAGTGCTTTTTCTAAACCACCAACACTGGCTTCCTGTGGTCTACTTTATTACAGTGAAAATACCTGAGTTTTTTATTTCTCTTTCCCACTCATGGGTTTCCTTTTTTCACCGTGTGGTAAACTATCTTTACTATCTTCAATGAGATCTCCTTTTCCCTTACCACCCGAGGATTATCTTTTCCCCAATTTCTATCCCTCACAGGTTGAAATTGATGTCGGAAGCCAAACTTTGATTTATATACCAAACTCATAATCATCAGCCATTTCCTCTGGTAATGTTGCAGTCTTAACTCTCTGCTCTTCCACATGAGTTCCCAATACTTCAGGAAGTGAATTTTTGAATTCATCCAAAATAATCGTCTCTCTAAGAGCATGATATATTTGATCTATTTTTAATGCCCTTATCCACTTATCAAAATTAATTTGTTTGATCCTTTCAAACTTGTGTACGTTTTACCAGGTTCTCCCCATCTGCAATGGTACTAAGGTGAATGGTGCTAGCTCATATGCACTCAAAATGGCTTTTTTCACCTCAGCATTCACCCCAGATACCTCCTTTGATAGCAATGCAACTAGTTGTACCAACCAACTTTGTTTGGATCAACAATACTCACATGGTCACTGGCTATTTCATTTGTTTAGCCACTTTCTTAAATGAAATGAGAAAGACTTCTCTATCCTTCTCGTTGGAGTTAGGCAATACTTGGACATATTTAAACAGATCCCCATCAGCCCATTGGCTACGATGGGATTACTCTCCATCGCTGTTCTCATCACTATCCCTACCTTTCATCTCTACCTCTGCCATTTTAAGTCGACTTTGAGTTTTCAGTTTCAACCTCTGAAGTTCAAAAACACTCTCTTTCTCCCTTTCTTCTGCTACAGCCTTCTTTTCCTTTTCTTTTTGTTCTGCCAGGGGTATTCGTTCCTTTTCTTTTCCTCTGCTGTAATTATAATTCAAATGGTTTCATTTACTTTTCTCTTGCCATTGCCTCTAATTCAATCTGCTTCATTTGCAATTGAATTTTAGCCATTTCTATTGATTCTGATTGCATTCCTGGCAATTGTAAATACTGGGCTAATGCCGCAGTTGCTTCCCTTTTCCTCACAGACACAGGCAACTCCAATTTCTACCTGTTGCCAATTCTGAAAGTTTTGCCTTGCTCAATTTCTGTAAAACATTTGAATTGATTTCTTCCACACCCAGGAAACTCTCTGTGACTGAAACAGCCTTTATTACACAAGGCACACCCTGTTTAAACCAACCATATGCAACACCTGATATTAAAAAAACCCACCAATATTCACCACTCACTGCCTTTGAGTCCAACAATCCTAAACCCAACCAAGAATGAGAGACTTTGGTGTTGACAAGAATTTGGGCCAGACCAAAATCCCCCAAAACATGTCAGTGAGATAGCCTAGACCCTAATTTTTTCTTATTTTAAAGACAAGTGCCAGATATTGCATTCCAGATGCAATTTGATTGGTCAACCTACCAGGCTTGAAGCAAGGCACACCTTATTAATGCACTATAGTTAAAATGCAACAAAAGAAAGAGGACTTGGAATAATTTAACTCTATTGGAAAACTTAACACAATAATAGATTATTTAACTACTAAATGGTAACTGTTCCAATATCGTAATATCCCATAAGCACATCATTGGTAGAAGCAAATTCAGTAAAATAGATTATCTCACATGCAATTCTAGCAGCATGAAAAGATCACAAGCTTTTAGATGTAGAAAAGAGAGATAGTGACATGTAGCAGCTTTCACAACCCCAACATATACTGAAAGCTAAAACTAAAATCCTGATTCTGTCGGAGCTTGACCTCACCCTTTCAGGCTGCTTCTATTGTTCCAACTTTAAAAAAGAACCTCAAGGCCTCACAAGCTGTTTATTTTACAGGCTTTGAGCAGAGCACTTGAAAGCTCTGTCCCAACCCCTCTTCATAAAAAAAACCTCTTAAAAGCAATTGTATCATCACACAGGTAACAGGTAGAAAATACTATTGGGACAAGTTGAATACTGATGGTTCAGGATACAGAAGGTGCATGCATTTTCTCCGGGTGCTCTGGTTTCCTCCCACCATCCAAAGATGTGCAGGTTAGGTGGATTGGCCATGCTATTGCCCATAGTATCCAAGGATATGTAGGTTAGGTGGCATAGCCATGGGGATGCAGGGTTCCAGGGACGGGGCGGGGGGGGGGGGGGTTGTTGGTCTGGGTGGGATGTTCTCCAGAGGGCCAGTTTAGGCTCAAAGGGCCAAATGGCCTGCTTCCACACTGTAGGGATTCTAGGATTCTAGGAAGAGAGATGAGAAAGCATATTGGAGAAGCAAGGAGAAATAACGAGAAAAGACTGAAAGCCAACAGAAAGGTGGAGTCCCAATGTTTTCCATAGCCAAATAGATAGTAAAAGAGTGGCAAAAGGAAGAGTGGGTCCAATTAGGAACAAAAAGGTGATTTATACATATGGGCAGGGGGCAAGATGAGGTACCATTTAAATACATTGCATCCGCCTTTAGCAAGGAGTAGATGCTACCCAGGCCATGATGAAAAAGAGAGAACACTGTCACTAGAAGGGTTCAAAGGAAGAAGTGTTGGATAGACTTGATACTTTAAGTAGAAAAAGCAACGAGACTGGTTGAGATGCATGTGCAATATGCAGTGTCTGTACTATAAACGGAGTGCATATTTTTCGAATCAGTTAGTAACAGTGCAGGTATAATCGAGTTCCGCTGTTCCTTAACTCATCACAAATGTGTGAATACCTCAACTGAACTACCAAGGTGATCAGTTTGTTTGACAGACTGCTACTGCTATTCAGGACAAAGTAAATGCTAAAAAAAAACACAACGCTCACCCATTAAGAGGAAAATACTGTTCATTATACAAAAAGCAAGTTTATTCTTTAATGGATGGCAAAAAATGACTAATTTACTTCTGTGACTTAAAATATACTCTATTAAACTCCTCACATGGAAACACAGTAATTTGCTAATAAGATAGAGAAAACAAACAGTTTGATACAAATATCGTGAGTGGAAAAATATAGACAGGGCAAACAATTTCTGTAGATCTAAAGAACAGACCCGAAGGGTGGAAAGTTATTTCTCACACTCCTTTTGATTTTAGCAATGATGACAGGATGTTGTATGCTGATTTATTGTCAAATTTTGATTCAATATTTGATTGTGTGGCCTTAGATTTTTTCATGGGGAATATGGGCCAAATGCTGGCCAATGGGAGTAGATTACTTTAGGATCTCTGGTTGGCATGGACAAGTTGGACCGAAGGGTCTGTTTCCATGCTGTACAGCTCTATGACTCTATGTGTTAAAATGCTTTCTTTTGTGTCTCTAGGTTTTTTAAAGTCTTTCACTCAAACAGCTCTAAGAGAGAAAGAAAATCTGCAGGTTTCTGGATAGCTCTGGCTGCCCTGCCAAACAGTCTGTAACCAACTGGCTGAATCAATCTGAAAGTTGCTGCTAGGCGGATTTCCTTGATTCAAAGACCCTCACTATCACTGTGTCTCCTTCATGTATTCACCAGTGTGCTGTGTAAAATATTGTATGGCTGAACTGTCCACCACACAACTCCATTTGATCTTTAAGTTACAGATTAAAAGAAGAAATTCTCCTGATATATGTTAGGTATTTAGTGGTGTCTAACTTCCATTTTCCAGTTTATAGTCTGAAAGAAAAAGATATGTGGCTCCTTATAAGATAATGGAATGTATGTTACATAATTACAGTACATGTGTGCTTTTGTAGATGTTGTGATTTGTACAACAAGACGATTGTGGGTTTATTGAGTTCGGCACCACCTTTGGTGCGCATACGCTGAACTCCATGTGAAACCTTCAGTGTGCGAATGTGTGTTGGGACTTGCAGGTATATTTATTGTTTGAATATGTTGAGTATTTTTCAATCGTCCAGTCTGATCCATACACCAAAGGTTAATTATGTTGTCATTTAATTTGAGAAGTGGATATATTCATCATTCAAATCACTGTTGTGTATTTCTGTATTTCCTGTGATGTTGCGATGCAGCCTGTAGAGGGCACCATCATAATGCAGTTCTACAATGAAGCTTTTTGGAAGGTAGTGAACCTGAGAAAGATGACTTAATCCACAGCCAAGCAACTATAAAATGTATTTCTGGTCACTGATATATGACAGCATGTTTTAATGGATGTTTGGAACAACTTGTTTATAGTAACAAAGACAACAGCCACTGACTTATTTGGTAGCCTGAGTGCAATGTCATTACAGGCTGACCCCAAATCTTTTGAAATAAGATGAGGGACATTTTGACCATGAGACTGAGATGGAGGGTACAAGAGTTGTGAGGGTGGGTGACGGGGAAGATGATCACTCCTTCTCCTGATAGCCAATGGCCACAACACACCAGCTTCCATTTAAAACATAGAGATGAAGGCAAAAGAAGACCCCACAGCTCAGCTTCTCAAAGGTTGTCCTAGGTATAAGAGACAAAACTGGGTTCCTTAAGGGATGCAAGAGAAAAAGTTAAAATCTGAGAGAATTTCTTCAACTATGGAATGGCTGGTCACCTGACAGTCTTTCTGAAATATAGTGAAATATAGTGACTCCAGTAACAAAGGAAAGTAGAATTTAGGAACAGAATAGGCCATTCAACCCTCTAAGGATGCTACACCAGTAAATAAGAGTGAATTTTGGCTTAGCTGCACTTTCCTGTCTGCCACCCCATAACCCTTGACTCACTTGACCATCGAACATCAATCTAACCCACTCTTGAATTAATTCAACAACTCAGCTTCAACTCTTTTGTGGGGAAGTCAGTTTCACATTCCAGTGAACCCCTGAGAGAAAAAATTCTCATCAGCTCCATCTTAAAGGTGGTACATTATTCTTATGCGATTCTCCCTTGTTTTAGTCTCTCTTCTACAAGAGAAAACATCTTCTCAAAATCCATCCTGTCAAGTCCCTCAGAATCTGAGATGTTGCAATAACATCACCTCACATTCTTCCAAAATCCAGGAGCAGGTTCAGCAGAAAGATCAGAGCATTGGGTCAGTGCCATAACACATTCCTGCCTCTTCTCTTATTGGATGCAGGTGAATATTAGCAGTAGCTGCCAGTCCAGTGGGTAGAATCAGTGATGAGAATAACGAGGAGAATGATTTGGGGAGGTTTCCCTCAGGATCTACTTGGCATCATGGCAAATGTGCCAAGCCTTGTAGTTTTGTGTAGTCAGTAAGCCCCATAAGCCCTTGATTCTGAACACTCCATGACCCAATGATAGGGCCAGAGGTAGGAAAATGCTAACCCATAGCAGAAACTCAATCCTTTGGAGGAATGTTCAAAGGGTCTACCAGCTTTGGGCCTCTTTACCTTTGAAATTATATGAACACTTTCACGGTTGCTTCCATTTTGAGGTATCACAGAATCATAGAAACTTATAGTGTGGAAACAGGCCATTCAGCTCATCGAGTTCACAACGACCGTCCGAAGAGCATCCCACTCAGACCCACCCCCTACACCATCCCTGTAACCCTGCTTTTCCTACTCCATCTAACTTGCGCATTCCTGAACACCATGGGCAATTTACCAAGGCCACTCTACCTGCACACCTTTGGACTGTGGGAAGAAACTGGATCACCCGGAGGAAACCCATGCAGACATAGGGAGAATGTGCAAACTCCACATGGACAGTCACCTGAGGGTGGAACCTTTATTATTCCTCCTTCACCTGTTTGTGTCTTCTGTCTTTGTTTGCAAGGGTTCAACCACAGACTTCCATTGGATTGTTCTAAATTTCTCAGCTACAGCTGAGATCTTGGAGGAATGCGAGGCTGGAGAGATTACAGAGAAAAAGGAGGGTGCAACTATGGGGAGATTTGAAAACAAGAATGAGGATTTTAAAATCAAAGTTAACTTCTGATAAAGATTGTTGAGACTATTTCAGAGTTGTTAATGAGTTTCTAATATTCCTTACAATTATATTCACTGATTTCGTTTCGGAACAAAGATGGGTGATGTTGTTTATATGAGTGGAAAAAACATGTGTGCCTCTCCTCTCTGTTACATCAATAAAGATTTTAACCCATTTAAATAATGCATTGCCCTACAATCAGAGCAAGTTTACAGTACAGAAAGAGGCCACTTTGCTGTTTGAGTCTGCAAAATGAGCCACACAGCATAATCTCACTTCTATTTTGTCCATAGCCCTGCAGGGTACAACTCTTTGAGGTGCACATGCAGGTAGCTTTATAATGAGTCAAGGGTTACTGCCTCAAATACTCTTCCAGGCAGTGAGCTCCTTCTGGATGAATACAACACTTCCTCTTCTCCTGTCTAATCTTTCCATTAATCACTTTGAATCGATGCCCTCTAGTCACTGACTTCCCGTACTTGCTCCTAAAATTGCCACTGCACCACTGGAACACGCTGAAATGAAATGACAGATACCAAATTTGGTAAAATAGAATCAATATTTTTGTCTCCCTCCTCATCTGATAGCTCATATCCAGAGATGGCAAACGGTACTGGGTAGCGATCAGAAGCAGGAAACTTGGCTGAAGGTAGTTCTAGTATTATACAGTCATTCTACCTGTGATAAGCTAACTCAGCTCTGTTCCAGGATCAATTCAGATTCATTGATACTGCAGGCAGTGCCTCCTCAGCCTTTGCCTTGCCACTTTGTGTAACCTCCACTAACGCGACAGCTCATACTCTCTTCAGTAGCCTCTTCCTTTTGCTATTGCCTCCCATGCATATCGATATCCCAAAGCCTGTCTTGCACCACTAATTTCTGTGTCCTCAGCTGCCTACTTCCATGCTTGCCTTCCCAAGCCCCAACATGTCACATGCTTTCAGTCCCTTCGTAAGAACTTCCTCTTTGACGAAGTCATTGCCACCCCTCCTAAATGTCTTCTTCTTTAGCTCAGCCTCTCCTTTTCCCCTTGATAGGTTAGGGAAATAACTTGGTTGTTTTGCTGTACTACATATAAATGCAAATTGTTGTCATTTACCAGTTGAATCTCAATGAACATCCAGTCTACAAACTATTAGCTGTTAATGGAAGATGTGGGGGGAGGGGGGAAGAATTTGTATTTACAGAACATCTTTCACAATCTTAGTGCACCTGAAATTAACTATTGCAATATAGGAAATATGACAGCCAATTTGCACACTGCAAGTTCCCATGCTGACTACAAATGCTGTCTGCTTTTGTAACACTAGTTGAAGAATGAATACTGGACCAAAACACCAGGGAAATATTGACCTGCACTTCTTCAAAACATGCATGGCCTGGCCTCATATACATCCAGCTGAAAGAGTCGATGCAACTTTGGTTTAATGTCTCATCTGAAAGATAGCACCTTGGACAGGGCAGCACTTCCTTGGAACTGCTCTGCGCTATGGCTGAGACCTACTTTGAAGGATTTGTGACGCACCCTGCAGCTAAACACACACAACTGTATCTTTATATTGATGACGTGAAAAAAACAAAATGAGATTGTAGTGGTGAACTCACACTGGGTTTGCTGGATTTTACACCCCATTTGCAAAGCAGAAATGGTTGAGAATGTGAATCCATTTAACAAGTACATCCTCAGTTGCTGATGTGCAACAATGCAGCCATTGAAGGGTTAATAATCTTTTACAGGTGACTGTATATCTGTTAAGCATCCACATTGGATTGCCAGGAAATGCTGTTGCCTGCGTCCATTTTACAGCAATAATGGACAACTGGGAGTGATTGCAGAAATGGCAACCTAATCAAGTGACTTAAGCATCATAAACTGGGAGGATGAAACACTGGCAATTTGCAACCAACAGCTGTACAATAAAGTGTAATTGGGGCTTTGAGATTGTTTCAGGGAATGTGTGGATCTTACAGCATGCAACTCATGATTGTGCTTTTCTACTACTTCCAGCCTGGGGTTGTTGGCCGGTTCTAACTGCTGCAATATCCTGTTATGTGGCTGCAGAATAATAACAGTTGCAATTATAATCTGCTTATCACATCAAAACATCTAAACTTGGCTCTGCATAATGAGTGGCACTTTGAAGTGCAGCCACTATCGATGTAGGATTGTGGAGAAAGATGAGCCACTGTGGAAGCAATTACTGATTTTTTTTAATGATAACCCAGGCTGCTTAATGGAGCACAGCACACCCAGAGTATACCAGACAGAATGGTTCCTTACATTGAGAACTTAAAAAATATTTTGGTTTGCAGCCTTTTTGTTATGTTCAGAATCGCATCAGAAATCTTCAGATTTTATGTAATGAAAATTTTTTTTGGGGATACCAAGATGGTGTAAATAATGCAAAAACTGAATTGGAAACTCACTAGCGCTTAGTTTAGCTGAGGTATACAGGTTATAGTGTATTTTATGGCAAGCTAGATAAATGCACCATTGTGAAAGAAACAGAGGGTTATGCCATCAGGTGAGATGAAAAGGGATGAGGAGGACCATAACAATCAATGTTGGCTATTTGAACTGAATGGCCTGTTTCTGTGGGGTATTTCTTTTATGTTTGTTCAGGGGATGCAGGTGTCACTGTCTGGGGCAGCAATTATTGCTCATTCTTAATTGCTAGGAGGGCAATTAGGTGAAAACTGCATTATTGTGGGTCTGGAGTCACATGTAGGCCAGATCAAATAAGGATGGCAGATTTCCTTTCCTAAAGGACATTAGTGAATCGTTTGGCTCTTTATGACAATTGACAACAGTTACATGGTCACCATTAGGTTAGCTTTATATTGCTGATTTTTATTGGATTTATATTTACCATCTAGCATGGGGTTTGAGCACATGTCCCTGGAGAACATGTACATAGGACATTGAACAGTACAGTACAGGAACAGGCTCTTCAATTCCCTGCCTGTTCATGTGCTGTCTAAATGCTTCTTAGACATTCATTAGTTTGGATGTCTGAATTACTAACTCAGTGACAGTAATAGCAGACTACAACCTCCCAAAACCTATGGAGTGAAAACATACTTAAAACAAATCTTATCTGAAATTTGCAATTCCATTTTTCAATTGGATTAACATTTTATAATAGATTCTACAGGCTTTCAAATAAAACTTATTTTATCTAAACTTTGATTGCTTTTATGTTAATGGCATCTAATCCTTTGTCATTATTGCGACTTTAACGATGTTTACTTGTTGCAATGATTGAAGCCCATCATCAAGTTACTGCCTGGAGTGTGTGAGCGGTCAGGAATAGACAGGATAAAATATTAGATTGTTGTGCTCACCACCACCTTCTCAAGGGCAACTACTGATGAGCAATAACTGCTGGCCCAGACAGCAATGTCAAATTCCCAAAGAATGAATAATAAAGATACATGCGAATAAAACCAAAATATTGTGGATGCTGGAATTCTGAAATAAAAAGAGAAAATGCTGGAGGAACTCAGCATGGGGTCTGGAAGCTAATGTGGAGATACTCATTTGGTCTTTTAGCAGTTGGTATTAATCGCGTAAACAGGCATCAGAATTTTCTGAACAGGTAGCACTCTCACCTTTGAGTCATAGGTTTGTGGGTTCAAGTCTTACAAATTGTTGGAGAAACTTAGAAGGTACCTGAGGAGGGAGAGCAGAGTTGATGTTTTGAGTCTAGTGATGGTTCTTCAAAACTCTGAAGGGTCACTGAACTGAAAATGTTAACTCTGCTTTCTCTGCACAGATGCTGCCAGACCTGCTGAGTTTCTCCAGCAATTTCTGTTTTTGTTTCAGGTTTTCAGCATCCACAGTTCTTTGTTTCATTTACCTCAAGTACGGTCCTGACGGAATGCTGCATTGTCAAAGGTACCATCTATTGCATGTGAAATTAAACCCAGGCCCTACATGCCTTCTCTAGATAGATACCAAAGACCCGTCCAGTGCCAACATAGAGCAGGAGTGTTCTCCGTAGTGTCCTGGCTCAATCCCTCAATCAACAATAACAGACATAATCTGGTCATTGCATGGTGGCTGTGGGCAAATATGGTGACAGTATTTTCTACCATATTTTCTGTAGTATTTAATAATCTGCAAAGTACTGAGTTCATGAAGTGCAATTTTATGCAACACGAATGCAATGTTTTCCTACTGACCTGTGTTGCAATGTTTCCTGTTTTGTATACTTATGGAACAAAGGCATGAGAACAATGCCAAGCACCTTTTCAACACACCTGAACACTCCAAACAAGACTCATACTGGCTTCGGAACGTTAACTCTGTTTCTCTCTGCTACCAGACCGGCTCAGTTTCCCCGGTACTTGTGGTTTGCAATACCAGGTCTCTCAGGCTCGGCAGTACTTCCCTCGTATTTGGAGTACATTTCTTTTTCGCCTCTGTTGTGGTGCTGCTGGGGTAGTGGGTGGAGACACGGGGAAGTGGACAGTGGCGGGCAGTAACAAGGGGTTAAGAAACGAAAAGGTGTTTTTCATTGCACAGTCGATTTCACCCGGTTTCCCCGCCCCCTCTGCAAAATTCCCTGCGCCCATTGGCGGGTCGTGTGGGCGGGGTCTCCCCCGGTTGGCTGTCTGTCCCGTCGATCAAGGTTAGAGGCGGGTGCGTCTGTCCCAGTGGACTGGGCAAAGCGTGCAGGAAGCAGGAGTCCGGACTGTTGCTGCTTGGTGCTGATGGTGAAGTAGAAAGTGGCTGCAAGACCTGACAAGGATGCACACCATCCCAGTTCTGCGAGCAGGCATGATCCTTACCGCCAGGTGAGAGAACAAAACTGCGAAAAACAAAACCTACAAGAAGAAAAATAAAACCACACCACAACAGCCTCGGAAGTTCAGCTGTGCTGCACACAAGTGGGTGAAGAGATTGCAGTCAGCAACAAAACAAAAGAGGAGCAATTTACCACCTTTCTTCCCCCCCACCCCTCCCACCCCTTCTGCTTCCCCAACCCACCCCCTCCCGATTCTGTCAGAGCTGCGGACCTAGTTCGAGATGTCAAGGAAAAAGACTCTGAAGAGTAAGAGTCACACGTCTCCCAGCACCACGTTACCAGCCGGCAGCGGGAAAGAACAGGAGGCGAAATCACGGAAGAGCAACTCCGGCGGCCAGGCTTTGATAAACGGAGTGATCCTGCCGAACAGACCCTCTCTGAGCAACAGCAGCGAGTTCTATGACCTCGCTTTTAAGGTTGGTCCTCTGTAAACGGGAAGAAGCCTCTCATGGTGCACTGGCTGAGCTCAGTGCGCTGGCAAAAGGGGGCAGATTATTTCCTTCTGATGTTTTACTGCATGCACACTTTGCATTGTGTTGTGAGTTGTTTTGTTTGCGAATTGAAAGCTGTCAGGAACGGTCTGGGGCAAACAAAACATTCTCTGCGTTTCTAGGCACGCAAAAACATATTTTGTCAAAGAAAGGGGTCGGTGTTTTTACGGCGCAGGGTGCAGGAACCGGCTGTTCGGGCCGTCTGATGATGCTGTACATGGCTTGTTATTTCAGGTTTGCGCTGTTTCTGATCTGAAACATTCAGATCCGGGAGTGGAAACACGGTCCAGTCTTCACAATCACACTCCTTTGGCATTTTCTCCCCCAAAGTGATTGCTAAACCCCAGCAAGATCATAAGAATTAATTTACTTGTACTCTGCGCAGCAACAGGCCATTTAACTCTTCGCGTTTGTACGGGTTCTTTCGAAAGGACTATTCAATTGTGTTGTAACAGCGCCCGCTCTTTCCCTGTAGCCCTGCCAGTGTTTGTCTTTCGAAGTGTGTAATCCAATGACTCCCCTTTTTTTCTTCTTGTGTGGAATTTCACTTAAACCTGAAACCCAGTTTGTAAACTGCTTGCTGCCGGCTTCCATTAATACTAAATCATAAGGGATAGAGAACATGGATTATGTAACAGCCACTGGATGTAACTCCAGCTTCCACTGTTCAATATACATAGATTAAAGGGCTCTCGGGATGGCCTCATTGCTTCCGGTTTTTGATGCTAGTTGCAGAAAGAATGGAGGGCTCTTTCGGGAAGCTGATTAGAGGGCTGCCGTGGCCGGGAGCAATGGCAAAATCATGGCCCATCGATTCAACGCTTGGTTCCTTTCAGACATCCTTAATCAAGGCTATACCATGCACAGCACGTCTCATCGCACAAGTGTTCACCCTTTTATAGCAGGCGAAGTCATTTATGGGGAAAAGGAGATAAGTCAGGTTCACCTGACAGCTGTATACTACTGACTCAGTTGCTTGCGTTTGTGCCACTTTAGGTGGCGAGTTTTAGCAGAAGCTGTGCCCACAGTGCCAGCTGAACAGGAAAAGTTTTTTCCCAAATGCCCATTTATTTTTAGAAAAATGAAATGAACTTGTGGTGTCATATGCTTGATACCATGTATTTTTAACCTGGTGGCTGTCTCAGTATTTGTAAGGCATTAATTTTGGATTGAGAGATAGGTGGGGGTTAATTATACTGTAGGTGAGGTGAGGCGGGTGGTGCTGTAAACTCACAGTATTGTAAAGGGGAATTGGGATCTTTATCAGTAACAGCTGAATTTGCATTTGGCTACCATGATGGTCCCCAGTTATAATCGTCCATTCTTTCTCTAGGGAAGTGGTCTTGATTTGATTGTGTTTAAAATTGAAATACAAATACATAAAACAAACAAAGTGGCAGTATCAGGAAGATAGTCAAAGACATATTTTGTTTCTGGTTTATTTACTGGATGCTGCCCATGCGTTTATGTAGTATTTTCTTTATCAGTCCAAAACCAATTTTGCCTGTGTTGCTAGCTTTCAAGATGAAAAATGATTCTTCTCAACTCATCCTTATAGTTGAAGTTTTGAACGAGTTGTTGAGAGTGATGCCAAGGCACACAGCACACTGAAGCAGTCCAATTTATAGTGCATAAAAACCGAAAGAACTGCGAATGCTGTAAATCAGAAACAAAAAAATAGAAATTGTTGGAAAAGTTCAGCAGGTCTGGCAGTACCTGAGGAGCATCGAGCAGCATTCGAGTGGTTCGGTTCTGAGGAAGGGTCACTCGACCCGAAACATTAACTCTAATTTCTCTCCACACATGCTGCCAGACCTGCTGAGCGTTCTCACAATTTACAGTGCTCTAGCTAAGGCTGAAGACGGGTTGGAGGAGTTCCTAACCCATATGCACAGCTTGAAGACGTGCAGAATAGACAGAATGCGCTCCCGAAAAGGAGTGCGAGAACTTCGGGATTGTTGTCCCTGACCCGATAGGAGCACAGGAATGTTAAGACCTCTAGCCAATGGGAGAAAAGGCGCATTAAGACTTTAAGCCAATGGGAGAACAGAAACTTTAGGACTTCAGGCCAATGGGAGAGCAGGAACATTATGACTGGGAAATGGGAGAATGGAGAATCTAGGATTTTAGGCTCATGGGAGAGCAGGAAAATCAGAGTCTCAGATCAATGGAAGAACAGGTACGGGAACAGCTGTACAATTGTTATTGACCAATGACAGAACAGATCATCTTGACACTTGTCCTTGGACCATTGTTGCAGGATTCTCACTGGGAAGTTTAAAGCATCTTGGTTATTAGGGACTTGTGGGTGAGTGGGCATATTCTCCTTGCTTCAGGATGTGCATGACCCTGGGGGCTGTATTGTAGAGTATCAGCCAGCAAGCACATTTCTGCTCTTGTTTAACCAGGTATACTGCTCCCAGTAATCCAAGATAGTTCATACCCTATGCACTTCCCAACTTCCATATTGAGGAAGCAATGGCCTACTGGTATTATCATTGGACTGTTAATTCAGAGACCCGGATAATGTTCTGGGGACTCAGGTTCAAATCCCACCACCGCTGATAGTGGAATTTGAATTCAATAAATATCTGGAATTAAGAATCTAACAATGACCTTTAACATCGTCAATTGTAGGGGAAAAATCCATCTGGTTCACTAATGTCCTTTAGGGAAGGAAACTATCATCCTTACCCAGTCTGGTCTATATGTGACTCTAGATCCACAGCAATGTGGTTGGCTCTTAACTGCCCTCTGGGCAATTAGGGATGGACAATAAATGCTGCCTAGCCGGTGACACCCTCATCCCATGAATGAATCAGGGAAAAAGAAATTTCAGCTGCGTAAACTCATGCAAACACAGTGTTGGATTACTGTCTAGTAGCTGAGCAGCTAAAAATGTGACAGAGTAGACCTAGGAGGTGGAAGGTAGCAGTTTTGTGATGCCTTAGGTCAGAGCTGGCCCAAGTCACCTGATGGGCTGCATGACTTCTTTCTGCACTGCAAGAGAGTTTTGAGCATTTCAGTAATGAAGGCTTTGGAGCTGAACACAGTCCTACCCATACCCGTAACACAATGCGCAGTGTTTTCTGGTAAGGGTCACTAGTCAAGGAAATTATTTCTATTTAACCTGTTCACACATGTTAAGACACACTTCACTTCTGGGGCAGGTGGATCTTGCCTGACCTGCAGGCAGTAGGTACCACTGTCAGTGTAACACTAGATCCTGGAAATGAAGTTACTCCAAGATTCGAATTAGGATTGCTGGATTTTGAATCCAGAATGATCACTGTTTTACCAACGTGCACACATCCCACCTATGGCACAACTCTGGAGACCTGCGTTGCTACTGGGCTGAGACCATTAGAGAACAACACCAGCTGGGAGCCACTGTTGCAAACACTTACCCTGCTGATAGGGTGAGATGAAGTAGTGTGGGAAGAGGCTAGTGCATAACCCAGTTTGGTGGAATAGTCTGTTTTTATTTCTGTACATTCTAAGTAATATGAATATTTTGCTCATCTTTTATGCATTGCATACCTCATTGAAAGTGAAAATAAAAAAAAACTTACAATCTGGTGTAGTTTTGTGGTGTTATTAATTAATGGATTTCAAACTGAGATTCCCTAAGATGATCATTCCCGGTATCTGCAGGCATGCTGAAAAAGTGGGGGAATTTTTAACAACCCATTAAACAACTGTTACTTATTTATGTATGGTTCATGCTTGTCTCAGTAATGACCTGTTGTTTTATTTCAGGTGATGTTGGTTGGAGACTCTGGAGTGGGGAAAACCTGTTTGCTGGTGCGTTTTAAGGATGGAGCTTTCCTAGCAGGAAGCTTTATTTCTACAGTGGGCATTGACTTCAGGGTGAGATTCGCTTACGTTTTGCATTACTTCACGGGTTTAACTGTGCTGCTCAGACCACTGTCAGTATCATAGAATGGTACCGTACAGAACAAGGCCATTCAGATCACCTTGTTTTTGAAAGAGTTGCTCAGTTAGTCCCACTGCTTGCCTAAACACACACACACCTCACTGAATGTTTGTATTTACATTGCATGCGTGTTGGGAGCGAGTATTCCTTGTTATTTATTGGTTTGAATTTGTGCCAGTGCACATGGAATCCATTTGGCTAAAGGCACTATTTTTCACCCACTGCTTTGATAAACACTGCCTGTCATTGAATGACACATAAAAATAAATGTGAGGCTTTACATCACTTTTATCACATCCACCAAATAAAGGGAAGCAAGTGAATCTTTAGTGCATATATTAAACTTGCAGAGCTTCCTAAGCTTATTTTTCTTGCCCGCTGTCAACTCATTTCAAGGGTTGAAAGTTGCCATCACCCCAGTAATGAGAGCTGTGGTTCTGGGGCAAGGCAAGAGCAATGGGGTCAAGTTACTAATTTACAGGGTACTCTTATATTAAAAAAAAGACCATTTCTTGGCATTTTTGAAACAGGAATCAGGCCTTAAAGATTGGTTAGTTACATCACGTCCACCATTAAAGTAAGAACAAGGATTTAAAGGGATCTGGCAGCCTTAGTCAGAGCTCCAATGACCGCCATTGCTATCTTGAAGCTCATAACCCCTAAATCTTTACCCCACTAGAGTTTGTGGCCCATTGGAGGGTGTGTGCCAGAGGCAGCAGCGCAATTGTGTATTTCCAGGAAGGACCCACATTTGATTCTTGGCCAGTCTCTGAATTAGCGATCTCTGTGGGTTTGTTATGGGGAGGTTACTCTGAGCTCAACGCTTGGAAGAATCAGCCCATAGCAACTGATACTTGCTGGAGAGTGTATGTGCATATTTCACCAGAATCCATTGCACTGCCTCCAGAGTCAAACAGCATGCTTACAATTGGTCTCTTCTCATATGGGAAAGCATGACCGATTGCACTCTGATACAACTGGGATCACACAGTCTGTCAGGGACACGAGCCATCACCTTCAGAGGAGTTTTTTTTTAAAATAGCATAACAGCAGCATTAGTGACTGTAAAAATCGACTTATTGCAATCGTCCCTAATGAGATTTCTAATATCAAGTATTATTCGCTTACTGTAAGTGGGACCTGTTTTGGTAAATGTATTGCAGTAAAATGAGGTTTGAGTGTATACAAATGAACCTTGAAAATAATAAAATGCATGTTTCATGTGATATGTAAGAATTATAAAACTCTCCATGGATGGCAATAAGATTGTACATTTAGACACTAGATGAGCCCTGTTTGAGATAATGGAACCTAAAATAAATATATTTCAACAGCTGTAAATTTGCAGCAAAATGACCGAACATAGCAATGAATTATTGCTGCCTGACTGTGAGGGGTTCACCGAGCAGGGTTGTTCCTTTCACTGTGCAGTGCTCTACAGTAAATTGGAGCAAGTTGTATTAGCAGAAATACGCAAGCCTCCCAGTTTGGCATTGAAAAATGTCATGGCGAGGCATTTTCAGCAAATCAACATACAGCACAGATAGAGGCCACTCTGCCTATTGTACCAGTTTGTGGCACTTTCAAAGAGCAAGCTAATTGATCCCAGTTCCCTTGTTCTTTCCCTGTAATCCTGCAGTTGTTTCCTTTCCAAGTATGTATCTAATTGCCTTTGGGAAGCCGCTCCCAACAGCCTAGGGCAATGCATTCCAAACCTTGCTGCATAGTAAAATTAATTCTCCTCATCTCCCTTCTGGATCTTTTGCCAGTTAACTTCAATCTGTTTCCTCTGGCTATCAAACCTCCTGCAAGTAGAAATAATTTCTCCTTATTTACTCTAACACAGCCCTTCCAACAGAGCCCTTCCACTAGGAAGGAGATTTGCTTGTTATAATTCCTAATGAAACAAAATGCCTGTCAACTTTCTCCCTGTCCTGTTTCCTTTGGGAACTGATTGGGATGTGGGTCCATCGATGCACCAGAGCTTTTGGTGCATTGGTCCAAGGGAGCTGACAGTGACTGCTGACACACTAATCAGTGGTAGAGAGCTTCACAATGGAGCCTGGTGTTCTTCCTGTTATATCTCTAAGTACTCATATAATTCCACACTGGACTCTGAAAATTTCTGACTTATTTTCCTAGTTCCTAGTCCAAGAGTGCTGTTTTAACTAACTTTTCAGCTAACTTGATGCGGTATGATGGCTCAGTGGTTAGCACTGCTGCCTCACAGTGCCAGGGACTCGGGTTCAGTTCCAGCCTTGGGTGACAGTATGTTGGGAGCTTGCATGTTCTCCCTGTGTCTGTGTGGGTTTCTACCAGGTACTTCAGTTTCCTCCCACAGTTCAAAGATTAGGTGAATTATCTGTGTTAAATTGCATCCTATTGCCCAAGGCTGTCTAGTCTAGGTGGATTAGCCATGGAAAATGCTGGGTTACAGGGATGGAGTTGGGGGTAGGTCTGGGTAGGTTGCTGTTTCGAGGGTTGGTGCAGACTTGGTGGGCTGAATAGCCACTTCACACTGAAGGAATTCTGTGATTCTAACTTGACAAAAATGTGCTGTCTAATCTGGTTTGTCCTATTCTGCAGGGATTAGCACGGTATTAAAAAATAGCTATCGTCAGATCAGCTGACAAAGTACGTATCCCAGCATCCACTGGGCAAGCAAAATGTA
Organism: Ginglymostoma cirratum; assembly: GCA_024137785.1. NCBI lineage: Eukaryota > Metazoa > Chordata > Chondrichthyes > Orectolobiformes > Ginglymostomatidae > Ginglymostoma > Ginglymostoma cirratum. The sequence continues at coordinate 16,119,643 of JAHRHZ010000023.1, read as the reverse complement.
CAATATTTACATGATGTTTTATTGCATTCTTCTTCAAATAACCACAATAAATTACGTAAATCTGTTTTCCATTTCACAAAACCCTGATGACGCTGCCCGGTTACCTTGAACTTTTCAATGTGCCTTGCTATGATATCTTTAAGAATAGTTTCTTAATGTCTTCACTATGACTGATTTGAAGCCTCCTAGCCTATAATTTCCTACTTTTTAATCTCCTCTATTTGAATAAAGGAGTTACTTTTGGAATTTTCAATCTGATGGAACCTTTCTAGAATCTAGTGATTTTTGGGAAATTAAAACCAATGAATCACCTATCTCAATGACCTCTTCTTTTAAGATCCTGGGATGAAGTTCATCTGGACTTTTGTTCTTGCCAGCTTCCAGCTCCAACAATTCATCAGTGCCACTCCCTAGTAATTGTAATTTTCCTCCTTCTCATCCACTTCCTGATTTACAGTTATTTCTAGGATGTTACTTATATTCTCTTGAGTGAAAACTAATGAAAAATACCTGGTCAGTTCATCTGCCACCTCCTTATTTACCAGGATTAATTCCTCAATCACACTTTATATTGGACCAATGCTCACTTTGTTAACTCTTATAATTATCTTTAGAAAACGTCCACTATCGTTCTTTTATATTTGTTGCTTGATTTCTCTCACAGTGAAATTTATACCTTCTTAATCTTTTAGGCTGATTGCTTTTTTTAATGTGCAGATCAATCTTCTGGACTCCCGCTCTGTTGGGACTGGAGGATTTGAGTTCTAAGGAGAGGCTGGATAAGCTGGACCATAGGAAGTTGAGGGGTGACCTTATCGAGGTTTATAAAGTCATGAGGGGCATAGATAAAGTGAACAGCAAAGGTCTTTTTCTAGGGTGGGGGAGTTCAAATCTAGAGGGCATAGGTTTAAAGTGAGAGGTGGAAGATTTAAAAGGGACCTGAGGGACAACATTTTCACAGAGGGTGGCTTGTACATGGAATGAACTGCCAGAGAAGTGGTAGATGCAGGTACAATTACACCATTTAAAAAACATTTGGACAGGTACATGAATGGGCAAGATTAAGAGTGTTATGGACCAAACGCAGGCAAGTGAGACTCGTTGGGACTCGACCCATGGGCGGCATGGACAAGTTGGACTGAAGGGTCTGTTTCTGTGCTGTATATGCCCTGGCTCCAACCTCAGCATGTGCTGTTTATGAAGTTTCTGCTATCACTTTTTATTTATGTTATTTATTTAAAATGGTCTAGGACTGATGTATCCGAGGTGGTGCTGGAATTGGGTGAGAAACTTCAGAAATGTGCACCACAGGACTACCTATTGGTCAGAGCTTGGCAATTACCATGAGACTATTGACATAATAAAACCAAACATATGTGCTTAAACCAGGTCCTTTAAATTTTCGGTCTAACGTTTTCCCAACTGAGCTATTTCTGCTGATGAGCATCGACACTGCAATTCACAGTGGGAATTAATGACAAAAAAAAAGTGACCCTGAATTGCTTCAGCTAGGAATAAGTTAGTGCATGCCGTAGCATTTTTTTTGGAGCACAAAGTGCACCAAAGTTGTGGCCTTGGTCGTGTCATGATGAAATTTCGTGTGAGACTAGAAGCTATGACCTGCTGACTCCAGTGGTGAGAGGGCTACTAACTCAGTCATGACTGGCACAAAACTGCTGAATTTGATCAGCGTGCCTTTACATATAGGAACTGAGTAAGAGTGATCTGTGTTGACTCTCACCTGCTGAATTATTTATTTCACCCTTTACCACTCATTACTTCCCTCGGTGGTACAGTTGAGACTGAATTTAAAATGTGAACGCTAGGAATCTGTTTGGCATGAATACACACATGACTGTTATATTTTGTAGAGAATCTGCACATTAGTTTTTTTTAAAGTCTTAGATAATTCCATATCCATCTATTCCCCTTTGGCCATTCAGAGTTTTTACTGTGGTTACAACAGCTTCAGAGAAGCTATTAGCAGTGTGGATAATCACTGTGGCTGCAGGGTAATCATTGCTACTATAATCAACTTGCACTTATTCCAAAAGAGCTCTTGGTGGCTGAATCCTATTTTAACAATTAACAGCATGGCTGGATTAAAGAAAGAAGTAGCCTTTGAGAGACTGTGGTTTGAGGGTGTGAGTGGTGGTAAGGAGATGGGGTGGTAGGGGTGTTGTAAGGTATGAGGGGGAGAAGGGAGAGAAAGTGATGATCTTTCTGATGAGTTGGGCAATATTTGGCAATTATTGGCAGATTGCCACAGTAATATGAGGTTGAATTCATCCCATAGGCAATTCTGCTTCATTTCAAATATTCCCAATATATTCTTTCTCACCTAAAACAGCAAATTAACTAAGTATTACCGCTGATTTACTTACGTAAGGTATGATTTACCTGGATAGCATGCAAAACACTACTTTTCACTGTATCTCGGTACATGTGATTATAATACATCAAATCAAATAAACTTGTGAATTCAAAAGGAACAGTTTAAGGACATTCTCTCTTTCACCAAATTGAAACTTGCATTTCCATCGCATACAATATTGTGCGAAGGGTTTGGATATTTTTGCATGCTCCAAAAACTTGACTTCACTGAAATCTCTTATTCTAATCCAAACCAAATTCTAATCATCCATTGTTCCCTGTCTTGCTGACCTAAATAACTCCACATCAGGCAACATCACAGCTGTATAATTCCCATACTCTTTTTCATATACTTTCATGGCCTTAGCTCTCCATATTTCTGCATCCTTCTCTCACGCCATAATCCTCTTGCTTTCATCTGTCCAGATCTGAAGCTCAGGAGTCCCTTCCCCAAACCTTTCTACTTCCCTCACTCTCTCACATTTCTCCTTTAAGCGTTGGTCACATTTGCCTAATATTTCCTTATATGTGGCCCAGTGCCAAAAGGTGTTTGATAACACACCTGTGAAGTGCCTTGAAATGTTTGACTAGATTAAAGGTGCTACCTAGGTGAAGGTTTGTTGTTGCTGGTGTTGTTTATCGTTGTTGTCCTCGATATGCCACAGACTGGCTTTTGGTCTGGTGTGGTTTGTCATAGGTAGTGACTCTCCCACATTAATTTCAATGCACAATTGGTTGTAGTGATGAATCTATTAACTAAACATCGAAACATTGTTCAGGGACAAAGTCAGACAGACAGAAATATTATATTTCACATTCCGCAACATTACACCAGAACAGATGTGCCATCTGATTATATAATCTGGTTGAATATTGTCGATGACAAGTGCATTGCATGAATAATAAATACAATGTGCTCATTAGGTAGCTGGTGAGCATTTGAAAAGTTTGAAATATGGAAATTTGAAATAAAATGTAAAATCTCTCATCTTGACCTTTATCAAAACAAAGAATTAAAATTGATAGAGCAAGGACTCTGATGACTCTCAAATATATATTTTAATAAAGATGTATATTCATATTGGAATCATTGTTTTTCAAAATGCAACGGTTAAATTCTTACTTCTTTACTTTTGTCATGTCGTCTCTGCTGAAATAAGAATTTTTTTTCTCAGTGGTTTAAATCCAGTTCATTTATGCCTCCTGCATTTCAAACAAGGGCTGTCACCTATTACCAATTATGGTTCGACACTCATCACCCTTCAACTAATCAAATTCCTCTCTAATCTCTGAGGAAAATGCCACATTGGATCCAATTCTAACAGCCAACTCAATAATTTTAGTACCTTTTCTGTAGCAAACTACTTTTCCCTATTTCAGCAGCTCTTAACCTTCTTTACATTTCAAGGCCACCTTTCCTTTCAATAACCCCACAGGCAGAATGTCTTCTTAATTCCCTCATAATGGAAAGGGTCAGAATTGCAGCCTCTTCTCTGCAAACTCTCCAATTTGATGTTATGTTATTAAGCCTCCTATGCTCCATGATACTCTAACCTTCCTTTTCTTGTTGCATTGAAGCTCCCTGAAGGTATGCTGAAATTAGGAGTGATTACAATGTATATAGGCTATAGCCTATTTCTCAGCACCCAGAATGTCTAGCATTTAGTATCTGTTCTCTTTATTTCTCCTGGAAATAGCAAATTCTTCTCATTATTCCTGACTAATTTACTTCAACTTCTCTCTGCCCGTTTGGAGCTTTCGCAGTCTCTTTTGTCATGGACCTGTGCCATTCCACTGAATTTCCCAAATACAGCTGTGAGCTTCTCTGTGGTTCTCAAGGTTCTGTCCTTTTGTAGTCAGTAGTGAAAACAAGAATTATGCTTGGTTTTAACATGGGGTTGCAGTTGTGTTGCTGTTGTGACATGGTTCTGTCTGTGTGTCTGTTTGCTCCTTGTGCCAATGTTCTATCGATCAAGTTATAGTTCTGTCTCTCACTCATACTGCCAACCATTGGAATATTGGAAAGATTTATAGATTGATAACCTGCTTGTGAATGACCTTCCATAGCTACCAAGTCCTGAGGTGAGGCATGAACTTAGCTCTTTAGGTTCACAGATGGGGACACAGCTACCTCACCACAAGATAGCTCCAAGCCACAAAGCCAAACAGAACAATGTTACACTACACCACTATTGAGGCATGCCTACAAACGCTCATTAACTCCTTTTGTAAGAACTGATTCCAATCCCAACCTGTCACTTACAGCCTCTTGAAATGTGGCCAATGACTACTACACTGATATAACCCTTATACCTCATGTTGAGTGACTGCTGTTACATCTCATGTTTGAGTTGGGTGATGCCATTGCTCATGGAATGATCCACATAGAACATATGGCCTAATGTTTATGAAGTAACTCAAAAACCCCTAGACATTGCTTGATAAATATGCAAACAAAAACATTTCTAAAAGGTGATGGCAAATTCAGTATCCTTTCTTGGTCTACTGCATGTTGTGTAGCTGTTTTAAGGTAGGGTGGCACGTTATAGTAATTGCAGAATAATGAGCAACTTTGGCTCTGTATATTTTGCTGCCCAGACTAATACAGTTGGCATTTATTGGAAAATACAAATGTTTGATATGAGCGCAAGAGGTACACTTTCTTATGGTGTATTTTTAATGTTGGTTTCTATTTCAACTGCAAGTAACCACTTTTGCTAAGCCCCATAAAGTTCTTGATTTATTATCTACCAAGGTTTGCATATTGGACAATTTGCAAGGAATTTCTTTTTTTAAACAAAATAGCCTTGTAAAATACTATAAAAGAGTTTACAGTAAATTGATTCATAAGTAAGGAACCCCACAAGTTTTTACCTTGTATCAAATACTCTTTAGATTTCTCATATAGAATGGTATACTCTAAGAAATCATTAAAATATACCTTTATCCTAAACATATAAATACATTATTAAGGTATTATTGTACATTATAGTACAATGTTAATACATGAACATTAGGACCAATGAGATCTTCATATTGGTCTTATTTGACATTGTATTACTAGTACGTTAAACCCATGTCTGTCTAACCAATCCTGGAGTATAAAAATAATCATGCAATGGCATTTTATTCTATCACCAAACACAGTAAAGCACGAAGCATGTTATCACCAGGAAGCTTCATGCATCAACAAAAGCAATTTACATTTATGTTGCATTTCTAATACAATTAAACATTCTATACTACTTAACAGGAACTTTGTCAGACAAAACTTTGTGTTGAACCGCCAAGGAAACATATTGAGGCAGGTGATCAAAGTGGTAGGTTTTAAATAGTGTCTCAAAATAGGAGAGAAATGTGTAGAGGTTTAGGGATGGAATACCCTAGGATTTAGGTTTTGTCAACTATAGAGAATGGTTTGTGTGTTGGTGTTTGCCCGTTGTGCTAATGTTTTAAATATTGTATCACTCTAGTATATGTTTATGCATGGAAAAACTCAGCTGGTCTGGTAGCATCTGTGGAGAGAAAGCAGAGTTAATGTTTCGGGAGCAACATTTTGGCTTCCGGATCTGCTGAGTTTTTCCAGCAATTTCTGTTTTTGTTTCTGATATCCAGCATCTGCAGTTCTTTGGGGATTTTTTTGTACGTATATACACATGCTCAATTTGTGATTAAGAGCAGCTAAGGAATGATTAGGCCATAGCTAAGAATCATTTTTCACCCGAGAAGGGATGGTCTGTGGAAGGGAAATGTAGTCTGCACTTATGCAGAACATAGTATTGTGAATAAACATACATGGTAGACAGGCTGTCATCCTTTTGCTAGGTGGATGTTTAGCAAATTAATGGCCACTGTACTTCCACCTGAATCTGCTTCACAGATTCCCCTTGGTTTTACATAGATACAAATTCCTCAGCCACAGTAAAGTCTGTCATGATTGGGAAGGTTGATTGCAGGTGTCTCTCTCTCTCTCTCTTTCTCTCTATCTATCTCTCTCTCTCTATCTACTAATACTCCTGGCACATACTAATGGTTTGGTAGATATGGATACTTCCTGTGCTTTAGCAATATAGTGCTTTATGATGGTTTGCAGAGGCCAGTAAGACTGTGCTGAATCGATACTGGCGAGTACATAACCTCATCATGGGCTTTATGAGAGCTGATACAATGCATGCTAATACAGAGACAAAATAGGGGAGAAAGTGTACGCTTTGTTGAAGGGATTCTGCATTACAAAGTTGACTTCAATTGCTACATCATTTTATTAGTCATCCTCCTATTTTAGAATTGTGTTGATATTCTGGGGAAGCAATATGTTATTTTGTGTGGTTTGGCAGTCAGTCACATACAACAGCGAATCACAAACAGTAATGTGATCATGATCGAATCATATGTTCTATTGACTACAGAAACAACAAGTACTGGAGATATTCAGCAGGTTGGGCAGCACCTGTAGAAAGAGGAACAAAGGAAGTTTTATGCTGATGACTTCTTATGTTCTCATGAATTTGGTTGAGGGATGGGCTAGGAAGGAATGGTGACAGGATTGGAGTAGTGCCGTTAGTAGAGAGGTAGAGTTGTTGTCAACTGACTACGTGCTTTCAGTTGAGGTTGGTTCGGGGACATATGAAAGGAGAACCTTGAAGTTCCTTTGAAGTGAGGAAACTGATTGCCTCTAGGTCCTCCCTCTAACAATAAATTGGAGACTTGGTCACACCAGAAATGTTTACGGACAGAAGAAGAGCAGCTTCTTGAGATATATGAATGCAGTACTGGGAATGCAAAGCCACACAATGGCAGAGAATGGGGTGGCCAACAATGTTTAAGACACCTGTAACACTTACATCACCATAAAAATCAAAAAGGAACATGGGAAGTAGGAGCAGGAGTAGGCCATTCAGCCCATTGAGCTTGCTGTGCCATTTAAGTTAACCGTAGCTGATCTCCTACCTCAATGGCATTCTCCCATGCTATCCCCATATTCCCTGATGTCTTTAAATACCTTTAATATCTAGAAAACCCCATTTCCTAGTTTGACTGTGCTAATGTCAGTGGCTGTTATGAATGTTTGATTGTTAACCAGTTTGCTGCGCAAATTAGACTTTGATCATTTGATTGTGCTCTAGTGCTGTTCTCTGGATTTTAGTACAAGCTCAAACTTGACTTCTAAGTAAATGTTAAACTATGTTTGTTATTATACTGTACATGATGGTAAGACTACAGTGCAACGTGCTCCATACTGTGTACGCCAACATACAAATTAGGACAGGAGTCTGTTTTGCCATTCAACAAGAGCATGGTTGATCTGATTATGGCTTCAGCTTCACATTCTTGCCAACCCCTTGACCTCCTTGTTAGCACAGGTCCAACCTCTATGCGGAATACTAACCCGTGATGTCTGAGGTCACAGTAATATCGTAGCTTGTCTCAGAGGCCCATCTATATAGTTATTAAACCCTATCTCTACTACTGATGCAAATTAATGAAGCTGAAGGTTGTTCCGAGGAGGACTTCCATTAAATTGCCTCATGCTTTTTCAAATATTCAAGCCAGGCTGTGATCTGCAGCAATGTTAGCAATACTAATTTCACTAAAGGATTTCTGAATGAGTGGTACAAGTGGGCATTCTACCCCGCCAGTGTGAAAATGCCCTATTTATGCTCACTCTCTGCTTTTCACCAATCCTTTGTCCATGCTGATATATTACACCCAATTTTATCAGCTCTTTTCTTGATTATTACCCTTTTGTGTAATACTTTATTGGATGCCTTTTGAAAATCCAGCTATATTACAACTGTAGGTTTCCCCAATACTTACCTTACCAGTTACATCTTCAAAAAACTCCAATAAATTTGTCAAACAGGATTTTCCTTTCATAAAGCCTTGTTGACGTCTTCTAGTTCATAGGATCCCTACAGCATGGAATCAAGCCATTTGGCCCATTGAGTCACGCCACACTTCCGAAGAGCATCCCATCCAGTTTCACCCTCCCCCCCCCCCCCACCTTACCCCTGTAACCTTGCATTTCCCATGGCTAATAAACCTAACCTGCACATCTTTGGAGTCTGAGAGGAAACTGGAGCACCTGGAAGAAACCCATACAGACACGGGAGAACGTGCAATCTCCACACAGATAGTCTCCGAGTGTGGAATCAAACCCGAGTCCTTAGCACTGTGAGCCACCATGCCACCCATGATTGTCGTTAGCTGTGTCATGGCATGCCATAATAATCTGATGAATGTTTGCCTGATTGAACAACGTTTCCAGTTCTTTTCTCTCCACACTTACGTCAGGTTGTGTTAGGAGATGGTGATGTCATGATAATGTCATTAAACTAGTAATCCAGAGGCTCAGGCTAATGTTCTGGGCTCCTGAGTTCAAATCCCATCAAAGCAGCAGATAGAATTTAATTGCAATTACTAAATCTAAAATATAAAGTTAGTCTCAGTAGCAATGACCACGGTTAGCATAAAGACTCCTCTGTTTCTTCAAGATATTAGCAGGAAAAGTCAGGGTACATAAAAATAAACAATTTCCATTGGTTGGGGATTCTAGAACTAGGGGGCATAGTCTGAGAATTAGGGCCAGACTGTTCAGGAGAGATGTTAGGAAGCAATTTACACACAAAGGACAGTAGATGTTTTGAAGTCTCTTCCATAATTGGATGCTAGATCAGTTGCTAATTTTAACTCTGAGATATCTGTATTAGTGTTAATTATTATTAAAGCTTTAAGGGATATGGGCCAAAGGCAGGTAAATGGAGTAAGGTCACAGATTGGCCATGATGTTGTTAAATGGCAGACAGGCCTGAGAGGATGAATGGCCTGTTCCTTGGTTTTTAATGAGCTGATGTTTGGTCTTTCTTTTCCATCTCAGCTGGTCTTTAGGTGGTTATCGATAGAACTAGGCCCTGCAATATTTTCTCATTTCAGAACACATGAATGCAAGAAATACGTGACATGGTGGACCATTTAGCCCTTTGATCCTGATGTACATTCAACAAGATTTTTGACCTTAACTCTACCAACCCTCACAATGTCCCGTCTTTTATTTGCCTCACAATACGAAAATCTTTCGACTTCTAGTTGTATATACTCAATTGTAGCTCTCTGAGGCGCGGAATTCTAATGATTCACAATTCTTTGACAGTTCTGCTAATCTCAGTAGGAATATTGGGAACCATTGCATTTTGTACAAGCTCAGTTAATTATTTATTGAAATATGACAGACGTGTTGTCAATTGTGGTGCCCATCTATCCCCGTATAATGGGGATTACCCACGGCTAGATGAGAACGTAGTTGGCGAACTATGTTACATACCACCCCCAACTGAAAACACACATGTTGGGAGCACACAAAAGTCAGTGTGAAGAGGTTTGTTACGACTGGCATTGGTATATAGGGTTGTAGAAAGCTACAGACAGAGGGAAAGACAAAGGCATTTTAATAATAAGCAAACTATCAAGGAAGCGATTTCAGAACTGGTTTTCCAATACAGTAAAGGCTCACACAGAACTTTGATCTCACGCAGTAAGCATTTCCCTTTACAAACAAAAATGCTAAAAACACACAGCATGATGTTGCCTGGGTCTCAGAAGGCTAACTCAATAGATCTGTCAAAAAGAATTGACTGTGCTTTTATCTGCCAGCTTCAACTCAGCAAAGTTCACAATTTCTCTTCAATTACAAACCCTCAATTGATAGGAACATAGAACTTAACAGTAGATGTAGGCTATTCAGGTTTCAAGCTTGCTCTACCACATTTTAAGATCTTGGTTGATCTCTATGTGATCTCAGACCCATTTTTCCTCAGCTGCACCCAAAAGCCTTGATTCCCTTGTCAATCTAATACCTGCCTTGAATAAACTCATCCACACAGCTTCCCCAATCTTGCAGGAATAGAATTTCACAGATGAACAACAATCAGAGAAAAGAAAATTCTCCTCATCTCCATTAAAGGGGAGACCTGTTATTCTCCAAACTGTGTGTACTAATCCTAATCTTCCTCAGACATCCCCCAGTATTCACCCTGTAAAGTCTTTTCAGGATCTTATAAATTTCCACAAGATCACCTCCCATTTTTGCTAAAATCCAATGGGTTTGTGCTCAGCCTGTCCAATCTTTCCCCATAGGAGAACTGCCCTCTTCCCAGGCATGAGCCCAATGAACTTTCTTCGAACTTATTGAATGCAGTAGTATCCTTAGGTACAGGACGACATGTTGCAAAGAACTGGTGAAGGTGACTGAATACATGGTGACATGGTCATAATTCCCTGCTATGTTTGACCTGATACATCACTGTTAATAAGAGCGTTGATGTTGGAGTAATCAACATCTCTTGCTCGAGGAACACTGCGCAATACAAAGTTGTGAAGGCCAGCAGCATTGATGATAAGGTAAAAGAAGGTAAGTGAAGTACAGAGGTGGAGAGATTGAAGGAGAGAATTCCAGAGTTCAGGGCCTTGCCAGCAGAAGGCATGTCAGTAGTGGAGTGACAAAAATCCAAGATGCCAAGATGCCAGCACTAGAGTGGTGCAATCATCGCTGAGGGTTATAGAGGGAGGAGTGAGATGCTTTTTAACACACCCACCAATGTCCCAAATTGCTGTTAATACACTTGCTTCTTGTAATTTGGAGAAAATTGGGATTTTGGTTGGCATGGATTGGTTGGGCTGAAGAGTCTGTTCAGTGCTGTATGACCCTAAGACTCTATAGCTTATCCAACATTCTTTTGAATGCTTGTGGTGAATCTGCTCTCACTGTCTACTTCTTTCAGAGGTCAACAGTTCACCAGGGAAAAAAAAACAACTTTCTGGCGTTTAAGCCCTTAATGGACTTGTTCAATTCCGTTCGCAATTGCTCTGACTCTATCTGAACTTTTCTTCAGTGTGCAAACATCCAAGGTCCCTGCACATCATTGAATTCCAAAACTGGAAGTTAATGCAGTGTAATGCAGATCAGTGTACATGGAACATCAGAGGGACCTTGCAGTAGCTGTGTAGCTTAGAAGGAATATTGCTCAGATATCAATGCACCAAGATCTAAACAGCATTCATGCTCGTGCAAACAAATAGCAAGGAATATTATGTTGCACAAGTGTTAGTTAATGATCATCTCCAGCAGAAGAAAGTTGTACCATTTTTTCTTGACATTAAAAGACATTGATACAACTGAATCCCCACCATCAACCTCCTGGGATATGACTGGACCAACCACATATACACTGTGGCTACTAGTGTGTGTCAGATGTTGAAATTCAATATCAACAGACCCAGCTCCTAACACCCCACTGGCTCTTCACCATATACAAGGCACAAGTGAGGAGTGCGATACAATATTCTTCACTTGCTTGCAAGAATGCAGCTCAAACAACACACAAGAAGCTCAAAGCCATCTAGCACTTAATAATTCAAGTCATCATCACTCCATCCACCCGTCTTTCAACTTACAGTGCAAGGTGGCAGCGGATTTTACCATGTAGAAGATGCACTGCATCAACTTGCCAAGACAGCTTCAACAGCAATTTCCAAATCTGTGATGTCTACCAACTAGAAAGACAAAGTGAGCAGACACATTGGAGCACCACTACCTGAAAATTCCATTTTGAGTCGCATGCCATTCTAACTTGGAACCATATCACCCGCTGCTTCACTATCACTGTGCCAAATTCTGGATCTTCCTTCCTAACAGCACTGTGACTGCTCTTGCACTGGCCTGCAGCAATTCAGGAATGTGACTCTCCACCACCAGCAGCAATTAATGATGGGCAATAAATGCTGGCCAAGTCAGCAATGCCCACATTCCATCAATGAATTATAAAAAAATCTCTAGGTTTTGATTTATTTCTCTCTTTTTAAAGAATAGTCATCATGGGCGTCTTCTCTCCCAGTCACTGGGAAAAATTCCAGTTTTGAAAGAGCAACTAAATATAGAAGCCCCCAAGAGTGAATACCATCAGAACTAGAAGCTGATCAGCTTTAACAGCTCCAAATCTGGCAAGGTCTATTTCCGCACCTACACTTAAATGTTCAATTTTAGCATCAACATATGCTGTAATATAGGTAGTAGCAAAGGCTGATGCTTCAGCTTGATCTTTCCTTCCGCTAATGTTGTATTGCAATGTTCTGCACACATCTAAAAAGCCTACAGTATAAATCGGGTTAGGTGGTGCCACTACTCAGGGTGTTAAAGCATCTGCCGAATATCAGGGAGACCAGTTTGGTTAGCTCAGTTGGTCGGACAGCTGGGTTGTAATGTAAAGTGATGCCAACAGCATGTGTTCAATTCCTACACCAGCTGAGGTTACCATGAATGGCTCTCCTTCTCAACCTCGCCCCTCGCCTGAGGTGTGGTGATCCTCAGATTAAACTGCCAACAATTGTCTCTCTCTCTCTGTCTCTAATGAGAGAAGAGCCCTATGATTGACTAAGACTATGGAAACTTTTTACAGTGCATTATGGCTCTTATATTTGTAATCTGTGAGAAACAAAGAAAGAATGTGCATTTATGTAGCACCTGTCTTCACCTGAGAATGCCGTAAAATGCATTACAGCCAAAGAAGCACCACTGATACGTGGTCACTGTCATTAATGTAGGAAAGATGGTGACCGTTTCCACACTGAGCTGCAACATCAATGAAGAGGTCACCTGTTTTTAAGCTTTAGATGAGGGTTAAATATCAAACCGCATCCCCAATCATGCATGAGCTCTTTTACAGCCACCTGAGAGGCCAGTCGGAGCCCAGTTTAAGGTGTAATCTGAAGGATGGTATCTTGTTCAAGGACCTGGCATCAGTCTTTCTGATTGAAATACATTGCCCAAGCCCCTGCTGTGTACATTGGCACAAAACAGTGGATGGACTGTGGAATAACAGTGGCTGTTATTTTCCCTAAGCTCCAGTGATAGTTTTGGGGATTGCTATTGAGAAATGGTGTTGAAGATGAGAGTCACGTTGGGAGTATAGTCTGCTGCTATTGTCTGCAAGGTCAAGCCACATTACTTTCACCATTCTTGCAAGTCTTCTTATAAGATTTGTGTAGGTAGTGTGCTGTCTGATGAATATGTTAGCACTTACATTCAGCTACCGCTTGAGAGTCAAAGGAAAAATAACTGGATGTCTTTGCTGACATGTCTGAACAATATTACGGTCAGGCACCAGGTTGTGAATAGGTTCTGTTTCTGAGTCTGTTTGCAAGTCAATTTGCATGCAACTCGCAACACAATGCAGGACAATATAGAGCAGCACTTCGTAAGGCAATGTTCACATGACGGATGTTTAAAATTACACGACTGTATGGGATCACGTTCGTAAGTATGAGCATTCATAAGGTGAACATTCATACATCAGGGGCCCCCCCCCAGTACCTCTGCAGACAAGGAAGTGGGAGATGCCTGAGATGGTTCTTTCGGGGAACGCTATGGTGAGATAATAGTAACTAACAATCAACAGGTTTACATCAGCATTGTCGTTTGTAATTTGTGGAAAAACAAATTAAGGATACAATGTAAGAGTTTAGATTGGATCTAATATCATTTTCCATTCTTCTTAATTTTGTTAATTAACATTTTTCTAATTCGCCCTTTCAGAGATTCTTTACACCCCTCAGGGCTTGAATCTGGACCTCCTGGTCCAGAGGTAGGGACAAAACCACTGCACCATCTTGCCTTCTAACCTATTTTCCTCTGAAAACCACACTTAATGGCATAATTGTTGCAGGAGATCTTCAAGTTAGATTAGATTTCGCTTGAAAATATTTGCTTAGTCTGGTCCACACCAGATGATACACACAGAGAAAGTTATCCAATCATGCATGCATTTAACACTAATTGCAAACATCAGCGGAGAAAAAGGATCAAGTGGATTTCTTTCTGGTTAGTAGTAACAGGTAATACAGGGCACTCATTGATTAAATAATTCAAATAGTTTTATAATAATCAGCATAAAGTCTGTGGTGACTGTGTTGGGAGTGCCATTAGGTCTGTTACAACTGGATGAGCAGAGGGGATCAGCTCCCTTTTTTTTTTAACCCCACCTTTGAAATAACACCACATAGACCCTTATCCCATCACCAAGTCACCCTTTATTTACATGTGAACAGTCCTTGACACTGATTCAGCTCCCTCAGAGCCAGCGTTTAGAGTAAACAAGATGATTGACACTCCTGTTCTTATCTGTCAGTCAGGGCTCCCTGCTTGGGGCTGTTAATCTGGTTCAATCAGGGAACTGATATTCTATGAGGTCCACTTGGCTGACCTTGTTACAATCACTACCCCCTTGGTCAGCTGTAATAAATAGTTTTACTTTCTTTCAGTGTGTAGGTTTCACACTTCAATGAAAATATAATTTGTTAGTAAATGAAGGAGTCAATTACCTTGGTATTCTTCTCTGAAAGATTGAGGAATTCTATTATTTACTAATTCCGCAAAAAAACCATGATATCAAAACACAGTTAATAAGGTTAGAAGGAAAACAGACAGGGAAAATAAAGATTACATGGTTAAAGAGTGTTTAGAGTCCTTGAGCTGCTGGATTTATAACCTAAGACCACAGTTCTAGGCCCGAAACGTCAAGTTTTCCTGCTCCTATGATGCTGCTTGACCTGCTGTGTTCATCCAGCCCCACGCTTGTTATCTCGGATTCTCCAGCATCTGCAGTACCTTTTATCTCACCACAGTTTAGTACTTACTTTCCATCAACATCATCCTCTGCATGCAAGGGATCATTAACTGTCATTTCTGTGACCTCTAGCAGGCTGCCACCACCAAACACATATTCCCCTCCTTTCCCTGTCAGCATTTCCAGGGACCATTCCCTTTGGGACATCCTGGTCAACTCCTCCTCCACTTCCAACACCTCCCCACCTCCCCACACTCCACAGCACCTCCCTATGCTAACATTTTACCCTGCAGATCACAGCCTGGCTTAAATATTTGAAAACGCAAGAGGCAATTTAATGGAAGTCCTCCTCAGAACAAACTTCAGCTTCATTAATTTGCATCAGTAGTAGAGATAGGGTTTAATAACTATATAGATGGGCCTCTGAGACAAGCTACGATATTACTGTGACCTCAGACATCACGGGTTAGTATTCCGCATAGAGGTTGGACCTGTGCTAACAAGAAGGTCAAGGGGTTGGCAAGAATGTGAAGCTGAGGCCACAATCAGATCAACCATGCTCTTGTTGAATGGCATAGCAGACTCCTGTCCTAATTTGTATGTTGGCGTACACAGTATGGAGCACGTTGCACTGTAGTCTTACCATCATGTACAGTATAATAACAAACATAGTTTAACATTTACTTAGAAGTCGAGTTTGAGCTTGTACTAAAATCCAAAGAACAGCACTAGAGCACAATCAAATGATCAAAGTCTAATGCGCGCAGCAAACTGGTTCACATTCTCGTTGGCACCCCACCTAGCATTTATCTCTCTCTCAGCTTATCATCAACAATTCCCTTGCCTGCCTCTCCTTCTTTCTTTCTCTTTCATCACCGGCACCACGTGTTCTATTTACTCCTTCCCCTACCCGACACCTTTCATAAATACCACACTCAACCAGCTGCTTTCAGTTCTAACAAAGGGTCACTGGATTTGAAACATTAAATGTTTTTCTCTCTCTACATATGCTGCCAGACCTGCTGAGTTTCTCCAGCACTTTTATTTTTGCCACAGTTTAGTGGTTGACTTGTATGAGCTGAATCTGAGGTGGAACATGTAGATCTTTGAATTTTTGGAGAATGTGTTTTCACTGTTTCACAACTTGTGTCTTTACTGTGTGCTATTTTCTGAAATGATGAGAGAAATGGGCAGGGAGAGACAAAGTTCCAGCTCATGTCACAAATTCATTTTTCCTGCTAGCCGTTATGCAGCTTTGAAGCATCTGTTGAAATATAATTCAGTGTGTATTCCAGAGTCTAGCTCCATTGTCGTTCCAAGTCGACTAACAGCAGGTGATTATTATTTTCACTTCTCAAAATGTCATATTATCATACATATGTAAATTAAACAGGATATGCAAATTACTTGGTGCTTACTCAGTTGCCTGGTTTCAATGTCTTTAAATAAAATGGCAATTTCAGTGTAGACATATTTGTTTCTTCCACATGAGTTTGCCTCAGTGTGACCATTGCAGCCCTTCAAGATCCATGTTTCTTGCTTTTCAATTGTCATTTTAGTCCATGAAACATCTCAGATTATAATAATCAGATAATGGAAGTAAAAATTTAGTCATTATTTGCCATCATCTTGGTTGGCCAAAAGTGCTTTGTCCAGACCTGATGGAATTGCAATGCAGAATCTGTAGCTGCCAAATATACTACAAAATACTAATGCCTTGCAGTTTCTTTCCTAATTTTTTTTATTTGGCATGTGGCTTGGCATTGGAGTTATTGAGAATAGAAAATATTCTGTGCAGCAAAATGTAAGATTGCAACTTGTCTTTTGTATGCAAAGGCTATGGTAGTCTTCTCATGATAAGAACCATTCAGTTATCATATCCAATGATCCCATGAAAATGGAAATCAAATGATTTCTATAATAGAAAGCCTGCTGAACTTGTTAATCTACAATGTGTATCTGTGCATATGTATATTTGAAAATTGTTTGCAGATATGCATAAAATGAAAAGCTCACAATTTCTGTCTCTTAGAATAGGGTGAACAGATTTTCAAAGGCTACAGTTGAGACCCATTATAACTTATGAGAAGGCAGGTCTCTGCGAGGATTGACATGTTGTGGTTGAGCGGGGGCAGTTGAAGGTTGAAGGTAGAAGGTAGGAGGTCAGTTGATGAAATCTCTTGGAGTTTGTCTCGCCAGGATCAGTGAGCCTATTTCCATAGGTTATTTAAAAGCTATCCTCAGCTGTTGGCACCAAAATGGTCAAGATATCTCCCTAAGAGACATCAAGGGTACATTGGGTGGTGGGAGGTTGAGAATGTAAGAAAAATGGAAAATAGACTTGGTATGGTCAGTTTCTGAAGTTTTTGAATTCAATACTGAGAACTTGAGGTTATTAAATGTCTGAATGGAAGATGTCATGTTGTTACTTGAGCTCACATTGTGCTTTGTTGGAACATTGCAGCAAGCTCAGGACAGAAATATTAGGGTAGGTCAGGGTGATTTCGACAAACAGAGCAGAGTTGTTCTGAAAAGCAGACACCCAGCCTGCATTTGGTCTGTGAAAAGCAGACCACACTGTGAGCAGCAAATGCAGGAGACAAGATTGAACTAAGTACAAGTGGAACGCTACTTCACCTGGAAGGTGTGTTTCCCAGGAAACTGCCATGGGGGAATGAGGAAGTGAATTTTGCCCAGATTTGCTGTACCCTGTTTATATTTGACAAAAGGGGGAAAGGTTTCAAAACCAGAACATTTGAATTTCTTTTCTGAGGAAATTGTTGGGACACCGGAACCATTACTAAAAAATCTGAGACTACCTTGGCAAAACAGGCATGAGTAATCACTTGAGTCAAACACCACTGTCATTGTAATATAGCCCTTAATGCTTCCTAATGTTAAGCCCGTGTAATATACGCCACAAGGCTGGATTTTTATTGAGGCGATGTCTTGAGGCTTATTAACCACGCCAACTATTTACGTTAAGTCCTAATTTACAAATAATCTGTGCTCATGATATTGTAGCTACTTTACAGTACACGTGGTTGAGATAACGAGGTGTAGAGCTGGATGAACACGGCAGGCCAAGCAGCATCAGAGGAGCAGGAAGGCTGACGTTTCGCGGCTAGACCCTGAAGGGGTCAATTGCACCTTATTTACACTACAATTTACAATTATTTACAATTACACCCTACCCCTTGTTATCTCAGATTCTCCAGCATCTGCAGTTCCTACCATCTCCAGTACACGTGGTTGACTGGCTGATTACATATTGCAGTGAGACTTTTGAAAGTGAGGACCTTTATACTGGAAAGCCATATTATGATGTCATCAAACGCTCTTAAAGGTACACTGCCTATCAGGGATCTCTACAATGATACATCAGTTGCCCTATTTCAAAACCTTAGCATGCCCGAAAGCACGATCCAGCCAACAAAGTACTCTAGAAGAGCAGAGAATATTATAATGTAGGAAGTATGACTGTTAATTTGCACACTTCAAGCTCCAAAAAAGAGGCAATATGGTAATTGTTTCTCTGATTTGATTGAGAGATAACTGTTGACCCAGTCACAGAGAAGAATTCCCACTGACATCCTTCAAAATATTGCTATAGGAATCTTTCATGTCCACCTAGAAAGGCGGATGGAGCCTTTGATTAATATCTCGTTCTAAGTTCTGCACTTCTGATAATGCAGCATTTCTTCAGTGCTGCTCTGGCAGTGCCAGCCTTTCCTACTGTCTGTCGCAGAACTTGAACCCACTACCTTATAATCACAGGAGAGCTGCCCATGCGACCACAGCAGGAAAACAAATGCACACTTTTGTAGTGATTGTAACGAGGTCAGCCAGGTGGACCTCATAGAATATGGGCCCCTGATTGGGGCTGTTAATCTGGTCCAATCAGGGAGCCCTGGCTGACAGTGTAAGGGGTGCTGCTCACACTAAGAGCTGGCTCAGAGGAAGCTGGATCCGTGTTGAGGACTTCCTACGTGTAAATAAAGGGTGAATTGGTGATGGGATACCATTCTCTGTAGAGTTATTCTAACTTGGGTGGGAATTGCAGCTGTATATTAGTATAAGAACTCACCTTGAGATAAACTTTCCTCAAGGTCTGATATAAACACAAGCTGTTATTGAAGAGGTAACTGGATTAAATGACAGAAAAAAAGCATTTATATGAAAAAGTGCACCTGTAAAAAATAAAAATGAAATTCCCAGTGGTCTTTCTCTGTGATAAATTGACAGCTTTCCTCTATGTTTAGAAGAGGAATAGATTGTCGAAAAAATTGTCTGCTTGTTGGAAACAAGTATTTAAAAAAATGAACATATCCTGGATTACACCGTGGGAAGATTAACACCTCTGCTGGTCAGGTTGACCTTGGCTCACTTGAGAGTTGTTGGGTTCACTTTTTCCAATTGCATTGTTGGTCTTAACATAGCCCTGAGTCTATTGTGAATTTACTGCCTGAACTGTTAAAATGAACAACTATAATGTGTTAGTTTATCTCTCCATTGAAATGCAGGTGAGAGGAATGTTCAAATGCAAACAACACAAGTTATTATTTCTAGGCATCTGTCCTCAGTATAAATGTCACATAGGATGAATTCACACAATGCTAAATGAAATGCAGTATAGCTCAACCTGTTGTGTTGCTGCAGGATAGGCAGCTTTTCCAATGTGTGCTTGCCTGAAAACCCCCTAAACCAAATGCAGAGTATAGGATTGTGCCTTATTTGCCTTATGGGGAGATGCAGTATTTCTCTGTGAGTTCTGTTCAGCTATGTTTAAAGGACAAGGTGAAGTCACCAGATAACTGATAGTCATACAGCACGGAAACAGACCCTTCAGCCCAACTAGTCCATGCCAACCATGTTCCCAAACTAAACTAGTTCCACTTTTCTGTGTTTGGCCCATCCAAACCCTTCCTATTCGCTGGATTGTTAATCCAGGGACCCGAATAACATTCTGGGGACCTGGGTTCGAATCCCGCCACAGCAGATGGTGGAATTTGAATTCAATAAAATATCTGGAATTAAGAATCTAAAGATGACTATGAATCCATTGTCGATTGTCGGAAAAACCCATCTGGATTACCAGTGTCCTTTAGGGAAGGAAACTGCCATCCTCACCTGATCTGGCCTACATGTGACTCCTGACCCACAGCAACATGGTTGATTCTCAACTGCCCTCTGGGCAATTAGGGATGGACAATAAATGTTGCCTAGCCAACGATGCCCTCATCCCGTTAATGTATAAAAAAAAGAACTTAGCCAATTTTAAACATTGTGATTGTACCTGCATCCGCCACTTCCCCAGGTAGTCCATTCCACATACAGACCACTCTCTTTGTAAAAAAAAAGTTGCCAGTCATGTCCTTTTTAAAACTTTCTCCTCTCACCTTAAAAATATGCCCCATAGTTTTGAACTCCTTCACCCTTGGGAAAAGACCGTTGCTATTCACCTTATCTATGCCCCTAATGATTTTATAAATGTGTATAAGGTCACCCCTGGGATCCAAAAGGTCTGTTGGTAATGATTTTCACAGTCCCATGGAGATTGGTTTGGAGATCAGACTGGGAATAAAATGTTAGAATCTTGCATAGGGTTGCTTCCTGATGCCCCCTCTGAGTGATCTTTCTGAAGGTAAGATGTAACTGGCAGGAGCTTTCTGCCTGACAGAGGGCAGCTAATTAAGATCAATGAAGTACCCACTTTGGGGCACATTGCTGATGCCTTGGCATCTCCCTGCTGGGGCCTGCCTGTTGCCTGAATGTAGCCTCCTGTTGGCAGGCTGGTGGAGGAGCAACGCTGCCCTCCATAAATTCCCACCATCCTGAGCCCCATGAATCAGCAGCTCACAGTTCATGTTGTAGAGAAGCTCTTCCCATGGCAGTGACGGCCTGCTAGTTGTGACCACACATTGTTATAACAATGTTAGAAATCACCAGAGGGCACCTCTATCCCTTCAGTTAAGGCTACTGTCTGCCCAGTGCCTCAGGCACTTTGATTGGGCAGCCCATCTGCCATCCCTAATTGAACTTGAGTTCCCATATTTAGCCTCTTCATTGGCCTCACCAGGAAAATTGTGCAGAAAAGCAGGACTTGGACACCACTGGCATCAAGACCCATTTGTGATCCCAAGGTCAGAGCTCCACCACCCACTAGAAAGCTTAGCCCAAATACTGAGTGAGCTAAATCGGTACCTGGTATGGACACAAATCAGTTTGCCTTGTGATCCATGTTGCTGGCATTCTATAGCGAGAGCACCCATCCTCCTGTCAGGCAGCATTTCTTCTGCAGCTCAGTATAACCTCTAGTACCAGCTAGTATCATGCTGAGTGATGTAGATAACCATTGGCTTCCAGACATGCCAACCATAAAAACAGTTGATCACCCCATTGCTGGATTCTGGTGAAGCCACACTATCTAATGTCATCTAGCTGCTTCATTTGCTGACTGCCTCTTGCTCTTCTCCTGTTAATCTATCCAGTGCTGATTAGGTACACCAGCCCTCTGCACTGATAACACATCCTAAGAACTCCATATAATGTAACGAGGTGTAGAGCTGGATGAACACAGCAGGCTAAGCAGCATCAGAGGAGCAGGAAAGCTGATGTTTTGGGTCTAGACCCTTCTTCAGAAAAACCCTTCTTTTGAAGAAGGGTCTAGACCCGAAACGTCAGCTTTCCTGTTCCTCTGATGCTGCTTGGCCTGCTGTGTGCATCCAGCTCTACACCTTGTTATATCAGATTCTCCAGCATCGGCAGTACCTACTACCTCTCTAAGAACCCCAACTGCCTTTTGATACTATTTAAGATTTTTCTCGTTCTTCTGACCTCAGCACTTCTTTGTGAGGTCTTTTCTCCCCCCAGCATACTTTTACAATACTTCTTGAGAGCTTCTTTTCCAATATTGTGTGTGTGTGTGTGTGTGTGTGTGTGTGGGGTTGGGATGTGTTTGAACATGGCTACTTTGTGTTGCATGTTCAAAAAATCCACTGACTTTTGTTGTTGGTGAGACCTGGGAGTGCGTTAGCTCAGATGGCTGCATGGCTGATTTGTGATGTTACTCTTTAAAGAGAGAGCAGCTCTATGGTCTTTTGGACCCAGTGTAAGACCTTACTGCTGAAGTGATTTAAAGGAGATCTTCAGGTATCAACAGAGCCACCTTCATCGTGTTCAAATCTGCAGGGCCACATAGACAAAACTTTCAGTAACTTTATTGCATTTACACAGCAATCCATTAAATTTATGTAGATCTATAACGTAGACACAGCAATTAATTGAGATAAAACATTGTGGAGCTGGATGAACACAGCAGGTCAAGCAGCATCAGAGGAGCAGGAAAGTTGACATTTCGGGTCGAGACCCTTCTTCAGAAATGGGGGAGGGGAAGGGGATTCTGAAATAAATAGGGAGAGAGGGGGAGGCGGATAGAAGATGGTTAGAGGAGAAGATAGGTTGAGAGGAGACAGACAGGTCAAAGAGGCGGGGTTAGAGCCAGTGAAGGTGAATGTAGGTGGGGATTTAGGTGGGGGATAGGTCAGTCCAGGGAGGACGGACAAGTCAAGGGGGCGGGATGAGGTTAGTGTGTAGAAGGTGGGGGTGGGGCTTGAGGTGGGAGGAATGGTTAGGGAGGTGGGGACTAGCTGGGCTGGTTTTGGGATGTCCGTCGGGTGAGGGGAGATTTTGAAGCTTGTGAAGTCCACATTGATACCATTGAGTTGCAGGGTTCCCAAGCGAAATATGAGATGCTGTTTCTGCAGCTTTCGGGTGGCATCATTGTGGCAATGCAAGAGGCCCAGGATGGACATGTCATCCGACGAGTGGGGGGGGGTGAGTTGAAATGGTTTGCGACTGGAAGTTGTAGTTGTTTGTTGTGAACTGAGCATGGGGACCGCTTTGCGGAACACCTAAGCCTCTGCTTGGTTTCCCCGATGTAGAAGAGGCCACAACGGGTACAGCGGATGCATTATACCACATTGGCAGATGTGCAGGTGAACATTTGTTTGATGTGGAAGGTCTTCTTGGGGCCTGGAATGGGGGTAAGGGGGGAGGTGTAGGGGCAGGTGTAGCATTTGCTTCGGTTGCAGGGAAAAGTGCCAGGGCTGGTAGGGCTGGAGGGGAGTGTGGAGCGGACAAGGGAGTCATGGAGAGAGTGGTCCCTCCAGAAAGCAGATAAGGGTGGGGCGGGAAAAATGTCTTTAGTAGTGGGGTCAGATTGCAGATGGCGAAAATGTCGGAGGATAATGCGTTGGATTCGGAGGTTGGTGGGGTGGTATGTGAGGACGAGAGGGATTCTGTTTCGGTTATTAGAGCGGGTAGGAGGTGTGGGGGATGAGTTGCGAGAAATGCGGGAGACACGGTTGAGGGCATTTTCGATCACTGTGGAGGGGAAGTTGCGGTCCTTGAAAAATGAGAACATCTGGGATGTTCGGGAGTGGAATGCCTCATCTCGGGAGCAGATGTGGCGGAGGCGAAGGAATTGGGAATAGGGGATGGCCTTTTTACAGGAAGGTGTGTGGGAGGAAGTGTATTCTAGGTAGTTGTGGGAGTCGGTAGGCTTAAAATGGATATTGGTTTCCAGGTGGAGGCTCAACAACTTCTCTTTCAATTCCTCCCACTTCCTACAGACAAAGGAGGTGGCCATGGGTACCCGCATGGGCCCAAGCTATGCCTGCCTCTTTGTAGGATACGTGGAACAATCCCTCTTCCAAAACTACACTGGTCCTATCCCCCATCTCTTCCTCCGTTACATTGATGACTATTTCGGTGCTGCCTTGTGCTCCCATGAGGAGCTCGAACAGTCCATCCACTTCACCAACACCTTCCACCCCAACCTTAAGTTTACCTGGACCATCTCTAATACCTCTCTCTCCTTCCTGGACCTCTCTGTCTCCATCTCTGGCCTCCACCTGGAAACCGATATCCATTTTAAGCCTACCGACTCCCACAACTACCTAGAATACACTTCCTCCCACCCACCTTCCTGTAAAAAGGCCATCCCCTATTCCCAATTCCTTCACCTCCGCCGCATCTGCTCCCGAGATGAGGCATTCCACTCCCGAACATCCCAGATGTCCTCATTTTTCAAGGACCGCAACTTCCCCTCCACAGTGATCGAAAATGCCCTCGATCGTGTCTCCCGCATTTCCCGCAACTCATCCCCCACACCTCCTACCCGCTATAATAACCAAAACAGAATCCCTCTCGTCCTCACGTACCACCCCGCCAACCTCCGAATCCAACGCATTATCCTCCGACATTTTCGCCATCTGCAATCTGACCCCACTACTAAAGACATTTTTCCCGCCCCACCCTTATCTGCTTTCTGGAGGGACCACTCTCTCCATGACTCCCTTGTCCGCTCCACACTCCCCTCCAGCCCTACCAGCCCTGGCACTTTTCCCTGCAACCGAAGCAAATGCTACACCTGCCCCTACACCTCCCCCCTTACCCCCATCCCAGGTCCCAAGACGACCTTCCACATCAAACAAATGTTCACCTGCACATCTGCCAATGTGGTATAGTGCATCCGCTGTACCTGTTGTGGCCTTTTCTACATCGGGGAAACCAAGCGGAGGCTTGGGAACCGCTTTGCGGAACACCTACGCTCAGTTCGCAACAAACAACTACAACTCCCAGTCGCGAACCATTTCAACTCGCACCCCCTCCCCCACTCGTCGGATGACATGTCCATCCTGGGCCTCCTGCATTGCCACAATGATGCCACCCGAAAGCTTCAGGAACAGCATCTCATATTTCGCTTGGGAACCCTGCAACCCAAGGGTATCAATGTGGACTTCACAAGCTTCAAGATCTCCCCTCACCCGACGGACATCCCAAAACCAGCCCAGCTAGTCCCCACCTCCCTAACCATTCCTCCCACCTCAAGCCCCACCCCCATCTCCTACACACTAACCTCATCCCGCCCCCTTGACCTGTCCGTCCTCCCTGGACTGACCTATCCCCCATCTAAATCCCCACCTACATTCACCTTCACTGGTTCTACCCCGCCTCTTTGACCTGTCTGTCTCCTCTCAACCTATCTTCTCCTCTAACCATCTTCTATCCGCCTCCCCCTCTCTCCCTATTTATTTCAGGATCCCCTTCCCCTCCCCCATTTCTGAAGAAGGGTCTCGACCCAAAATGTCAACTTTCCTGCTCCTCTGATGCTGCTTGGCCTGCTGTGTTCATCCAGCTCCACAACATTTTATCTCAGATTCTCCAGCATCGGCAGTTTCTACTATCTCTCTACAGCAATTAATTGGTTGTAATGTTAACTTTGTGACTTTGCCCAAAGTACTGTTTCAGGCTTAATGGTTGCTCTAAGTTGCATTAACCCGGATTTGCAAAGAAAAGGGTTGGAGGAGTTCTGAGGAAGGGTCATGGGACCCGAAACGTTAACTCTGTTTTTTCCTTCACAGATGCTGCCAGACCTGCTGAGCTTCTCCAGCAACTTTGTTTTTGTTCTTGATTTACAGCACCTGTAGTTCTTTTGGTTTTTATTTAGTATTTAACTCACTGCCACATCTCTTCCAGGCATGCCCACCTTGAAGTTCTGCTCCTCTCTCTGATGGGATTTCCGTTCCAATCTTTCTTCTTGCCCACCGACTTTAATTTCACTGTCACCCCTGGTGTTTGACCAGATATTTGCTAAAACTCATTTCCACAGCCATATCACATTCCTCAGTGACTGCCTCTGGCTCAGACTCACCCCACGTGGATTCCAACAGTTCTGAGGAAGGGTCACTGGACCCGAAACGTTAACTCCGTTTTCTCCTTCACAGATGCTGCCAGACCTGCTGAGCTTTTCCAGCAACCTAGTTTTTGTTGTTGTGGAGGAGTACTGTGTTTATTTGAAACCAAGCAACTCACTAGGAGCTTAGGCATTAATATTCTACACCAAGTAGCATGCATGCAGAGCATTCCAAGACAATTAAAATTTATCTCCTTTTTGCACATGTTATCATTTTTAGAGTTGCTATCTGAGATACTGTATATCAATGATTATAGTATAGTTTACAAGCCTTTCCCAAGGTAGCTGGAATGACTGCTTTGAGCAGCAGACTGAAACTAGTACTGCTAAACCATTTGGTTCAAATGAAATATTATTTCTGGATTGCTTTTACACTTATTTTGTCTTTGCTACTCTTGTATGAGGGTGTATAGCCCTATGTCTTGGTCCAGTTCCACAGGAGCAGACTGGCATGTCATACCAACCAAGTTCTCATTTTTCATGTGTAATCTGCACATATTTATGATTAATTTTTGTGGGAACTGATGACAAAACCACACTTATAGGCCATGGTTAGAATGTAGAACTGTACAGCACAAGAATGGACTTGATGAGGAATGCTGAACATGATGCCAAATTAAACTAATCCCTTCTGCCTGCCCTTGGTCTATATCCCTCCATTTCTTGCATAATTATGTGCTTATCTAAAAGTCTCTTAAACGCCCCTATTGTACCTGCCTCCACCACTACCCTGGCAGTACGTTCCACACTCCTACCATTCTGTGTAAGAAAAAAAAACATGCCCCTCACATCTCCTTTGAACTTTTCCCCCTCTCACCTTTAAATGCATGACCCCTAGTTTTAGACATTTTGACTGTGGCAAAATGATTCTGACCATCTTGGGTTGCCCCCAAAAAAGCTATAATGGGTAACTTTCTTGACTGTCTGGCAATTCTTATAGTTATGACACCACCACAGTGATGTTAGAAAGAAATTTCTGGATTTTGTGTGGCAGTGAATGGTGATTAATGGCCAAGTGAAAAATGTGCAATCTTTGGAGGAGATGGTGTTTTCATCTGCTTGAGCTCTCCTGCCAAGAGCAACAATACGATGAAGAGATGCTATCAAGTTCAACTTGATGAAGTGTGGCATGCAGATCATTAGTGGGGATATTGGAGAGGGAGTTCCAGAATTGTGACCCAATAGCAATGAAGGAACCGTTGGGGTCAGTCAGAATGTGTATTATGGGGAACTTGAACGTGGCAGTATAATGCTAGCTTTGACTTTCTAGAATATCTTCTGCCCTGTTGTTTAAATACTGTTGTTTAAATACTGTTGTTGTTGCATTTAACTTTTTGGCTATTGGGTATCATGGTAACCTGTTTGACCTGAAAACCAGTCCTGCACTCGGGTCATGTCATGCAGGAGTTAATCCTATGATGTTGTACTCATTGAATCATTCATAGAGTCAGAGATGTACTGCATGGAAACAGGCCCTTTGATCCAACTCGTCTGTGCCGACCAGATATCCTAAATTAATCTAGTTTCATTTGCCAGCATTTAGCCCATATCCCTCTAAACACTTCCTATTCATATACCCATCCAGATGCCTTTTAAATGCTGTAATTGTACCAGCTTCCACCACTTCCTCTGGTGACTCATTCCATACACACACCAACCTCTGCGTGAAAAAGCTGCCCCTTAGGTCCCTTTGAAATATTTCCCCTCGGAGCGAAGCGGAGAGTGCACAATGCAGGGGAGTGTGGGCCAGTGGTCTGCCTTTTCAGCTTCATTTGTAGCTGATCTTGTACGTATCATCTGCTAATAGATATTTCATTTTCAAAGCATTTACCTCTCTTAGAGGGTGTTTTACACCAATAGACATAGGAGCAGATTTAGGGCACTGATCATGGCTGATAATCCCAGTCTCCTGCCTTCTCCCCATAACCTTTGATCGCTTTACCGATCAAGAACCTATCTATCTCTCTCTTAAATAGACTCAATGACTTGGCTTCCACATACTTCTGCGGCAATGAGTTCCACAGATTAACCACCCTCTGCCTGAAGAAATTCCTCCTAATCTCAATTCTAAAGGGTTGTCACTTCACTCTGAGGCAATGCCCTTGGGTCCTAGCCTCTCATAATAGTGGAAACATTTTCTCCACACCAGCTTCCCCAGATGCCAGCTTTAATACCTTACTTTATCATAGCACATATCATAATGGTACCTGAACATCCCAGATAAGAATTATTTGTGACTTGATAGGTTTTGCAGTACTTATCGGGATGTGAAGTCTCCTTATAAGGCACAAGCATTGTAAAGTTTCCAAACCTACTCTGATGCTTCACTCGTAAAAATATCAAAGGATGATACACAAACCTGTCCAACTTCACTTGGGTTGAAAAACATGATTTTTATTGAGTTAATTAGGTAACTTTATCTTTCTTTATTGCTCTTTGGCTTAATATTTGTAGCTAAGAGCCCAGGCACCCAGTCCTTTATCTTTAATTCACTCATGGGACGTGGGTATGGCTGGCTGGTCAGCATTTATTGCTTGTCCCTAGTTGCCCTTGAGAGGGCAGTGGTGAGCTTGAACCGCTGCCCTCCATGAGCTGATGGACATGCAACACCATTGGGGAGGGAATTCCAGGATTTTGACCCAGCAACAGTGAAGTCTGGTCCAATATCCACTGTGGCTAATTACTGGAGGACCACATGGAATACCCAGTTGTGAGAGTTCCCACCTCAACTCTCTCCACCAACATTCAAGTGCAAAGGGGTGGTGGGGTTTAAGGCGGGGTGTGGGATTCACCCTTGAAAGTCCCGAAATGCTCCAGGAAAATTCACGCACGTGGCAAACCAATCAGAGGAAAGGCACCCCTGTTAATGGATTGGATAGACGTAAATGTGAAACTGTTCTTCCAACCACAGGCAGGTTCATTCCTGTGCTTGCCCCTGATAGACCCATTATAGTGAGATTGAGAGAGCTGGAGATGGAAGACCTGAGCTGGGACGATGTTCGGTGCCAGGGGGTGGACAGGGACTATAAACTGCTGGGGTGGAGTAAGGTTGTGGTGTTCAGAGGAGAGGGGCTGGGCAAGGTATTGCTGAGGGCTGCTTTTGGCTGGGAAGCAGGGCCTTTTGCCATCTTTTTCTGCTGGGCCCTTTGCGGAGGTGTCAGGAAGGAAGGAGTGGGAGGATGAGGCAGTTCTGCCAGGGCTTGCGGGAGGGGTTGCGAGTTTGTGGAGTTGGAGCTTTCAAGAGGGGAATGGGG
Organism: Ginglymostoma cirratum; assembly: GCA_024137785.1. NCBI lineage: Eukaryota > Metazoa > Chordata > Chondrichthyes > Orectolobiformes > Ginglymostomatidae > Ginglymostoma > Ginglymostoma cirratum. The sequence goes on along the minus strand of JAHRHZ010000023.1, from coordinate 16,090,640 downwards.
GGAGAAAGAGGCTATAGGAGGGCTATGTGGGAGGGTGACAGGGGCTGCAAAGGATAGAGAACAGTTCTTAACTGTCAATAAAGATTAGCAGAGATCCAAGAATATCGGATCACTGAGGTTATGATTTCCTTGCAAATGAATGGGAATTTTACATTTGGGCTATGTAAATTCAGGAGCTACTATTCTTGGAAAAAATGTTGTGAATTCTACTGTAATGAACACTGTCAATTATTCAATTTAAATCTGAGATTGAGATCAAAGATGCAGTAAATAGGGCTGTAACTGCCTGTTTAAAATGTTCCAGCTTTATGCATGAGCGATGGAAATATATTAGCTGTGATTTTATCAGTCAGGGAAGTTGTGTTTAGGGTGATGGCTTTTTGTGTTTAGAAGTGTGTTTTCATTAATTTGAAAACAAAACTTTTATTGTCCTATCCCAGGTTGTCTTGTTTCAATTTAAACACTGTGATATTTAGGAAATTAATACTGTCGTTATGTATTGTTTTTTTTAATGCGGAGTTCATAATTATTGATATTGATGAATGAGTCCAATTACTACATTTGTCAACACAAATACATAAGTTAGGTGTTGCTATTGCATAGTAACACTAATAAATGGATGAGTAAGAATGAAAAACTAGCTTCCCAAAACCATGAGGTCACCCTGGAAAATCAAAAAGCCGCCCTTGAGAAAATCCGAAGAGGAGCCCTTGAAAAAGAAAAACTATTTTGAATCTGTGCTGTCCGCCTCAGTGCATGACTAACACAGCACTCAGCTGGCTCAGATCAGGGGCTGCTTGCTCCTAGTCAGTATTAACTATGCTTTGGTTGATAGATTGTTTGCCTATGAGACAAGAGATTGTATGCTCAAGTCCTACTCCAGAATGTGGAATATCAAAGAAACAAAAGTGGTTCTGAGGAAGGATCACTCGACCGAAAACGTTCACTCTGATTTCACTTCACAGATGCTGCCAGACCTGCTGAGCTTTTCCAGCAATTTCTGTTTTTGTTTCTGATTTACAGCATCCACAATTCTTTTGTTTTCTTTCTTTTTCTGGAGTATCAAAATTGGCTAACTGTGGAACAGAGTACTTTCTATATGGTAAAGTGCTGTAAATGGTGAAGGACCAAAGAGACTTAGGTCCAAGTACACAGGTCAAAATGTCAGAAGATGCAGAGAAAATAATCAAATAGGTTAATGGAGTCCTGACCTTCATAACCAGAGCATTGTAACACAGTGAAAGAACAGATCCAGCAACTCAATATTGGGCATCTGAGAGTTGCTGTGGGCCACCTGTAGCAGCAGAATTGTACAACACAATCTGCAACCCCCTGGTCCAGCATTTCCCCGACTCTACCATTACCATCAAGTCAGGGGATCAACGCAGGTTCACTGAAGAGTGCAGGAATGCATGCTAAGAGCAGCATCAGGCATACCTAAAAGTGAGGTCTTTAGCTGGTGAAGGTATAAAACAAGACTACCTGTGGGCCAAACAGCATAAGCAGCATAGACAGACAGCGCTAAGCAATCCCACAACCAATGGATCAGATCTAAGCACTCCAGTCCTGCCACATCCAGTCATGAATGGTGGTGGACAATTAAACAGCTGGAGAAGGACACTCCACAAACTCCCCCCTCCTCATTAGTGGGGGACCCCACAACATCAGTGACAAAGATATGGAACAATCTTCAGCCAGAGGTGTCAAATGAATGATCCAAACTGCCCTCCTCCAGTGGTCCCCAATGTCACAGATGTCAGTCTTTAGACAATTTTATTCACTCCGCGTGAAATCAAGAACCAGCTGGAGACATTGGATACTGCAAAGACTATGGATTCTGACAGCCTTCTGGCCATAGTACTGAAGACCTCTGCCCCAGAACTTGTCATGCTCTTAGCCAAGCTGTTACAGTCCAACTACAACACTGGCATCAATCCAACAATGTGGGAAGTTGCCCAGATGTGTTCTGGACACAAAAAGCAGGACAATTCCATACCAGCCAATTACTGCTTCACCAGTCTACTCTCAATTCTCAGTGAAATGATGGAAGGTGTCATCAAAGGTGCTATCAAGCAGCACCTGCTCAGCAATAATCTGTTCACTGATGCCCAGTTTGGGTTCCGCCAGGGCTGCTCAGCTCCTGACCTCATTACAGCCTTGGTTCAAACATGGATAAAACAGCTGAATCTGAAAAATATCACGGCTTCAACTGGCGAGTGGCAAGTAACATTCATGTCACATAAATGCCAGGCTGTGACCAATAAGAGACAATAGCATAACCGTCACGGAATCCCCCACTTTCAACATCCTGGGAATTACCATTGACCAGAAATTCAACTGGACTCACCATATAAATATGATGTCTAATACAGCAGGTCAGATGTTTGGAAACGTCCAGCGAGTAATCCCCTTCCTGACTCCCCAAATCCAGTCCACTATTGACAAGGCACAACCCGGAGTGTGATGGCATACTCCCCACTTGACTGGAGGAGTGCAACTCCAACAACGGTGAAGAAGCTTGACATCATCCAGGACCATTGCCACCAAATCCACAAATATTCACTTAATCCACCATAGCCATTCAGTAGAGCAGTGTGTACTACCTACAAGATGCACTACTGAAATTCACTACTGCCCTTTTGACGGATAGAGGGGAAAGATGGGCAAGTGGAATTGGGTTGCAGATCAGCTAGGATCTCATTGAATGATAGCAAAGACTCCAAGGGCTGCAATGGTAATATCCTCATCTCTGAGTCTGAAGGTGCAGGTTCATGTCCTACCTGCTTCCAAGTTGTGATCGTAACACATCTGTACAGGCTGATTAAGAAGTAACTCAAAAAGGTTATAGAAACTAAGCAACCTGATGCTGTGACCCTTCTATTGCAGGACAGTGAGAGTGCTACAATATTGGAAGTGCTGTGTTTGGATGAGGTATTAAACTGTGCCTCTCTCAAATTCCTTTAAAAGGTCCGATGGCATAATTTTAATTAACATGTTTCTGCCATACCATGATTTTTACTTTACTGAGAGATTCAAATCCCACCTGGCCTTGAAGTGTTTTGTAATATATCTGAACAGGTGACTATAATGACAACAGTGACTATGCTTTGAAAGTAATTATTGGCTGGAAAGTGCTTTGTGGTTTTCTGAGGTCATGGAAGGGAGAATACAAATGAAAGTTGTCTCTTTCATTTTCTGTCATGTCAAGCAGTTTCACTTGGCACTATCCCAAATAGAAACCAATCTTAAGATGCCTTATTCTTAAACAAATCCGCAGCTCCTTTACAGGTAAATGGCTTGAAGATCTGCCTTGCACACTTTTCTCATTAATCTCACACCCAACACTTCAATGAAGTTGATGGCTGCAATGATTCCTTCTATGTACACTATTTTTAGTTAACTGCCTTATTATGTGAGCAACAGATGTCCTTTGTGAAATTTTGTAATGACGTTAACAAGAGAATGGCACAATAATAAGAGAGCTGCTCAGATAGGCTGTTGCCCGAGTAATTTAGAGTCTTCATCTGCCTAAGTGATAATTGCATTCAGTGTCAAAGCTGCAACACTGCAGCTTTCCGCAAATCACAAATATACCCATTGTGTGCATGTTTCTTTGAAAAAAAGCGTCTGTCAAATGAATCAATAGCAGATAGATTCTGTATCCCTCCGGCGCTAAGATTTGGAAAATTGTGTGGATGCAACCTGCTCCAGTCTTCAACAAATTACAGCACAGAAGGCCATTCAGATCATGTCTGCATTAATCACTCCTAGTACACCAGTGCTCTCCTGTAGCCTGTTATCTTTATATTCTGATTTATGAAAGAAGGGCACTGGCAATTGATTTGTTGGGAAGTTCAAATCAGCATGGCACTTCAGTCAGGTACATGCAAGAGCACCTGTAGGTGGTTTGCCTTTTCATCCCTCTCTCTGTGGAGGAAGAACTAAAAGTACCATTTGCTATACAAGAGGTCGTATATAGGGATGGGATAACACAGTGCTTGTATTATGATTAGTAATCCAAAGATCAAAATGCACATGGCTGGTAGGGCATTTAATCGCAGCTGATTAAATCTGAAACTTGAAACAAAGTTAATATTTGTAATACTGATAGTACATGAAACTAATTTATTGTCTTTTCCTTTTAAATCTAACTCGTTTCACCAATGCTGTGTAGGGAAGGGAATCTGCTTTCTTTACCTTGACAGACCTACACGTGAGTTCAGACCCACAGCAATGTGGTTGTCTTCGAAATGCCTTCCGTTCTATTCAAGGAGGGAGCAGTCCACCAACACCTTTTTCTTTTGTTCACTCGTGGGGTATGGGAGTTGCCTGCTGCCAGCATTTATTGCCTATTGCCCATCCCTAGTTGCCCTTGAAAGGTGGTGATGAGCTGACTTCTTGAACCGTTGCAGTCCATGTGCTGTAGTTAAACGAACAATACCCTTGAGGAGGGAATTCCAGGATTTTGACCCAGCAACAGAGAAGGACCAGTGATATATTTCCAAGTCAGGATGATAAGTGGCTTGAAGGGAAGCTTCCAGGTGGTGGTGTTCCCGTGCATTTGCTTCCCTTTCCCTCCTAGATATGGGTTTGGAATGTGCCGTCAAAGGACCTTTGGTGAATTTCTGCAGTGCATCTTGCAGATAGTACACACTAATATTACTGAGTGTTGGTGGTGGAAGGAGTGGATGCTTGTGGATATGGTGCCAATCAAGTGGGCTGCTATGTCGTGGACTGTGTCAAGCTTCTTCAGTGTTGTTGGAGCTGCACCTATCCATGCAAGTGGGGAGTATTCCTTCACACTCATGATTTGTGCCTTGTAGATGGTGAACAGACTTAGGGGAGTCAGGAGTTGAGTTACTTTCCACGGTATTCCTAGCCTCAGATGTGCTCTTGTGGCTACTGTATTTTCATGGCAAGTTCAGTCGAATTTCTGAACAATGGTAATCCCCAAGATGTTGATAGTGGAGGATTCCGTGTCAATGTTGATGTCATGGGGCGGTGGTTAGATTGTCTCTTATTTGAGATGGTCACAACGTGGCATTTGTGCAGCGCTAATGTTACTTGCCACTTGTGAGCCCAAGCCTGAATATTGTCCAGATCTTGTTGCATTTGAACATGGACTGCTTCAGTATCTTAGGAGTCACAAATGGTGCAGAACATTGTGCAATCATCGGCGAACATCCCCACTTTGGACCTTATGGTGGAGGGAAGGTCACTGATGAAGCAGCTGAAGATGATTGGGCCTAGGACACAACCTTGAGGAACTCCTGCAGAGATGATCTGGAGCTGAGATGATTGACCTCCAACAGCCAAAGCCACCTTTCTATGTGCCACGTATGACTCCAATCACCGGAGAGTTTGCCCTCCGATACCCATTGATTCCAGTTTTGCTAGGGCTCTTTGATGCCATGGTCAGTCGAATGCAGCTTTGATGTCAAGGGCTGTCACTCTCATCTCACGTCTGGAATTCAGCTGTCTTGTCCATGTTTGAACCAAGGCTGTAAAGAGGTCAGGAGGTGAGTGGTCCTGGCAGAACTGAAGCTGGGCATCACTGAGCAGGTTATTTCTGAGCAGGTGCTGCTTGATAGCATTGTTGATGGCATTTGTTCTATCCCTTTACTAATGATTGAGAATAGACTTATGGAGCAATAATTGTCTGGGTTGGATTTGTCCTGCTTTTTATGTACAGGACAAACTTGGGAAATGTTCCACATTGGGTAGATGCCACTGTTGTAATGACTTGATCAGGGGAATGGCAAGTTCTGGAGCACAAGTCTTCAGTACTATTGCTGGAATGTTGTCAGGGCCCATCACCTTTGCATATCAGTACCTCCGACTGTTTCTTGATATCACATGCAGTGAATCGAATTAGCTGAGGATTGGGATCTGTGACCACTGGAGGAGACCAAGATGAATTATCCACTGGACACTTCTGGCTGAAGATTGCTGCAAATTCTTCAGCCATATCTTGTGCACTGATGTGCTGGGCTCTTCTGTCATTAAGGATGGGGATATCTGTGGAGCTCCCCCTCCATTAAGTCATTTAATTGTCCACCATCATTCACGACTGGACTGTAGAACTTAGATCTGATCTGTTGGTTGTGGGAACGCTAAGCTCTGTCCATCATTGGCTGCTTATGCTGTTTGGCATGCAAGTAGTCCTGTTTGGTAGCTTCACCAGGTTGACACCTCATTTTTAGGTATACCAGATGCTGCTCCTGGCATGCTCTCCTGCACTCTCCATTGAACCAGAGTTGGTCCCCTGGCTTGATGGTAATGGTTGAGTGGGGGATATGCTGGGCCATGAAGTTACATATTGTGCTGGAGTACAGTTCTGCTGTTGGTGGCCTGCAGCGCCTCATGGATGCCTAGTCCTGAGTTGCTAGATCTGTTCAAAGTCTGTCCCATCTAGCCATAGTGCCACACAACACTGAGGTTATTTGTCCGCAAGGACTGTGCTGTCATCACTTTTACTGATACTGTCATGGACAGATGTATATGCAGCCAAAATATTGGTAAGGATGAGGTCAAGTACGTTTTTCCCTCTTGTTGGTTCCCTTACCACCTGTCACAGACCCAGTCTATCAGATATGTACTTTAGGACCTGACCAGCTCAATCAGTAGCGCTGCTGCCTAGCCACTGCAGGTTGTGCCCAATGAAATCCCCCACCCAGAGTATATTTGGTGTTCTTGCTACGCTCAGGCTTCCTTCAAATGTTGCTCAACATGGAGGAGTACTGATTCATCAGCCGAGGGAGGATGGTACATGGTAATCAGCAGGAGGTTTCCTTGCCATTGTTTTAACCTGAAGCCATGAGACTTCATGGAGTCCGGAGTCAATGTTGAGGACTCCTAGAGCAACTCCCTTCCGACTGTACACCACTGTGCTGCCCCCTCTAGTGGGTCTGTCCTGTCAGTGAGACATATCTGGGGATGGTGATGGTGTATGAGACATTGTCAGCAAGATATAATTCCCTGAGTAAGACTATTGGAAACAGCTCTCCAAATTTTGGCACTAGCCCGCCGCTGTTAGTGAGGAGAACTTTGCAGAGATAGTAGGAACTGCCAATGCTGGAGAATCTGAGATAAAACATTGTGGAGCTGGATGAACACAGCAGGCCAAGCAGCATCAGAGGAGCAGGAAAGTTGACGTTTTGGGTCGAGACCCTTCTTCAGAAATGGGGGAGGGGAAGGGGATTCTGAAATAAACAGGGAGAGAGGGGGAGGCGGATAGAAGATGGATAAAGGAGAAGATAGGTTGAGAGGAGACAGACAGGTAAAAGAGGTGGGGTTAGAACCAGTGAAGGTGAATGTAGGTGGGGGATAGGTCAGTCCAGGGAGAACGGACAGATCAAGAGGGCGGGATGAGGTTAGTGTGTAGGAGATGGGTGCAAGCCCCACCCCCATCTCCTACAGAACTTTGCAGAGCTGTTTCTGCCATTGTATTTTCTGGTGTCGAGGTCGATTCCAGCTGATGTGTCTGGTTTCATTTCTTTGTCGAGACTTTGTGGTGATTGATACAATCGAGTGGCTTGCTAGGTCATTTCAAAGGGCAGTTGAGAGTCAACCATGTGGCTGGGATCTGGAGCCTCATGTAGGCCAGACCAGGTGAGAATGGCAGATTTCCTTTGCCAAAGAGCATTAGTGAGGTAGGTGAGTTTTTCCCCAACAATGGTTTCATGGTCATCAGTAGATTCTTAACTCCAGACTTTGTTTCATAGAATTCAAACCTCAGTACGCAGAACATTAGCTGAGTTTCTGGATTAATACTTAAGCAATAATACCATTAGCCATTGCCACCCCTCCAAGCAGTTCCGAGATGATATCCACATCCCATGAATGAATAAGAAATTCCTTAAGTGGGAATTGCATGTATCAACTTACTTCCTGCTTTTTATGATGCAGTTTTTGAATGTACCTCCTTATTCTAATATTGTGGTATTTGCCTTGCACTCCTAAATCTTCCTTATCGGATCTCATCAAAATAACTTTAAAATTAAAAAAAAACAGAAACTGCCAGGAAAATGCAACAGATCTGGCCGCATCTGTGAAGAGAGAAACAGTTAACAGTTTGAATCTGGTCTCTGCAAGTTGGGAAGAGTCATACCAGATTTGAAATGTTAATTCTGTTTCTCTCTGTACGAAATGCTGCCAGGCCTGCTGAGTTTGTCCAGCACTTTCTGTTTTTATTTAAGATTTCCAGCATTCACAGTATTTTGCTCTTTACTAAATTACCTTCTGAAAACATGTTAGAAGTTAGATTAGATTTTCTCAATTTGAGGCTAATAGGAACTTCTACCAGATTGTGTGAGAGAAAAACATGAAAGCCCAGGGATTACTGTTGATATCATTTGACACTTACATCACTCGTATTCTTCTATACTACTTTAACTAACCTGTCAGCAATTTCTCATCTACTGTAACTAGCCAGAAGGAATCAGGTCTTTCTGTTGGACGAAAAAGTAAAGTTTGTGCCTAATACAGTGAAATCTCATCATTGAGAACATGAAAAAAGTCCATTAAGATTAATGACTCGCAGTAAGATTCAATTTTTCTCCTGAAATCACCTCATTTGATTTTAATAACATGATGATACAAAAGTAATTACACGTATTGATAAATGTTAAGTCCACACTGGTGTAAGGCAGCAGTTCATGGGCCTGGCACTCCTGTGATAATAAATCCTATAAATTCCTGCCACCCTCATTGCAATGGCTATGTGGACTCAAATAAAAATGTCCAGTTTAATGCAAGGCTACATGCAGGATTGAAAACATATGCTATGCTTAATTAAAAAGAAAGAAACAAAGAAAGGTTCACAATGCTTAAAAAAAAAATTCATATGATGTGGGCATTATTGGCCATCTCTACTTGCCACTTAATCTGAGCGGCTTACTAGGACCATCTCAGAGGGTAGGTAAGAGTCAACTAAGTTGCTGTGAGTCTGGAGTCACATGTAGGTCAAACCAGCTAAGGATGGCAGATTTCTATCTCTGAAGGACGTTGGTGAACCAGATGGGTTTTTACGACAGCCAACAATGGTTACCTGGTCAGCATTAGGCCAGCTTTTAATTCCCAGACTTTTTTTTTATATCTGCCATGCTGGGATTCAAACCCATTGCCCCAAAACATTAACCTAGGGTGCTGCATTATTGATCCAGTGATATTAGCACTGTGCCACTGGCTTTGCCTTTTGCAACCAAATATGTCTCAAAGCACTTTCTAGCCAGAGAAGCACTTTTTGAAGTGTACTCACAGCTGTAATGTAGGAAATGTTGCAGCAGTGATGCAATGCCAACTACAAACCACAGCAATGTACTAAGACAGGATTTTGTTTTTTTAATGTTGATTGAAAGATAAATATTGACCAAGCCAGGTGGAATAATTGTCCTGCTGTGCTTCAAAGTAGTGCCATGGGATCTTGTCGGTACACCTAAGAGGACAAAGGGGGCTTCACTTCAAGTCTCATCTGAAAGAGGTATCTCCAAAGGGTAAATCAAAGGTGATTAACTTGAGTACACTGAAAGAGAACACTGAAATATATAGCTGAAATTACGTCTATAGACTTACAAACACATTTGATAAAGTTCCATTGAAAAGTTTTATTAGCAATATTGAAGCACACAGAATTAAAGGGAAGTTGAAGGGTGTATACAAAATTGGCTAAGAGATCAAAAATAGAAAGTTTCAGCGAAGGGCTGGTTTTCAGTCTGACAGGAGGTGGACAGTGCTGGTGCCAGTTCACTGTGCTGCAGTGCCAACCACTGCCAGCTTCTGGTTGGGTTCATTTGCTGCCAACATTGTGTTTCCTTGCGTAGGTCCAAGGGCCTTGTTGGGATCCAGTGGTAGAAGAAAATTACTGGTGAGAAAAATGCAGTTAATTGCATGATAACAATCTGCTACAAGGTACATTAGTAAGTTGAACGTTGTTGCTCAGACACAAGGGAAACCTATGGTAGTAGGCCTTTACCTTGTAAGATCCTCAGATGGTTCTGCCTTTTTCCTACCAAAGACCCTATGACAGCATCAGATTGGGTACAGCTAAATGCACTCTCCAACACAAAACCTTTCAGAGCCATATATCATACAACATCACTCTCTAGCATTTCTTACTGTTAACATTTATACATTCATATGGATAATTTCACTTATCACTACCCCACCTCACTGCAAGCCACTGACTTCACAAATTCAGGTAGTCCGGAGGGTTCACTATTCTTCCAGAAAACATTCTCTTTGGACCTGGAAGAGTGGTAAATCTTTGTCATGAGGACTGTTGACCTCGATTCTGTTCTTAGTCCTGAGTGGTCTGTAAGGTCTATCTACACTGGAGGACCTTTTATCTGAGGATGTTGTTTCTGGTAGGCAGCCCATTACCACATGTGCATGACCCTTAATCTCCTAAATGGTGTTTGCAGAGAAACTCTTCCCAGCTGAATGAAATAGTTGCCACATAACATCAACCGGGGGGCCTTTATACTCATGAAGTTCCTTCATGACAATTTCTTATTGAACGTGTCCTGAATCTGTGGATGTTGGTTGATCTACCACAGTGTTAACTTCCTGTATGCAGCCTTTACCAATCTGTGCAAACAACCCTTTATTCTCAGTCTGCTGATGCATCTGTGTTGCAGTGCGTACACTATTGATTTCAACTTGTAGATCACATCAATATCTTCATTCATCCTCTGTGTTTTGCCCTTTTAGTGAACCCAACACGTTCTCAGCCTTGCTACTTGAGGGTTGCTGCTGATTTAGCTCTGGCACTGGTTCTGGTATGAATGAACGACTTTATTGTCACGTGTATTTTACAGAGAGAAAAACAGTAAAATACAGTGAAAGGTAACACAGTGTGGAGCTGGAGGAGCACAGCAGGCCAGGCAGCATCAGAGTAGCAGGAAAGTTGACGTTTCGGGTCGGGACCCTTCTTCAGAAATGGGGCTATAAATCACTCAGAGATAGTAAGAACTGCCGACGCTGGAGTTTGAGATAACAAGGTGTGGAGCTGGAGAAGCACAGTGGGCCAGGCAGCCTCAGAGGAGCAGGAAAGCTGACGTTTCGGGTCGGGACCCTTCTTTAGAAATCAGAAATACAGCGAAAAGCTTTTCCACTGTTGTCAGGATCGGCGCCATCTTGAATAGTTTAAGAATAAGAAAAAAATAAAAAGATATAGCTTGAAGGAAGTCCATCAGTCCTGAGTCAACGATGCCTGTACCACCATCCCTCCTGTACTGCCTCACCAGTGAATACACTGGACCCAACTGGTCAACACTGTTCAGGTGCCATCTTTCACTGCTGGGCTGATTCTTCTCTGTAACCATCTCACTGCTGCCTGCACCAGAGCCGCCAACATCAGAGTCGCATCTCTCGCTGCCGGGCCCACCTCATCGATGTCGTTGTGATACCCTTCCTTCACCGTTTCGCCACTGCCAGCGCTGTCGCTGATCCTTAGGCACCATCTTTTTTCGCTGGGCCTACCTCGCTGACGTCGCCTTTGTCGACGTAGCAGCCATTGATTCTGATGCCAGGTCCCGTGCTTACCCAGGAAAAGTAAATAAGGGCTTGCTTGACTCCTTTGGCAGATTTGGCAGATTTGGCAGATGAAGAAATGAAATGAAATGTTCCTTTTGAACTTGCATCGTTTCATCACCTGAAAGTAAATGTGAATCTGCTATTACAGTTCGTGCCCGAACAATTTCAGTTAAAAAATAGTCAGTGAGCTCATGCAGGTCGTACTACATGTTCCTTTTGTCCTCATCGACATCTTCTTGAAAACTTTGCTGGTTTCTATCATCTAAATCTTCTTCAGTGATGAAAGGAATGTTTTGTTTTCTGGGCCTGACAGTCTTGTGTATTCAGTCCTTTTTGAGATGTCTGGCAGACACACTGCTGACTGAACCCTGGCTCAGCACCTGGCACTCTCCAAGTGTTGTTTTCCAGGATCCGTCTGAAGGGAAGTTGGAATAACTAGGCTTTTTGTCATACACCACTAAGTCATCTATGTTTGTGAAACCCTGTTGGTGATCAAAGAATGTGTTCTCAGTCATCTCGCTGGACTTTTCTTTCTGATCATCCTTCAACACAACAGCAAATGGTAGCACATTCTCAGTTAGGCTTCTGTTCTTTTTGAATTCACTGGGGCCTACTTTGGCTTGTTAGGCACAGTTTCTTGGCCATATGAAACGCATTCCTTATGCCAACATCGGTAACCTCAATAGATTGTTTGTCTCTTCTTATTGGGTTCTTTTACAAGACTAGGAAGTCCAATGAAATGTTCTACTGGTTGCCCATTGACTACTTGTGCAATGACCATTTGTTCCTTGACCAGATATTCTTTCACTGGTTTGCCTTCAGACTGGTCTTTCTTGACCTAGTTGCTGTCCACTATAACTAGTCAAACTCCTTCTGTTACATCAAGAATATTGAGGTCCAGTTATAAATGTATAACTTTCAATGAAGAATGAAGTTTCTTGATGTCGAATTATATATGCATTCTCTCAATTATCATACACTCTTGGTGTTGCTTGTATTTTTCCTTTAATCTTAAGGGTTGTTCCAACTGTACCATGTAATTTCATTTTTGTAAGCTAAAACTTAGAATCATAGTCACATAGCACAGAAACAGACCCTTTGGTCCAACTCGTCCATGCTGACTGAGTTTCCTAAACTAAACAAGCCCCATTTGCCTGCATGCGGCCCATATCCTTCTAAACTTTTCCTATTTGTGTACCTGTCCAAACGCTGGTTAAACGTTGTAACTGTACCTCTGTCTTCACCCATGGTAAACAATCTGAAAATACAGTGAGACTTTTCCTATATCAACCTTAAAATTAATAAGGTATCCATTGTTTATGTCAATGTAGTCATTCTGTATCACTTACTCGAGGTTCCAAAATATTTGCAGTCAAAATGGAGATTTCCTGCTTTCTGCAGCTAAATTGAAGCTTTCTCTGTGCAAAATTTTGATCCACTAATTCCTTGCAATCAAAATGGATTATTACCTACCTGTCATAGCCCCATAAACAAGACCTGTCATTCTCTACGTTTTTCATAAATAAAGCCTGGTGCCTACAGCCTCAAATTCTTTCTGCCTGAACTCCTTTTTAAATTATGGATCTCCTGTTCGTATTTTGGTCTTATAGTCTACTTACTGTATTCATTTGTTAGACTGTCTTTTTAGACGTTTATATTTCCCCTTTGTCACCTTAATTCTGGCTTTGTGTTGTTACCAGTATTGTGAACTTGTCTAATTTGCTTCTATGGTCTTGATTTCTCTTCTGTAGCTGTACTCATGGCATCAACTTGCAATGTCAGCAAGACTTGTTGTGAGTTGTATGTGCTGCCTTTTAACTTTTAGCCTCCCTTGCCTGTTCGGTGCCTTTAATTTTAAGTTTTCTGCTTGCCCAACCTTACTGGCAGAGCTCTGATGCCTATTTGTTTCCTAGCTAAACCCCACTGCTTCTATAAATCCTCACTTCCTGATGGATGCTGCAACTACTAGGTGTGACTAAGTTCTAGCAATACTTGTCTATGTAATACTCTTACTAAGTCTGAAGCAAAACAATTTATAATTAAGTGCTTGTCTTTCCTTGTTGACCTTAACATGAGTTTGTCTTCAGGATGTTTGACTGTTTTAGCTGCTACAGCTGTCTGTAAGGGTAGTTCTTAAAGCCATAAAAGTCTTTAAAGCTGTAAATATTCAGTACTGTACGTGGATCCATTGCAATAGTCTTTCTTTCTGAGAACTGCCTTTGAAGACTACTTTTTGATTTTCAAGGGGTTTCCTTTAAGTTTCTGTGGACTTCTGTATAAGGTGATGAAGTTATGTAGTAACTTTACCTTCTATATCTGTAGCCATTTGGTCAGACCACACTTGTGAATTGCTCACAAAAGACACATTTTGTTGAAGGTTTCTGTCTTGCGCTCATCAAAGGAAAGAGAAAATAGTATTTATGTTGTATGAGAGGAGAATGTTGATTGATTACTCTGATTGGTAGAAGCATTGCCATGGAGAATGCAACAGGTAATGTGGACTGACAGTTAATTGACAAGCTTTGCTTACATTTTAAACTGGCAGGTTGACTCTCATTGGTCAAGGCATGACCATAAGAAATGAATTAGACAATGGGTGGGGCCTATTTTGCTGAGGTAAACAAGAGTGATGCGTGTACATGTTCTTTCTGTATGCAGGCAACAGTGCCCTGTATATTAATGTATGTAACTTGCAGCACACACGTGTGCCGCACTTTGAGCCCTGCTGACAATCCTAAATTGATTGTCAGTGTAACTTTTGGCACTTAGAATTATTTAACAAATAATCGCGGAATCACAGTGAATGTTGGACACTGTGGGAATATACCTAGCATCACACCAGCACTGAAATTCACTGCTGTTAAACCCAAATGATATTCTAAATAAAAACCGAAAGAACTACAAATCAGAAACAAAAGTAGAAGTTGTTGGGAAAGCTCAGCAAGTCTGGCAGCATCTGTGGAGAGAAATCAAAGTTAGTGTTTCGGGTCAAGTGACCCTTCCTTGGAAAATGATGTTCTGCTTAGCACACAAGTGAATAATCAGGGTATGAATTTCAGTGCCATTATGTTGCTAGGTCTATAGGCTGCATGTCCCAAACACAGGTATCATGTCAGAAAGCATACACCTTTTGGCTGTTCACAACAGGCAAGATGCTCACTCTATCTACGCTACACTTGCAAAACCAACAACACATCTAAGTGAATGATGGAAGGCAAAATAGAAATTGCTCGCAAATCTCAGCAGGTCTGGCAGCATCTGTGGGAAGAAAGCAGAGTCAACGTTTTTGAGACCAGTGACTCTCCATCAGTATAGTTAGCAACTACGGAAAAGTGGTATTTGTGATGAAGATGAAATGGGAGTCGGGGTGGGGGAATAGGTAGGGCTGGGGCCCAGAGGGTGAGAGATATGAAAGGTGTAGGTAAACAAGGAGATTATGGACAGCAATCCAGGGCAGAAGAAAAGCTGAATAGGTGATAATAACAGCTAAGAGTAGGAGAGAATCTATTTTACTTAAGTGAATGGTGGAACAGGCTCAACAGGCTGAATGGTCTTTTGCCAATATTCACGAACAGCCTGACTGATCAGTCAACATTCAGTAATTTTAGAGGGAATATAATTGGTGCATGACAGAGTTCTATAGATTTGTACCTTACATGTAGGCTGTACTCAGAATCATGAGTAAAATACATATAATCCTCCACAGCATCCTGTAAGATTTGTTTCTATCACATTGAAACTGTAAAAATGAGATGTTATATTTAAATTGGAAATGAGCAGAAATATAATGTAAAGAAGTTTATATTGCATGGTTTTTATGTAGATCATGCTTTAGGGGTCATTAACTTCTGAGATTAAGTGAGAACTCAAGTTTAACTGTATTTAATCAGGTTTGAAATCAATTCACACTTAACAGCTCTCAGTAACTTACAAGTTCCAGAAATCAACCCACTGCCTAAATGGAAGTATCTCAAATGCAGTTTGCTAAGAGAATGTCTGTAAAAATGGCCGTGAATAGAGATAGGAAATATTTGGGTGCTGCCTTTTGGAGGGGTTGAAAAATGAATGGCACTGCTCACCCACTCTCATACTCCACTCCATGACCAGCCAGTCACAATCTGTAAAACTGTTTTCAGGAGACAGAAATGTTGGGAGGGACATTTTGTCTTTTTATTCTGTGATTGAATAGGACAGTATAGTTTACAGAGTAGAAGGAATGGAGGCTATATAAAACTACAATTATGAAGAAAGACTTTTATTTGTATAGCAGCTTTCATTATCTCAGATCCAAATCGCTTTAAAATACTGTACTGAATTGGAGTCTTTTGCAGTGCAGGAAAACCAATTTGCACACTGAAAGCTCCCACAATAACAAGCAAATTTTTTTGTGTGTGATATTTGGTAGAGGATAGATATTGACAAAAATCAAGAGAACCTCCCTCCTCTTCTTGAAATAATGCTGTGAGATATTTAACATCCAGCAGAGAGAGCGGATTGGGCCTTTGTCTTATTTAAAGGCAGTACCTGTGAAAGTGTGGCACTCCCTCACTACTGCACTCTAAGTGTCAACTTAAATCATACATTCAAGTGTCTGAGGTTGAACGTGAATCCACAACTTTCAAGGCTCTGGTGAAAGTGCTACTGACTGTGCCTGATACCAAGCTGGTCATTCATTGAGATGAGGAGTCTGAAAATCTAGACAGAAAATGGTTACTTTTAGAACAGGAACATTAAATGAGTTGCAAGGTGGTGCCTTTCTGCTGTGCGATTCATAGTTGGTGCAATTTCATCAAGGTCAAGAGGGGAGCTTTGAAAATGTTGAATTTCTTTGGCAGAAGATTCACATTTTCCAAATAGGATTTGGCTAACTTAACTCGAGGCCATCAACGGAATCTGAGATTCAAGGGCAGGAAGGCTTTGCACTGTTTGCTGCTTTCTTGTTGCCTTTACATCCTATCTGTCACATGACCCAAGAGGAGCACTTGGGGAAATGGATGTTGTTGCTGCTCAGGCTTTGCTGACGCCTGCATCTCTATGGTAACTGTCGAGCACCATTCCCATCTCTGGGCAACTGTTCCCATTCCTTGTTGCATTGAACACAAGGGTGATACTCAGGCATGCTGTTAAAACCTTTAACTCCTAGAGGTCTCAGCCACATTCTGCAGATCCTTTTGGAAGGGAAAATGTCTTGAAGAAAACTCCATTATAAAATAGGTTAACAATAACAAATAATGAAAGCTCTAGTCACTTCAATACTTGCAAGGTTGGTTTGGGTTAATCTTGTTTTATCTGTTCCCTGATCTTACTCCTGTCATTTTCTCTCAGAGTAGAGCAGGACCAACTAAATTAGATCCTGTGCCTTAAATGTATTATTTTTTGCTAATTTGAGTCTTTAATAATTGCCACCACAAAGACTGAATTGTGGCTTTTTATGCACTTCTGTGATAAATACCACAAAGTCGGGGGTTTGTCAGGATAGGGTAAGGGTATAATGTGACTTGTGGCAGTTCAGTTACACGTCTTCTGCATTAAGGGCAAAATGTAGTTTTGGCATTGCATCAAAACAACCTGTGTAATCGGGAGTGGCACTGGCCTGATTGAATTCTGGCAAGTAATCTTACACTCTGTACCGACCCAGTAAAAATGGAAAATTTGGAGCAAAGTTAATTTTTTTTAAATTCTCGGGACACTTAGAGTGGCCTGGAGGGAAAGAGAGCCAGAGCAGAAGTTTCTAGGCCTAGCTACAAGCCTGAGGAACTCCTGCAGAGATGTCCGCTGTCCAGGAAATCGACCTCCAACAACACCAGCTATCTTTCTTTGTGTCAGGTATGACTACCCCCACCGCACCCTCCCCGCTGCCCCCCCCACCCCCCAAACTCATTCCCATTAACTCTAGTTATTCCAGGTCTATTTGACTTCACACTCAGTCAAAAGGGGGTGGTGTATTAAGGGCAGTCAGTCTTACCTGACCAATAAAGTTCAGTTCTTTTTCCATGTTTGAACCAAGGCTGCGATGAGTTCAGAAGCTGAGTGGCCGTGGCGGAACCCAATCTAGGCATCACTGAGGTTATTGCTGAGCAGGTGATGTTTGACAGCACTGTTGATGACACCTCCCATCACTTTACTGATAATTGAGAGTAGACTAGTGACATGGTAATTGCCTGGGTTGGATTTGCCCTGCTTTTTGTGTATAGGGCATAGCTAGGAAATTTTCTACATTTCCAGGTAGATGCCAGTGTTGCAGGTGTACTGGAACTTGGCTAAGACGTGACAAGTTCTTTAGCACACATCTTTAGTACTATTGTGGATTATTGTCAGGACCCATAGTCTTTCTACTATCCAGTGTCTCCAGCTTTTCTTGATCTCATGTGGAACAGCATCTGTGATGCTGGGGTCCTCTGGAGGAAGCCAAGATGGATCCTCCACTCAGCACTTCTCGCTGAAGATTGTTGAAAATGCTTCAACCTTATCTTTTACACTGATGTTCTGGGCTCTTCCATCATTGAAGGAGGTTTGTGGAGTTTCCTTCTCTAGTGAGTTGTTCAGTTCTCCTCCAGAGTTTAGTTTTGATCTGATTGGTGTGGAATTGCTTAGCTCTGTTGATCACTTGCTGTTTACACACGTTGTCCTGTTTCATAGCTTCATCAGATAGGATGCCTCAAAATGAGATGCCTCTCAGCAGTAAGCTTGGGACAGAACCAGCCTGTGATTGGAAGAGGATCTCCTCACCATTTCCTTTCATTCTTTCCAGGATTGACTTCTCTCTAATGGGTTTTCCTTCTGGTGACTTTGGGGGAAGATTCATCAGCCACCTCCAAATATTTTGAGTGTTGATATACAGGCAAATACGTATGTTCACAATTACAGGAAACAAAATTCTTCATTGGTTTGAATTGTCTGAGGGGTGGTGAGCTGGGTGCAGTGTGGTAGAGGAGGGGCTGGGGCACTAGTGGTCACTGTCTAAGCCAGCAGGTACTGCTCATCCTAATTACTCTTGAAGAGAAGGTGGTGAGCCACTTTTTTAAAACGCAGTGAACATAGATGCTTGATACAGTAGTCTGGCTTGGCAGGTCATTTCAGAGGGCAGCTGAGAGTCAAACTTATTACTTTAGGTCTGGAGTCACATATAGACCAGACCAGATAAAAGCGACTAATCTCTTTAACTCGTTAGTGATTTGTTTTTAATAGCCATATCACTGTTTTAGATCACTATTGTTCACACTGTCTTTTCAGTGAGAACTTGAATTTAAATTTCTGCTCCTCTGGTGGGATTTTGAACTCCTGTTTCCAGACAGATAGCGGGGTTCTGGATGACCCATCTCATATCATAATCAGCGTGCGACCACACTTGATGAATCTGCCTCGTTCAAGACAAATTGGAGCCAGTTGCTGCATTTCTTATGGATGAGAGTGACCCTTGCAGGCACGTCTTAATAATAAACAATTGGCAGCAGGGCAAGTAGAAGAGAAAATAGTTGTTTTCCTATATGAGAAAAGTCACCACAGAGGTAAAATCGTCATTCTTGCCAACCAGAATTAATCAGTCTCTTCACAACATGCATTGCAAGACCTGAATACAGAGAAAGCGAAGGAAAGATTAATCTGTTGTCAAGTGGTGTAAACACTGGCCTTTTCAAAATTTTCTTTTCTTTCTGCTGACAAGTTTATCAGGCTGTTGATGCATTTTTACCAGCATCGTTACGAATCTCATGACAAAAAAAAAACAAAGAACTGCGGATGTTGGAAATCTGAAGGAGGATCACTGGACCCGAAACTTGAATTCTGCTTTCTCTCCACAGATGGTGCTGAGTTTCTCCACCAATTACTGTTTTTATTATGAATCGCATCCTGAATTTACTACAGATTCAGTGATGACAGAAGGTTATATCAATGTATAGTTTCAAAATTTACTCAAATATGTTGTCTGAAGGAGAAAAAAAGTGCTTGGGCTGTGTCATATTATGGTTTCAAGTTGTTTTGAAATGCTCCTTAGGCAATAACTTACAGGTTTAAGTTAACAAAGGAGCTTCAAATGAAGAACAATTGAAACAATGTACTTTTGGTTGAAGTAAGGTTTGGAGTGTGAAGTCTTAGTCATGAAACAAGGAAATCTCCCAGTTCTTCTTTTGGTGAAGCCATGGACTCTTCCACGTTCAGCAGAGTTGTGAGAATAGACTAACATAATTCAAAGGATGACAGAGAACCAAAGCAGGGAATAGCTTATGACTCTTTCCTTTCACTTTGATAAGTGAGTACAGACCAACCGGAAGTCTGCTGTCCCTTCTAGCTGTAACGGGCCTGCTTGGACTGAATTTGGGTGTGAGCCCGTAAGTTAGGGTTTAAGGTATTCAGAAGGTATTTCTAACCAGCTACAATCCTAATTCCAGCGCCTTGTGCACATAATCTAGGCCGTCACTCCCAAGAAAGTGCTGCACTGTCAGAGGTACTACTTTTTCAAATTGAGGCACTCTCTATCCTTCTGGGGGATATAAAAGACCTTGCAACACTTTTTAAGTACAGTAGGGAAGGTCTCTATAATGTACTGGCCAATACTTATCTCTCAATCAATATCACTGAAGCAGACTATCATTATTACATTACCGTTTTTGGGAGCTTGCTGTGTAAAAAAGAACTAGCTGTCACAGTTCCTATGTCACAATGCTGACTACATGTCAGAAATTCTTGCACTTTGGGACTTCCTGAGTATGTGGAAGGCACTAAATAAATGCAAGTGCTTTCTTCCCTAACAGCAACGATACAAAATTGATGATCCCATTCCGAAATTCCAAACAACTTTGTGCTGTGAAATTAGAAACATCAGAAAGGACATTTTCCCTGTTGCAGTTTGAACAAAAAGGGAAACAAATCTTGATGCCTGTCAATAATGCTGACATGAAAGTGTTCTGCCATGAAACTGCAATCCACTCAGAGGTCCCTACAAAACTTTGATAAGGAAAATCTAGACAGAATCCTATCTCCCAACAACTCTCCCGGCTTCCCAACAACCCCACTCCATCATATTTGTGTGCACCAGAACATGCTCCATCAGAATATAGTATTAAATTAGCTCTGGATGAGATTGAACCATTTTAGCTTGTTGAGTACACCTCACTGAAACAGAAATGCTTTATGTATGCCCATTTATTGATTGCTTTAAAATCTCACTGCATATGATGAAGCTCAATATAATAGCCTGTGCCTCTGCTCTTGAATACCATTGTGATTGACAGCCAGGAAAGAAAATCGAAGCATCTCTCCTGTTGAGAATCGAAAACGGAATGAATTAATATACTCCAAGGTGTTCTCTGTTATTTTTACACTTCCACAAGAATTATTGAGGATGTCCTTCAAATAATACTTTAGGGGCATGTTACAAAATGTTTTGCTGCTTTCTACTGTATTGGATTATTTTCCAAATTCATCAAGTAATGATGAGCTTACAGCAAGAATGCAAGGTACAGTATTCCACATAAGTGGGCTAGTTCAAATGGCCAATCTTGCCAAAGATTCACTTAATTCATTGACCTTTCAAACCCAAACCCTCTATCACAAGAGCAGCAATAGCAGCAGGTATATAGGCACATCACGGCCATAAGTCCACACCCAGTCACACAACATCCTTGGTTGGAACCGTGTTGCACTGTTGTTAGCACAAAACAGCACTGTGCGTGTCCCTACATCACATGGGATGCTGCAGTTCAAGTTTCAGTTCACCACTACCTTCTCAAGGGCATTTAGAGATGGACAACAAGTGTTGACATTGCCAATGAAGCTCATATCCCATGCACAAATACGTCTTAAAAATTGGTCAGTAAAAGTTTCTATTTAATTTTTTTCTTCCTGTGAAACACTTTTGCACACCACTGATGTGATGAGATTGTTTGTGATTAGAATGTTTGTTTTGTCTTTAATATCCATCATCCCCTCCAAGGTAAAATATAATGTTGTTTGGACACATCATAACAACTTCTCTACTTTGTTCCCAATATCCCAATTCTTTACCTCCACCCCCACGAGAAAAGTGATGATATATCTTCCTCTAGTTTCCAACAGTTCTTGTGCAATTTTCTACCCCTTCAAATTTGGCATCAATAATAAGTTTCATTATATAGTTCATTCGGTCTTCCAGTCAAGATCAAGAATAGATATTGCAACCTCCCACTTGATTTATGGCCAGAAATCAGGAGAAAACATATGGAGATTCAGGGCCATAATGAAAAATTGCACTCCGTATCAAATCACAGTGGGACATCATTCACCGCGTCTGAGTTTAAGAAATTTCCCTTTATTCCTGGACTTTTGCATCTCCCTTCAAACCGTCCTCTGCCAATTTGGCCATATTCCATTTGTATCAAATTCCATTATTTTTTCACTCAGTCTTTTATGTTGTAACCTGTCACATTTTGCTGAGTGTCTTTTTAAACCACAGCTGCAGTATTTACTTTATCCATTCCCTGTTATTCTCCAAAGAATGCAGAGAGCATGACAAGTCCTTTAGAAATCAGTTGGCTAGGATGATTAACTCCTTCTCAAAGGACTGTTTTTAAATTTCAGAAATGTACTTTATTCTGAAAAATATCTTCGTATACATACATAGTCACTGTTTTGTACTGTAGCACAGAAAGAAAGAAACAAACACTGGAGATTGGCCCTATCCAGCAAACAAACCAAAGGCATTTCTTAACTGTAAAAGATTATATTTACATATATTTGAGGCATTGGGAGGGTCCGATAACTGCACGGATCTCTGTTTAACTTGGCAGTAAGTGCATTTTTCTGCATTATAGGCCTCAGACATATTCCTGAGTCTGCAGACTCTGGTGCATTAAATTGCCTAGATGCAGAAAATGTCCTACAGTGCGAGGTTGACTCCATTCACAGAGGTTTCAGACCGACTTAGTGCACACTCTTCTGCTGCAAATCTACCTCATACCCTTTTCATGCCCCTGTGACTTTGCACAGTTCATTGGAGATCTCTCTTAATTGCTCTGGCCAATAATCCTCGCTTCCACATGAAGGAAGCAGATTGGCTACTATGCTTGTCTGTATGCTCAATAAGACCGTTGAAGTAGTTTCAAAGAGCTGAAATGGCACTGTGTATAGGATAGTGTTTTGTGACTCCTTTAACTCTGGATTGCTGTGTGTTCCTGAGCTTTGGTACGTTTCTGTCGGATGCGTGTTAGTCTCTGACTAAGACCAGCGCAGATATTAAACATAAAAGACTAATTCTGCTTGCAATTACTTCAAAGTTGACATGCTTCAATCTTCTAGAAGAACATAAGATCTAGTAAAAGGAGTAGACCTTTTGCCTCACAAGCCTATTCCATCATTCAGTAGGATCGTCGGATTGTGGCCTTTGCTCTCTTGCCTCCCCCACCATAATCCTCAAAGCCATTGTTGATAAAAAAAACCTGTCTAACTCAACCGTGAAGTACATTCAGTGAGCCAGGCTCTGCTTCTCTATGGAAAGAATTCCAAAAGCTTATCATCTTCTGACAGAATGAATTCCTCCTCATCTCTATCTCAACTGGAAAGCCCCTTATCTTTAAGTTGTAGAGGACCAAAACTCATTCCTGTAGAATCCTACTAAATGCAGTTTGCCATGTTGAAAATGATTCATTTATCCTGATTCTCAATGTTCCATTAATTAGCCCATCCTCCATCCATACCAATATATTACCCCCAACACCATTAGCCTTTCACATTGTGCCTACTAAATGCTGTTTGGAAATCTAAATGAACTATATTTGCTGGTTCCCTCTTATCCATCCTTTTTTAAAAGTACATCATTCTAATAAATCTGTCAAAGATGATTTCCCTTTCACAAAGCTATGTTGATTCTGTCTGATTATATTCTGATTTTCTAACTCCCCTGCTGCTACTTCACTCATTATAGGTTCCAGGATTTTCCCTATGACAGATGTTAGACTAACTGCCTTATAGTTTCCCGTCTTCTGTCTCTACCCTTTCTGGATTAGTGGTGTTACATTTATGTTTCTCAATGCACTATGATCCTTCCACAAGATCAACAGGTTTGGAAGATTAGAACCAATGCATTCACAATCTCAGCAGTCATTTCTTTTAAGACCCATAGATGTAGGTCATTAGGTCCGAGGGATTTATCAGCTTTGGTCCTGTCTTCTTAGACTTGTACTTGAATGACTGTGATTTTAAGTTCCTTCCTCCCTTTAAACCCTGATTTGTTTTACTATTCTTGGGCTACATTCTACTATGAAGAAAGATACTGAATAGCTGTTCAAACACGCTGCCATTTTCTTAATTAAAACCCCAGTTTCACCCTGAAACTCATGTTGCTACTCTTTTCATCTGCATACACTTATGGAGCTTTCACAATCAAGAGCTCTTACCATCTATACAATAATACTTGCTAGAATTTCTCTCCCAGCTTCTTGTTCTCAACTTTAATTTCTTGCTCTTTATCATACTTCTAGTTACGCTTCTCCGGTTTCCAAAATTTCTATATCTTCAGGACTACCACTAATTTTCGCAGGAATGTAAATTCTTTAATTTAATGCTATCTTTAAATTCCTTAGTTAACCACTGTTAGTGCATTCTTTTTGTAGACTCTTTCATTCTCAATGGAATATACTTCAGTTAAGAATTGTTAAATATATCCTTAAATACATGCAACTGCCTCTCCAGTGTCTTACTCTATTAACCTATTTCTGCATTCCACTTTAAAAAACTATGTCTACATACCCTTGTAATTTCCTTTATTAAAATACTAGTTTTAGACCTAAAATATTACCTCTCAAACTCAATGTGAAATGTTATCATATTGCAATCTTTGCAGGATTCTTAAAAATTAGGTCATTAATTAATTTTGTACCATTGCATATTACCAGGTCTAAAACCACCTGTTTCCCAGTTAGTTCCAGAACATATTGCTCAAAGAACCCAGCCCAAATACATTAATGTACTCATCCTCCAGGTTCCTTTGCCTATTTGATTTGTACAATTTATATGAAGATTAAAATTATCCTTCATTGTAACAGTTCCTTTCTGACAAGCATTACTTCTTGATTTGATGTCTGTTCTACAGTGTGCCTCTACTCTCAGAGGCCTATAAACCACTATAAACTGTGACTTATTTCCTTTTGTTATTTCTTTTCTCCATCGAAACCAATTCTATGTTTTGTTCCTCTGAACAACATTCGTTTTTCATGACAGTTATGATTTCATACATTATTAACAGAGCCACCCCACCACCTTTCCCTTTCGTCCTGTCCTTCTGAAATTCCACATACTCTTGAATATTCAGGTCCCAGCTGTGGTCACTTCACCACCATGTTGCTTTACTAGCGATCATATTATGTTCATTTGTTTCTATTGGCGTTATCAATTAATCTATCTTGTTATCAATGCTGCTACATTCAGGTCAAAAGCTTTTAACAGTGCCTCTTTACCATATTTCTCTAATCTGTCCTTATTTGCAGGTGCACTCAAGTCTATATATTCCATACACTTCCTGCTACACTCCAATTATCATTGCTTGTATCTTTATCGTGCACTTTACTTTTGAAATCTCCCCTCTTGTGAGTGCACCAGTTTCCCATTATTTAGTTTAAAGACCTCTTTACATCCCTGGTTAAATGATTCGTAAGTACCCTGGTCTCAGCATAGCTCTGAAGAAGGTCAACTCAGCGGAACAGCTCTTTCCGCAGTACTGGTGCCAGTTTCCCACGAATTGGGACCCATTCTCCTGCAGAAAGCCAAAGAAGTGCGGACATTGGAAATCAATATCAGAAATCGCTGGAGAAACTCAGCAGGTCAGGCAGCATCTGTGAAGACACTCTGCTGTTTTGAGGAACAGTCACTGGACCAGAAACATTAACTCTTGCTTTATCTTGGATCCACTGACTGTTCTTCAGGACAGGAGGGTGTCTCCACAGATGCTGCCTGACCTGCTGAGTTTTTCCAGTAATTTCTGATATTGTTTCCCATTTCACTACTCCGGTCTTTGAGCCTCGTGTTCAACTCTTTGACCTCATTTACTCTATGCCAGTCTGTTCTGGCCTCATGTAGCAAACAGGATATTACTACTTTTGTTGCTCAGCTTTCTAATTTAGTTCCTAGCTTGTTCATGCTCCTTTAGTTGAACCTTTTATTCAGTCC
The DNA here is from genome assembly GCA_024137785.1 of Ginglymostoma cirratum. Taxonomy (NCBI): domain Eukaryota; kingdom Metazoa; phylum Chordata; class Chondrichthyes; order Orectolobiformes; family Ginglymostomatidae; genus Ginglymostoma; species Ginglymostoma cirratum. The sequence goes on along the minus strand of JAHRHZ010000023.1, from coordinate 16,064,969 downwards.
TACCCATGTCATTGGTATCCACATGGCTTATGACAACTGGATTCTTCCTCCCACTCCAGTTTCCCTCCAGCCCTGAGAAGATGTCCTTAAGTCTGGCATTGGGCAGGCATAACAGTCATTGGCACTTACGCTTTTGGCTGCAGAGAGCAAAGTTGTCCACCCCAAAAATACTTCCCTTGTTATAACATTTGCTTCACCTCCCCCAACTCAAATAACCATCTACACCACATGCTCATTCTCCCTGTAGACCTTGCTTGTGAATACACAAGCTGCAAGAACCACAGGCCAGTTTCACAGTTGCGGAAGTTGAGACTTCTCCTTTTGGCACTTTCTGGATCCCCCATACCTGTCTTATTTGTGATCAGACCCTCCCTGATCATAGACTATGTATGAAGCATCTGGCCTAGGGTTTGAACCCGTGCTGATTTCAGCCCCTAACTCTAGCTCCATTGAAATTCAGGTCAGTAATTCTCAACTCACTAAATGGACTGGGATCACTTTGCTCTTTTTGTGCTGTCAATGATGCCTGTGTAGCAGTTCGAGTTCCAATCATCAGATGCCATTTGTTGCTGCAGACTAATAGTGATTCTAGCATTTACTGTAAAGTGCTTAAAGGCATCCTGAGGTTGTGAAAGGTGCTATGATATTGCAAGTTCTTTTTCAGAGAGGGAAAATTACCATTTAGGCTGTGAAGAACGGAGTGAAAAATATTTCAGAAAATAAGGACTGAATTCTCTTCTTAGAGGGTAGGAGATTTTTGTGTTTTTTTTAATGCTGCCTGTAAAAATCATCAGTACTCCGCAAGTCAGAGAATTCCAAATATAGATTCAGAATCTAATTTTAAGTGACCGAGTCTGAAGGCAATGTACAGATTCTGCAATTCATTTTTAGAACTCTGGGCTTGAAGTCAAGGTTTATATTTGTTAATGATGTCGTTGTTGATACAGGCACCTTCCAGCATTGTGTCTCACTGCACTTTGACATCAGGCTGTAGAATTGCCTCAGTCTTTCTAATAACACGTGAAAGCTGACATCCACTATCAGGTTCTGCTAGAGGTTTGACAAGTTGTAGTTTTAGATTAACAAGGCGGGCGGCATAACCATGGACATGCAACTTGCCCCTGAAGCTCACAGTATTTAATTCCTTTCCCGCCCTGCCCAAAACACACAGAGACATTGGTCAACAAATCCTAACAAACTGCTGCAGATTGTTTCTGGAGGCAGTTAAGAGGACGTCTGACTTTCCTTGCTTCTCAGTGTCCATAATTGGGGAAAAGGAGGTCCCTCCATTCACGTCCAGCTTCGGAATTGTGCATTCCCCTTTCAGTGTGGTGTGGCCATGTTCGCAAGAGGATGGTGTTTGCTGTGTCCTAATGCTATGCTGTACTCTCCACCTCAGAGGAACAATCCTTATTGCACCAGTTTGAATTCTGATTGGAAATTGTTCTTTGTGGCAGGTTAATAGCAGTGATCCTGTGTACACTAGGGCACTAGTTCTGATTACATAGTACTTACAGCACAGAAATCAGCTGTTCATCCCGGTTAGTCAGTATGGGGTGTTTATGCTTCACAAAAGCATCCTCCCACTCCTCTTCATCCCACCTTAGAGAATAACCTCCTGTTCCTTTCTTGCTTATGAAACTATCCATTTTAAATACCTTCTAGTATTACCCTCATCTACCCCATTATGAGCCTCATGTGTTCAACACACTCCGGCTAAAGAAGTTTCTGTTGAATTCCCCGTATTTATTAGCAACTATCTTATATTTACTGGCCCTATTTGTAGACTCCTTCACAAACTGAGATGGTTCTTCTATGTCTACCTGATCAAATCTCTTTATAAACAAAGAGTTTTAATCTCTGGATGAAATTTATTTCCCAAAGAACCTTTGCAGCTGTCAACGATTGTTATGGTTGAATTTAAATCCAGACTCAGATATCCTGACTTTATCACAAAGGTGAAATTTAAGACATTATTTAATGTTCTGTAGTCACTCAGTTTGGCTCAGAACAGCTATGGAATTACTTGCCTTCCTTACAATTTTTCTAACTCTATGCCTCCTGAAATATCTTCATCTCAAAAATACAAAATCTATTCATGGTATCATCTAATCCTTGCCATTCAATTTGTCTTATTCCCGTCCAGCTTGGTAATGTACTGCACATTTGGTTGCTCCCACTTCAACTAATTTCTGGAATTCCATTCTTGAGAGAATTGTGGATCTACCTACTGCGTGTGGACTGTGGTGGTTCAAGAAGACAGCTCACCACTACCTTCTCAAGAGTAACTAGGGATGGGCAAAAAACGCTGGCCCAGCCAGTGATGTCCTTGTCACATGAACAAATTAAAAAACATAGGCTTCTCAATAGAAAATGAAAGTGTGACAATGCTAATAGATGCTATCGCCCAGTAATACTGATTTTTTTACTCAGTTGATTCACTGTTTTGACAGGCTTTGTTTCTCCTGGTTGAGAAGGTATTTTTAACACTATGTGGGAGTATGTTGGTATAGTGGCAATGCTACTGGACTAGTGAGCCAG
>JAHRHZ010000023.1:16020103-16052428 GCA_024137785.1 Ginglymostoma cirratum | reverse complement strand
CTTAGTACTGAGATGAGGAGATATCTCTTCTCAGTGGACTCTGAATCTTTGGACGTTTCTTCCCAGTGGAATACTGATGCTCCATTAAGTAAAAGCAAAATTTTGCTGATGCTGTGAAATCTGAAATAATAATAGAACCTCAACGGGTTTGACATCCTCTGTGGAGAGAGAAACATATAATGATTCAATTCCAAAAACCCTTCTTTAGAATTGAGGCAGGCTGGAGAAAGATTTTTTAATCATTATGGAGGATGAGTGGTGGGAGAGCTAGTGAGGGTTCCCAGAGCAAAAGACAAAGGACGTGCTAATGACGGTAAATGAGAGATTGAAATGCGAGGTAGGTGTTTATGATAGTATAATTGGTACCAGGATAAGACAGCTTTGCTGCGGGCAATGCTAGCAAGAAGTAGCAATGATTATGTAGCAGTGTAATGGAGAAAGAGTTGTTGGACATTGGCTTGAGTATGACTTGAGTTCCATATGCAGCACAAAGTGACAGGCATAACCTGAATCTGCACAAGTATCCTTTGGACGGCAAGGTGGCTTAGTGGTTAGCACCGCTACCTCACAGTGCCAGGGACCCAGGTTCAATTCCACTCTCAGGCGACTGTCTGTGTGAAGTTTGCACATTCTCCTTGTGTCTGCGTGGGTTTGTTCTGGTTTCCTCCCATAGTCTAAGGATGTGCAGGCTTGGTGGAGTGGCCATGCTAAACTACCTGTAGTGTTTAAGGGGATAGGGATGCTCTGAGGGTTGGTGTGGACTTTTTGGGCAGAAAGGCCTGTTTCCACACTGTAGGGATTCTATGATCTTTGTCTTGAAGAAAGTGGGGGATATCAAAGAAGATGTTGTTCAATGTGAGAACAAGCTCAGCCAGGTGGATGGGAACTGTTAACATTCCTTCCAGGGAAAGAAATGGAGAACTTTCAGACCATCTTGATTGGGAATGGACATGTAGAAATATTGCACATTCACGATGAAGAGGAGGATGATGCTGGATCCAGGAAACTGGATACTCTAGCTGTGAGAATGAAATAAAATTATTGAAAACGGTCTCAAAGCATGAGAATCCACAATGTGCTATTGACATGAGTTGCACTTTGCAATGTACCTTCTTGGCCAGTTGGCATGACATTGGTTCAGCATTAAAATTCTCGGAATAGGAACCTGGTCAGTACTTGCACAAAGCTTTTTGGGAGAAAGAGAAATCGCCATATGCTGAAAGGTTGACAACAAATCAAGTACTCTTCTTCTGAAAGTATTTGAGTGCAGTTTGCTTCAGCATTAGTAACGTACAGTATGTATTGTCTAGTCTTCACCTTTCGGTGACGAAGTGATTTAGTGCCAGTCCAGGGGGTTTAGGCCCGAAACGTCGAGTTTTCCTGCTCCTATGATGCTGCTTGACCTGCTGTGTTCATCCAGCCCCATGCTTGTTATCTCGGATTCTCCAGCATCTGCAGTACCTTTTATCTCTGGAACAAGTTATATTTTGTGACTAGCGGTACAATATTCCCCATTGGCTGCTCTACTTTGTTTGCCTTTATGTTGTCGATGACCATTTTAAATGTCTTAATAACTGAATGACTGTCAGAGTAATTATAATGTGCAATGTAACAAAGGGAGAATCTCTTCAGAGAAGAGTGTCTTTTCAATTGTCAAACTGTTAAGCTTTCAGTGCAATTTTCTTGTTGAATATTGTAAAATTAAATTGGAGCTATAGAATAGGAACAAGGCAGCACAATGTTTTTCATTCTCTCAATTATCCCCTTTCTCGGGAATTCTCCAAAAGATCCTGACCCACGTTGGCTCACTGAGGTGAAGGCTATATTTCTCCTGAACAATTGAAGGTGAACCCCACATTGGGGTTTTTGTAGGGAGTGTAGCAAGTGGCCAATGAAGCTGACTGGATTTACGAACGTAAAACAAAGAACAGCAATTGCCGGAAATCTGAAAGAAAAACAGAAAATCAGCAGGTCTGGCAACATCAGTGGAGAGAAAAACAGAGTTAATGTTCTGAGTCCAGTGACCCTTCATAGAGCTGGATTTTCAACTAAATTTTTTCAAATGACCTATCCTTCATGTGTAACCTAGACTCTGATTGTCAACCCAACAACCATAGAGAACCATTGCATCCAAATTAAATTGTTTCCTCATATTGTTCTCCACAGTATTTTCAGCAGAGAAAAAGGTCATTTGGCCCATTAAGTCCATACTAGTGTTTATGCTCCAAGAAAGCCTTATCCAACTCCAATTAACTTCAAGAACATATCCTGCTGTTCCTTTCTCCCCAACATGTTTATATAACTTGCCTTTAAATGCATCTATTTCAGTCACCTCAACTATTCTTCCTGGTAGCAATTTCCACAATTTCATCACTTCCTTGAATTGCTAAATTTGAGTTGGATTTATTTATGGCTGTCTTACATTTGTGGCCCTTAGTTCTAGTCTTGCCTAAAAGTAGAGGCATATTTTCTGTGTCTACCAGGTCAAGCCTTTTTACAATCTTCAACATATTCATGCCCTCAGTGTTCCCTCTTCTGGGGAAAAGAGCTCAGCTGGATGGCAGAACACAGTCGATAGGCTGAACGGCCTACATCTGCTCCTCCATCTAATGGTCTGACGTGAATAACCAGTCTTTTCAGATATCACGTTAATCATCCCTCAACCAATTTCCACACACAAGCATACTTTCTGGTACGGATAGAAAGCGAACATTTACTTTTCCTTCAGGATAACTAATTCTCATTGCCCCAAAGTAATCTCTGGCCAAACTGAGACCAGTTAATAGCGCACAAACTTGTCACTGTGCTTTACATTGTGGAATGGGATCTGTGGTCTTTATTGTTGACATTGACATGGAATTGCAGGACAGAAATGCAATCTTTTCCTCAGATTAAAACAGCAGCTGCTTTAAGTGTCCTTGAGCCCATTGCCAAGGGGAACCCGACTTATTGTAATTAGAATTGCACAGGGGTTGCCTTTAGAAGCTGTTTTCAGATTTCCAACATCCACAGTTCTTTATTCTATCTTTGTAAATCCAGTCAGCTTCATTGGCCTGAGCACTCACTATGCTCCCCCTATTAAACCCCCAATGTGGGATTCTTCGGGAGGGCAAATCCCTCACCTCACTGGGCCAACATGAGTCAGCACCTTCTGGAGAATTGCTGAGAAGTGGGTGCAGTCAAGAGAACGTAAACCGTTTTGCCAGTTTCCTAGACAGTTGAAAACAGATTTTGGTGAATTCAGCAGACTCTTTAACGTCTCACCAAAATTGATTACAAAACCAATAAATATGTGCATGTATATCATGCCATTAACAGAGCCTCAGACAGTCAAAATAGAAACAGGCAGAAAGATAAAATGACGCATTGACTTGCAGTCACTCATTTTGTGCTGTTTCACAAAGAAAAGATTGATCCTTCTGTCTGATGTGCTTCCAAATTCAGACCACAGGACAAAGCAGATTAATTTATCCAGATGTGAGCAGCACTTGCAGGCATTGTATTAACATGTATGTGTTGCAGGATGGTTGTCCAAAATAAAACAACTGAGGACTTTGTGGCTCTGAGTGAACAAGACCTTTTGCTTGTCCCAACAGTGATTCGAACCGTCATTTTTTAGCTTGCTGAAACCACAGCTGTATAAAGTGGCATTGCTGCAATAATCCCTGCTCTTATCTTCATTACTTTACCTAATTTAAATGGAAAAGAATTGACGAAAATATAAGAGCCAGAAACCGCGCTGAGTGCATTTTTTACTCCTACCCGATCTGTAAAGAGTTTTTCATGTGACAGAAGCCCTCTAGAGATTTTTACTCTTATGATTTGCTATTAATGTATTCTTCTGCATGTTCCAAAGTAGGTGTTTCTGTCTGAAGTCTTTGTTTCTCTCCAAAAATCTTCAACCACTTTTCTCACTTCCTTGAACAGAGGAACTTTAAACAAAAATCACCCAGCAAAAATGAAGTTGTACAAAATATTGAAATAGCAAGGTATTTAGGGATCTTCAGAATGGCAGTCCTTTTAGAGAAGACCCTTTCGTCTGTTGTGTGTGAGAATTAAGCTGCGTAGATCTCAGTTGTATCTGAGTAGGATCTGTGTTGTGTCGTGATAATTTATGGTCTATGTTAACGAGAAGCAGAATGAATCAATGAAATTATGATGTGATTCTTTGCTGAATATTCCATAAAATAAATTAATGAGAGGAACCAAATACTTTTCTAAGCATTGAGCACTTAGTATAATGCTGACTCTTCTGCTATCTGAGAAGAGAAGCCAGTAGCATCCCAATTGTGCCTACAGTCAACCATGTGTACACAAGCAAAGTGTTCAACAAAATCAGGAAAGAACTGACGGTTAAAATTCCAGATCAGCAGGGGTGCAAAAAGGACAATAGTGGTTTGCGTACCTGTTATATACCATATTAGGCAGAATTTTTGTGATCTAGGGTAGCACAGCGGCTCAGTGGTTAGCACTGCTATCTCACAGCATCAGGGACTCAGGTTTGATTCCAGCCTCAGATGGCTGCCTGTGTAGACTTTGCACGTTCTCCCCGGGTTCCCTCCAGGTGCTCCAGTTTCCTCTCACATTATAAAGACGTGCAGGTTAGGTGAATTGGCCATGCTAAATTGCCCATAGTGTCCGGGGGTGTGTAGGCTGGGGGGATTAGCCATGGGAAATGCAGGGCTGGGTGGGATACTGTTTGGGTGGAATGTCTGGCTTCCATACTGTAGGAACTCTATCAGAAAGAGTACAAACTGCCACTGCTGAAGTCTGAGATAACAAGGTGTGGAGCTGGATGAACACAGCAGGCCAGGCGGCAATGGAGGAGCAGGAAAGCTGATGTTTTGGATCTGGACCCTTCTTCAGAAATGGGGGAGGGGAAGGGGGCTCTGAAATAAATAGAGAGAGGGGGAGGTGGTGATAAAAGGTAGATAGTGGAGCAAATAGGTGGAGAGAAGACGGACAGGTCAAGGAGGTGGGGATGGAGCCAGTACAGATGAGTGTAGGTAGGAAGTGGGGGTGGGGGTGGGGTCAGTGAGGTAGAAGGAATGGATAGGTGGGAGAGAAGAAGGACAGGTCAAGCAGGCGGGGACGAGAGGGACGCTGATCTTGGGATGACATTGGGGCTGGGGAGATTTTGAAGCTCGTAAAGTCCACATTGAGACCATTGGGTTGTAGGGTTCCAAGGTGGAATATGAGGTGCTGTTCCTCCAGTTTCCAGGTGGCGTTGTTGTGACACTGGAGGAAGCCCAGGATGGACATGTCGTCCAGGGAGTGGGAGGGGGAGTTGAAGTGGTTCGCAACTGGGAAGTGTTGACATTTGTCGCGAACTGAGCATAGGTGCTCCACAAAGCGGTCTCTGAGCGTCTGCTTGGACTTTATGCTGTGTTTAATAACTTTGGATGTATACGTAATCGAAGCAAGCTACAGATAGTGTATAAAAACAAAATTCAAATTTTATTATGAATGTCTTCAACATTCTACTAATGATGCTGAAACAGATTGAAAATGGGTGGCAGTAGGAGGAAGGTAAACTATTTGGAAAAAGATATTGAGTGATGTATTGGATTTAGTTGCGCTGAAGCGTGGAAGTTTAGACTGTACGGTCATTAAAATTTAATAAGATTTGAACAAAGACTTTATAAATATCTTTGTATAATGGGTAGCCCCTTTCCACCTCCATTGAATGTTCGGTTTTGATTTGACCTTGGTGACAGAGATTTGAAGAATGAGGAAATACTGCAAGAGGCTTTTGTGTTCCTCAGCCTGGACGCAAGTGAGAGGGGAACCTTGTGCAAGAACTTACTTTGACTAGCAGTGAAATTCCTTGGAATGTAGCCGAGTCTTGCTAAAGAGAGTTTCTTATTAACTGGAAGAATAAGGAATTTGGAGAAGTCATCACTTCTGTTAGAGGACATCTCTAGTTAGAGGACAAATAGGTCAAAAATGGTTAAGCCAAGTTGGTGTCCATTGAACTATTTCGTTTAAAGTTTCAAAAGAATTATATCAAAATGTAGTCTGGGATTTGAAAAGTGAGTGTGTCTACTGTAGGGACCATCTAAAATCGAACATTGAATGTCTAAATTGAGATGTTTTATTTTCTGTTACAGCATCATTATTTTATTATGAAGTGTATTCAGACAAGCAGAAAGTGCATGTAACTACATTTCTACATGATAACCATGATGATAGCATCACAGACCATGTATCGAGCTGAGCTGGACTCATAATGATTCTCTTAGTTCATTGCCAGTAATTTGCTGATATTGAGACTGCAGGTATGTAAATTGGATTGTGACATGACTTTCTAAATGACTGCCTACTTAGATAATTCAGTAAATATTGATGTTTGGAAAAAGGTTCACATTACAGAAGAGGAAGTGCTGAAGGTCTTAGAAAACATAAAAGTGGATAAATCTCTGGGACAGAAAACTGTATCCCAGGACATTGTGGAAAGTTAGGGAAGAAATTGCAGGGCCCCTAGCAGAGATAGTTGCATCATCCATAACCACAGGTGAAGTGCCAGAGGACTGGAGGGTGGCTAATGTTGTGCTTTTATTTAAGAAAGGCTGTAAGAAGAAGTTTGGGAAGTACAGACCTGTGAGTCTGACTTTGGTGGTGGGTACGTTGTTGGACGTGATTCTGAAAATTAGGACTTACATGCATTTGGAGAGGAAAGGACTGATTTAAGGATAATCAGCGTGGTTTTGTCTGAGGCAAATCATGTTTCACAAACTTGTTTGAGCTTTTGAGAAAGTAACCAGAAAGATTGATGAGAGCAGAGAGGTAGACATTGTTTACATGAACATTAGTAAAGCCTTTGATAAGGTTCTGTGTGGTAGAATATTTAGTAAAGTTAGATCACATGGGATTCAGGGAAAGCTTGCCAGTTGGATACAAAATTGACTTGATGGTAGGAGACAGAGGGTGGTGGTGGTGGATTGTTTTTTGGACTAGAGGCCTGTGACCAGCGGTATTCCACAGGAATCGGCACTGGGTCCGCTTTCGTTTGTCATTTATATAAATGATTCGTATGAGAATATAGGAGGCATGGTTAGTAAGTTCGAGGATGACACCAAAATTGGTGGGATAGTGGACAGTGAAGGAGGTTATCTAAGATTACAAAGACATCTTGATCAATTGGGTCAATAGGCTGAGGAGAGACAGATTGAGTTTAATTTGGATAATGCGAGATTTTGCATTTTGGTAAAAGAAACAAGGGCAGGACTTATACATTTAATGGTAGGGCCCTGGCTAGTGTGGTAGAACAGAGAGATCTAGGGGTTCAGGTACATAATTCTTTGAAATTTGCGTCACATGTAGACAGGGTGGTTAAGAAGGCATTTAGCACACTTGGCTTCATTGCTCAGACCTTTGAGTATAGGAGCTGGGATGTCATGTTGAGATTGTACAGGACATTGATGAGGCCTCTTCTGGAATACTGTGTACAGTTTTGGTCGCCCTGTTATGGGAAGGACATTGTTAAAGTGGAGAAGGTTTAGAAAAAATCTACCAGGATGTTGCTGGTAATGGAGGGTTTGAGATATAAGGAGAGGATGGTTAGGCCGGGAGCGACCTTTTTTCCCCTAGATGAGTGACCTTTTTGGGAGGTTTATAAGATCATGAGGAACATCAATAAGGTGAATAACAAGGGTGTTTTCCCTAGCGTGGGGAAGTTCAAAAATAGCAGGTATATTTTTAAGGTGAGAGGAGAAAGATTTAAAAAGGACATTAGGGGCAACCATTTGACACAGAGAGTGGTTCGTCTGTGGAATGAGCTTCCAGAGGAAGTGGTATATACAGGTACAGTCACAACATTTAAAAGACATTTAGATAAGTAGGCCAAACCCAGGCAGGTGGGACTAGTTTGGTTTGGGTACATGGTCGGCATGGACTAGTCGGATTGAAGGGCCTGTTTCCATGCTGTATGACTCTATAACTCCAAATCATTGAATCAATGTTGAAAGTAGAACAGCATCCACTCTGTATAATGTAGTTCAATATCATACGACCTACACGAGAGCTGTTATTTGCTTGGTGACTCCCTCAGCTCTATTTTCTGCAGATGGTACTTGCTACTTCAGTTATCATGACAGGTCCTGTGATGATGAACTTCAAGGCATTTGGCTTTTATTGTGTCATTGTCACTCATGTCTTGTGAAGGGGCACCTTCATGCGGTAAGCTTTTTTTTCAGAACCCAAGCCTTTGATAATATCAAAAGTTGCTGCTGTCAACCTGACCACCTCTTCTCAGAAACTGCTCTGACCTGCCAGCCTTGCCGACATGTCCCTGTTCCAGGTGACTTCACATGTCACTCAAGTGTCAACTCGCTCTGTGTGTATATGCAACTAAACATTTCTTTGCAGAACTTAGGATGGAGGCTGATGTCAACCAGGATGCCGGGAAACTGACTGCCTGGATGCCTCCTGTCATAACTGGCTTGCGTTTCAAAATGGCTGTAAACACTCACCATGTTCTTTGTGCATAATGATTTAATCGCACTGTGCATCTGCTTCTTTCCTGAACTTAATTTATTTTGCCCATGAAATTAATGTGCAGTCAGCGACCCCACCAAATCAAGATTATATCAAGAGTGATTTGAGAAAGTAAAATAGAGTCATAGAGCTGTACAGCACGGAAACAGACCCTTTGGTCCAACTTGTCCATGCCAACCAGAGATCCTAAATTAATCCGGTCCCATTTGCCAGCATTGGGCTCATATGTCCCTAAAACTTTCCTATGCATGTAGCCATATGGATGCTTTTTAATTGTACCAGCCTCCAGCTCTTCCTCTGGCAGCTCATTCCATATGTGCACCACCATTTGCATGAAAAAGCTGCCCTTTAGGTCCTTTTTACATCTTTCCTCTCTCACCTTAAATCTGTACCCTCTAGTTTTGGACTCCCCTATCCTGCGAAAGACTTTGGCAATTCAACCTATTCATGCCCCTTGTGGTTTCTGCTCATCCCATATTAATCATGATGCAAATACTGTTGCCTTATTTCTGTATCTGGTGTTACAAATTACACCATGGAACAGTGCAAGAGGTCTTCATGCCTCTCCCTGGATGGGTTTTGTTCCATAAGGTATTACTGCTGCAAGTGTAACTTATGGAACAGAACCTACCCAGGGTGAGGCATGAAGCCCTCTTGCACTGTTCCGTGGTGTAATTTATAGCACCAGGTACAGAAATAAGGCAACGGTATTTGCATCAGGATTAATGTATGACAAGTAGAAATGACTCCAGGATTGAATCTGAAGCAAATGTGAACCAGTGAGCTAGGTTGTAATCTGCCAAAAAAACTCCAGTTTCTTTATGGGCAACATTGGGTACTCAACTGATGCTTTAGATATTTTTTGAACAACCTGTTCAGAGATGTTATTATGCACCTCTGGAGCCGTTGGGACTTGAACCCATGCCGTCTGGTCTGGAAGTATAGAGACCACCTCTGTGCCACAGTTTTATCCTAAACTGGCAGTATCTGCAGTGAATCTAAGGGGAAACTCTAAGCTATTGAGTCAGAAGGTTCTGGGCTCAAGTTTCATTTCTGGGATCTATGCTAACACTCCACAACAGCACTGAGGGAATGCTGCAATATTGGAGGTGCTGTCTTTTACAGGATACCTTAAATTAAGACCTTCTCAGATAGATGTAAAAGATTCCAGTGAAAAAGAGCAGGGATGTTGCTGCTAGAGTCTGGGCCGATATTTATTTTTCAACTGATATCACTCAAGCAGATTATGTAATCATTTATCTCCTTACTGTTTGTGCGAGCCTGCAGTGCAAGATTGGGTGCTGTGTTTTCTACATTGCAACAGGAATTACACTTAAGAGTATTATAACATGTTTTCCATTTTCCCTAAAGCCCTTTGGGAAGTCAGCAAATTATGAAGGGCACTATACAAATGCAAGTATTTTCTTACGTGTGTAGAGCTAGGAGTAAGGGAAGTTGTGAGGTCCCCTAGTTAAATTGTATTCAATGGAAATCAGAACTTATTGTTTAAATGATCACACCATTATGATATTTAATCTTGTTGTCATGAATTAATTGGTGTTAATGACTTTGGAGCCTATCTGTAGGTGTCAGATGATAATACACTGTAAACCACTCTGTTTCCAGAGACAAGGGCAAAATCAGCATTGCTTACCAATTATAGCAAAGTTGTTAGCATCGGTATAAAGAATACATTTACCATTGGTGCACAACCAGCGCGGAAAATAATTCTATTGGGATTAGTGAGAAGCCTAAATTTACAGCAGTAACAAAAACTGCCATGAATTGGGATTGATTGCTGAAAGTCCAGTCTGAAGCGAGATCGGTCTTCGTTAACAATTTGGTTTTGCATAGGCTGGATTTTTCCCCCACCCTGGCCAATGAGATTGAAACTGAGTTGGGGGTGGGCACACATAAAATCCATAGATTGAGTGGCCTTCCCTTACACTCCCCATCTACGTCCAATCAATCTGAAACTTCACAGGGTGTTGTTGGGAGTGATGGATGACCCACCCTACATTAGACTATTGAAGCCCTTACGTGGCCAATTAGTGTAGGCGACAGGGGGACCCTGCTGCACACATAAACCACCCCCCACACTAACACCCATACCCAACTTCCTTGAAGCACACCTTCAACCCCCTTGTCCTTGTTTCTGAGACCTCAAACTTAGAATCATCTGAGCTGCTTGGTTTGGTGGGATTGCCTATAATACCAGCAGTGGCCACCACTCCCATTGGCACTACTGGAACTAGAGTTCTATTGCTACATGGTAACGATGTGTTTGTGGATGCTTCAGCTGGGTGTCGAGCCAGATTTTTGCTATGTATAAGGGCAATTATTACTGGATAACCACCTTACTAACTGCACAACTCACCTCAGTTACTATCCAGCGCTTACCTACCTTACCAAACTCACCACACAATCTAAACATCAGGAAAGCTGGCATGGAAATCTGAGTGAGTACCTGGCATCTTCAGCTCACCACTGGCTGTGAACAGCTTCCATGTTGGTCATCACCACTTGGCATGACAGGCCAGGATCCATGTGCACCAGCCACGTGCACCCCTCATCAAAAGACATTGCCGTATCCTCAGGATCCTCTGATCCATGCCCAGAATGGTTAGGCAGCACAGATTAAGACACACCAGCAACTGGCATTGAAAAGGCTACTGTGTGTGCAGGGCCAGGAACCCAGCTCACAGATTGAACCAGGCTGCATCTCAGGGGAGCTCACTCAATCAGCGCCTACCTGCACACTTGCTGCATACGTGATGCTGTGCTGTGCCATGCCAGTTGATGCATTGGCACTTCAGCCAGAGCTCAAAGTTGAACAGTATTGTTGTACTGATGTGCTGAAACGTATGGACACCCAGACAGGCCACATGTCAGTTGGGATCTGTCTGGGGCAAGATTTGGAGGGAAACACCTTGTTGCATGGCACACTTAGACATCAATCTAACACTTACTGCATGTGCCAGCTGCCTGCATGGCAAACACATGGCATGGTTATTCAAACATATTTCCATGTTGCAAAGTGGTTGGAGACTTGTCCTCAGTCAGGCGAAGGGGAGGGCATAGTTGATCAGGGGTCCCCAATATAATCAATCTCAGTCACAGGCTGTAAAAATTCCAGAGGCTTAGCTATGGTCAGTCATCTGCTCGGGCCAGACACAGTCAGGGGATGTGCCTGACTACAGGCCTGGCAGTATGGCCAACATCCAGTGCTTTAGGGTCATCACAAGCAGTCAGGGGGAATTGTGTATCATCAGTCAAGGAGCTGCAATGACAATGATGAGAGTCTGGTCAGATGTATAGGGGCTGTATGCAGTCGGTCAGAGATCCGCATTGAATACAGTCCTGGGGTCTGAGTGCTTGAGTGCAGACAGGATTGTAAAGACCATGGAATGATCAACGTGAAAGGGGCCATTAAGGACAGGGCTGGAAAACGGTACCATGTGTTCAGGTTAGGGTAAACATGGCGATGGGAGTGAGGGAAATCAAGACATAATGTGGGAGATTAAATGGAACAGCATTGGAGAAACTGGTAGGCAAGGGGAGGTGGGGTGGTTATGGGGCGGTGACCACCACAAGGGAATGTGGAGGTGCACGGCATCATTGAAGTGCAATGTCTGGGCTCACGTGGTGCAAGGTCAGAAGGGAGGGCAGTGGAAGCAAAGTTCAATACGATGGGCCCCATGTTGGGAAGGATGGACGGAAATGGGCTGTTGGGTTGTGTGAGGGAAAAGGGAGCTCTGACGTGGATGGGGAAGGGCATTGGTATTGATGAGCAGGGAGCCTCATGGTGATGGGGTCCACCACGAACTGCATTCCCTGCCATCACTTGCTGTTCACTAGATGCTAAGTGTAACTGGGAAATAGCTGGAAGAACACTGAGGATGGGCATAGTCATGACAGTTTGATGGGTGAATGTGCAGGGTCCATATCTGCTGGACACTAGGACAAATTGAAGGGACAAATACATGAGGCATGCATTTCAAACTCTGGATACATTTAGTGTCCAATAAAATCTTTGTCTGCTTATGATTCAAGCAGAGTGAATGTGTGTTGGATTCAAATGCTGGTGGAAGGTGACTTGCATCATGCTGTTGGTATTTGCAAATCTAATGGCGGCATCTCAGTGATGCAGAAGTTAGCAGCAATGACTTTAAAGGAGACAAATGCAGGCCTTAAGCATCCCATCACTCATGAAGGGGCTGTGAAATGTGGGGGACAGCCTTGCATCCTGTGTCGTGTCAGTATGACAATGGTCTTGACTGGATTGAATGATGGGTGTGGATCTGGGTTGCAAACGAGGTCTGAGCACTGAAGGCATTTCCTTTTCAATGTAATATGGTGGTTACTCAGCCAATGCAGCCCCTTAACCAAGTTGGTGCACAGGCTGGGAGCAGGGCTATGGTGATGCAGATGATGGGGCTGCTGAAAATGGTTTGGGCACCCTCCAGTACAGCCGGCAGTATCATCCCAGTGTGCTGTGCTCTGCACTGTTGGAGCAATGTGCTGAGGGACTGGGGGAACGAGAATCATCTTCTGAGGAGGAGGAAGACATGAGGGAGGAGGAAGCTCACTTTGTCAGTGGCAGAGCTCAGCAGCGTAGGATGCTGCAAGCCAGACACGACCTGAATGACAGCCAGTTCTAGTAGATGAGGGCTGGGTGCAGTAGATCACCATGGAAAGTAGACTGGTTGTTGGTCATGATGCCAGCATTTTGTGAAGGCAATCAGGAACCTCTATTCATTTTAATTGAGGTTGCTTTAGCTGGCTGTACATAAAAGCTCATTTTTGGAACTGACTGCTTGCCTTTCTGTGATGTTCTCCACTGGACAATGACGAGCTGTGAGAATCTAGTAGGGACAGTGAACAGAATAGTGGTGATTTGGAGAGGGTGCGGAGACTGGATGTACTTGAGGACAGGGAAACTGTGTGGCCTGGTGGTTTAACAGTGATGAGGGTGAGAGAATGGGGTTGTATGTGCGAGGGACCATCATTTATGTGCTGTAAGCAGCATGGCTATGTGGCTGTTGAGCCATTACGTTACTGGTGAGGGAAAACACAGGATTGTCAGTGCTTGTCTGGGTACACAGTGATCTTTCAAAGATAGTGCCAGTGCTGGTTCTTTTGATGGATGCCTGGTGAGTTGTGCCCATAATGTTGCATGTTAAGTTGCAGCTATAATCAGAGGAGAGGGAAACTGTAAGAGTGGGGCAGTTAATTAATTAGGCAGATTTGGCAAGATACAGTGAGAAATCTCACACGGCTATGTGGCAAGAAACCTTCCCAAAAACCCCATGCAACTGGCAGCCAAAAAGAACATTGATTCCATCCTTATTTTGTAACTTTCGAAGACAGAAAATAAGGTCAGTGGTCCAATACTGCCGACAGGACATGGTTAGTGATGCTAGTCTGAGATAGTCTTAGTGTTGACCTGATCTGAGCCTGTTGGAAGGTGGTGAGTGTGCTGGTTGTATGCTGGTCGGAACTCTTCTCAGGACCTGCAGTTGAGGTTGTGTTCTTGTTGAACATGAAGTTGGAATTCTTCCCAAATATTCACATCAAGGAAGAGCATGTTTTGATCCACATTAGTCAAAGTAGGAACACATGTCTCAATGTTGTTGCCATTTATTTGTCAAATTACAAATGCGTCATAAAAGTCACACAACGTTGAATTCACTTGTTGTTTATAATAGATTATTTTCAGAAAGCATTTCCTTCCCTTTCTGGGGTCTCATGATACAAATTTTGGCATTAATTTCCTTGCCTACCTCACACAAACAGGAATAGCAATTCTATAGTTGACATGATTTGTCTCCTATTTCCTCTCTCCTCTTTTTCACTTCTTTCTCCTCCTTATTGACATTCACTGAAATGACCTCCTTGACCAAGCTTTTGGTCACCTGTCCCAGTTATTGCTGATGTGACTCTGTACCAAATGTTGTCCAATGATTGTTTCCAAGCATTTTGGGACATTTTTCTGCATCAGAGGTGCTATATAAAACAAGTTGTTATAAAAAATGTGTCAGGACATGACAGGACTGCAGCACTGGTAAGTGGCCACTTGTTTCTGTGACTCAGGTACAGAATTATTAGATATTCCACATTAAGGTGTAAAAGAATCAGCTAAAGTTGCAATGAATATACTGGTTCCACCTTCACAACATCTACACCAATATCCCTTGTAGTGCAATGGCCCAGATTAGAGACACATACAGGCACACGTACACACACACACACATGCACAGACTGAGGCCTGCCAGTTAAGGGAACAAAACTGTCAAAGGATCGAAAATACATGTCACACTATGACCAGGCAGCTGAAAGGTTAGAGAGCAAGACCTTGGTGTGCTTCAGATGTGTTGCAAGGTAAGAAAGAGCTCAACCAGTTTTTAATAGAATAGAATCGAATCCCTACAGTGCAGATAGAGGCCATTCAACCCATCAAGTCTGTACCAACCCTCAGAAGAGTATTGCACCCAGACCCAGCCCTCTACCCTATCCCTATAACTCTGCAACCCTGCGTTCTCCATGGCTAATTTGCCTGATCTGCTTCATCTTTGGACTATGGGAGGAAATGGAACCATCCAATGGAGATCCCTGCAGACACAGGGAGAACATGAAACCTCCACACAGTCGCCTGAGGGTGGAATCAATCCCAGGTCCCTGGTGCTGTGATGCAGCAGTGCTAACCATTGACTCACCATACTGCCCTACCTAACAAGATCCCACAAACAGTATTGTGAGAAATTTTAAATGATTTTCTTTATTCGTTCATGCGATGTGGGTATCGTTGGTCAGACCAGCATTTATTGCCCATCCCTTAATTACCACTTGAACTGAAAGGTTTGCTTGGGCCGTCTCAGAGGAGAGTTAAGAGTCAACCAAATCATTGTGGGTCTTCAGACACATGTAGGCCATTCCAGAGAAGCACAGCAGATTTCCATCCTAAAAGGACATTAATAAACTAAATGGGTTTTTAACAATAACTAACAATGGTTATATGGTTATCATTGAACCAACTTTTCATTGATTCATCTGCCATGTTGGGATTTGAAGCCATGTCTCTAGACCATTAGCTTGGGTCTTTAGCATATTAGTCCAATGGCAATATCACTGCACAACCATCTCCCATTTCCAGCCATACTGTTGGTTGAGAGATGAACATTAGCAGGATACTGAGAATGACTGCCTTGCTCTTCTCAGGCTAGATAGCCTAAGAGTATATTCATTTCAACCTCTCAGCTGAATGATGGTATTCCCTCAGCACTGCACTAGAAAGTCAGCCAAATCAAGTTTTCCGTAGTCGGACTTGAACCCATAACCTTCTGAATCATGGAATTATAAGTCACATTCAAAGGAAATGCATCTTGTTGTCCCACTGGAGATTTTTGATTTACTTGTCCAGCACCACAAAAATAAACACATTGACACATTTTCTCAGACGGGCCAGAGCCATTCTTACAATAAATCAATATCACTGAAGTAATCTCCAGGTTAGGTCATCAACTACAGAGCCATTGGTTCCATCCCACCTAAACCTGGTACTACGGTTGAAAATATGTGGATGTTTTCTGCATATTGCTCAACACAACAGCCTTTGCAGCCCCTTCCTATCTGCAATCTCCTTCAGCTCTACTGCATTCCAAGATCTGTGCTCTTCCAGTTTTGACCTTTTGCAAACCCCTGATTGAAAAATTGCATCACCATTGCTTGACTTGCCTTTAGTCATAGCTCAAAGTTTTCGGATTCCTCCTTAAACACTCTGCAACTCTCCCTGCTATAAGAAGTGCCGTCAAATCTACCACCTTGTCCAAGCTTTCTACCCTTCCTAATATCTCTGGATGCAGCTCAGTGTCATATTTTGTTTGATATTTGCTTTTCTGAACAGCTTTGAGATGTTTCCCCTATCAAAGGTGTCATAAAAATACAAGTTGTTGCATTAACTTAGCATAGCAAGAAATTGGGTGAAATTGAGAGTAAATTCTCAGAGTATTAATTTGTGCTGTCACAGAGAAAATTGAACTGACCTGTCTGGCGCGACATGGTTGAAAATAGAGCACTTAACAAATGATAAATGGCTTCTGCTTCAGAGTAGATAATGAGCAGTTTGCTGACTAATAGGATTAGCAGTCCAAGCACATAGGTACACTGATTGTGTTTTCTTTCTCTACCTGACATTTGAATGTTGAACATTCAAATGTCTAACAAACAAGTGCTGAATGAATCACAAAGCCGTTGACATGCTCATTTTTAGCACAGGAAAGCTTAGAAGCCACATATTTGTGAGGCTTACAAAAGTTTATTGTTTAACTCTTGCACACTGAAGAAGTATTTTTGTTTAACAAGGTGAAATCTGATTCTCAAGTGTATGATGCTTGCAGAACAAGTTAAGATTTGCTTGCACTCCTAGTTTCTGACAATGATGAAATGAATGGCTATCATTGCAGTTCATATTCTTTGTGCATCAGGAAAGCAACCAACATAATCAAATAAAAATTGAAAGAACTGTGGATGCTGTAAATCAGGAACAAAAACAGAAGCTGCTGGAAAAACTTAATAGGTCTGGTAGCATCTGTGGAGAAAAAAATCAGAGTTAACTTTTTGGGTCCGGTGACCCTTCCTCAGAAAAAAGACCCCTCGCCCTCCAGTTATACTCTCTTCCACCCTCTTCCAGAAGATATAAAAATTTGTATACACGTACGAACACATTCAAGAACAGCTTCTTTCCCGCTGTTATCAGATTTTTAGAATGGACCTCTGTAATGTTAATGTTGATCCTTCTGTACATTAACTTGGCAGCTGTAACATTGTATCCTGCACTCTGTTCTTCCACCCTGATGAACTTGTACGGTACGAACTGCCTGTAAAACACACAAGTCAGCACTTTCCACTGTACCTCGGCATACCTGACAGTAATAAATCAAATCAAATCAAATCACTTGAGCTCCATCTCAGCCACTGAAGTGAAGTTACAACTGATTCAGCTGGTAATTTTTAGAAGGAGATTTTTGTTATGGAGTGAGGTGTGTGACATGGAGAGGACCTTGTTAGTAATGAACATGTTTAAAATGACTCTGTGTTCAGGACTGCAAACAAGCATCGCCAAATATAATGCAGCAATCCCGCCAGATCATCATCAGGTTCTTTTATTGTGCTTTTCCTTGCACAAGAATGACCAAAGACCCAATGGAAGGTTTTGCAAGTGATTCCTCCCATTTCCCTTCTGACTCAATTGCATGAGCTGTCACTAAGTTTTCGTGGGGAACATTGACCAACGATCACAAAAGTGTTTGTTCTGTGTGGTATGTATAAGGGAGGCAGTTAGGTTAGAAGCTGATTTGTGATGCTGAACAGTGTCAGCTATATAAGTTCAATTCCCACATCAGCTGAAGGATGCTCTTTCTCATCCTCTTCTGTCACTTGAGGTGTGTGGTGACCTTCAGGTTAAACCACTACCAGTTATCTCTCTCTGATAAGACAGCAACTTGCATGGTCTGGTGAAACTTTTATCTTTAAGGGTCACTGATTTGACCAAGACTGATGGATGGAGTGAATGCTTAGTGCAGACCACATACTAATACTTAAAATTTGCAGCAGTGTGCTCGTGTCAGGAAGGGGTCATATATCACATTGTACAGTGAGGCTCCCAGCTATTTTTGGAGGAGGATTTGCTCACTTTTCGAAGGCACCAGTCAGACAGAGTTGGGTAGTACATCTTATATTCTTGCTTTGTCCAAAACTAAGGCATGAACCTGAGTTAAATGCAAAAGATTTTAAAAAACTTGCATTTATGTAGCACCTTCCATGACCACCAGACATCCCAAATTAATATGCTGAGAATTTGCCCTTTACACTTGACTACCAATGGAGTACTTTTGAGGTGTAGTCACTATAAAAATGTAGGAAATATGGCAGGCAATTTGCAGACTGCAAATTCTCACAAATAAAACATGAAAACCCTATTGTTTATGTATTAATTCACTCTCATATAACGTCTTTTTCATTTATTGCCCTTACTGTTTGCTGACTTACATTTGGCTCTTGGTTAAGCAATGATTTTAAAATTCTCATCTTTATCTTTAGGTCTCGCAATGGCTTCAGCCCCCTTCCCATTTGTGTAATCATTTTCAGCCCTATTGTATAGAGTGTAGGGAGTGACAACAGCATGGTGGTAAGGTTATTGAGCTAGTGATCAAGAAGTATAGGTTAATACTATGAGGTCAGGAATCACACGGCACCAGGTTATAGTCCAACAGGTACTTTGAAGCGCAAAAACAAAGTTGCTGGAAAAGCTCAGCAGGTCTGGCAGCATCTGTGAAGGAAAAAGCAGAGTTAATGTTATCTCTGTTTTTCCCTTCACAGATGCTGCCAGACCTGCTGAGCTGTTCCAGCAACTTTGTTTTTGTTCCTGATTTACAGCATCCGCAGTTCTTTCGGTTTTTATTTATGTACTTTGAGGACATGGGTTCAAATCCCACCGCAATGGTTAGTGGAAAACTAAATAAATAAAATCTGGGATTTAAAACCATTTCAGGAACAGTGACCATTAAGTTATCAACAATTATAATAAAAACCCATCTGGTTCAGTAATCTGCAGCATCTCTACTTTCTCTCATTCCAGTGTCTTCTATGTCCCTGGTTTTAATCACTATACTTTTAGCTGTCTAGATATTAACGTAACAATACAGAAGCATAAAAGATAAGAGCAGGAGTAGGCCATTTGGCATCTTGAGCCTGGTCCGCTCTTCAATATGTTCATGGCCAATCATCAAGATCAATGCCCTAATACTGCCCTCCTCTTGATCTCTTTATCCACAAGAGCTACATCTCCCTCCTCCTTCAAACATAATGTTTGGGACTTGATCACTTCTGTGGTAGTGAATTCCACAGACTCACCATTCTCTGGGTGAAGAAATTTCACCTCATCTCAGTCCTAAAAGATTTTCCCTTTATCATTAAACTATGACCCCTGCTTGTGGACTGCCTCGCCATTGGGAACATCCTTCCTGCATCTGTCCTATCTAGTACTGTTATAAGTTTCTATGAGATCCCCCAACATTCTGCTAAACTCCGGTGAATACAATCATAACTGATTCAGTCTCTCCTCATATCTGAATCCTGTCATCCTGGGAATCAATTTGGTAAACCTTCACTGTACTCCGTCTATAGCAAGAACATCCTTCCTCAGATAAGAAGAACAAAACGGCACCCAGTATTCCAGGTGTGGCCTCACTAATGCCCTGTATATTTGCAGCAAGGTATCCTTGTTCCTATATACTTAAACTTATAAATTCCTTCCAAATCAGAGAGGTTTGGAAGGTGTGGTTCTCTTTCCTTTGCTTAAAAGAAGGTTGAGAGAGGTGATCTATTCAAGGCCGTTAATGTTTTAGTAGAGTGAGCACAGAGATGCTGTTTTCACTTTGGGTAAAGAGCAAAACTATTGCTATTAGGAAACAAACTAACAGTAAAATTGCATAATCTTATCATACCATAGGGCTGCTCTCTCATTAGAGAGAGATGACTGGTGGTCGTGGAGGAGAGGAGAGGTTGAGAAGGAGAGTCCTTCATGGTAATCTCAGCTGGTGCAGGAACTGAGTAATGCTGTTGTTGTCACTTTGCGTCACAAATCAGCTATCTAACCAACTGAGCTAACCAACCTCCTACTGGTACAATATGAATAAACTAACAATGGTATTTAGAAGTTCTTTACCCTGAGAATGATGAGATTATGGAACATGCTACCGCAGGAAACAGTCAAGGTAGTTAGTAGAATGCATTTAAGGAGAAGCTGCAAGTGTATATTGGAGAAAGGAATGGAGTGTTCTGCTGATCGAGTTAAATGAGAGTAGGAGAAGGATTGAGGGAGGCGTAGTTGCTAGTATGGTTTGGTTGCACCAAATGGCCTCACCCAGTGCTGGATATTCTATGTAAACTTTTCCAGATCTCTATCCATTGCCCTTCCTTTAAGACACTGGCTAAAATCTATGTGATCAAGCTTTTGATCATTTGCTGTGATATCTTCTAATGTGGCTTAGTGTCAGATTTTGTTTGATTCTCCTGCGAAGCACCTTGGTGTGTGTTACAAAATTAAAGGCACTATATAAATGCAACAGTGGTGAATATCAGTTTACTGTATGAGTCAGTATTTCCACTTGTAACAAAAGATGTCAGGCTGTAGTAATGAGATCCATTAATTAGTTGCTAAGAAGTGACACTGATGACTATTCATCCTATGAATAAACTATAGCTGAGTGGCATTTTACTTCAGCATTAAGTGAAGAGATAAATAAGAATTCATTATCTTTCAACTAAACACAGTTAAAAATTCTAAATATATTTTTACACAGAATTTACGTGGTATAAATCGTCAATTTGGCTCTACTCTAGACCAGTATGAAGTTAAATTTTCAGGGGCATGAGCTTTCTGTCAGAACTGGAAACATTTAGCTTCTCAGCATCGAGTGTTACGTTTTTGTGCTGTTATAGGCTTTAGTTCATGCTCCACAAAAGCCTTTTCCCAACCTAAGAACTAGGAACAGGAGTAGGCCATTCAGCCCCTTGAGACTGCTCTGCCATTTAATCAATCATGCCTGATCTCACCTTGGCTTCAACTCTACGTTAATGCCTGCTCTCCGTAACCCTTCGACCCACTGCTAATTAAAAATCTATCCGTCTCCTCCTTAAATTCTTTCAATATCCAGCCTCCACGACACACTCTTGGGTAATGAATTCCACAGATACCTGACCCTTTTAGAGAAATAATTTCTCCTCATCTCTGTTTTAAATCTTGCTAAGCCATGTGCTAACACCAAGACCTCTGTTGTTAGATTGCGCCATAGGTAGGAAACATCCTCACCATGTCTTTTTATCATTCCCTTTTAGCATCTTTATATACTTCAATTAGATCTCCCCTAATTTTCCAAACTCTTGAGAGTATAAGCCTAAATTGCTCAAACTCTCTTCATAAGACAAAGTCCTCATCTCCAGAATCAATCCAGTAACCTCCTCTCAGCTGCCTCCAATACAAATACACCCTGCTCAGGTCAACCAACCCTGTTTTGTCAACTGCTTTCCACCTGCAAAGTTAATTCTGGAAGCTGATAAATGAGCCACTTCTGGCTTTTCCCTCTCATAGTCATCCTCCCCCAGTTGCAATCTGTTTTAATGGGTTTATTCATGATTCATGCTTTTATCAAAAAATAGTTAAGAATTCAGTCCCATTATCCAAAACATTGGTTGATGCACTCAAACAGTGCTCATTTATCAGGTGCATAGTGTCATGGACCAAACCAGATCCCCCTCAAATATATCAAAGAGATAACCTCAACCCTAACTTTTATCTTATTTAGAGATAAGTGTAAGGTGCTGTTTTTCAGATGTAATTCAATTGGTTACACTACTCAGCTTTAAACAGAATACTTTATTCTTACCCCTACAGTTAAAACACATACAAAAGAAAGAATCGGTATAACTTTAAGTTTTTTGGAAGACCTAACAGAATTATAGATTATTTAACTGCTAAACAGCAACTGTTCCAATGTAGTAATATACCATAAACATATCCTTAGCAAATGAAAATTCAGTGATGTTTCCCATCTGATTTTTGACAACAGAGCGAGAACTCTGGCTTTTGCTATGGCTGAGGGAAATGTATGGCAGCTTCCACAGCTAACTTCCAAACCTCCAGCAACTGCTGAAAGCTAAACAACAAAAACTCTGCTTCTGTGGGAGCCTGACTCCACCCATTCATGCTCCTTCTATTGTTCTAATTTTTAAAAAATCCAAGGCCTCACAAGCTGTTTACATTCTTGGCTTGGAACAGAATATCCAACACCTCTGTCTCGACCTGTCTTCAAAACAAACTGAAAAAATATACTTTTAAAAGCCATAGTAGCATCACAATAGTTATGTATTGGAGATAGGCAGACTCTGCAAGAAATCCTCCCTCACTCTCAGGAAATGCACTATAATCCTTCCCCCTCTATTTAAAATAACAAACTAAATTAAAATATTGAAAGTGTTGGAAAGGAGTGCTCTCTGGTTTTCTTCATCCAACTCATTAATGGTCCAAGCATATACCTGGACTCAATGTGATTCCGAATGCAGACTTACACTGGTAGTCCAATAAAGAAAGTCTTGCATTTATGTAGCGCTTTATACAACCACCAATGTCTCAGAGTCTTCTACAGCCAGTGAAGTACTTTTCTGCAGTTTTGCTGGTTTAATATAAGAAACACAGTAGTCAATTTGTGTACAGCAAGATCCCACAAACAGTAACATGTTGGCGACCAGATAATCTGTTTTTGTGATGTTGATTGAGGGATAATCACTGGTCAGGAAACTTATTCCTTGAAATAGGAATCTCCAATGTGTAGAGGTAGGGGGTGGTGGAGATCCTTGGTTTTAGTCATATCTCAAAGATGGCACCTTAAACAGTACAGTGCTCCCTCCATATTGCTGTGGAGAATCATCTTTGATTTTTATGCTTCAGTGATGGAGTGCGCTGGAACCCAGACCCCTTCATTGAGAATACCCTGCAAATCACTTTATGTCCATGCATTGTTTCAACCTGCTGTTTAAAGAGGTGTTTGGAGGTACTGCTTCCAAATCCCAAAAGGAGAGACTGTCTTTAAATGGAGATTAATGGGCAGAGAGGGAAATGTTGTTAGTTTAATTCAGAGTTTCTTTATTTAAACATAGGATAATTGCTTAGTTGCTGACTTATGACTATCCAGTTTTAATAGGGAAAACAATAATAATTAAGTGGGAAAGGCTAACAAGTATATTTAATTTGCTGAATTCCTGCTGATGCAGCAGATACTTGGTCATAATATGTTAATCGGACTCATACGTAACTCAATGGCATCCAAGTTGTAATCATATGTTTTACCCTGTGGCAGTGAAGGATTAAATTAAGTGTTTATTTATTTAAGTTCCAATGAAACTTATTTTATTATGCCTTAGGTTTAAATTTCTTTGACACTAAAGTATCCGTGCGTATTCACCAAGGGAGCTGTGCTTACTCACAACAGTGGGACTAATTTAACTTTTCATTAAATTTTCTGCCTTACTGGAGGTACTGAATCTAACTGAGATGTGATTCTTTGGCCACTGACTTTGCCTCTTAGTCAACAGGGAGGGTGACAGTATAGGGCATGACATCACCGTACATGAGCCCCATCATCTTCACTTAAAGGCTGTAAATCTTTGGAATTCTCTCCTGTAGAAATCTGTTCACTCATTGAGTATATTGAGGACAAAAATCGATGGAATCTCAGGCGCTATTGGAATTAAGGGATAGAGGGAAAGTGCAGGAATGTTGTGCTGAGGTAAAGACCAACCATGATTGTATTCAATGGCAAAGCAAGGCCAAAGGGCCAATGACTGAGTCCGTCTCCTACTTCCTATCTTTAACTAACAGCAACTGGGGAGGGTTGCTGACTCTGGTTGAGTACATTGTACTCACTATGATCATATCTTTGGGCCAAATAGCTCAAGATCTCAAAGGAGTGAGAACTAACATCTGGTCCTCCTCAAAGTCTTTGTAACAATGTCTATCAGATCAATGTAACTTGTTTACATGCAATAAACTGTATCTTGTGAATTACAAGAGATTGTTCTGCTTAGACTAGGAAATGGTTTCCCTCTACCACAGGCCCTGGAGTTTCCTACACTTAAAGAAGACAGTGGCAGTAAATCCCATGAGCAGTAGCCAGTATAGCACAGTAAGCTGGTATACCCATACCACAGAAAATGAAAAGAAAAGCCCACCGCAGTATGTTTCTTCATAGGAGCCCATAACTTTTCTCCTGAGTTGCTTTGAGCAATATTCAGCGCATGAATGT
Organism: Ginglymostoma cirratum; assembly: GCA_024137785.1. NCBI lineage: Eukaryota > Metazoa > Chordata > Chondrichthyes > Orectolobiformes > Ginglymostomatidae > Ginglymostoma > Ginglymostoma cirratum. The sequence goes on along the minus strand of JAHRHZ010000023.1, from coordinate 16,028,072 downwards.
TTAATTTTTTGGAGACTCCAGGAGAATGCAGAAGATAATCCGACAGGTGGGATATCAAGCTGCAGCAGAAATCCTGACAGATTTATTTCCAGCCCAGGGCCTGTAAAAGTAATTACAACAATCCGGTTGCCACCAGCTAAGACCTGCAGAAACTGAAACAAAATCGTTGTTGACATCAGATATAATATCAGTGGGCATCTTCTATGTAAAACATCAGAGATTATGGCCATTCAACCCATTGTGCAAGTGCCTGCTTTAGAAGTGGAGCATCCATGTTAACTGATTGACCACTACTTAATTGCTTGATTCTCTCAAAATCTTCATGCAGAGTAGAGATAATAATTTTGAAACTTCCTTTGATATCTAGCAAAATGTACCTGACTACTAATAGAAATATTAAAAGAAAAGTACTATATAGTGTCCTTCTCAACATTGGGATATTACAAGGCACTTTACAGCTAATACAGTGGTTTCAGGACAGTAGATGTTGCACTGTAGGAAAGCTCAGTCCTCAGTTTGTGCAAGGCAATGTCATCCAAATCAAAGTGAGACAGATGGCCAGCAATGTCTGGTGGCACCTCTCAGTGAATAGCCTGACAGGATATTTTACATTGATCTGAGGGCACAGCTTGGGCCTTGGTTTGACAGTGTACCCAGAAAGAGGTTCCTGTGACAGTACAGCACTCCCTCAGTACTGCCCTGAACTGTCAACCTACAACATGTCCAGAAGTCTTTAGAATTATGGAATCTAGAGAATGACTCCCACTTGGTTTATGTGGAAGTGGTTAAACACAATTTATATTCTTTCAATTTGTCATTTCATTCCTTTTTTTGCAGCAGATTAATTACACATTGATCCACATGTCAGCTCATGTACACGAGCCTACAGCTATAATGCATTCATTTACAATATAGCTTGCAAATTTGGTACGACAGCAATTATGTTTGCATGTTCAATGATGATTATAACTGGTACAATCACAGCCCCTCTACCCTGCATTACCATCACTCATTGCACCCAGTAATCTTAGGCCACAAGGTGCATTAGCCGAAGCAGCCATGCCTTCCTGTTGGAGCTGCAGAGCAATGAAGAGCTTCCAGCCATTGACTGACTCGCAGCTCTCGGTGGGTGGGAGCTTCGCCCCTGGAATCCTTTAATCGAGAAAGGTCCACTGTTTCCCAGCTAGATACCTGATTGGCTCTTACCTCCATGGACTTCCCTGAAAAGGGGCAATACAGGATTCTCGTTGGCTGTCTGACCTGATAAATTAAATTCCAGCCTTCGGGTGTTTTCAGGTGAAACCTTCCAGTGGATGTAGTCCAGGACCTTGCGAACCGTGTGAACCAAACTGAAGAACGAGGTGAAGATTGTGTGGCTGGGTTTGTCTTGCCACATTAGCAAGTGGGAGATGAGAATTCAACCCATTAATCTATTTAATATTGACACTGAATGTATTAAATAGCCTGGAGCTTGACTGGACTGAATAGAGGTTCAGAAACACTGACAGCTGAGCACAAAAAGTATACAAAATGTTACTAGGAACAGTCAGCACCAGCAGCTGGTCTGAAGCCCAGAGAACAATCAGTATCCTCTACTTAAAGCCGGACTCATTTCTCAAGGTGAAATTTGGATTTCCTCTGTGTTCTACTTTAAGCTGATTTTGGTTTTTTTTCCTGAGCTTTATTACGTAGAGGGTTTTTTCAAAAATTTATTCATTGGATGTAGGCAACACTGGCTGAGTCAGCATTTATTGCCCATCCTTAAGTGTCCAAGTGGCTTGCTAGGGCCATTGCTGATGGCAGTTGAGAGTCAACCACATTGCAAGAATGAGTTAGGAGAAATTCATCCAGCAGTTTCCAAATCTCCTGTTCTCAAAATAGTTGTATCTAGATTTGGACGTGAATTATACAGCCCACTGTCTGGGTTTTTCAAGGCTGAGGATAACGGGGTAATGGGAGGATGATTTGTAAAACAAAAGGGTAAGCCTTCCGACCACTTTCCCTCCTATCCGATCTGTCTGCCGTATTACAGTAGGTAGAGATGAGCCAGGTCAGGCTGCCTACTCTTGGGCCTATTGAGGCTTTTAATTAATGATCAATTAAGGGCTCATTCCACCTCAGTCACCAGAATAAATGCAGTTGGGAATGGAGGAGGTAAGGCAACAGTCTGGCAGCACACAATTTTGGCAGATGGGGGTTTGGGAACTTCCACTGAGGGAGCCCATTGGAGCCTCCCCAAAAATTGTAACTCCCTCTTTAAGACGCTGTTCTACCTCCCTAGCCTCTTAAGCCCTATTGCCGCACAGGCACACACATGCATACACATGTACACAGATGCACATACATGTACATACACACACACACGCACACACGCACACACTTGCTGGGGTCTGCTTGGCAAGCCTGCCCAAAATCCTGGACTTCGCTGAACACCACGCAGCAGCCCCAGCAGGGCCCACTGCTTGAGCCTGGAATTTCTGGGCCTACAGAGCTGCTGGTCACTCAAGAGTATCCAGCACCTCCCCAGGTTGGGCCTTCCTCTCTGTCAAACATTTAACGATGCCCCTGGCATATCACCTCTTCAGGCCAGTTTGGTTTCTCATCGAACTTTTCGGGTGGGTGGATAATCTGTTCCCCCCCCACAAAATCTCCCTTTAATGATCCATTTTAAAGAATTCAACACTAATTCCCTCCCCCCAATGTTTGGAGTGAAGCTGCTGGAAAAACTCTTCAATACCATGACAAATTGCTTTCAAAAGGAAGCGTCAAGCCTCATGCCAATCTCATGTCGAAGTTAAGTAACTAACTTTATTATGACGCTATGATTGGCAATTAGGTCCAAGATAATAAACACCAGTTACAGACCCTACCAGCGTGCAGGCAAGTTGGCATAGTGATAATAACATTAACCTAGTAACCCAAAGGCAAAGGTTAATGCTGTGAGGATAGGGGTTCAGATGCCAGCACAGAAGCTGATAGAATTGAATTTGTGGAGTTATTGCAGTATAGAAGGTCATTCAAGCCATCATTAATGTACTCCTATAATACAGCGTGGAGCTGGGCGAACACAGCAGGTCAGGCAGCATCAGAGGAGCAGGAAAGCTGACATTTCGGGTCGGGACTCTTCTTCAGAAATGGGGGAGGGGAAGGGGGCTCTGAAATAAATAGAGAGGGCGGGCGGTGATAGAAGGTGGATAGTGGAGTGGATAGGTGGGTGAGAAGATGGACAGGCCGAGGAGGTGGGTATGAGAGGGGATGCTGGTCTTGGGATGAGGTCGGGGCTGGGGAAATTTTGAAGCTAGTAAAGTCCACATTGAGACCTTTGGGTTGTCGGCTTCCAAGGCGGAATATGAGGTGCTGTTCCTCCAGTTTCCGGGTGACATCGTGTTGACACTGGAGGAGGCCCAGGATTGACATGTCGTTCAGGGGGTGGGATTGGTCATTTATATAAATTATTTGGATGTGAATATAGGAGGCATGATTGGTAAATTTGTAGATGACACCTGGACTGTTAATCCCGAGACTCAGGTTCAAATCCAACCACAGCAAATGGTGGAATTTGAATTCAAAAAATCTGAAATTAAGAGTCTAATGATTACCATGAATCAATTGTCGGGAAGAAAGAAACAAAGGCCCTTTAGAGAAGGAAATCTGTTATCCTTATTTGTCTAGCCTACATGTGACTCCATACTCACAGTAATGCAGTTATTTCCCAGCTGCCTTCTGAAATGACTGAGCAAGCCACCCAGTTCAAGGGCAGTTAGGAATGGGTAACATAGACTGGCCTTAACAGTGATGTTCACATCGCAAAACAAATTTGAAACGTCTTGGAGATTTATGTTCTCTAAGAATTGTATTCCAAAACAGCCAAATCAATGCCACAGTTTCCATGGCCCATTTGTTGTGGTACTCTACTCTTCCCATTGGTAATGGTTAGACATCTTAAGCGTTACTTGCTGTACAGTTGCCATGGTCATTATGGGGATACGGTGGGGGAGTAGGTTTGGGCAGGATGCTCTTTGGAGGGCTGGTGCAGACTCACCGGGCTGCATGGCCTGTTTCTGCACTGTAGTGATTCTATATACATGGCCCTGCTTCCAGCAACACACCCCATAATAACAGAGCTGAGCCTGCTCATTGAGTGGGAGTCTCCATTATCTATTGTAATTATAAGTGAACATCAAGTGAATAGCATACAGTTAATTACAGTAATTATTGCTTGTTTTGATTACCATGAATTAGCATTTGTTTAAGCAGTTGTCACAGCTTAAGTGCTGTAAGATTGGACACATAAACAACAAATCATATGGAATGTACAGCATAGAAACAGGCCATTCTGCCTAACTGGTCCAAGCATGTGTTTATGCTCCCCACAGGCCTCTTCAACACAGTCTATCAACATATCCTTCCATTCCTTACAGTCTCCTGCATTGATCTAGTTTCCCCTTAAATGTAACAGTTTTCTTTTATGACTCCCACTCCTTGAGCTAGCAAGTACTACACTCTAAGTGAAGCAATTTCTCCACAACTTTGTATTCGAGCTAGTATGTTATGTTTCATTTGTTCATGGGATGTGGGCATCACTGGCTGGGCTAGCGATTATTGGCCATTCCTAAACGCCCTTAAGAAGGTAGTAGAGGGGATAAAAAGTACTGCAGATGCTGGAGAATCCGAGATAACAAGCATGGGGCTGGATGAACACAGCAGGTCAAGCAGCATCATAGGAGCAGGAAAACTTGACGTTTCGGGCCTAAACCCTTCGTGTTGAGCTACCTACTAGAATATCTATAGTACATGTGCTGTAGGTAGAATCAAAGTGCTGTTAGGGAGGGAGTTCCAGGATTTTGACCCAGTGATAATAAAGAAATGATGTTGTATTTCCAAGTCAGGATGGTGAGTGGCTTGGAGGGGAACCTGAGGTGGTGGTATTCCTAATATTCTCTTGCCTTTGTCCTTCTAGAAGTAGAAGTTGTGGGTTTAGAAGGTGCTGTCTAAGGAGTATTGGTGGGTAGTTGCAGTGCGTCCTGTAGATGGTACACACTGCTGCCACTGTGCTTTTCTGGAAGGGGTGTCAATCAAGCAGGTTGCTCTGTTTTGGATGGTGTCAAGCTTCTCGAATGTTGTCAGAGCAGCACTCATCCAGGCAAGTGGAGAATATTCCAACAGACTCTTGACTGGATGATGGAGTCGATAGGAGGATGCAAGAGGTGAGTTACTCATTGCAAAATTTTCCAGCCTCTAACCTGCTTTTGAAGCCATAGTATTTATATGACTGGTCCAGATGTTGCTGGTCAGTGCTAACCCTGAGGATGCTGATGATGGAGGATTCACCTGCGTAAGGCCACTGTCATATAAACATACAAAATAGGAGCAAAAGTAGATCATTTGGCCTCTCAAACCCAGCTCCACAATTCAAGATTATGGCTGATTTCTTTGTGTTTGGAATTCCACTTCCCAACTAATCCCGCCAACCTTTGAATTCCCTGCTTAACAAGAATCCATTGATATTATTTTAAGAATATTCAATAACCTTGCTTCCACTGCTTTCTGAGGCAAAGAGTTCCAAAGTTGCACGGCATTCAGATCAAAAAATTTCTTCCTCTCTGTCCTGAAACGGCGACACTAATTTTAAAACTGTGCCCCCTAGTTCTTGCCTGACTCATGCATCCGCATCCACATCCATCTTGACAGGACAACTCAGGATCTTATACATTTCAATCAAATCACCACTCAGTCTCGAAACTCCAGTGGAAACTAACCAACCCAAGACAACCCGTTCATTCTAGCTGTTAGTCTAGTAAAGCTCGTTTGATGTTATTCAGGTCGAGCTGCATTTGGACATAAGTTGTTTCAACATCTGATGAATCATAAATGGTGCTAAACAGTTCATGCAATTACCTGCAAACATCCCAGGCTGTCACTTTGTGATAGAAGGAGTGTCATTGATGAAGGAGCTGAAGGTTGTTGGGCCCATGACCATCTTCTGACATTTAATGAGAAATCTCCATCTTCTGCAACATGACACCATGTCTGTCCAATATTAGCCTTTTCCACATTCCCAATTTTAATCCCTTTGTCATTGTGTCTGTGCCTTCTGCCACCTGGATCCCAAAGTCTGGAAACCTCTCTAAGATCTCTCTGTCTCTCTCCCTCTTTTTACTCTTTTAAAATCCTTCTTTAAAGCCTCCTTTATCATCTGTCATAGTATGACCTTGTGTGGTGCAGTGTCAAATTATGTTTACTTTTTTCATCCAGAAACTCTTTGGAACTCATTGCTGCAGAGAGCTTTGGAGGCCAAGTCATTGCGTGTATTTAAGGCAGAGATAGATTGGTTAGTAAGAGGATCAAGGGTTACGGGGAGAAGGCAGGATTGGGGTTTGGAAACATATCAGCAAGGATTGAATGGTGGAGCAGACTCAGGGGGCTGAATGGCATAATTCTGCTGCAACATCTTACGGTCTTAATGATTGATCCTGTGAAGTGTCTTGGAGTTTTTACTGTGTTGAGGGTGCTATATAAATGCGAGTTTTTGATGAAAGACGTGCTGCCGTGATTAGTGGATTGTGACCATTGCAGCCATGGCTTCACATGATTCAGAACCTTCAGACTTACTGTCTGGTGCCCTTTGCTAGTCTGCTCTAACAGAGCCTGCTCACCTGTTTACCCTGGAGTCATTATTATTTTGAATTTTTTGTTTCTTTATTCATTCAGAGGCTGAGGGTGTCACTGGCTGGGCCAGCATTTATTGCCCATCCCTAATTGCCCAGAGGGCAGTTAGAAGTCAACCACATTGCTGTGGGTCTGGAGTCACATGTAGGCCAGACCAGATAAGGATGGCAGTTTCCTTCCCTAAAGGACATTAGTGAACCAGATGGATTTTTCCAACAATCAGCAATGTATTTGTGGTCATGCTTAGACTCTTAGTTCCAGATATTTATTGAATTCAAATTCCACCATCTGCTGTTTCAGAGATAAAAGGTACTGCAGATGCTGGAGAATCCGAGATAACAAGCGTGGGGCTGGATGAACACAGCAGGTCAAGCAGCATCATAGGAGCAGGAAAACTTGACGTTTCGGGCCTAGACCCTTCATCAGAAATGCGGGAGGGGAAGAGGGTTCTGAAATAAATAGGGAGAGAGGGGGAGGCGGATAGAGGATGGATAGAGGAGAGGATAGGTGGAGAGGAGGCAGACAAGTCGAAGAGGCGGGGATGGAGCCTGTAAAGGTGAGTGTAGGTAGTGGGGTAGGGAGGAGATAGGTAAGTCCAGGGAGGACGGACAGGTCAAGGGGGCGGGATGATGTTAGTAGATAGGAGATAGGGGTGTGGCTTGAGGTGGGAGGAGGGGATAGGTGAGAGGAAAAACAGGTTAGGGAGGTGGAGATGAGCTGGGCTGGTTTTGGGATGCGGTTGGGGGAGGGGAGATTTTGAAGCCTGTGAAATCCACATTGATGCCATTGGGCTGCAGGGTTCCCAGGCTGAATATGATTTGCTGTTCCTGCAGCCTTCGGGTGGCATCACTGTGGCATTGCAGGGGGCTCAGGATGGACATGTCATCTGAGGAATGGGAGGGGGAGTTGAAATGGTTCGCAACTGGGAGGTGCAGTTGTTTGTTGCGAACTGAGCGCAGGTGTTCTGCAAAGCAGTCCCCAAGCCTCCCCTTGGTTTCCCCGATGTAGGGGAAGCCACAACGGGTACAGCGGATGCAGTATACCACATTGGCAGATGTGCAGGTGAACATCTGCCTGATGTGGAAAGTCTTCTTGGGGCCTGGGATTGGGGTGAGGGAGGAGGTGTGGAGGCAGGTGTAGCACTTCCTGTGGTTGCAGGGAAAAGTGCCGGGTGTGGTGGCTCCATCCCCGCCTCTTTGACTTGTCTGCCTCCTCTCCACCTATCCTCTCCTCTATCCATCCTCTATCCGCCTTCCCCTCTCTCCCTATTTATTTCAGAACCCTCTTCCCCTCCCCCATT
>JAHRHZ010000023.1:15917076-16019703 GCA_024137785.1 Ginglymostoma cirratum | reverse complement strand
CCCCCATTTCTGATGAAGGGTTTAGGCCCGAAACGTCAAGTTTTCCTGCTCCTATGATGCTGCTTGACCTGCTGTGTTCATCCAGCCCCATGCTTGTTACCACCTAAAATGATGATGTTTTATGGGCTCGGGTAGGGAAACAGCTTTGGATCAGAAAGGAGTCAGAATTAATATCAAGTTCTCCATCACAGTCTCAGTCGCAAAGTCTATCATACCAAGGTAACTCATACCTACAAGTAGCTACATCTTCTTTTCATGACCAGACTACCAGATGATTTTCCTCCCCAACTCTAGACCATGGCCATGGAGATCACTACTAGCAAAGAGAATGGTGGCAGCAAATCTACCAGATGGATCTTACTCCATGATGAACAGTAGTGAGGAGCCATCTTAAATGGACATGAGGTAAGTGAGAGACACTGTTGAAGCTAAGGCAAAGGAGCTGTTTTACTTTCTTCAATCCAGGTGCTATTAGCTGAATGGAGAGGTAGGCTGAACAGGGGCTCTAACAGGTAGTTAATCCACCAAAGACAGCTCTCTGCCATCTACAAAATGAATTGGCATATCCTCTTAAAAAAACCCAATTCGAAAATGCAACAATAGTCAGTTTCTAAAGAAAGAATGATTTGAAAATTTGTGAATGGGCAAGTATTTTGCAAAAGGTTTAACCTTATATCCGAAGTACTTCATTGGCAGTCAAAATGTTTTGATACATCCTGAGATTGAGATGCAATTTAGAAAGATAGATCTTTCATTTCTGTCTTTTTAAGCATCAAACCAGGAGGCACACTAACTAGGCGTCATCATGTTCAATCCTCCATCCTCAGTTAGCTTATGTCAATCAGGCCTTGCTACTGAGAGCCCTTGGATTAAAGGAATGCATAAACCTATCAGGACTGCTTTCCCAATCCTAATCAAAGTGGAAGTTCCAGTGAAGATTAATAAAGCTTCAATTAATGGAGACTTGATCAAATTGTCAGACAGAACTGGAAAAGCAGACCCATGACTGAATAAACCTTTTGGAGGGTTGTCGCATCCTTGTTGCCGTCCGATCACAGATTATGGCCCTGGAAGAGCAGCAAGATTGGAAAGGACAGAATCTCCTCAGAGCTCCTCACAGATTCTGTCTCTCCCACGTACAAAGGTGACATTTCCTTCATTGGCGTCCTCTGTGACTGATTTTTCCAGGGCCTTTTGGGGCTCTTGAGGGTGAATTCACCAGCTGCCTCCATGTTTTTTGAACCCAGATTGGAAGGGTATTCGGGAGACGAAGGGAAAAAAATCTACAAGGGAAACAAAAAGAAAGAAGGAGCCTAATAGTTGGTGTCAGGCCTGGCTCTCATCTCTGGATCAGAAGGCAGTGGGCTCAACTTGTACTTAAGGGACTTGAGGACTAATTGATACTGACACTCGCAGCTCAGTACTCAGAGAGACCGAATCTGCCAACTTGGCTGGACATAAAAGATTCTCTCACACTACATGAAAAAGGCAGGAGTGTTCATCCTGATATCTATGCAAATATCTATTCAAAACCAATAAAATAGATTACCTGGTCACTTTTTACTAGATTTGTACAAACCAAAGGGGAATATGGAGCAAAGGTGATTATATGGAGTTCAGTCACTTAATAGCCATGACCTCATTACCTGATAAAACAGTCTAGATGGGCAAAATGACCTCATCCTCTTTCTATTATTTCTTTATTTATTAATTATTTATATGATTTCAATGCAGTTTGTGGGACCTTGCTACGTGCAAATTGACCTTCATGTTTCTGACACTCAAAATCGTGGCATTAGATTTAAAAGAATTTCTGAAATGTCCTCAGGTGGCTGTCGTAAAAAGGTACTATATAAACGCGAGGCTTGCTCATTTATATACTGTAACAGGAAGATTGTCTGCTGAACGGTCCTTTGAGTCGGCTTTGTGAAAGTATGACTATCTAAATATAGTATGAGGTGAGCGAAGGCAGGCATGAGGCTAATTAAGAAGAATTGGTCTGGACTATTGGCATAATAGGGGCCAGTCTAATTAAACACAGAGTCTGTTTAGCATTAGCATCGAGCTGTCATCCAACAAGTGAAAAGGTGAAATTGGAGTGAATGGTTCAATTCTGGAGAGAATGGAGACCATCAGAGACTGCATGTAGATCCAGTGATGTGTAAACATCTAAATGCATGAGGACGTCTGACAGCAGTTCACGCCATTTATTTCGTTCACACCAGCAAAGCTCTGTCCTGATTTTTAGTGCGTTTGATCCAGTAGATTCATAAATGCCAAAGAAGCTGCGGGGAACGAGACAGATTGACACTGACCCCCAGGCCACAGGTTGACCAGGGGATATTGTTATGGACCAGACCAGACCTCTCCTCAAAACGTTTTAAGAAGATAGCATCGACGCTAACTTTTTGTTATTTTAAAGGCAAATGTAAAGTGTTTGTTCCAGATGCAATGCGACAGGTCAAGCTACTCGACGTTAAGCAAAACACAATTTATTCAAACACTCTAGTTAAAATACAACAAAAGAAAGAAGAACTTAGAATAACTTAACAGTATTGGAAAACTTAACAGAATAATAGTTATAGTAACTATTACTGATTAACTGTTCCAATTTAGCATAGTTGTCCTCTGGGCAATTAGGGATAGGCAATAAATGCTATCTAGCCAGTCACGCCCTCATTCTGTTAAAGAATAAAGAAAAATATATAAAGTAACATCTCATAAGCACATCCATTGACAGACAGGTAAATTCAGAAAATACTTTTTGTCTCGCATGCAATCCAGCAGCCTATGAAGACAATCCCTAGCTTTTCGCTGGAATTAAGAGAGGGAAAAATAGCTTCCACTTCATCAAGCCCCCAACAGCAACTGCTTAAAGCTAACTAAAAATCCCTGATCTGTCTATACGCACTCACTCTGCTTCTACTGTTCCAACTGAAAAAAGCCCAAAGCCTCACAAGTTGTTTATCTTCATATAGATGCTCGGCACCTGTCCCCTAGTCTCTCTCTAAAAGGAACCAGGACAAAACACACTTCTTAAAGCCACAGCATTGTCACAATATAGATGTCAGATCTGTGCTCCACCATTTCTCCAGCATTAGTTGCCCTCCCTCTGCTCTTTTCTAAAGGATGTGCATCTTGCTAATTCCCTAGCTAGGGTTGTCAACCTTCCAGGATTGCCCTGGAATCTCCAGGGATTGAAATTAGTCTCCTGGTCAATGCTGCAAGCAAACTGGGAAGAAAATCACTGGGACATCTGAAAGAATTTCTCTGGCCCCTACTGTTTATTATTCATAAAAGTGTTGGTAAGAGGAGAGGAGGCTGCTTGACAAATATATTAGCAGCTGATCAGGGAACAAAGAGATCTGTTCATTGGAGTTGGGAAGTGGGTGTGTCACACAATACTAGACAAATTGGGTAATCAATGGGTTGAGGGGATCAAGAGGTCCACACCCCAGGCATTGGTCCAACCTGAGTTAGCAGCCCTACTGACAGCAGAAGGAACATCAGAGGGTTTTTGTTTCAGCCAGGGAAGGATAGGTACAACTGTGAGATATGGAGTGGACTCCCACAACGACTGGGAGTTCTCAAATTGGGGAGGCAATGGCCTAGTGGCATCATCGCTGGACTTTTAATCCAGAGACCTTGATAATGCCTGGAGACCTGGGTTCAAATCCTGCCACAGCAGATGGTGGAGATAACAAGCATGGGGCTGGATGAACACAGCAGGTCAAGCAGCATCATAGGAGCAGGAAAACTTGACGTTTCGGGCCTAGACCCTTCATCAGAAATGGGGGAGGGGAAGAGGGTTCTGAAATAAATAGGGAGAGAGGGGAAGGCGGATAGAGGATGGATAGAGGAGAGGATAGGTGGAGAGGAGGCAGACAAGTCAAAGAGGCGGGGATGGAGCCACCACACCCGGCACTTTTCCCTGCAACCACAGGAAGTGCTACACCTGCCTCCACACCTCCTCCCTCACCCCAATCCCAGGCCCCAAGAAGACTTTCCACATCAGGCAGATGTTCACCTGCACATCTGCCAATGTGGTATACTGCATCCGCTGTACCCGTTGTGGCTTCCCCTACATCGGGGAAACCAAGGGGAGGCTTGGGGACTGCTTTGCAGAACACCTGCGCTCAGTTCGCAACAAACAACTGCACCTCCCAGTTGCGAACCATTTCAACTCCCCCTCCCATTCCTCAGATGACATGTCCATCCTGAGCCCCCTGCAATGCCACAGTGATGCCACCCGAAGGCTGCAGGAACAGCAAATCATATTCAGCCTGGGAACCCTGCAGCCCAATGGCATCAATGTGGATTTCACAGGCTTCAAAATCTCCCCTCCCCCAACCGCATCCCAAAACGAGCCCAGCTCATCGCCACCTCCCTAACCTGTTTTTCCTCTCACCTATCCCCTCCTCCCACCTCAAGCCACACCCCTATCTCCTATCTACTAACATCATCCCGCCCCCTTGACCTGTCCGTCCTCCCTGGACTTACCTATCTCCTCCCTACCCCACTACCTACACTCACCTTTACTGGCTCCATCCCCGCCTCTTCGACTTGTCTGCCTCCTCTCCACCTATCCTCTCCTCTATCCATCCTCTATCCGCCTCCCCCTCTCTCCCTATTTATTTCAGAACCCTCTTCCCCTCCCCCATTTCTGATGAAGGGTTTAGGCCCGAAACGTCAAGTTTTCCTGCTCCTATGATGCTGCTTGACCTGCTGTGTTCATCCAGCCCCATGCTTGTTATCTCGGATTCTCCAGCATCTGCAGTACCTTTTATCTCAGATATCATTTTAGGTGGTGCTTCATTCATGCCTCAGCATTAACCCTTTCAGACCTTTGCACCCTTGACAACAGTGACGAGCATATTTTGACCAGGAACCAGGACAGAGGATATTTGTTCAATAAGACAGTACCTGTAGCGTGCAGCTGCTAAACTACAGGCCAAAAGTCATCAGTCGCGGCCACATCTTGAGCACAGAGTGACCTCTTTGCCTGAAGGCCATATCACTGAATAGTTGTGAACACTAAAGGCCTTGGAAACATCATTAGCAGCAACAGGTCCCTTTGGTCATCTTGCCAACATGAAGCACAGAGTGAGTCCATTCTGCACCAAATAGTATGACTGGAGGTGGTCTGGTGTGATCTGAACATGTACGTAATGGAGCCCAAAATGGATGAAAAGTAGGGATTTCCCCATGATTATATGGATGTGGGCAGCTGACAAGATCCGGCCTATCAAGCACATGCCTGTCAAATCAGGCCTACTCAGTTAGCTGGGCAGCTGGTTCGTGATCCAGAGTGATGCCAACAGTGTGGGCTTAATTCCCACACCATTTGAGGTTGCCATGGAGGTTGTGCCTTCTCAAATTCTCACCCTGCCTGCAGTGTGGTGACATTTAGGTTAAACCACCATCAGTTGTCTCTCTAATGAAAATGTAGTCGAGTAGGACAATGGTAACATTACTTTTTCCTTCCTGGGGTATTAACAATTCCTCAGCAAAATGTTACTTTAACCCTAAAATTGAACAAAATGAACAAATCAGTTAAAATGAAGTCTTCTATTCAATGCCATTTGTTCAAGAGAAATAGATGATTGCTGCTAGATCCATCAGTGGATAGAACATAACTCTTATATTTAATGGCGTGTATTCACTGTACTGATTTACAGCATGATGTTATGAAAATAATTGGGACATAGCTTAGCATCACAGAATCATACAATGGTTAGAGCCTAACAGGAGATCCATTTGGCCTGTTAGTTCTCTGCTGGCTCCCGGCATCCTGGACCCTTTTACCAGCTTATCCAAGTCCCTTTGGAAAGAAACAATGGAATCTGCCTTTTTTAGCTAGAGTTTTGTTTTGTTTTTCCAAGCTGACTTCTTGAACTATTGCAAAAATACTCAACATGTTAGACAGGCCTGAAACGTCAAGCTTTCCTGCTCCTATGATGCTGCTTGGCCTGCTGTGTTCATCCAGCTCCACACCTTGTTATCTAACATGTTAGACTGTTATTTGTAAAGATTACTTTGACAATCTAGATGAAACTACTAAAAGTTTGGCAATCCACCATTGTCGTGTGTGCCTTCAGCTGCCTAAACATTAAGTCCCTGAGAATCCCTCTCTAAAACCGTGAGATGGAGGTGCTGGTGTTGGACTGGGCTGGACAAAGTCAGAAGTTACATGACACCAGGTTATAGTCCAACAGGTTTATCATTCAATCATAGAATCCTTTACTTGAAATCACAAGCTTTCAAAGAGCTGCTCCTTCATCAGGACCTGACGAAGGAGCGGTGCTCTGAAAGCTTGTGATTTCAAATAAACCTGCTGGGCTATGACCTGGTGTCGGACGACTTTTGATTCTATAAAACTGAGTGAAGGAATAGTGCACAACTTAACAAGTGAAGTTCTGGTTACCAACAATATCAATTGTGTTTGCCTTCTTTCATTGTGATTTCATACGAAAACATTCCGGGAGTTCAGCAAGAATGCTTCAGACAATTGACGAGCCACAAATTTAGAAAAATGGAAAGACAGTGTGACAGACAACACTGCCCTCAAGACACACTTTCAACAAATACAGCATTGTCAACACTGTTAATTACATAGCTTATATAATACCATCTATTTATAATTAACTACTTTGCCATTTGACAATTTCAGATAACTTGCTTTAAAACCTGACAAACAGGACGAATTGTTTTTGCATTGTTTAAAGTATTTTGCTTATTGTATGCTATGAATGATTAATTGGAGACTTCACAGCCATAAAGCAAATTGATGGGAATTTGTTAGCTACTAGGCACTTGTACATTGAGCAATTGATTGAGATGTTCAAAAAACTTGAAGAGCTTGTCTGGTATCAGAAGGTGAAAATAAATAGCCAACTTTTCACATCAATTCATGCTGTGTTATATATGGAGTTTGAACTGATAGGGCGGATAGAGAGAATCTTTTCAGAGTCATGCTCACAGAGTCATAGAATTATACAGCACAGAAACAGACTCTTCGGTCCAACTTGTCTATGCTGAACAGCCAATCTGACATAGTCTCATTCGCCAGCATTTGATCCATATCCCTCTAAACCCTTCTTATTCATATACCCATCCAGATGACTTTTAAATGTAGTTATTGTACCAGCCTCCACCACTTCCTCTGGCAGCTCATTCCATACACGCACCACCCTCTGTATGAAAAGGTTACCCCTTAGGTCCCTTTTAAATCTTTCCCCTCTCACCTTAAACCTATGCCCTTTTGTTCTGGACAATCCCTCCCCTCCACCCCACCCCAGGAAAAAGACCTTGGATATTCAGCCTATCCATACCCCTCACAATTTTATTAACCTCTATAAGGTCACACCTCAGCCTTTGACATTCCAGGGAAAAACAGCCCCAGCCTATTCAACCTCTCCCTGTACCTCAAACCCTCCAGTCTCAGCCTCATCCTTGTAAAACCTTTCTGCACTCTTTCACATTTACCAACATCTTTCCTATAGAAAGGTGACTAGAATTGTACACAGTATAAAGTTTTCAAGAAGATTTATAGCTCGGGTTGTGGATGTACGTAGTGATCTAAAAGTGGCCTCACCAATGTCCTGTACAACCTCAACATGACTACCCAACTTCTATACTCAATGTTCTGACCAATGGGTGCCTTTTTCACCACCCTATCTACCTGCGACTCCACTTTCAAGGAAGTATGCACCTGTACCCCTAGGTCTTTTTGTTCAGCAACACTTCCCAGGATCCTGCCATTAACTGTAAGTCCTGCCTTGGTTTGCCTTACCAAAATGCAGCATCTCACACTTATCTAAATTAAACTCCATCTGTAACTCCTCCGCCTATTGACCCATCTGTTGTACTCGGACGTAATCTTCACTGTCACTGCACCACCTATTTTGGTGTCATCTGCAAACTTACTAACCATGCCTTCTATATTCAAAATGCCTGCTGAGAATCTGGGGTTGGAGATCATTGCTTCAAAATTACAGCTCAGTCTCTTAGGAAAGAAGTCAGGAAATAGTTCCCTGTGGAAAGTGTCCTCAGCTGAAAGCATCTTCAGCTGCTTCATCAATGACCTTTCCCCATTGTAAGGTCAGAAGAGGGACTGTTCACAGATGATTTCACAATATTCAGCATCAGTCCCAACTCCTCAAATACTGAAGCGATCCGTGTCCAAATGCAACAATATCTAGTTTATATCCAGGCTTGGACTGAAAAGCGCCCAGTAACATTCACCACACAAATACCAGGCAATGAATCTCAAATAATAGAAAATCTAACCACTGCCCCTTGACATTCAGTGCCATTGCCATCACTGAGTCACCAACTGTCAACATCCTCGGGGTTACCATTGACCAGAAACTGAACTAGATTAGCCATATAAATACAGTAGCTACAAGAGAAAGTCAAAGAATAGGAATACTGTAGCAAGTAACTCACTTTCTGAGACCCCAGAGCTTGTCCACCATCTTCAAGGCACAAGTCAGGACTGTGATGGAATATTCCCCACTTGCCTGGATGAGTGCAGGTCCAACAACACTCAAAGAAGCTTGACACCACCCAGGACAAAGCAGCCTGCTTGATTGGGAGCACATCCATAAGCATCCATTCCCTCTACCACCAACGTTCAGTAGCAGCGGTGTGTACAAGCTGCACAGCAGAAATTGACCAAAGATCCTTAGACAGCACCTTCAAAAATCATTACCACTTCCATCTAGAAGGACAGTGGCAGCAGATACGTGGGAACACCATGTTGTAAGTTTCCCTCCAAGCCTCTCGCCATTCTGATGTGGAAACATGTTGTTGTTCCTTCAGTGTTCTTGGGTCAAAATCCTGGAATTTCTTCCCTGAGGGCATTTTGGGTCAACCTACAGCACAGGGTCTGCAGTGGTACAAGAATTCAGCTGACTATCACTTCTCAAGGGGGCAACTAGGAACAGGCAAAGAGTGCTGGTCCAGCCAGGCACCCCCACATTGGCAGTAGAAATTTAGAACTCTGTTCCTCAAACACCAGTTGATCAAATGTTGATGTTAAATCCGAGATTGACCAATTTCTGTTAAAGCAAAGGCACTAAGAAAAAGAGGGGCACATTGGATAAGTGGAGCTACATAGCAGATCGTCCACGATCTCACTGAATGACAGAAGAGGTTGAAGGGGTTGAATTTCCTCCTCCCATTACTATCAATAACACAGGGTGAAATTTCCAATCCCAATGCACCAGCTGCTTCAGTTGATTAAGGAATTTCTCCCATCATTGGAAGACTTACTTATGGGACTTAATTTTTGGGTGCCATCAAGGTTGTGAATGGAGGGTGGTAATGCCTGAAAATAACTGGAACTGTTTGAACAAAAATGCATTAATACCAGAAGCAGAAGTAGGCAATTCAGCCTCTCAACCCTGCCCCGCTATATAATCTGATCAATACCTGCCTGCTCCCCATAACCCTTTAAACCGTTACTAATTAAAAATCTGCCTGTCTCCTCCTTACATTTATTCAGAGTCTTATCAGTCAATTTCCTGACTCCACCCATTTTGGCCAAGGCTGGTATAGGGTGGGTAGCACTGCCTAGCCCCCATATGGTGGGCAGCCAATGAGGGCCATTAAGAGCCTCATTAACCTCACTTCCAGGACACCAACTGTAATTTTCTAGGTGCCCTGCAACAGGACAAGGACGGTGCAGTTTAGATGCTGAGGGGTTGGCAGGGTTTGTTGAGGGGTGGGTGGGGGGGTGCAATTCAGCACTTCAAGCAAGTCAACAGGCCCTGTCTGGTCAATGCAACCAAAGACCACTGGTATATTTCCAACCCCTTCCCCTCTGACTATAGTGGCCTGGCTGCTTTGCCACCTGTTAACGTACCACCCCACCTCAGTTACTTAGCCTTCATTCTCAAACTGGATTATCACTTCATGACTCTGCCCCCACCCCGCAACACACACACACACACACACACACACACACCCACGCGCACACGCACACACACGTGCGCACACACACGCATACACACGCGCGCAAACACACATGCACACATGCACACACAGACACACACATGCACACCCACATGCACAAATACACACACACAGACACACACACACACCGACACAGACACACACACACACACACACACACACACCAACACAGACACACACACCCCTTCAAGAGGCCACTTGCCACCCATGAATCTGTCCTTGTGCCAGTTAGGAAAAGAAAGGGAATACAAATGAAAACATCGTTTTACTAGTTTCCCATTCCCACAAAATTCCTGCACATTTTCCAACTGCACAGCAGTAAAGCAGCGTAAGTAGCTCAGTGGTTAGCACTGCTACCTCTCAATGCCAGGGACCCGGATTTGATTCCAGCCTTGGACGACTGTCTGTGTGGAATTAGTTTCACTGACAAAGGAGCAGTGCTCTGAAAGCTTGTGATTTCAAATAAACTTGATGGACTGTAAGTATGTATGACTTCTAACCATGTGGAGTTTGCACATTCTTCCCATGTCTGTGTGGGTTTCCTTCCATGGTCCAGAGACGTGCAGATTAGGTGGATTGGCTGTGCTAAATTGCCCAATAGTGTGCAAGCTAGGTGGGTTAGCCATGGGAATTGCAGGTTTACAGGAATGGAATGGGGTGGGCCTGGATGGGATGCTCTTTGGCTGTTGGTATGGACTTGATGGGCTGAATGGCCTGCTTCCATACTGTAGGGATTCTATGACAGCCTCCCCCATTCCCAAACCTAGAGGAATGTTTGAGCCATTTTCCAAACTTCATCCCTCAGCCAGGGTAACCACCTCTCTGCATTTACGTATCACTTTTAACATAGTAAAATGCTCCAACGTGCTTGACAGGAACAGTGAGCCACTTGGAGAGATATTAGGACACGCACCCACATTTGGTCAAAGGAGTAGGTTTTAACAATGGCCTGAAATGGAGGTAAAAGAGGCAGAGAGGTTTAGGAAAGGGATTGTAGAGCTTAGGGCTGAGGCAGCTGTAGGCAAGGCCACCATTGGTGATGTGCCCAAGAAGCCAGAATTAGAATCAGAGGACATTAAAGAGATAGAGAGAGGTGAGACCACGTAGAAGTATGAAAGGTAGAGACGTACAATGTGATAGCCTTTCTTGCAGTAATGTGAAATAGTGAATGGGTCAGTGGGCCCAATTTTCTGGTTGTTAGAAAAAAATGGCTGATTGACTTTTGATGGGGGCGGAATTTACGACCAGTTTTCAGGTAAATCTAGGGACTGTTTGTTGTCAACAACTGGGGTAGAATCTGTCCTGTTGATTAGAAACAAGACAGAACGTTTGAGCTAAGATCAGAAAATGTGTTCAAACAGCTCTATACTAACGCATGAGAGCAGCGCAGACTTGTCATTACATCTTCAGAACCTGTGAATTGTGAATGTGGCACTCTGTGGCTTCGAGTTGCAGCACAAGTAGGAAGCAAAATACAAAATAACTACATTAAGTTCTGTATCTAAGTTGGCATGGTTCTGGTCTGAAACAGTGGTGAAGCGTTACGTTGTTAATGCTTTTGATAATTGAAGTGGAAAAATTAGTTGTATCAAAATATGATTGCTTAAAGCATTTATATTGTCTTTCATATAATTAGATGCTGCAAATTCCATCTTTGCAATTTTTTTTGCATTGTTCTAGACAAGTGTAACGCATGCTGGGAACCATTTGCAGGCTGTGTTACTGATGATAAACACAGTGTCATAATGTAATGACAAATGTAATCATTGCAGGGAGCTAGGCTTTGATAGCTTGGCTTCTGCTCTTCACAGTAACATTGATTTATGTTACAATTCCAAGCATCCTAGTTATGGAACCAAATTAGTTTTGAATATGTTAGATATCATGCAGAATAGCTAATGGTCATAAGCAGATTGAAGTGCCAGTAGAATTGAACAAGACAGACCGGAATGAAACTCTAGTGATGGGGTCCTTACCTCAAATGTGAGAACATTTTCCAACTGAAACATTTCAGGCACAATAATGACCAAGTTATTTTTCCTTTCACATTTACTCGATGCAGGCTTCAAAGGTAAAAGACTGGCATTTATCACAATGGCGGTGAAGTAGTAATGTCATTACTACTAGTTGCTGTAATGTGCTAATGCTCTGGGGACACATGTTCAAATTCTGCCACAGCATGGGGTGGCATGATGGCTCAGTGGTTAGCACTGCTGCCCCACAGCGCCAGGGACTGGGGTTCGATTCCACCGTCCAGGCGACTGTCTGTGTGGAGTTTGCTCTGGGTGCTCCGGTTTCCTCCCATAGCCCAACGATGTGTAGGTTAGTGGACTGGCCATGCTAACTCATCCATAGTGTCCAGGAATGTGCAGGACAGGTGGCTTAGCCATGGGAAATGTGGGGTTCAGGGGAGTGGGTCTGGGTGGGATGCTCTCTGGAGGGTCAGTTTGGACTTGATGGGCTGAATGGCCTGCTCCCACAGTGTTGGTTTCTGTGCAGTTACTGGAATTTAAATTTGAGCAGTTAAGTTGGAACCAAAAGCTTGTCTCAGTAATGAGGACCAGGACAATTATTGTAAAAGTCTATCTACTTCACAGGTAGCTTTAAGGAAGGAAATTGACCATCCTCACTTGATCTGATTTATAGGTGACTCAGATCCATTGACTGTTCACAGCTCCTGCCAGATGGCCTATTAAGCTGCTGGTTCCAGGGTAATTAAGGATGGGTAACAAATGCCACCCTTGCCAGCAGCAGCAATAACAACCAGGGAAAGGATAAAGAAACCCTGGCTGATCTTGAGAAGGTGGTTGACGTGAGTTCGCCTCCAGCTGGGTGTTTTACCTGATGTGGCAGTGTCTACGTTATCCCCCATAACATAACCAACTAGGCATGGATCTGATAGTAGAGTGGATGAACACAGCAGGCCCAGCAGCATCAGAGGAGCAGGAAGGCTGATGTTTCAGGCCTAGACCCTTCTTCAGAAAAGAGGGTTTTTTCTGAAGAAGTGTCTACGCCCGAAACGTCAGCCTTCCTGCTCCTCTGATGCTGCTTGGCCTGCTGTGTTCATCCAGCTCTACACCTTGTTATCTCAGATTCTCCAGCATCTGCAGTTCCTACTATCTCTGAATCGATCTGATAGTGTGGTGTTGATGAATTGAACTAACATTTATTATAGCCGACTATTCCATACAAATATTATATTCCTCAGGAACATAAGCTTACATCCAGCTGAGCATTTGCAACAGTGCAACATTCATTCGGTAGAGTGTCATGCTTCACGTGATCTGAGATATGATGAGATACGAGGTCACATACACAGGTGTATGATTTGGAGCAAAATTTAAAGCTGGCTGTATTCCCATCCATCTGCTGTCCTCAGCCTTCCAGGTGATGGAGGATGTGGGATAGAGAAGTGCTTAATGTGAAATTCTGCCAAGTAGTAACAATTACAGCAACCTAGAGCTTGTATTTATATAGTGCATTGAACATCTTAAAACTTCCAAAGGTGCTTCATGGGATTATTATAAATCAGCCTCATATCATGATATCAGAGGAGATGGTGAAAGATTTAATCAAAGGAATAGGTTTTGTGGAGTGTCTTCAAGCAGGAAGGAAAGATGCATAGGTTTAGGGAAGGATTTAAATAGTTTTAGGGACTGATTTCCAAAACATTGGGTCTTATCAGTTGAAAGCATGACCACCAATGCTAGACCATTCAAAGTCAAGGATGCTCGGGAAGGCAGATTAAATGTGCTCAGATGTCTTGGAGGGTTGTGGTGCAGGAGATTGCTGAGACAGGGAGGAAAGGGTCATGGAAGGATTTGAAACGAGGTTGAGGAATTTAAAATCATGATGCTGCTCAACCTGGAGCCAGTGTAGGTCAGCAAGCAGAGTGATGAACTGGATCTGGTGTGCTTTAGCATACTGTATAAGTAGCAAGGCTCTGCAAACCTTGCTAGGTCAAACTCGTGAATGTTTATTAAAACTCTATTTGCAAAATTTACAGGCACAGACTTTAGCAGGACTCCATTAGACCCCTGTGCCCTCAGGTTCCACTTTCATGCGAACTGATATTGTCTGACATTACTGACAATGCACCCTAGTTATTTGCTATGAACCCTCTACTAGAGATTGGAGCAGCAGCAGTTTCAATGTCCTCAAGTCTACTAATGGTAGGTTGAGCAAGGATGAGCTAAAATTATAATGGATCCAGGCAACTTTTTTTTGAGAATTTGGGAAGCATTCGTAAATAGAAACATGACAAAACTGTTGTATTTCATGATGCACCAGAAACGCATGAAAATCTTCCTGCTGAAAATATTTCAATTGAAATTAAGTGCTGGACACTAATGGAAAACTTTTCAGGCTAGTGTACATTCCCCATTCCTACCTGAGCACATAAAATCATTTGATTACCTGCCATGAATCTGAATAATATTGTGCTTTGTAAAGCCTGGTGTTTGAAGGTCAGCCGGGATGTGTTTAAAGGTGAGTGTGGTTAAAGACAGCGAGAGGAGAGAGAGGGAGAGAGCAAGATGAAAGGCAGTGAGAGCAGAGAGACAGCACAGTTAAAAGCAGCAAAAGGAGGAAGAGAGAGAAAGTGATTAAAGGCAAGGGCTGAAAGGAGAGAGATGGCATGCAGTTAAAGGCAGCAAGAGAATGAGAGCACCGTTAACATCAGTAAAAAGAAAGAGTGGGTGCAGTTAAAGGCACTGAGAGGAGAAGGAGACAGAGCAGATAAAGGCAGCGAGAAGAGGTAATTTGCCAATAAGAGGCAACTCACCTTGTATGCTGCTTCTCCAATTAAGACCACTACTCTCCCACATTTGCTGCTGATTGGCTCATTTAACAAAGGCGAAATAAAAAGGTTATTGTCAAGCTGCCAACCTTTAGTTTACAGATTAATGTTGGGGTTTGAGCTTCACTGGCACTTCAGACATTTATTGTCTCCCTAGTTGCCCTGAGAAGGTGCAGGATAGAAATTGCATTTCTTTCTCCATAGATACTGGCTGACCCACTGGGACTTCCCAGGGGCTTCTAGTCTGGTTTCTGATTTCCACTATCTGCTTGTGTTCTACGCTGGATCTACCATGAAAATACAAATTTGAGCAATCCCAGGCTTTATAAACTTGGCTGTAAAGACCTCTTTTGAAATCTTGTGAATCTGAACAGGTCTGAAAATAATTTGTTTGCTTTGTCACTCATTGCATGCTTTTCTTGTACAACTTTCACATCTTTATATAATAGTTCTTTGCAGGGTGCCAGTGACAACGCTGCTTTCAGATTCCCCCTTTGATTTGTTTATAGTTAGACTGAGTCAGTGAAGAAACTGTGTTGCTTAAACGGAGAAGCTCAAGAGGAGATTTAATAATGGTTCTTAAAATTCTGAGAAGCCTTGGTTACAGAGACTGGGAGAAATCTTTCCGTTTGCAAGAGAGCTATTAACCTGAAGATACACAGATTGAAAATGTTTCTTTTTTAAAATCAGAGGTGAGATGAGGAGGAGCAAGTTGTTATGATATGAAATGCAATGCCTGGAAGGGTGGTGGAAGCAGATTCAGGAGCAAGTTTCTAAAAAAGACTTTAGCTAAATATTTGAATGAAAATATTTTGTGGGGATTTAGAGGAAGAGCAAGGAAGAGTCATAGAACATAGAACATAGAACATCACAGCGCAGTACAGGCCCTTCGGCCCTCGATGTTGCGCCGACCTGTGAAACCAATCTGAAGCCCATCTAACCTACACTATTCCATTATCATCCATATGTTTATCCAACGACCATTTAAATGCCCTTAAAGTTGGCGAGTCTACTACTGTTGCAGGCAGGGCATTCCACGCCCTTACTACTCTCTGAGTCGTTAATTGGACAGCTCTACCAAAGAGCTATTATAAGAATGATGGGCTGAATGGTGGCTTCCTGCATTGTATAATTATATGTTTTGAGTTTAACTTTTTTTGGGGAGGTTGGGATGGTTCTAAACAGACAATGTTCCTTTTTTAGATCAGATCTGATGTGAAGTTGTGATATAATGGCTCACAGTACTCCACGGAAGACATAGATAATGTGCACTGCGGGATTCTTTTTTCTGTAATGGACATACTGAATAGATTATTTCCCTAAACACCATTGCTTAATTCATTAATATGATCTTGGCTGCAGTGATGTGATGTAAACAAGCTGGCTAGTAATAGTTTCAGTAAATGTATTCGGGGAGGTGACGGCCTAGTGGTATTATTGCTGGACTGTTAATCCAGAGACCCAGATAATGTTCTGGGGACCTGAGTTTGAATCCAGCCATGGCAGTTGGTGGAATTTGAATTCAATAAATATCTAGAATTAAGAATGTAATGATGACCATTAGAGCAATGACAATTGATTGTTGGAAAAACCCAACTGATTTACTAATGTCCTTTAGGGAAGGAAACTGCCATCCTTACCTGGTCTGGCCTACATGTGACTCCAGACCCACAGCAATGTGGTTGACTCTTAACTGCCTTCTGGGAAATTAAGGATAGGCAATAAATGCTGGCCAGCCAGTGATACCCTCATCCTGTGAATGAATAAAGGGGGAAATAAAGGAAAATTCCATCATTGTGATACACAGTCCATGTTGGTACATGACATTTTTCTGATATGTACCTACGTTTACTGATTGGAAGAAACCCAACACATTGTGATCAAGTGGAAAAGTACAGAGGCATCGTGAGAAAGGAGATGCTCCAAGATATTCGGACCACATTTCAATTTCGTGGCCTACTCCTAATTATCCTGGACTGAACAACTGAACCTAGACCAGTTAATCCTAGGATATCTAGCTGATGCTAATGGGTAAATAAGATAGCCACCCTTCCTTGTAAAAGGAAAGGATCAATTGATAAATGCATTCATTTACTTACTTATTGCCTATAAGGAGGTTTTTAATTTCAGTCTAATTATCCAGGGAACGCTCGCAATCAACTTTGTGTGTCTTTCCCAAACTGACAGAAATATAATCCAATTGTTGATGATAAAAACGACGCTCCCAATCCAAATTTCAAAAGCTTTCCGGTCACTTGGTAGCTAGAATCAGGGTGACAGTCACTAATTTGAAGTTCATCATTACATTTTGGAGAGCTCAGGGCAGTTTTGAAGGAAAACTGTGAATAACTTCAAGACCAGTTTATTCCATTTTATGCATTGACATTAAATCTGCCATCTATCCAAAAGTGTGCTGACACCTCTACAACAAATGGACAAATGAGGTGAATGATCAGTTATCCGCTCATGCAGAGGATTTATTCATAAGCATGCAGGATGATGCCTGATGAATATTTAAAGAGTGGCTCCCTTGAGAGAAGTTTTCTTTGATATTTGCTCTGCTGCCTAAATTAAGAGTATTTGAAGTTTCCTTCGATACTACCATGACTGACACACTTTTACTTTCTGAAATAGTTACATTTGCTTAATTCAAGGCCATTTGAATTAGCTTAAAAAGAAGCAACAGTGAAGAGACTTTTTGTAGGCCAGATCAAGGCATTTTGGACAGTCGCTCTGGACCAGACGTAGACGAGGTTAATACCTCAAGTTGTTGCTTCTCTTGAACAATTTGAAGTGGATGTCGTCATTTGCAACTAATTCCGAGAGAGCCTGGGCCCAGAAACTTCCGCTAATCTGACAGTCAATTGAAAATCTCACTCAAAATGGACTCCAGAATGGGTAATGTGAGGGACGGAAAACTGTTTCACACGCGTATGTGAGATGGAGTTTGAAGATAGGACACATTGTTGGGCCACAGTCAAGAGATCTTTTACTAACAAAAAAAAAGTGTTTCTTTATTTCCCTTTGATGTGTATGAGGCTTAATATATTTTTATATGGTGAAAGATACCTAGTAGGAAACAACTCACAATTGGGCTCTATCGTGATTCACTGTTCAAATGATAAATACATAATTTTCCAAAAATGCAGAATTATAGAACCGAGCAGCACAGAAGGAGGTCATTTGGTCTATTATGCCTTTGAAGCTCTTTTTCAGTTAGTCCCATTCCCCTATAATTATTATTCAAAGCTGCATTTCAAATGCTTGATTCCCTTCATTATTTTGTAAAACAATTGGAGATAGAGCAATATACAGTTCAGAGGTTTGCTTTAATTTGTTTTGTTGTAATTTTGCCTTGAGGCACAGTGGTAATGTCCTTGCCTCTGAGCCAGAAGCTACAGCAAAACAACTCTATTCACTGTATCCTGGTACATGTGACAACAATAAATCAATCAACCAATCAATCACTCCAGCTCTTATGGGCCATGGAAAGTGCATTTGCAGCATGACCAACCAGGTTGATAGTCGATCTATAAATCCTTACACTGCACCAATGACATATGGTAAGAACTGAAGGGTCTGCTGGTTGATCACACTCAATGCCAAGAGGTGCCCCTGGAGATTCAGTGTCTGATGAAAGGCTAGTGACTTGTTCTAGGTGATTCAAGCTATGGAAACAGATACAAGCACGTATTTTGTCTGCCTCACTGTTCCACCTATAGTTAGTAAAGGAGTTCTGTGGTAATCCTTATTATGAGCATTAAAAACTTGAATATGATGTGTTGCATTTAGTTTGCAAGTGCAGTGATGCAAATCTGCCCACAAACAGTGCATGCAACTTGATGGAATTGCAGGGTTTTTAATCGAACTACTGGACAGAATAGTTTGGACAGATTTTAATGTAACAGGACAGCTCTAAATTGAATGAAGAATGGCCAGAACGGATGTCTCAGTGAGAAGTGGTTTAATAGCTGTCATTAAGAACCACTTGATATAAAATTCCTACTTATCTACTGCTGAAGTTTTTAAGTAGCAATAACAATGTCATTAAGCCCCCTTCACCTTTGGTTATAAAAATTTCACTATTGTTGGAATGTTCTAATTGCATTAAAATCTGTTTAAAATATTTCACTGTTGTTAGCCCATACACATACGCAGGAATGTTAAGAATGGGGATCGCACAAATGAAAGAAGTAAGCTTATATATAGTTAGGCCATATACTTAATGATTTGACCTAGCAATGACGTACGTTTATGATGTCCCCAAAATAAGCAAGAAAGCTGCATACAATGGAAAGACACCTGTCATGTGATGGAAACAATTGCTGCCAGGAAGATTGCAAAAAGAAAGACTTACATTTATAGAATTTTTCATCACCACCAAAAATTTCAGAAGTATTTTACAGCCAATGAAATGCTTTCATAGTATAGTCCTTGTTGTCATGCAGGAAACATGACCGCCAATACACACGCAACTAACTCTCACAAAACGTCAATGTGATAACGACCCAGCAATCAGTTTTTTGGTGTTGATTGTGTGTTATATAGTTGCCAGGACGTTGGGGCTAACTCTTCTTCAAAACTGTGCCAAACATCCAAACAAAGCAGATGGAGCCCCGGTTTCACATTTCACTTGTAGGTAGCACCTTGGTGTTCCCTCAGTTCTGCATTGGAGTGTCAACCTTAATTTTGGTGCTCAGGCCCTGAAGTGGGATTGAAGGCAGAACCTGGAAACGGAACCTTGTGACCTGGAAACAAGAATGCCTCTAATTGAGCCACACATGATTCTTCACCGAGTAAATGGAGGGACTACTATGGTCTGATTGAGCTAAGCTGCTTGTTTCAGCTAATTGATACAGCACCAAGAATTGCTGGAAGTTATTCTTCAATTGTGTCATTACCTCTGTAGAGTTTTGTCCACGTATCTCCAGATTGAGCGTTGACACCTCATTGCTCAACAAAATGAACGTTTTCTTTCTCCTGTTCAATCATATTTCAGCTTTTCCATATTAACATCTGATATTGACTTTGCATCAAGATGGCATTATCACACTTACGTAATTTCTCATTTCAAAGTGCCTCCAAGTAAATGAGAATTTTGTGAAACACGTTTCAAATATTGGCAGAAAATGTGCTAATTGCTCTTGTCAGTGTTGTATGTGAGTGTGGTTTAACCCTGTCAATGCTTATGTAATGGTAGCAGCCTGTAAAGATTACAGAGAAATGAAGTGCATGTGTCCTATTGATAGTCTGATAAACTCATATGTTGCTAAAGCAAATTGATAGAACGCAAGAGCTTGTCAGCTCCTGCTCTAGTTAAGTCACTAGGCAATTATTTTCTACTCAAATCATTGCAACAATGCTTGGCTGTCTTTCAAGGCTGGTGTTTATTCAGGTTCATTAGTTCCTGCTATGGGTCTTCATGTGCCTGAATAGACAAATTTTGGACCTGCAGATCTTTGGGCATATAGAATAAGACATCGCACAAGCTAAATGGATCCAAAGTGCAAGATTAACTTCTTTCTTTCTTTTTTCTCTGCTGCCATTGAGGCTTTTTTTCCATTCAAGTCAATATGGGCATCACTAGCTGGGTCAGCATTTTTTGCCTATCTCTAGTTGCACTGGAGAAGGTGGTGGCAAGCTGCCTTTTTGATCAGTTGCAGTCCACAGTGTTTGGGGGTCAACCACAATGCTGTTAGGAAAGAAGTTCCAAGATTTTGACCCAGCAACAGCAAAGGAACAGCGATATAGTTCCAATTAAGGGTAGTGTGTGGGTGGTGGAGATGTTTCAGCTGGTGATTTTCCCCTATGCCTTATTCTTCCAGGTGAAAGAAGTTGTGGGTTGAGAAAGTACTGTTAAAGCAGCCTTATGAGTGCATCCTGTAGATGGTTCTCACTGCTGCCTCTGTGGGTTGGTGGTGGAAGAGTGAGCATTAAATGTGCTGGATGATCTGGGAATCAAGCAGACTACTTTGTCCTGGATGGTGTCGAGCTCCTTGAGTATCGTTTGAAGTCCACCCATCCAAGTGAGTGGAGAGTGTTCCATCACACTCCTGATTCATGCGTTATAGATAGTGGACAGGCTTTGAGAAGACTGGAGATGAGATACTCCCTGCAGAATTTCTAACTTCTGACCCCTTCCTGTAGCTATGGTATTTATATGGTTGGTCCAGTTCAAGTTATGGTCAGTGGTAACTCCCAAGGTATTAAAAGTAGAATATTCAGAGATGTTAATGCCATTGAAAGTCAGTGGGTGATAGATTCTCTCGTGTTATAGGTGATCATTGTCTGACACTCGTGTGGCCTGAATATTAGTTGTCACTTAACAGCCCAAGTCTGGATGTTGTCCAGATCTTGCTGCATTTGGACAGAGGCTGCTTCGGTAATTGAGGAGTTGCAAATAGTGCTGAACATTGTGCAATCATCAGTAAATAACCCCACTTGACATTATGATGGACCTAAGAATGTCATTGACGAAGCAGCTGAAGATGATTGGCCCTATGACACTCCCCTGAGGAACTCCTGAAGCGACATCCTGTGGCTGAGCTAATAAAGATGTTGGTTCTCAAAGAGTAATACAGCTTAATGGACAAATTGATGCTACTCTAGACACTCAGTAACAATTGATGTGATTTTGCCTTAAGCAAGCTTTTTTTACATGTTCAGTAATGCCTATGTTATCTCCTATAACATTAACTGGACATGGATATTGCAGGATTGAAGAATCCAACATTTATTACAACTAACAATTAAACATTTACATTTCTCAGACATCTGAGTAAGTGTCTTGGCTAATATTAAACTATTCGATAATGACAGAAAGACATTAGCAGCTTGCTTTCATTAGCATGTCATGCTTCAAGAGATCCCAAGGTAAGATGGAGTATCAGATTTTTATAGCTTCAGGTCACATGCTGTGATATAATGAGCATATCTCTTAAAGGTATACCGGCTGTGTGACTTTACATAAAAGTAAGCTGGTTCATATTGTTAATGTCATCGCTACTGCGGTTATGGGACAGTATTTTGAAGATGTTTTCTTTGACCTAAGCTGCAAAACTGGCCATTTGAGCATTGAGGAAACAGGAGCTGGTTTGGAGGGGCATTTTGGCTGTCTGAACATGGTGTTTGATCCACTGAAGTTGATGTTGCAGGAATTTTGGTGGAATACTTGTGAAATTGGCTTCAAAAAGGACATGAGAATATGCTTGACTGTCCTTTCATTGAAACCAGAGGATCCAACAGAGGCATTGTCCATGCTTCAAAAGCACACCATGGGCCGTAAAGCACTTTAGGACACCCTGTTATCATAAATGTGGGGCTTTTGTTTCTTAATAAGAGATCACGTGGACTAAGTGTTACCTACAAAGTCACTTAGCTTCTCTATAATTTGATCTCTTCCCTGATCGAGAACTGGTCCAGCTCCATCATTAAGATATACAGAGAATCAGCATGTACAAAGGGTACTGTTCTTGCTGTACACAATCCCAAAACACCTCCATTTGTCTCCCAAAAAAAGACCGATCAATCTGCCCTTATTATGACTCTGTAGTAGCCGATAATGTGCAGGAATGTATTTTGAGATCACTTGATTGTAAATTGATTGAGACCGACTCTGTCTAAATCATTGGTAAATCTGCAACTTACGATTGCAAACTATGAAGAGAAGTCTGAGATTTGACTTGCTATTTTTGTTGGTAAAATGGTAGATTAACATAAAGAATGAGCCATATTTTTGAGATGCTGGGAAGTACAAATGGCATAGATACAAAATGATTTCACATCAAGAATGCCCCTGGCAAGGACAGAGTGTTAAATACTTTCTCAGAGAATAGACTCCTATCAAAAGCAGTTAATGTTATTTTGATTAAGTCTTTCAAAAAGGACAGATTGATATCCCGTTAAGAATGCAGTTCAAGATTTAGGGAAAGTGTATTTTGACAGAGTTACTCATGTCTCCCGAATGTCCCGACACACTGTACAACAAGCTGAGTAATTTTTTGAAGTGTGGTCATTGCAGAAACCAACTTGTACACAGCAATTTGCGCTCTTAAAATAGCAATCTGATAATGACCACTTAATCTGTTTTAGTGATGTTGGTTTCAGTTAAATATTGGACAAGCTGCTGGAAAGAATCTTTTCCAAAATAATACTTTGCCATGTGCAAATTAGGGACATAGGAACAGGAGTAGAACATTTAGCCCCCTCAGGCCTCTTCTCCCATTCAATGAGATCATAGCTGATCTTCAGCCGAACTCCTTATGCCTTCCTTGGGCCCACATGCCTTGATACCCTTTCTTAGTAAAGATTTGTCTCTCTCAGATTTAAATTATCAATTGAATTAATATCTGCCACTGTTTGAGGAAGAGAATTCCAAACCTCCACTATTCACTGCATGTAGAAGTGCTTTCTAACATCTCTCCTGAATGGCCTGGCCCTAATTCTTAGACTATGTCCCATGATTCTAGAATCTTCAAACCGTGGAAACAGTTTATCGACCCTGTCTTTCCCTGTTGATATCCTGAAAACCTTGATTAGGTCACCACCCCTTAACTTTCTAAATTCTAGAGATTAAAGGCCTAATTTGTCCAATCTCTCCTCTTAACTTAACCCCTCAAGTCCAGATACCATGCTTGTAAATCTGCGTTGAACTCCCTCCAGAGTCAAAACATCCTTCCTAAGGTGCAGTGTACACAATGCTCACAGCGCTCCAAGTGGGATCTAACTAGGGTTTTGTATAACTGCAGCATAACATCTGCATCCTCACACTCCAGCCTTTTAGACATGAAGGCCAGCATTCCATTAGCCCCCTTGACTATTTTCTGCACTTTATCGTGACATTTTAAAAAAGCTATGCACCTGAGCTCCCAAGTTGTATTGGGCTGTTCTGTTTCTGACATTACAACTGGCTGCATTTCAAAAGATGTAAGAGGTTGTGAAAGGTGCTACATAAATGCAGGTCTTCTTTATGTATGTGTTTCACAACTAAGGCTATGACTCATAAATCATTTGCCATTTCTTATTCAAGCCGCATAAAGATGAAAATTGACACTAGCCCACTTTTCAGGATATAAAGGATGTTCAACAAAGCACAGACCAAATAATGATTTCTGGCTTGCCCTGCATTATTCATATCAAAAATGAAACATTGCCAGGCATGGTGTTGACATTAATGATTAACACCGCAAGGCCTTGAATGGAGGTGGGTGAAAGAAGGATGTAAGAGGAGTGAAAAAGAATACAAATCAAACAGACAAACTTGAGCGTTGGGGAAATTAGTGCTGTCAAACACGTGT
The DNA here is from genome assembly GCA_024137785.1 of Ginglymostoma cirratum. Classification (NCBI taxonomy): domain Eukaryota; kingdom Metazoa; phylum Chordata; class Chondrichthyes; order Orectolobiformes; family Ginglymostomatidae; genus Ginglymostoma; species Ginglymostoma cirratum. Next base: position 15,995,631 of record JAHRHZ010000023.1, on the reverse strand, counting down.
CTTGTTTTTGGACATTCTGTGAATTGTATTTGTACTGAGTCGGCTGAGCAAGACATGACATCTCAGGACTTCGTGAGGTTTGTTGAAGAATCTGCAGACAAACCCATGTTTGCTTGAAACGTTGGCAATGGGGACAGGAAGGCACCAGTGAGAGGGTGGTGCTCTTTCAAACTGAGTTTAAGAAATGGCAGCAACAACACATTTTGAAAAGATACCATTTATTCCTTTAACAGTGTTATTTTCCCTTTGCATGCCTCTGGTCTTGAATCCAAATTTACAGCACATTACACAATGCTCACATTCCTTTGCTCGCTGTATTTTCATTAAGATTATAGAAAAGTAATTTTAGTTTGGAGCCAAAGTTACTTCTGCATAAGATGCTTTGAAATGACTCAGCAAGCTGTTGGAGATACATTTTTTGACTTTGCTTATTGGGACTTTTGCCATAAATTTTCTCTGTGTACCTCGATACCACCCTCAGGTGACAGTCTGTGTGGAGTTTGCACATTTTCCCTATGTCTGCATGGGTTTCCTCCAGGTGCTCTGGTTTCCTCCCTCAGTCCAAAGATGTGCAGGTTAGGTGGATTGGCCATGCTAAATTGCCCATAGTGTCCAGGGATGTGTGGGCTAGGTGGATTAGCCATAGGGAATGCACTGTTACATGGATAGCATAACAGGGTGGGTCCAGGTGGGATGCTCTTTGGAGGGTTGATATGGGCTCAATGGGCCGGATGGCCAGCTTCCACACTGTAGGGATTCTATGATTCTATATTTCTATCTTCATGTGATGAGTGTATTTATTCTCTCAGCTGACCGAAGCCAATTATTATTTTTTCACCTTGATGTTTGCATGGGCCTCAGAGCAGATGGAATTGTCAGTGCTGAGATTCCTTCATGCTCCACACTGAGATAACTGACAGTGTTTTAACAAGCTTCTCCCCAGCATATTTTCTTTCCCCAAACCTTTAATCGCCTTATATACGCCAGGGATGTTAAGGAAATTAAATTTTATTGGTATGGTATGCGCCACATTCAGCGGGAATCTTGTGCCTAATTATGCTAAGCTGCCTTGCAATTTGATTTGTGAATAGTATTGCCCGCTATGGTGTCGTGGCAACAGTCTAGCAACTACGCTTCAGCCTTGTTCCAGGCTACAGCATAAACATAAACATAATACTGACAATACAGTATTGACGGAGAGCTGCACTGTCAGCTGGTGCTGTATTTAAGGTGAAATATTAAACTGTGGTCCCAATCTCTTTGCTTGGCTGGATGCAATGATCTTGTGGCATTATCTTGGAAGAGTGCAGGGGAGTTATTCCTGGTCAAAAAAATACAAAGAACGGTGGATTTTGCAAATCAGAAACAAAACCAGAAATTGCTGGAAAAAGAATATGAGGTGCTGCACTTTGGAAAGGCAAATTAGGGCAGGACTTATACACTTAATGGTAAGGTCCTGGGGAGTGTTGCTGAACAAAGAGACCTTGGAATGTAGGTCCATAGTTCCTTGAAAGTGGAGTCCCAGGTGGATAGGATAGTGAAGAAAGCGTTTGGTAAGCTTGCCTTTAATGGTCAGTGCATTGAGTATAGGAGTTGGGAGGTCATGTTGTGGCTGTACAGGATGTTGGTTAGGCCACTATTGGAACACTGTGTGCAATTCTGATCTCCCTGCGATAGGAAGGATGTTATGAAACTTGAAAGTGTTCAGGAAAGATTTACAAGGATGTTGCCAGGTTTGGAGGGTTTGAGCTATAGGGAGAGGCTGAATAGACTGGGGCTATTTTCCCTGGAGTATCAGAGGTTGAGGGGTGACCTTATAGAGGTTTATAAAATCATGAGGGGCATGGATAAGTTAAATGGACAAGGTCTTTTCACTGCGATGGGTGAGTCCAAAACTAGAGGGCATAGGTTTAAGGTGAGAGGTGAAAGATATAAAAGGGACCTAAGAGATAACTTTTACATGCAGCGGGTAGTGTGTGTATGGAACGAGCTGCCAGAGGAAGTGGTGGAGGCTGGTACAATTACAATGTTTAAAAGGCATCTGGATGGGTAAATGAATGGGAAGGGTTTTGAGGGATATGGGCCAAATGCTGGCAAATGGGACTAGATTAATATAGGTTATCTGGTTAGCATGGATGAATTGGACTGAAGGGTCTGTTTCTGTGCTATATGTCTCTATGACTCTATGACTGGCAGGTGTGGCAGCATCTGCTCTAGAATCCCCAACCAGTTGAAATAGTCTACCTTTAGGGTGGCATGGTGGCTCGGTGGTTAGCATTGCTGCCTCACAGCACCATGGACTCGGATTTGATTGAAGCCTTGGGCGACCATCCATGTGGAATCTGCACATCCTCCCTGTGACTGCATGGGTTTTCTCCCAAGGTCCAAAGATGTGCAAATTAGGTGGATTGGCCATGCTAAATTGCCCATTGTGTGCAGGGGTGTGTAGGCAAGGTGGATTAGCCATCGGAAATTCAAGGTAACAGGGGTAGGGTAGGGTAGGATGCTGTCACAGGGTTGGCATTGACTTGATGAGCCAAATGGCCTGCTTCCACACTGTAGGGATTCTGTGATGTAACTACTTCCTCTTTTTATGTTAATATCTTGAAGACATCAATCAGATCAGGCCCTGGCTTTCTAAATTCTAGCCAAAACAGGCCTAATTTGTATAATCTTTTCTCATAACTTAACCCATGGTGTCTACAGATCATTCTTGCAAATGAATATTGTACTGCCTCCAAAGGAAAAAGCCAGGAATAAACCTTACACCTTCACAAGGAAAATAAATCTTGCTTAGCACTCCAGAACTAATTTAGAAGTAAAATTTCTGCCAGTTTTTTTCAATCCACGATGTGACACTACAGATGAGTATCACACCTCGAACTGTCAAGAAAATAGTTGCTGTGGGTAGATAACTTCTAATACACAAGAGAAGCAGATTTCCTTGATTCAAAGACCTTCCAAATTATGACACATTGTATAGGATAAAAGGCACAGAAACAGACCATTCAGCCCAACCAGTCCATGCTGACATTCATACTTCAGTTCAGCCTCTTCCTGTCATTAACCTTTGAACTTTATCAGAGTAATCATCAATACCCTTCTCCCTCAAATACTTGTGTCTCACTGTGGCTGTGAGTTCCATATCCTACTTGCTTTCTGTGTAAGGACATTTCTTCTGAATTTCCTATTTGAATTTTTAATGACTACCAAATATTGTTTCCCTTTAAAGCATTCTCTAGGTCTATCCTATCAAAACCGTCATAATTTTGAAGACCTTAATTAGTCACCCCTCTGTCTTCTCCATTCAAGCAAAAGAAGACCCAAGCAGTTTATCTCCTGACCAGTGTATCCTCAGATTCCAGATATTATTCTAATTAATCTTTCAGGCGCCCACTCCAGGGTCTTTATCTCCTTTCTTTAAAAGGATCATAGAATCCCTACAGTGAGGAAGCAGGCCATTTGGTCCATTGAGTCCACACTGACTGTCCAAAGAGCATCCTGTCCAGACCCACTCATATAAGTCTGCATTTCTCATGGCTAATCAACCTAGCCTGCACACCCCAGGACACTGTAGTCAATTTACCATGGTCAGCGCACTCGACCTGCACATCTTTGGGCTGTGGGAGGAAACTGGAGTGCCCAGAGGAAACCCAACAGATACAGGGAGAATGTGCAAACTCCACACAGACAGTTGCCCGAGGCTGGAAATAAACCAGGTCCCTGGCGTTGTGAGGCAGCAGTGCTGACCACTGAGCCCCCATGATTTGGCAAATGAGGTCTGTTTATAACTGAACAGTCAAATGTTTGACAGGTCATTGAGGCAATGCAAGCAAGTTCCCAATATGAGAGCTAACAATTTGCTCCCTGCCTGTCCAACTACAAACAGAAACCTCGCACCAGCCAAACAGACAGGTATCAGCTTGTATGCAGTTTGAATCAACCTGCCTGGATGTGTTATTAGATACCTCTGGGACAGATGGGTCATGAACCCTGACTTTCTAGCCCAGAGGCCTAGACACTATCACTGTGCTACAAGAGATCAGCTATCAGCTTGTACCACTGCCTGATCTAATGGGGGAGGCAATGGCCTAGTGGTATTATCATTGATGTGTTAATCCAGAGACCCAGATAATGTTCTGGGACCCAGGTTCAAATCCTGCCACGGCAGTTGGTGGAATTTGAATTCAATAAATAAATACCTGAAATTAAGAATGTAACGATGACCATAAATCCATTGTTGATTGTTGATTGTTGATTGTTGATTGTTGGGGTAAAACCCCATCTGGTTCACTAATTCCCTTTAGGGAAAGAAACTGCCATCCTTACCTGGTCTAGCCTGCATGTGACTCTAGACCCACAGCAATGTGGTTGACTCTTAACTAGGGATGGGCAATAAATGCTGCCTCACCAGTGATGCCCTTATCCTGTGAATGAATAAAGGAAAAAAAAGTTGTATGTGAGTCTAAAAATCTTTGCATCCATCACCATCAAATCAGCTTCATAGAGTGATGCAACTGTGACCTGATCCCTGATACCCACTGGCAGGATACAGAGATGAAAGGAGACCTGGTGAGAGAGAGGCAGAGGGAAGGAGGTACAGGGGGAGAATGCTTATTTCCGTTAACATACACAATGAACGGAGAGTGGCCCTGCAGGACACTGCCACACTCACACCTGCAAGATTTGCTGAGCCCACAGAACATTTAGTAACACAAAAGCAAATCTTTGCAGCAAAGTGACAGATGTGCTATCACCCGCGAATGCATACAGGCATCCTTTAACTTCCAACAGCAGGGTTGAAAATGCCAAAAATATTCTGATCAAAACAGAGCCTTAGCTTGATGTTAAAACCACTTTGTGCTGAATTGCAAATCTGGATCACCCAGTGTTATCACTGGAAGTGTGATCATAGGACATCGCTGTGGTGCTTTCACTTAAAGGGATGACATGTTTGAGCAACTGTGTTTAGCCAATCTTTATTTGTTTGCAACAAAACAATATAGTAACTGTAGTCCTGATTGTGGCACTCACATGGCTTTGAATGAAAGCACAGGGTGGAGCATTTCCCAGCCATTCCAACACTTAACGTCCCAAACTCAACTCTTCTGACCTCCATCATCCAAAACAGCAGTGAGAACATAAAGAAGGATTATGAGGGTCCTTGAGTTAATGTTTCAGGTTGCTGGTCTTTGTTTGGATTGCTGAAAGATTGTCAAACAATACTCCCTTGGAGCTACGTGGGTGCGTGCATGTGCAGTAACTTGGAAGGTGCAACAAACAGGTTGTGTGCAACCATTATTCCCTCAGTCGTGGAACTATCTTAAAGGGACCATGCAGGGCACCACAAAGTAAAATGAGAGGGAGCATTGGCTGCCAACTGTAAACATTAACTTTGTTTCTCTCTCCACTTCTTCAGCGTTTCCAGCCTTTGTTTCACTTTCATTAGAGTTAGAAATTTCAGCTACACCAGAATATCCAAACGAGTACATTGACAGCATTTAGCTCAGAGTCAGAATGTGACGTTGTTTAATGCTAATCTTTGCTGCAGATAGGGTGTGTCAACACCATGTTCACAAAACAAACTGAATTATTGCAAAGATCCCAGCAGCTTGCATTCCTGCTCGTGTCCCCTTCCTTGCCTAGCAAGGTGTGAGTGCAGCAGTTCCCTGTAGGGTCATTCTCCATTCATTGTGTAAGCATTCTCCCCCTGTACCTCCTTCCCTCCGTTTGCCCTCTCCTCCCTCTCCCTCCATCCCTTTATCCTGACAGTGGGTATTAGGGATCAGGTCAGAGTTGCACCACTCTATGAAGCTGATTTGATGTTGACACATGCAAAACTTTTCAGATTCACACACAAGTGATTCTACAGATTAGGCAGAAGTACAAGCTGATAACTGTCAGTTCAGTAAGTATGCGGCTTCTGTTTGCATTTGGAGAGGGAGAAAGGGTGCCAGAAAGATTAACAAGAGTAATACCAGGAATCTGAGGTGATACCAATCAGGAGAGGAGCAACTGCTTGGATCTCTTCACTCTTTAAAGGAGGGGGCTGAGACGTGACTAATCAAGATCTTCAAAATTATGGTCAGATGGACTGAACAGCGGTAAATGGAATTTAATCCTGAAAAGTGTGGGGTGATGCATTTTAGGAGGACTCACAAGACAAGCAGTACACATTGATTATAGGACCCTAGGAAGTACAGTGCATCAGAGGAGCCTCGGTGTGTATGTCCATAGATCCTTCAAGGCAGCAGGACAGATGGATGTAGTTGTTAAAAAATTTTATGTGATACTCGCCTTTATTACTCAAAGTCTTGAATACAAAATCAGAAAGGGTTATGATGGAGCAGTGTATAATATTAATCAGGCCGCTGCTGGAATACTGTGTGCAGTTCTGATCACCATACTATAGGAAGGATGTGATTGCATTAGAGAGAGTGCAGAGGAGATTCACAAGGATGTCGCCTGTGCTGGAGTGATTCAGCTCTGAAGAGAGGTTAGATACTGAGATTAGATATTCTGAAGAGAGATTTGCTTCCTGACATAATAGGTCAACAGAGGACACCATATCCCTAGCCCTGCACTCATCCATGGAACATTTGGACAACAAGGGCACCTACATCAGACTCCTGATCATTGACTACAGCTCCACCTTCAACACCATTATCCCCTCCAGACTCTCAAAACTCCATGACCTTGGTCTCAGCTCCACCCTCCGCAACTGGATCCTCACCTTTCTGGCCCACAGACCTCTGTCAGTCAAGATAGGAAACTGCACCTCCTCCACAATAACACATAACACTGGAGCTCCCCAAGGATCCATCCTCAGCTCCCTACTGTACTCCCTGTACACACACAAATGTGTTGCCAAATTCCAAACAAATGCCATTTACAAGTTCACTGACGACACCACTGTAGTAGGATGGATATCTAACAAAGACAAGTCAAAATGCAGAAGGGAGATAGAGGGCTCAGTGAAATGATACAATGAGAACTACCTCTCTCTCAACATTGGAAAAACTAAAGAACTGATCATTGACTTCAGAAAGAAAGAAGGAGAACACGCCCCCATCTACATCAACGGAACTGAGATTGAGAGGGTGGAGAGCGTCAAGTCCTCAGAGTGATGATAACTGATGAACTGTCCTGGACTTCCCACGTAAATGTGATGGTCAGGAAGGAACAACAATGTCTCTCCTTCCTCAGGAAGCTCAGGAAATTTGGCATGTCCATAAGGTCCCTCACCAACTTCTACAGATGCACCATTGAAAGCATACTGTCTGGGTGCATAAAGGCCTGGTATGGCAACTACTCTGCCCAGGAACGTAAGAATCTACAGAAGGTAGTGTGCACAGCCCAGACCATCACGGAAGCCAAACTTCCATCAGTGGACTGTATTTACACGGCTCGCTGCCGCGGAAAGGCAGCCAACATCATCAAAGACCCATCGCATCCCGGTAATGACTACCTACAACCTCTTTCATCAGGCAGAAAATACAGAAGCCAGAACACATGCACCAGCAGGTTCAGGAACAGCTTCTTCCTAGCCATTATTAGACTGACGAATGGAGTCTCTAGCCTCAAATAATGCCGTTCTTGCTAACATTGATATTGCCTAACATATGCCCTGTGCAATGTAACCTGTAGTCCTTTTACAACCTCCGCTCCATGTACCCTTGCTTACTATGATCTGCCTGTACTGCTTGCAAACAAATCTTTTCACTGTACTGCAGCACATGTGACAATCAATCAATCAATAGGTGGGGATTGTTTTCCTTAGAGCAGGGAAGGGTGAGGGGAGAGTCTAATTGAGGTGTACAAAGTTCTGAGGGGCATAGACATTGTAGGTAGAGAAAATCTTTTCCCCATTAGTAGAGGGGTCAATAACTGGGCACACAGATTTAAGGTAAGGTGCAGGAGGTTTAGAGAGGATTTGAGGAAAGATGTTTTCGCCCAGAGAGTTGTGGGCGTTTGAAACTTGCTGCCTAAGGGGTGGTCGAGGTGGGAACCCTCAAGACATTTAAGAAAAATTTAAATGAGCACTTGAAATGCCATAGCATATGAGGCTTTGGACCAAGTCCTGGAAAATGGGATTAGAATAGACGGATGTTTCATGACTGGCATCTACATGATGGGCTGAAGGGTCTCTTATCATACCGCAAAAGCTTTATGATTCTATGACATATACGTTCCCGTTGCTGGGTTAGGGGAAAGATTGGCTATGGTGTGAGCTTCCTCTCCCCCCACCACTATAACTTTACTAGAAAAAGCAAAATGACACTCTTATTAAATGGTGGCAAATTGGGAAATGTTCATGTACAAAGAGACCCAGGTATCCATTTACACCAATTGTTGAAAGCAAGGATGTAGGGTAAGCAATTAGGAAGGCACGTGGTTTGTTGACCTTTATTGCAAGATACTTGAGTACAGGAGCAAGGATGTCTTGCTGCAGCTGTGCAGAGCCTTCATGTAATTACACCTTGAGTGTTGTATTCAGTTGTGAGCTCCTTGCCTCAGGAAGCATGTACTTGTCAAAGAGGGAGTGCAGCAACGGTCCACCGGACAGATTGCTGGAATGGAGGGATTGCTGTGTGAGCAGAGACTGGGCTGACTAGGCCCGTAATCACTAGAATTTGAAGAATTCTGACAGGGCTGGACAGACTGAATGCAAGGATGATGTTTTCCCCCCCTTTCTTTGAGGGGCATTTATCACGAGGGGTCACCACTCTCAGGATACAGGATGAGCCATTTAGGACTGAGATGTGAAGAAATTTTTTTCACTCAGATTGTGGTGAACTTGTGGAATTCTCTATTCAAAAAAAAGTCGATAGATTTCTGGAGACTGGAGGCATCAAGGAGTTTGGGAAGAGAGTGGGAGTATGAGATAGAAGATCAGCCATGATCACACTGAATGTGGGGCAGATTTGAAGGGTCAAATAACCTATGCTGGTTTCGGTTTTCTTTATTTCTGTATTTATTATGCCTAATGTATTTGCAGAAAATGGTGTGCTAAACAAAACTACACTAAACAAAAATAATTTTCCCAGAGGAAAATGTGTGAAGTGGGATTATGTTCCTGACTGTAATTTGTAAATTTAAATCCTGTTTTTATGCAATGATACAAGACAGAAACATATGAATAAGGACCAAAATATTATAAAAAACATTTTCATTAACACTTCAAGCATGGTGGAGATTGAAGATCAGTTCATAGAATCCCTACAGTGTGGAAACAGGCCATTTGGCCCAACAAGTCCACACCATCCCCTCCAAACCCATTCCCCTAATTTCTCATGTGTAACCCACCTAACCTAAACATCCCTGGGTACTTTAGCATGGCCAATCCACCTATCCTGCACATTTTTGGGCTGTGGGAGGAAACTGGAGCACCCAGACATGGGGAAAATGTGCAAACTCCACACAGACAGTTGCCCAAGGCTGGAATTGAAGCCAGGACTCTGGTGTTGCAAGGTAGCAGTGCTAACCACTGAGCCATCGTACTGCCCTTGAAAAGTAACCATCAACTTCAAGAGGTAATAACAACTGCCTTCTGCGTGCCTATAATGAGCGTGTCTTTTGCTGGCTGACTTGATAGCAGTAAACTGGAGAAGCTGATGGATAAGGAGCTGAAGGGAAGTTTAGAGGGCTTGAAGTTGACGGTTACATTTTCTTGAAAAACTGGTCTGTCCTAATCTGTTTGGGAAACCTCCACCTATCCTTGTAGATTGCAGTGTGACACGCAAATGGGTTTCAGTTTACAGCCTCTGATCTTTAATCTCGAACTTCCTAGTGGCTTGCAAAATTGATTCAGTCAAATTCATGGAATGAGCACATGGCTTCTTTGCCATTGCACACTAAACTTAACCTCCTCGTCACTATGGGGTGTTGAAACCTTTCTTTCTTCACTCGTGGGGCATGGGTGTCTGCTGGCTGACCAGCATTTATTTCCGTGCCAAGTTCCTTTTGAGAAGGTTGTGGTGATCTGCCTTCTTGAACCTCTGCAGTCCATGCGCTTTAGGTTGTAATTGACACATTTAGACATGATTATACTCAGTATTCACAACACAGCACAGCTAGGTGCACATTGTTCAATACATTGGTAAAGAAATGAAAATAATTTGGCAGTAATGCACAATGTTCAAGAAACTAAATTAATCCACAGAACAATGAAGCCACTATAACGGAGAGGTAATTGGAATATTGGCGTGCTCCTTAACATATGCACAGTAATAACTTAGCTAAAGCACTGAAGTGAATATCAAGGTCGTAGCTGGTAGCACTATTTGACAAAGTACCCTAGTGCGAAAACTGCGGTAATACGAAAACGCTTATTTAAGATGTGCACAGAACAGGGGCAGTCTTTATGGTATCTTGTTGAATTTAGCAGGTGACACAGTGGTAATTAGAACCCACTTCATTGTGCCTCTTCAAAACCACAGTCACAGAATTGTGACGGTGCAAGAGGTAGCCATTTGGCCCAACATGCCTGTACCTAGTGCCCGTCTCTAGCCTTTTCCCTGTATGCCTGGACATCACTCCTAGCCACATAAATCATGCCCCTCTTGAATGTCTCAACTGAACCTCCTTCCACCACATTTTCAGACAGTGCATTCCATACCCTAACTACTCACTTTATGTCTTCCTCACATCATTCTGCTTTCTTTGCTGATCATTTTACATCCATGCCCTCTCATTGTATTATTCTTTTGCGAGCAGCAAGAGTTTCTCCATGTCTACTCTAGCCAACCTGCTCATGATTTTAAAAACCTCTGTCAAATCTCCTTTCAGCCTTCTTCTCTCTAAAGACAACAGTCCCAACTCCTTCAATCTATCCCCATAACTGAAGTTTCCCATTCCTGGAACCATTTTTATAAATAGTTTCTGTGCTCTCTCCAATACATTCGGATCTTTCCTATAAAGTAGCACCTACAGTTTCACACAATGCTCCAGCTCAGGTTTGTTTTGTACAAGTTCTACATCACCTTCTTACTTTATGTCCCTATTAATAAAGCCAAGCACACTGCTCTCTCCCACTGCCCTGTCATCTTCAATAATTTGTCTACATTTGTTTTCCCACTTATTATAGGAAGGTTTTTCCGAGATCTATCTTTGAACATTGTGATACTTTTTGCACTTGGTGCAGTTGTGTCCAACTGTCCCATAATTTAAGGGATTGTCCTTTATTTTGACTGTAGGCTCCATGTCTGTTAAGGGTGCCTACATATCTTATTTCTTGAACAGCCTATTGGAGTTTTCAGGGTGAGATTGAACGATTTGAGTGAAACTGCTAGTGAGCGAGTCACTAGTAAATAGACGATAACATTGTGGTGCCAAAGGTAAGTTGTACAGATTTAGTTGATTATAAATCACTGACCCTTCTAGTAATTGTGGGCCCAAGACCAACTTCTCCCCAACCCCCACAAACTTCTCTTACGTTGAACGGCTCCCTCATTCTCTTACACTTGCCAACCCTCCCCCACTTTGCTCTCACGGTCAGCAAAACTCTATCAAATTGTTGATCAGCTTGCTTCATTGCCTTCTGTATTTAGTTCGACCACTTGTAAATTTAATGTCAGCAGAAATGTGTTTGTGTGAAGGTCAAGGATTTCTTCGTAGCTGAGTTGTAATGACATTCTGTATAACTGAGAGGTACTCATGCCAGTCAAACACAGTGTAACACTCAATTCTGGATGAGTGTTTGTCAGTGGCGATATTGCACAATTGGACTGGATTTGCATCCATCAACAGGGATGATATGAACATGTCAGGTGCGTATATTGGATCAAGAGGGAAATCCTTTCACCATCTTTGGATGATCTTGCAGTGTGTTCATCCCAGCTTTGGTGAAGTGAGAGTCTTACCTTCAAATATGAGACACAACAGCAGTGAAAGCACTTTATGAACAGAATGAGCCCTATGATTTGAACAGCATTTGCCACTGCTATTAGGTCACTAACGCTGGTCGAATCTGTTTCTGGAGGCTTGATCGCATGATTTCTTTCTTCCAAATGCCCACTTTCACAATCCTAGTATTGGCCAACCAACATGGCCATTCTTGTAGAGCCCTACCTACTTTTATGTTTGGATATTGTTGAGAAAAAGACACATTCTGTCAAGGCTTTTCCTCTTGTACTTACCAGAACAATTCATAAGAAAAAACCAAGCAAAGGGAAAACAATGTTTATACTGTAGAGGGGAAAGTGGTGATTGGTTGGCAAGTGGACTTTGATCAGTAGAGGTGTTGCCATAGAAAATGCATCAGTTAATGATAACAGACTGTTAACTGCCAAGCATTGTTTAAAGTCTAAACAAGCCAAGTTGATTTTGGTCAATCAGACGCAACGTACCTTGTTTAACACTAGTGATGGACAATAAATGCTAGTGGAACCAGTAATGCTCATACCTAATGAACATATGTAAATTTTTCTGAAGAAGGGTCCAGACCCGAAACATCAGCTTTCCTGCTCCTCTGATGCTGCCTGGCCTGCTGTGTTCATCCAGCTCCACACCTTTGTTATCTCAGACTCCAGCATCAGCAGTTCCTACTATCTCTATGCAAATAGCTGTTTGGTCATACAGAACTTGAACTCATTTCTAATTGCCTTGGAGAAGGTGATGGTGAACTTCCTCCTTGAACAGTACGTGGAATGTAAAGACATGTGCAGTGCAGTTAGGAAGGTATCTCAAAGGTACTAGGGAGATGTCAATGCAGTGGTAATGTTTCTAGTGATCCAGAGGCTCAAACTAATGAGCTGGGGACATGTGTTCAAATCCCACCATGGCAGCTGTTGGAATGCATTAATAAAGTCTCAGCGTTGGTGACCATGAAGCTATCATTAATCTCATTTGTTTCTGCCCTTTAGGGGAAGAAATCTGCTGGTCTTAAAAACCAAAAGAACTGCAGATGCTGTAAATCAGGAACAAAACCAGAAATTGCTGGAAAAGCTCAGCAGGTCCAGCAGCATCTGTGAAGAAAAAAGTCAGAGTTAACATTTCGGGTCCGGTGACCCTTCCTCAGAACTGATGGTAGCTGGGAAATTGTCGATTTATGTGCAGAAAATAGGGAGGCGGATGGGGTAAGGAATAAACGATAGGATAGAGCCCAGAGAGAAAGAAGAGCAGTTGGATAGTCAAAAGAGTTGATAACACTAGTGATGGACAATAAATGCTAGTGCTTGAGTCATTATCAACTCCTTTGTCTATCCAACTGTTCTTCTCTGTCTCTGGGCTCTATCCTATTGTTTACTCCCTACCCCATTCCCCACCCTATTTACTGCATATATACCAACATTTTCCCAGCTGCCATTCAGATCTGAGGAAGGGTCACCGGACCCGAAACATTAACTCCGAATTTTTTTTTCTCTACAGATGCTGCCAGACCTGCTGAGCTTTTCCAGCAACTTCTGTTTTTGAAGCTGCCGTTCTTATCTGGTCTATTCTATACGTGACTGCAGACCCACAGTGATGTGGTTGACTCTGAAATTGTGTAACAAGCTATTAAGTTCAAGGGCATTTAGGGAAAGACAACAAATGCTGGCCTTGCCAGTGGCACCCATGAAAGCATAAGCATAAGATTCGATAACAGTGAAGGATCAGTGATATAGTTCCAAGTCAGGTTCATGTGTTGCTTTGAGGGAAACTTGCAACAGGTGCATGCATTAGTTGTCCTTGACCTTCCAGGTGGTAGAGGTCACGGATTTGGAAGGTGCCGTGGGAAGAGCCTTGTAGCTAGTACACCTGGCTACCACTGTACATCATTGGTTGAGGGAGTGAATATTTAAGATTGTGGATGGGGTGCCAATCAAGTGCATTGTTTTGTTCAGGACGGCATCAAGCTCCTTCAGTGATTTTGGAATTGCAGTCATCGAAGTAAGTGGAGAGTATTCCACCCTGACATATGCCTTACAGGTCGTGGAAATGTTTTGGGCTATTAGGGAATTACCTACTTGCTGCCAAATTCCTAGCCGCTGACCTGCTCTTGCGGTCATACCATTTATTCTGATCAGTGATAAATCAGGACGTTGAAAGTGGGGCAATCAGCCATTCAATGTTGAGGGGCAATGGTTAGATTCTCTCTTGGCCTGCAAAGAGGTGAAAAGAACCTGGTGAAGAAGGATTAAGGAGCAGAAAGTTCTATTGAGCAAAAGGATCATACCAGCAAACCCCGGGGGACTGAGGCTGTTGAACTGCTTCCCCAGTTTTTTTCTTCCTCGACTTGTAACAATATTATTTTTGTCTGTGTGTGATGGTGGGGGAGCGGTTTAGAAAGGTGTTAGAGTTTTAGCTGGTGGAGTTACCTGTCAGTTGTTTATAGTTATTTACCTGTGGTTAAAATCTATTTAATTGAAGTAATTCTTGGTTATTTCAAAGTAACACTGGTTCATGTTGTGTAAAGTTATTGTCAGAAATAACGTGCTTTGCAAAATACAGAATTCTGGACATGTTAGCCTTGGTCTACGTGACAGGTAAATTGGGGACTTGGCGTACTTTGACTTTTTTTAAACTTTGTCTGGGAATAGCAGGGCTTGATTTGCAGCTTGAGGCATGACACAGGTTGGAGATGGCCATGCCTGGCACTTGTATGGTGTGAATGTTACTTGCCACTTATCAGCCCAAGCCTGGATGTTGTCCAGGTCTTGCTGCATTTGGACAAGGACATTGCAAAGATGCTTATCTCAGGCAAACATGAAGCAAACAAACTCTTTTTTGTCCAAACGGGGGCACTTGATAGCTTTTTACTGCTTGTTCCAATATTTGTATAACTAAACCTAAGATCAGGATGAAAAGAAGCAGACGCTTTGTTTTTAATGCCTCAGTGACGTTTTTCTCCTGGTTTGCTCGCAGCAGTTAGCTGACAATTAATCTTCAGTTTGTGAAGGTGTAATATTATTGCATTGGCATCCTAAACTGATGTATGGTCCACCTACAGAGAGAGAAGGAAAGGCATTCCATGGCCAATGAGACTGTGAACAGAGGAAAGAGTAGAATAAAAGAAGTCAAACAAAGAGGAGAGCAGGAGATGTTGTCTGATTGACCCAACTTTAGTTGTGTAATTGCTTTTGGTGCAAATTCATGTCTCAGATGTAAAAGAAAGACTTGCATTTATATAGTACCTTTTACAACCATAGGACATCCTAATCCATTAGGGCTATGGAGCAAGAGCTAGAAGATCTTTCGTGCCTGACACAAAAAATGGGCTGAATGGACTTTCTCCATCCGCAAAATCTACCTTTGTTCCTAAAACGTCTTGCAGACATTTAAATGACACAGGAAATGTTATATCGGCCACATAAGTCTTTCTGTAGTTACGGAGATATGTTCACCGATACATTAATTTAGAATATCATTGACTGAAGAAGGACACTTTCCAAGGCAAAGGAGTCTGGCTGCAGCAGGGAGTAATGCTATAGTTGCAAAGAATATAAGCTGCTGGCCTGGAGTCACTCTGTCTCCAGTACTTTACAGGGTAGGCCATTTGGCACTGAGATAAGGAGAATTTTTTTTCACCCAGAGAGTGGCAAGCTGGAGGAATCATTGTCACAGAAAGCAGCTGAAGCCAAACCACTGAATTTTTTTCAAGACAGTATTAGATACAGTCCTTAGGACTAAAGGGATCAAAGACTATGGGGAGAAAGCAGCAACAGAGCACTGAGTTAGATGATCAGCCATAATCATATTGAATGGGGGAACAGGCTTGAGGAGCTGAATGGCATACTCCTGTTCCTATGGAGAGGATTCAGAATTCAAGCAGACACCAGATTACTAGAAATCTCAGTGACAAGGTCTCTGGGAGACTATATCCGGAGTCAGGGCCCACAGTGTAAAGATATGGGGTAGGCCATTTAGGACATGAGATGAGGAGTTCTTTTCACCCAGCGAGTGGGGACCCTGTGGAATTCCCTGCCACAGAGAGTGGTTGAGGCCAAAACATTGAATGTTTTGCCAGGAGGAGATGGATATAGTTCTTGGGACTAAAGGGATCATGGGGTATGAGGAGAAAATGGGAACAGGGTTCTGATTTGGGTGATCAGCCATGGTCAGACCAAACGTTGGAGCAGGTTCGAAGGGCCAAAAGGCCTACTCCTCCTATTTTCTATGTTTCAGAGAGGGGTCACATGACCCACTGTGCTTGTAATAAAGCTTTTGGTTTTAAATACACCTCAGAGAGGTAAATTGGCTGGAGCAATAGCATCGCCCTCTCTTGTTTTTGTTTGAAATCCCTTTCATCAGAGTGTTTAGTTGAAAACACACTGAAAGGCCTCATTGCTTCAAGTAAAGGGTTCCTAAAGAAATCGACAGCACTGTCTCTAGGTACAGGAAGATACCTTCATACCAGTAGCTTGTGTGCAAAACTGAAACACTTAATCAATCTGTCATTCATTATTTTTCATGAATTTAGCTGTCACTTGGCCAAAGTACTTTCATGACAGCATTCTGCAACGTTTTCATATTTTCTCCCCAAACTTAGTTGTTGAGCTACAAAAAGAGAAATTGCTGCAGAAACTCAGCAGGTCTGGCAGCATGTGTGGGAAAGAAACGCATGGTGTGATGAGTCCAGAACTTCAGAGCATGGCAATGCAGCGATGACTTGCTCGGCTTTAAATACATTTGTATTTGTATCCAAAATCCCAGGCCGTCAAATGCCAAGGCATTACATGGTTGAAATGCTGTGTTCTGAAGAAGAGTCATATTGGTCTTGAAATGTTAGCTCTGTTTCTCCCCCCAGACTTACCGAGTTTCTCTGTGTTTGTTTCAGCTTTTCAGCATCTGCAATATTTTCTTTTATTGGCTGTTACGTCTATTTTTCAAGAAGGCTCATGGTATATACTTGCACAGCTTAAATCCTTTAGTGAATAATCTTTATGCAAGTTTTTCATTTGTTACTTAAGGCCCTGTCTCACTTGGTTCTAACACTGAGCTACATGCAGTCTTATATATACATATATATAATTTGTAATATTGCTGTGACCAATGGAGGAGTGGGACAATGAAAGAGATCAGTTCATCCCTCCCAACTTGGCTATAAAAGTGGTTACTAAGGGATGGGTTTCATCATGAACAATTTGGGCTGTAGAGCCTGACTGCATGCTGTATGGCTCCATGAGTATTGGCCAGGATAGCTCCTCCTCTCTTGACCATAACAAGACTTACATTCTTTAAAATGTTTCTTTAATAATGCAGTTGAGTGTCTGTTTGGGCTTTTGCATTTATGTCTCTGGAGTAGGAGTTAAACACACAACTTCAGAGGTGAGAATGGTACCCACTAATCCAAAGATAGCTGACCCTGTTTGTACAGAACAGGCAAGGATATGCCCTTGTATCTCAAAGGGCATATCTCAAAGGGCACTCAAAGGAGTGATTCATCATTCATAGCCCTGAATGCTCCATTTATGTTGCGAAAGGGTTTCTCAGTTAGATCCATTTATCAGATTTCCATTTTGTGAGCAATTACCTCTATGAATATGGGTCACTGCTCCCAGTTGACTCAAATTAGACCAATGGCATTACAACGATAGCTTGCTCAGCTTTAAACACATTTGCTACTCCAAACTCTCAGGCTACCGGATGCCATTGCATCGCGTGTTTGCAATGGAATTGGTCACTTTTAAGGCAGAAGTTTACATTATTCCAATAATAACTAGAGATTTATAACTGGAGCAGTTTGATTTAAACAGTTGTTCATCTTAAATTGTCACCCTACAGTGTTGAATTAGCTCAGTCAGACGACTTATTTTAAAGCCAGTTAGCAGTCATTGCCAATGAGGATTATTGTCAATTTCACCATCCAGTTAATCATTTGGCAAAATGGATTGCTCATCTATAGTAGCTGATCATCTTCCCATTGAGTTCAATGGAGTTGGTTCTACAAAGAGTGTCAGTCCAATCTTTACCAGATGGGTGTGCTAGACAATGTGTTAACATCTCATCCCCTTTGGATACATAAGAAGCTTTTAATATACGAGCATAATGTATTGACTTCGGAGCAGGAGTAAGCCGTCTGGTAAGATCATGGTTGATCTGATTATAGCCTTTACTGTGTAGCCCCTAAACCTTTGACTGATTCAAGAATCTCTCGAAGTCAGTATAAAAGTTATTCAGTAACTGCCTCCAATCCTCCCTAGTGAGGACAATTTCACAAACTAATGGCCCGCTGAGAGAAAAAAAAATTCTCCTTATCTCCATTGTAAATGGGAGACCCCTTATTTTTAAACTTTTAAATTCTAGTCTTCCACACAAAGGGAAACATTCATTTAGCATCCACCCTTTCAGGCCCCCTCAGGATCTCCGATGTTTCAGTTGATTACTATTGTTCTTCTAGACACCAAATGATGTAGAGGCAACTTGGCCAACCCTTCCTTGTAGGACAACCCCTTCAACCCAGCAGTCAATCCAGTGAACCTTCTCTACGCTCTTTCCAATGCAGTCACTAGTGTGCAGGATAATGTATTAAACCAAAGCCCTGCCTACCTTCTCACTTGGAGTTTAAAGACTTCAGTGCTATTTCAAAGTAAAGGAAACCGAGGAATTGTCCCCGATGTCTTAACCAATATTCATTCCAGCTCCATCAAGACATGATCTGGGGGCTGTTGGTGAGTCATTATTTGCTGGACACAGATTTGTGGCTGTGTTTCCACATTACAAATGTGACTACAAATCAAAAGTGCTTCATCAGTTGCATAGCACTCCTGAGATGTGACAGGTGCTAATATAAATGAAAGGCTTTTTCTTCCCCCAGTGTATAATTATGTTTTGTTACCTTCAAAACCTGTAAAGGCTGTATAGTACAGAAGTGAAATTAAATAAATGTCTAATGCATACATGAACTATCATCTAG
Source organism: Ginglymostoma cirratum (assembly GCA_024137785.1). NCBI lineage: Eukaryota > Metazoa > Chordata > Chondrichthyes > Orectolobiformes > Ginglymostomatidae > Ginglymostoma > Ginglymostoma cirratum. The sequence goes on along the minus strand of JAHRHZ010000023.1, from coordinate 15,976,796 downwards.
CAGCATCCAGAGCAGAAAAGTTCCTCTAAGTGCTGGAAGGACAGAATTAATAAAACAGATAACAATATATTCACTGTGCTCTTTTTGTTGCAGTCTTGGTTCATGGTTAATGTCGACAAGGATTGGAAAAACAGCACTACTGACAAAGTCTCTGAAATTAGGTCTACTGATGCATTCTTTGCCCTTCAGTTTTACTTCTGCTTTTTTGTACTTTTCTCACAAGAAATAGAAAAAATTATAACAAAAAAAGTCATAAGTGTGAGGAAAGGCAAGAATTTACAAAAGAATTCTTTTTATAAACTCCTCCAGAGGCAGCCTCATATCTGTAACTGCTGTGGGACAGGAAACTGACGTTAATCTTTACTGATATATCTTTAGTTCTGTAGTAAATTCGAGCCCAAAGATTGCTACATCAATTCTCCTTTTTTCACATTAAAAGGCACCACTTGTTCAAGATAACTTTATAGTTATCAGAACCTCAGAAAAGCAAACAATAGACAGACATAATTGTTCTTGCACTGTTAAGATTTAGATGCAGAACTGTGAATATTTGGGTTAGGACTGTACAATCAAATCTTTAGGTAATGCCCATTGAAGCCAGTTGGCATCAAAAATGGTGAATTCCTGCTTTTGCTAAACAAAAATAAGTGTAAAAAATGTCCTGTTTTCTATTTGAGATTCCACTTTGCTGCAGTCCGTAGGACAGTTAAAGATAGAATCTTCTGGGCAGGAGCTTTTAGAGTGGGGGTGGGTGGGAAAACTTAACTGGGCAGGAGTACTGAGTGGCATTAACACTGTGGCACAGGTAGTGTTACATTTGTAACTGTGATGAAGTGACAGGCATTGATTGCACATGGGGCATCTGTTGGAGAAGATTGGCAACTGACATCTTGTGTTGGAAACCTGTGCAGTGACAATGTCCTAATGTTAACTCACACTTCCAGAGGCAAGAAGAATAGAGTAGATAGTGGTACCAACTCTGGCAGAGTGCAGGGTATCCTCTTGCGGCACTGGAGCCAATTTCTCTCTATCCACCCATGAGTGTTGACTTCCAGACTCACTGTATCTGTTGTGATGGCCACTTGTAGCCAGTCATAGGGAAAAAAATATATTTCCCTTCTGTCCTGGACAGGACTCGGGAGAACCTTTAGGGATGTATCTCTAAAGGATGGTGCTATATTTTATCCTGGTCTCTGACAGCTCTAGGGCTGGGTGAGGATGATGAACAGAGGTTGAGTGATCTTCCAGGACTGCAGAGAGTGAAATGCATTTTTTTATTCGCTTGTGAGACATGGGCGTTGCTGGCTGGCCAACATTTATTGCCTGTGCCTAGTTGCTGTTTGAGAAGGTGGTGGTGAGCTGCCTCACACTGCTGTGGATAGATCCACACTGCCTTTAGGGAGGGAATTCCAGGATTTTGACCCATTGACCGTGAAGGAACAGCAATACATTTCCCAAGTCAGGATGACGAGTGGCTTGGAAGGTAATGCGCTGGTGGTGGTGATCCCCTGTATCTGCTGTCCTTGTCCTCCTAAATATTAATGGTTTGGAAAATGCTGTATCAGGAGCTTTGGTGAATTTCTGCAGTGCATCTTGCAGACTGTACGCACTGCTGCTGCTGAGCATCGGAGGGACTGGATGCTTGTGGTTGTGGTGCCAATCAAACAGCTGCTTTGTCCTGGATGGTGTCAAGCTTTTAGAGTGTTGTTGGGAGCTGCTGTCACCCAGGCAAGTGGGGTTCCAGGTGTCTTTAAAGCAGCACTGTTAAATTGCAGTCTAGATGGTCCTGGTGTTGTGGGGGGTTTGGGGGGATGGGTGTGGGGTACGGGGTTGGGCTCCTTCTCACCTGCCTATAAGATTCAGCATTTCACTCACGTGCATACACAATGAGCTGGCAACAATGCAGTTGCGGAGAAAACCCATTCTGCCCTCAAGAGGAAGTACCTCCTGTTTTTAGGGCCAACAACAAAACTGAATCTCCAAAAAGAGGAGAATTTACTCCAAGTCACTGCCTAAACCGAGACCTACTCTGTACGGCTGGGATTTGAACTGATGCATTGTGTAGGGCTCCTGTCATTCACTCCCGAATAACTAGCTGCCAGTTTGGGAAATAAAACTCACCTTATCCAATGGGTTCCCCGTGACAGATTTGTGCCCGATAATACTTCACAGGTGTCTGTACATGTTTTCTGAGTGCAATGAGATACCTCTGAAATGTCATTCACTGTGATAACATACCAACTAAACAACAAGCAGAAGTTAGGCTGGCATGATGGCTCAGTGGTTAGCACTGCTACCTCATAGTGCCAGGGACCTGGGTTGTATTCCAGCCTTGGGTGATTTTTCTGTGTGGACCATGTATATTCTCTCTGTTCCTGTGCTTTGGTTTCCTACCACACTCCAAAGATGTGCAGGTTAGGTGGATTGGCCATGCTAAATTGCCCAGTGTCCAGCGATGTGTAGCCTGGGTGTATTAGCTGTGGGAATACATCAATAGGGTGTGGGCCTGGGATACATTTTGCTGACTCAATGGGCCGAATGGCTTCTTTCTATACTGTGATGGTAATGCCATTGAACGTGAGGGGGAGATGGTTAGATTCTCTCTTGCTGGAGATGATTGTCATCTGGCAATTGTGTGGTGCAAATGTGACCTGCCACTTACTAGTCCAAGCCGGAATGTTGCACATGAACATGAACTTGTGAGTATCTGAGGATTTGCAAATGGTGCTGAGGATTATGCAATCATCAGCAAACATCTCCTCCTTTGCCTTTCTTTTGGAGGGAAGATTGTTGGTAAAGCAGTTGAAAATGCATGTGCCTAAAGCAGTACCCTGAGGGGCACATGGCACAGTGGTTAGCACTGCTGCCTCATAGACCCAGGTTCAATTCCACCCTTGGGTGACTATGTGTGTGGAGTTTGCATATTCTCCCTGTGTCTGTGTGGGTTTCTTTTAGGTGCTCTGGTTTCCTTCCGCAGTTCAAAGATGTGTAAGCTAGGTCAATTGGCTGTGTTAACTTACCCATAGTGTCCTCTGTGTAAATTAAATGAATTATCCATGGGAAATGCCAAGTTACAGGATAGGGTGGGATGCTCCTTGGAGAGTTGGTCTGGACTTGTTGGGCCAAATGGCCTGTTTCCACATTGTAGGGATTCTGAGATAAGAGTTAATTTTGTTCAGGGTAAAATCAGTATAGACAGGACAATGGACTATCAGGAAGCAGATAAGAACAAATGGTCATTTTCACATTGGCAAATTATTGCTAGAAATGCAGTGGCCGTGTCTGTATAACTGAGCTAGGAGTGCGGGATTCAAGTCCGACCTTCTCCAGAGGTGTGTAAAAAAACATTTCTAATCAGGTTGCTCAGGAAAATAAAACCCGAAAGAACTGCAGATGCAATAAATCAGAAACAAAAATAGAAATTGCTGGAAAAGCTCAGCTGGTCTAGCAGCATCTGTGGAGAGAAATCAGAGTTAATATTTCAGGTCGAGTGACCCTCAGAATAGAGAATTTCTATTTCTATCTCTGATCAGGAAAATACCTACGCTGATGAAATCCTACAGCAATGATTTGGGACACATATGATTAACCTCCAACTACCAGAGCCATCTTTACGCTTGGTGTGATTGCAACCAGTGGAGAGCTGTCTCCTTTAATTTCCATTGACTCCAATTTGGGCTGTTTGATATCACAGTTGCTTTTATGTCCAGGGCAGTTACCGGTATCTTGTCTCTGGAATTCAACTTTTTTATCCATTTTTTGGATTCAGACTGTCATGAAACCAGGAATAGAGTGGCACTGGCAGAATTCAAACTGAGTGTCAGTGAGCAGGTTATGGCTGAGCAAATACTGCTTGGTAGCGCTATCAGTGACCACTTTCCATCACTTTGTTGATGATGAGAACCAACTGATGGAGCAGTAATTGGACGAGTTGGATTTGAGCCTCTTTTGTGGCCGGTATATGTTTTTGACCTTTAGGGTTATTTAAAAATGAGTATTATTTGTAGAATAGGACTCCTCTCGAGAAGTTCACTAACAACAGGCATAGATTTAATACAATTGGCAGGAGAACTGCAGGAGAGTTGGGGAATAAATTTTCACAGAAACCTGTATTTTAAAAAATAATTAATATTCACTACTGGGGAGAAAATAGCCTGGTGGTATTATGGCTGGAATGTTAATTCAGAGACCGAGGGAATGTTCTGAAGAACCAGGTTCAGATCCCGCCATGGTAGATGGTGGAATTTGAATTCCACAATAATTTTTAAATATCTGGGATCAAGGGTCTAATGATGACCCCAAGTCCATTGTCGATTGTTGGAAAAGCCCATCTGGTTCACTGATAGTAGGAACTGCAGATGCTGGAGAATCTGAGATAACAAGGTGTAGAGCTGGATGAACACAGCAGGCCAAGCAGCATCAGAGGAGCAGGAAAGCTGACCTTTCGGGTCTCGACCCTTCTATTTCTGAAGAAGGGTCGAGACTCGAAACGTCAGCTTTCCTGCTCCTCTGATGCTGCTTGGCCTGCTGTGTTCATCCAGCTCCACAACATTTTATCTCTGGTTCACTGATGTCCTTCAGGGAAGGAAACTACCATCATTACCTGCTTCCCCTACATATGACTCCAGAAATTTGGCAATGGGGATGATTCTTAACTGCCCGCTAGCTAATTAGGGATGAGCAATAAATGCTGGCCCAGCCAACAATGCCCTCTTCCTGTGAATGAATAAAACAAAAATGAAGTGGTGCAACATAGAGGTTTAAAGACCAGGATCCACAAAATTCAATGAGACTGGATAGTCCGTTCGTGGCTAGCACGGACAGGATGGGCTGAACAGCCTTCTTCAGTTCAATAAATTTATCTTGCTTTTATTTTTTCATGACTTCAGTAATAGGATTTTTTTTCCTTTCACTATTGTTTCACTGAAGTGGACTCCATTAAAGGTTTCATCTGAGCATCATTCTGTGCACATTAGCCGCAATTCCCTGATGTTGTATTATTAACAAGCACAGAGTCTGAAATCCTGAATGCCTTTTGTGGGAGGACAGTTACAGGTTGCTAGGATATGAATAGATTTCCATCATTTTAGAACACAGTAAATATATTCTGTCACAGGATGGAGGAGAATATTAAAGTGAATTATAAAGTAATGAAGGCAAAACCAACAAACTACTCCGTTGCACATGTGGAGTTGCATATTCTCTTTAAATTCTGAAGGATAACTGTTCAATTTTCTCATCTTCAGTAAATGACTCGGGAACAACTGATTCTGGCCAACTCCTGCCTGCAAAGTCTGAGCTATTTTTGAGAAAATACTAATATTGAATTTTGAGATCCTAACTTTTTTAATGTTTCTCATATCAATCCTGTGTATTATCACTCGTTAAAAATTTTCGGATTAATGTCCAGGTCAATGTCTCCATCTGTCGTGGTGGTAGCCGGGTGATGGAAGGAAACTGATAAGGAATGATTATCCTCATGCACACAGAATCCAATCCACCATTACCTGGAACATCACTGCCTTCCATTACCTCTGGGGCCGGCAATGCCTCCATTTTCAGATTTTTGCTCTTGTTTTCAAAACAGTCCAAAGCCTTATCCTTCCTAGTGACTGTAACCTGTTCTAGATTTGAAACCTCCCATATCTCTGCCTCCTCCATTACTGATCTCTCACACATGCTGATTTGTCACCTCCACCCCCCCCCCACTCAAATTCTTCAGTAGCCCAAGCTCTAAACTCTGGAATTCCCTCTCTCAAACTCTCCAATGCTTTCTCTCTCTTTAAGACCCTCTTTAATAACAACTCCTTTACCCAACATGAACACCTTTTGTAATATCTCCTTACATGTCTCAATGTCAGACTTCTGTCTATTAATACTTCTGCAAAGTCCTTTAGGATACTTCACCACATTAAAGGTGCTATAATAATGTAAATTGCTGTTGTTTTGTAGTTCTCTTGTGGGACTGTTCTTCAAGGTAACACATTTGTACCATTGGGCATGCATTTGTGAAGTGACCTGTCTGATACAAACTATTTTGTTCAAACAGTTCATTTTAGAATTAAAGCCACTTACAAGTATGTGTTATTGAACTGGTCAATTAGAGATGCCCCTCAGCCTCTAAGAGCTGGTTTAAGAATTTAAGTAGTACACCCAGGAGTGGATAATTCAGTTCGTTTAGCCTGCTCTAGTGTTCAATTACACCTCCTCACACTATCCCTATATCATTTGATAATTTTACTATCAAAACATATATTGATCTCATTCTTGAATGTACTCAATGATTAAATATCCCGGGCTCTGTTGGAGGAGAGAATATTAAAGATTTATGATCTTATAATTGAAATAATTGCTCCTAATCTCACTTCAAATGGTTGACTCCTGGGACATTTGCAGATCCCTGCGAAGGGAAGCATTGTGTCTGAATCTACCTGATCAAACCTTCCCAGGATGTTTTATTTTTAAAAAATAGACTGTTGTTAATTCAACTCAAGAATATAGACTTAACGTACGTATTCTCTCCGCTAGGATAGTTTCCACATCCCAGAATCATTCAGCTGAACCGTGTTACACTTCCTGTGGGTAATATCGATAGAGAACTGTTTTTAGCACTCCAGGTGTAGTCTCAACAGGCCCTATACAATTGCAGGAAGACTCCCTTACTTTTATTTTTCATTCCTTTTGCAACACAAGCTCAAATACTGTTTGCTTTCCTAATTATTAACTGTATTTGCATATTAATTTTCTATGATTTGGAATCCCAGTTCTCTGTGAATACCAACATTTTACAGTCTCTCACTATTTAATGATGTTCTGCTTTTTAACTCATCCTATCAAAGTAGATCACTTCATATTTCTCAGCATTTTGTTCTGCTCACTGGCTACTTAATTGATTTTGCAGTTTTTTTTGCATCATCCTCACAGCCATAGTTTCTACCTAATTTTGTATCATCAGCAAACTTTAATGCATTATTTAGCACCTAAATCATTGAATCTAAGAAGCTGATACCCTGGCACTGATCTTTGTGGTACTCTGCTAGTCATAGCCCTGCTAAGCTGCAAATGACCCATTGACAACGTTCCTACGCTTGTTTTCTGTCCATTATCCATTCCTCAATCCATGCTAATGTATAAACCCCAAATACATGAGTTTTGATTTGCTGCAAACTTATCATGTGACACATTTTGAATTATTTTTGAAAATCCAAATACATTGGCTATCAGAGGACCACTGGATACATTCTCCCCGTTGTAACCAGAAAAAAAACTCTTGAAATCAATTACAATGTTGATCCATTCATCCAAATTGACTTCTGTCCAATCAAAAAAGTAGGTTTTCTAAGTACCAGGTTCTCATTTTCCTTATAATTGGTTTGGGCATTTTTCTGAACACTATGTTGAGATGAATTTGGTGATTTATCTATCAGATATTATGCCAAAGTGCTTTGTGTTGTGTGCAGTCCTGTGGAGGAACTACTGGACTGTGGTTCTGACATGAAGAACACATTAGCTCTTTGTTTCTGAAGTTGATATTGTGTTAAACCCGAGAAAATGGGCCTGAGCTCCCAATTACCTCATTGATTGTGGTAAAAGCTAAAGATGAAAGCTTCAGTTTAGGATTTAATGTGCAGCTGCTTTAAAGGTGATTGTGTTAATGAGTTGATTTCAATGTCATGACACTTTAAGATTAGCAGTAGCTTGTTGAATTATATTCTTGAGTCACGAGGTGAGATGTTCAAGTCCCAGCTCCAGGGATTGACCAGAAAAATGGTAATGAATGCTCAAGGACAACAATAGGTATTTAGATGTCGATCTGAGAATGTTTTTAGGCAGTGGGGTTAATGGGTTTAATTAGATCTCTACTTCTCTGCTGCATCATTCAATGATACACTGCCTCTGAGGAAACTGAGTTACTGGACCAGTCCTAACGGAGGAGGAAAGTATTTGTTCAAGAGTATTTTCTTCAAAAGTGATGCAGGTCTGGCAAACCCTTTGCTCTCACATGTTCACTAAATGCAGACACATTGACATGAATCCTGCAGCAAGGGGAATTTGCATTGTTTGAGCGTGATGTGGCAAAATGTGACATGTGACTTGTTGACTTCAAAGTTCCCAAACTTATATTTTCCTTAGATGATATTGCCCCTTTAATAGAGGTAATAATTGAGAGTTCAGAAGCAATAAAAAAAAGTAATCCTTTTATAGCCTGTAGTTTGCAAATAATGCACCCAGGAGACAGAATGCACAGTAATTACACTTGCTATTAATAATTAACTGCTTCAAGGGATCACTTATGCAAATATGGATGCAGTTATTTCCCTAATCCAACATGGTGTTGCTGTTTTTTAGTTTGACTTTTTGTAAAATAAAATTCTCCAGTCCTTGGCTAAGATCCAAATGAGTCATGTACTCCATTACCAGTGATATCGAAAGGTTGTGTTTCTTTATTTATAAAAAGATGCATAATCACAGAATAGATTGAATCTACTAACCAGCCTGATCAGGAATGAAACAAAATGGAAATATCACAGAAGAGGAATTTGGCAAGGCACATCTCCATGATTTCTGATTGAATCAATGCAGTTCAGTTATTTAATGCCATGCTTAACCCAATTTAGGGTGATGGTAATATAGTTACTGCACAGAGGGAGGCCAATCAGTCCATCAAGCTCAAATTAACTGTCTGCAGGAGCAATTCAGTCATTCCCTCATCCCTAGAATCCTGAGAATCTCTTCCCTTCAGGCACTTATCCGATTCCCTTTCAAAAGATGTGATGAGCTTCCACACTGTCAGGCAGTACTGTCCAGATCATGAACACATGCTGCGTTTTTCTTCTCATGGATTTGATTATTTTGCCAGCTGGTTTTTGATCCCTCCACTATTGAGAACAGTTTCACCCTATTTCTTCTGTCTAGCTCAGTCATATCTGCTGAATACCTCTGTCGAATCTTCTGTCGACCTTCTCTTCTCCAAGGAGAACAAGCCCTGCTTGTCAATCTGTTCAGATAACTACAGGCCCTCATCCCTGGAACCACGCTCATGAATCCTCAATACCTTCTATAAATCCTTCAGCTTTCCTAAAGTATGGAACTCAGAAGTGGGAGCAGTTCTCCAGTGGAGGCTGAACCAGTGTTTTCTGAAACAGGGTCATTCTGGGCTCGAAACATAAACTCCGCTTCCCTCTGCACAGATGCTGCCAGTAGTGCTGAATTTCTCCGCATTCTCGGTGTTTGTTTCAGATTTCCAGCAAGCTCGGTTTTTTTGTCTTTATTCCAGTGTCTTCTACAGGTTTTCCACCACCTTCCTGGCATTGTGCAGGGCTGTGTGCACTGATTTATAAAGTGCTAGGCTCTATATGCCTTATTAACTGCTTTCTCAAACTGTCCTGTCGCTTTTAATGATAGCCCTGGGTTCTTCTGTATTTTCGATCATAGTCAATTACTGTCTAAGTGACTATTCCTTTGATTCTTTTGTCAGTCACCTTAACTGATTCCTTCTTAACGGATGGGAAGACAGAAGCATAGAAACTTGGAGCAGTAGTAGGCCATTTGTCTCTTTCAGCCTGCTCCAACTTTCAATATGATCATCCAACTCCTGCTTTCTTCCCATAACCTTTGATTCCTGTAGCTCCACAAATTATGTCTGACTCTTTCTTGAAAACATTCAATGTTTTTACCTCAGCTGCTTTCTGTGGCGGAGAATTCCACTGGCTCAGCCCTCTCTGGTTGAAGAAATTTCTCCTCAGTCCTAACTGGCCTATCCTACATCCTTAGACCCAAGGCGCTGAACTCCCCAGTCACTGGGAACCTCTTTCAAACACAAGAGGCAAATCCGAAGAGGGAGCAAGGATGGAGGTGGGAATTTTCTGTGTGGTGAACTGTAATCTTGAACATTGAAGTGTTCGACATCTACTCTGCTTAGCCACACTGTTCTTTTAAGGAAAGAAAGAAGTTTCATTGAGTAGACCAAAACTTCCCTGAACTGCCTGGTGCTTTTCTTGGTTTTTCCCCTTATATACCCTGATATCCACATTGCATTTTATCACAGGATGTGTTCATGTCACTGCACGTGTGGATCTGTTGGTGTGATCACACCTTCTGGCTGCACATTCTCATCCTTTTCCTTTCTTTGCCACTACTTTAATCCTCCACAAGATTGAACAAATAGCAAACTAATTCAAACAGAGACCTTTACAATCCTGAGTCACTGCAACTCGCCACCTCAGGGGGCTAACCATTTCTCTGCCATGATGGCAGGTCAGGCAATGATGAGTAGCAATAAATCCACACTGCATTTTTCCTTCATGCAGTTTAAGAAAATGGCTGTGCTATATATGGATGTAAACAGAAAAAGCCTGCCACTGAGTGTTGTTGCCATGGCAGCACCAGGAGTCATATTGTGTCAAAGGCTTTTATGTAAAAATGTTAGGCCGAAATTTCCCATGATTCCCTCAGCTGATGTGTGGCACCTTGACCCTTGACTCCCTCTGTGTACCCCACCTCCAGTCAGGATCAGCCAAGATGGCAGGTTGTAAGTTTTGCAGCATATTTATATGAAATGACAGGATATAGACGTACTAGAACTCCAGTCACATTGTGTAGAATCGTAAAACAGGGGAAGGTGACAGTATAGTGGTATTATTGCTGGACTGTAAATCCAGAGACCAGGTAATGTGCTGGGGACTTGAGTTCAAATCCCACCATGGCAGATGGTCATATTTGAATTCAGGAGAAAATTGGAATTAAAAGTCTAACTACGACCATGAAAGCATTGCTGATTGTTGGAAAAACCCACCTGGCTCATTAATGTCGTTTAGGGAAGGAAACTGCTATCCTTATCTGGTCTGACCTACATGTGACTCCAGACCCACAGATATGTGATTGACTTTTAACTGTCCTCTGGGCAATTAAGGATGGGCAATAAATGCTGGTTTAGTCGTCAGTACCCTCATTCTGGGAACTTTTTTTTTAAAAATGAACAGGTAGCTTAATTTACATGCAGTGTCCTAAAATAATTCAAAGAGAGAGAAGAGAGCAGGGGACTTGCGTTTACAGAGCATCTTTCATGGCCTCAGGATGTCCCAAAGTGCTTTTAACCCAGGGAGGTACTTTTGAGGGTTAGTCATTGTTTTAATCTGAGTTCTTGTGGCGCAGTGTAGCCTCAGGTTTGAGTGCCAACCCATGAGCCAATGGCCAAGAAAGATGATGCCTGAAACAGCTGGCTCAAGTACTCACCTGCAGATGCTTCCAACACAGGCCAATGGCAGGTGGCAAGAGTAGGAGAGACTGCTGGACAGTCATGTGTTTGAAAGAAAGTTGGAGCCTTGATCATCACAATACAAAGCTCCACATTAAGATGTGCACATAAAAATGTGCATGTTGACATGGCAACTTAGACTCCCAGAATGAACTTCAAGCTTCCACTACTGTTGTAAGATAGAAAATGTAACAGCTAGTTAATACAAGCTCCCATAAACTGTAACCTGATCATGACGGGTGGCATGGTGGTTCAGTGGTTAGCATTACTGCCACATAGCACCAGGATTCCACCTTCAGGTGACTGCCTGTGTGGAGTTTCACATTCTTACCATGCGTGAGTTTCCTTTGGGTGCTCTTGTTTCCTTGCACAGTCCAAAAATATGCAGGTTAGGTGGAATGGCCATGCTAAATTGTTGAGTGTTCAGGGATGTGCAGACTATATGAGTTAGCCATGGGAAATACAGGGAAAGGACGGGAGTGCTGGATCTGGGTGGGATGCTCTTTGGAGGGTCAGTCTACACCCAATGAGTCATATGACCTGCTTCCATGCTATAGGGATTCTATGATCAGATAATCAGTTTCACAGCATCGATTGAGAGATTAATATTGACACTAGGTGAACTCTTTTGTTCTTGGAGGAAGTGGAATAGGATACCTGAAGACAGCTTCTCCAGAGCAGACTGCTCTGAAAGATTTGCAGCCTTGCTACAATCTCAGGAGTGGGATTTGCATCATGATAGGTGCAAGTGCCAGCCACTGAGTGTGCTAGAACTAATGATGCTGGACATCTGAGAATGCTGGAAACATTAAGATGTTGAGGCAACAACTGTGGAAACAGGACACATACTCAGGTTAATGTTTCAAGTCCTAGAGCCTTTGGGAGAAACCAAAACAAATGAAAGCTGAGGTTGTAGACTTGCTCACTGAGCCGGTGGATTTGGTTGCAAACGTTTCATCACCTGCTATGTAACGTTGACAGTGTGCCTCCGGTGAAGCATTGGTGTTCTGTCCCATTTGTTATTTATATGCCTCGGTTTGCTGGGGTGGTTGGCATTATTTCCGGTTCTGTTTCTCAGTGGTTTGTATATCAGGATCAGTTCAATGTGTTTGTTGATGGAGTTCTCTTTCATGTGTATTGAGACCAGTGAGAATTGGTCATGTCTCTCGGTGACTAGTTGGTGTTTGTCTATCCTTATTGTCCCGCTTCTATGGACTCCGCAAGGTACACAAGCCTTGGGGTCCCCTCAGACCCACTGTCTCACTACCAGACACACCGATATATAGACTAGCCAAAGGACTACAATGGAAACTGAAATGCTTAGTTGACAACACTACCCACTCCATCCAAGAATTCCTCAACATCAAGTACACCAGAACAGAAGAGGATGAGATAATGATATCCTTCAATGTAACAGCACTATTTGCATCCATAAACATTGATCTGGCCAAAGAGACAACTGCCACACTGCTGGACGAATTGGGAAGGCAGGCAACTCCATGACACCAACAGCATCAACAAGGACAGCCCCCTGAAACTGCTGGATCTGTGCCTCACAACGCGCTTCACCTTCAACGACCGTTTATTCAAACAAATCAACAGAACACCAATGGGATCCCCAACATCAGGACTGATTGCAGAAGCGGTAATGCGAAGGTTAGAATGAACAGCGCTCCCCGCTATACAACCCAAACCTTGGGTCCGCTATGTAAATGACACCTTTGTGATTATCAAATGCACAAAACTAGAAGAAACTCCTCACCGGAATAAAATTCACAAAAGAAGAGAACAATAACCGACTACCCTTCTTAGATATAATGGTAGAACGTAAGAACAACGGGGAACTCCCGACTAGCATATACAGAGAGACCACGCATACAGACCAGGTACTTAATTACTCCAGCAACCACCCCAACATCCAGAAATGGAGCTGCATCGGGACATTATTCAAATGGGCCACAACACTGCAGCAATCTGGAACTGCACAAAGCAGAACGGGAGCACTTATAGAGGGTTTTTAAAAGGAATAGATACTCAAAAAGCACAATCCACCATTACCTCCATGACAGACCACAACAAGACGACACAACACGACCAGACACACTAATCACCCTACCGTACATCAGAGACGTCTCAGAGATGAGCACAAGGCTACTTAGACCCCTAGGTATCAGGGTCACCCACAAACCTACCACCACCCTGCGACAGCTACTGACAAACGTAAAGGATCCCACAGCCAATAAAACTAACATAATATACAAATACCATGCAAGGACTATGAAAAACATTTCACAGGCCAAACTGGAAGAAAACTGACAGCAAGTATAGACAAACACCAACCAGCCACCAGGAGACACGACCAATTCTCACTGGTCTCAATACACAGGGACAAAGAAGAACACGAATTTAACTGGGACAATACATCCATAATAGCACGAGCCAAACAGAGACATGCCAGGGAATTCCTGGAGGCCTGACCTTCCAACCAGAACTCCATCAACAAACACATTGAACTGGACCCGATATACAAACCACTGAAAAACAGAACCGGAAGTAATACCAGCCATCCCAGCAAACCACAGCATATAAATAACAAGTGGGACAGAACACCAACCCTCACGATGTTACCTAGCAGGGTGACAAAACATTTGTAACCAAACCCACCAGCTCGGCGAGCAAGTCTACAAGATCATCCACAACCCGAGCTACAAGTCTTCTCAAAAACTTTAATATGAAAACTTGTAAGAAAGAGGAGAATTGGGGAAAGGGTGGGGTGGATTGGAGTAATTGATTAGTGAGATGTAAAGAGCTCTGTGTTGAGACGGAGGAGAGACAATAATTCAAAGACAGCAAATAATGATTCAAAAAAAATGGAGAGAAATTGGAGAAACAGAAGAGGAGCCTGAGATACGGAGGATGTGTGAATAGGCACAGCCATTTCACAATTCGACTGAGATAGAGAGTAAGTGAATCAAGGGTTATGCAGATAAAGCAGAAACGTAGAGTTGAAGATTATCAGATCAGCCATGATATCATTAAATAATGGAGCAGACTCGATGGACCAAATGGCTCCTTTCAGTTTATGGTTTTATCTCATGTCCTTCACTCAATCTCTAATTCTTTCTCTCCTTGTTGCCCTGCTTTCTCTTTCTCTGAAGCTTTCTCTCTCTCAGGTGAGATTTTACCTTTTACCCAGCCTGCCTGAAATCCATGTGCCAGACTATACTTCTGGCCAGTTCACTTAGCCCCCCACCCTCCGCTCGCACCCGCACCCCCCGCCCAACGCCAACTTCCCCAACAGCTTTCTTCAATGCAATGCGTCGCAGCGTTTGCAACTAGAAAGCGCTGTGCGGACAAGAGCTGATGCTTTCATCATTAGCCTTCCCCATCGCTCATTTTCACCCCAGCTGCATACAGTCGAACATATTCCCATCACTGCTTCATTTCATACCTCTCAAAATCTCCATTAATTGCTGCCACTGCCAAGGATTTGACCCAGGGCACCATCTGCACCCTGAACATCTCTCGCCAACAATCACACTGCAGGAAGTTTGTTTTTGCTGCCAGCTTCATTTCTCCAATAATTCTTCCACTCTTCCTTAAAGTGAAGGCTGTTGGGCAGTTTTTATTTCAGACACAAGTGGCTGATTTCAGCCCGGGGCATGAAATCAATGAGGAAATATTATGCCTGCTACACAGAGACTGGGATTTCAAGGTAGACAGCAGCAAAGTTCTGCTGATGCTGGAATTACAGTAGGAAATACAAAGAACCGCTCGGCACGACAGATGGAGCCTGTGCACTGGGGAGTGAAGTCAGTGAGCTGAATCTTACCTCTGCAAGTCCTGAACCTCCCTGTTCCTTGGCAAAATGCCTGTAGCCCCGCTTTTAAGGGAGCATATCCCAAAACTCAGGAAGATGGTAATGTGGGAGAGCCTTGTTGGGAGAGTTGGATTCTGTTGAGGAAGAGGAAAAGGAAAACCAAGGGGGAGTCCCCAAAAGTGGAGGCTCTCACAAAAACGTAAACAGACAAAGTAATTGGCTTGAAAGCAAAGCTGGCAGCCAAAATGGCTGCCTTGCTCGAGCACAAGGCAGTGACCTCAGTTGCTGGTGAAAGATGCCCCATAGCCAGAATAACTCAGTGGATGCAGTTTCACTGTCAGCACGTTCTGTTTTTATTAACTTCACCGAGCACTCATGTGCAGAATGGGAAACACAGGCCCAGTTGTGTTCCCTGTGCAAATAGCTGCCTGACATATGACTGTGCAGCTGAAGCCAAGGAGCAGCAGGCTGCCAGATTGTCCGGTTAAATCCTTCTTCTATAGGTTTGTGCACAGAGGAGCAGTGTTTCACCTTTTGATAGAGCCTGGGGGAACAATACTTTGTAACCCACCCCTTCAATGCGCATCCTACTTCAGCAAGTGGAGTTGCAAAGCAACACCAGCACTTTGTCACAGGGATTTGCCCATTCTGGGAGAAAGTCGTTGCTCAGAACGAAGGGAAGACTCCATTAGCCAAGGTCCTGTGGAAGTGATGCTGTTTCTCTGTCTAGTGTGTATATTCACAGTGTGATCATATGGCAGCACCATCTTTATGACAGGCAGCTGCCTCTCCCAGGCAGTAGAGCCACACTGCCATACTCTGTTCTTGTGCCAATGTGTGCACCTTGTTGCACCTGGTGGTGGCATCCACAATAAACTTTAAAAAAAAAGGCCTAGAACTAAGAGTGTCCTTTCTTTAGGAGGGGAAGCTCCTTAACTAGAATGAGTTGGTTCATGATTGCAGCCCATTGAGCCTTGGGTCACTCCCTGAGGCTGGCACTTGGCAGGGGCTTCAGAAAGCCCTCTGCCCACCCACTGAGGGCACCTCATAACGTGGCCTGGCTCCAAGGGCAACATGAGGCGGGGAGCATTTGGTGGGAGATGAGGTGTGTGGAAGAGGGTCAGGGTGTGGGGGTAGGATTCAAATGACCACAAGTAAAATAACATCACTGACACAAAATGGCTTCTCCATGAAGCCTAAATTGCAATGATTGGCTGCCTGCCTCTCTGAGAGAAGGACCTTGCCTAGAGGGATGCAACTGCCATCCTCATGGGATTTCCTGTATCTTCAATCAAGCCTCCATCCTCAGAACCCCTGCAGTGTGGAAACCGGGTCTTCAGCCCAACAAGTCCACACCGACCCTCAGAACATCCCATCCAGACCCATCCCCCTAATCTACACATCCCTGAACACTACAGGCAATTTAGCATGGCCAATTCACCTAGCCTGCACATCTTTGGACTGTGGGAGGAAACCCCGCACAGACACGGGGAGAACGTGCAAACTCTACACAGACAGGCACCCAAGGGTGAAATTGAACCCAGGTCCCTAGCTCAGAGGCAGCAGTGCTAACCACTGAGCCACTGTGCCACTTGGGAAAGTTCTCAGCAATGTTTCAAGTTGGTGACCTTTCCTGGGAAAAGGCTAATAGACTGCTTACCATTTCTTCTTTTTATCAAGCAAGAACCCAGCATGGGTACCGGAGGGAAGGGGTTTAATAAAAAAAAAACGACAGCGTATGTGATCGGGGGGGGGAAAGGCAGGAGTGATTAAATGGTTAGTCTGAGGGAGAAGTGAAGAAACAAAAGATGAGCCCAGAGGAGGTGTGCACGGTTAAAACAGAACTATTCCCAGAAACTAGCACCTGAGAACGGTGGGAAAATGCACTCTAGAATCAAGAATTCCACAGATTCATAATACGTTGAGTGAAGAAATGTATCCTCATTTTGGTCCTAAATGGACAAACCCTTATCCTGAGACTGTGCCCCAGTTTGTCTTCTCCAGACAGAGAGAAACAGTCTATCACCATTTACCCTGAAAAACCATCTGAGAATCATATACATTTCAATGAGATTACTCTCTGAACTCTAGAGCACACGGGCATTGAAAATTACTACAAAAAGAACGTAAATGTCTTGAAGAAGTATTATTAATTAATGGAGCCACCAACTTAATATAACAGTGCTGTTTTAAATGGATAATGGGAAAAGTAACCTGTTTTTAAGGCTGATTAAATTTGAAGGGTTAACCATTACAATTATTTTTAGAAGGCAAGCAGGATTTATGAAATGAAATCTTATTAATAGGGGACGAAAGACTTCATTCTGACAACTTAAAGGGATTAGGTACATTGACAGTCTGCCTCAGGCAAAAAATATCTTTTCATATTTGCTTGGCACTGTTCTGCTATACTGAAATAATATGATAATTGTGGCAAGGTTTGTTACTCAGACTTCAGCAACAGATGGCAACTGTTCACTCACAACCAGTCTTTTATCATAAGGATCTTTATGGTACGTGTTGCAAAACACTGACAATTGTACATAGAGTAATCTCTCTGCATAAAGACTGCCATGTTTTCTTAACAGCACAAGCCAAGAAATGAAAATTATCTCAGTTGATCCAAAACCACATTAAGCCAAAAGTAGAAAAGTGGCTTAGTATTAAGAACAGGACAGGACATTGGCTGCTGACCCAGTATTTGTCCAACATCTCAAGTGCGCATTGAAGAGTACTTGTACATGGTCTACTTCCCTTGTTCCAACACTGGCCCAATTGTGCTCTGTCTATTTCAGTCTTCTGTTCAGCACCTTTGAGGATTCAAGGCCTGAGCAGTTAAAGATACTGCCAGTGAGCCATCTGAATGGTCAGAGACTTCATGGGAAGGCAAGGTGAGTGACTATGTCCAAACATCATTTAGCCCATCGGGTCTGCTCTGTCACTTAGTGAGATCATGGCTGATTTGATGTACCTCAACTCCACTTTCCTGACTTTTCCCCATACGCCACGATTCCCTTACTGATTAAAAATCTATCCATCTCAGCCATGAATGCACTTAACAACCCAGCCTCAACAGCTCTGTGGTAAGGAATTCCACAGATTCACTACTCTCCGACAGAAGAAATTCCTCCTCATCTGTCTTAAATGTGCAACCCATTGTTCTGAAATTATGCCCAAGAGGGAAACGACCTTTTCGCATTTATCTTGTCAAGTGGCCTAAAAATCTTGTGTGTTTTAATTCCTCTCATTCTTCTAAACTCCAATGAGTTCAGGCCCAACCTGTGATAAGATAACCCCTCCACACCCGGTATCTGCCCAGTGAACCTTCTCTGGACTGCGTCCAATGCCAGCATATCTGCCCTTCGATAAGGGGCTCAAAACTGTTCACAGTATTCCAACTGTGGTCTGTATAGTGTCTTGTATAGTTTTAGTAAAACCTCTCTACTTTTATACTCCATTCCCTTTGAAATAAAGGCCAGCATTCCATTTGCCTTCCCCACTACCTGCTGGACTTGGATGCTAGCTTCTGGTGCTTCACGGATGGGAACTCTGAAATCCAGCTGTCCTGGTAGTTTTGTACAGCTTTGGGATAAATGGGCAGAAATCTAATCCATCACACAACCCACTGTCAAGAATTACCAACATTGGGAACAGGCAGCTTATAAGATTTAAATTGACTAAAAGATGTGAATACATTTGAGTTAAAGTTCTGAACTTCTGTGGGCATGTGAACTGATCTTTTCCCAATCAAATTAGCAGCCTGCTTTAGGACAGATTAAATGATATCCTATTTGTCTCAAGGTGTCACATCCTGAAATCTTCAAGAGTCTTCTTCAAACTATTTCCTTTATAAATTCTAATTATCATGACCACCATTTTAGCAGGTCATGCCCGCTTAGCTAGCATTATCCATACAACTGTTAGTGGACTACAATTATATGTCTGTGATGCTAACACAGCTAAGGCAGAGGAAGAACTTGGTGGTGATTTCCAATTAAACTTTGCTTTGTATCATTCTTCCTGGGGTCTACAGTATTTCAAAATTAAGGGAAAGTGAAGAAGTCTACTGTTGACTAATAAAAAAATTCACTATCTTGTTCCAACTGTTTATCTCTGACAAATAAACATCTGTGCAAGGCTGATAACTCATTGTTCATTTTCTTGTTGAGGATATATAGTTCACAGAATCCCTAGAGTGCAGGTAGAGGCCTTTTAGCCCATCTACTCAGCACTGTCCCTCTGAAGAGCATCCCATCCAGATCCACACCCCTTACTTGATCACTGTGACCCTGCAATTCCCATAACTAATCCACTGACCCTGCATATCCTGGACATTACAGGTCAATTTAGCATGGCGAACCCATCTAACCTGCACTGCACTTTGGACTGTGGGAGGGAACTGGAGCACCCAGAGGAAACCCTTACAGATACGGGGATAACATTGCAAACTCCAAACAGACAGTCACCCGAGGCTGGAATCAAACTGGGTCCCTGGTGCTGTGAGGCAGCAGTGCTAACCACTGAGCCACCAGTTCTTGGTCAAAATCCTAGAACCATCTCCCCATTGCAACATTCACCGTAAGCTGTGCAGCTGCGCAAATGCACATCCACTCTATGGGTCCCTGCGTAGCTATCAGTGTACCTATTCCTGACATCACTGCCATGCATAGACCTCAGAGGCCCACGCAGGAGAAAACAAAAATTAGTGGGAATGCTGATTATGGGTCTACCTACACCAAATGGGCTGTAATGGTTCAAAGGCAACTTACCACCACCTTCTGAAGGGCAACTAGGGGTGGGTAATAAATGCTGGCCTAGTGACACTCATGTCCCATGAATGATAAAAAAGTAGGAAGACTGATTCTTTCCCAGATATATTGGATGAACAGATATTCGGCAGATCATTGTTAGAAAAGAATGAACTAGCTTGCATTTATACAGTTCGTTTCATGAAGGTAGAATTCTAACTAAAAAAAAACTTTAAACACAGCCACAGTTGTAATGTAGGAAATGCAGCAACCAATTTGGACACAGCAAGCTCCCACACACAGCCATGTGACAATGACATAATAATCTGTTTCAAAGATAGTAGGAACTGCAGATGCTGGAAAATCTGAGATAACAAGATGTAGAGCTGGATGAAGGGTCTAGACCCGAGATGCCAGCTTTCCTGCTCCTCTGATGCTGCTTGGCTAGCTGTGTTCATCCAGCTCTACACCTTGTTATCTATAATCTGTTTCAATGAAGGTTAAGTATTAGCCACGCCTCTTAGGGAGCACTGCTGCTGGTCTTCTTTAAAATAGTGCTGTAGAACTATTGATGTCTACCTGAAAGGACAGACAGAGCTTCAGTTTAATATCTTACACCAATAACAACCAGTTAGTCTGCTTTGGAAGTGCACTAGATTCTGACCACCGTTCTCTCATCTTCCATGAGAACAGAGCTGAGAAGTGGCATATTTCATTTCTAATCATTGCAGTGCTGTGCATGAGAATAAAATTTCCCAGAATGATGCCATGCACACCTTCCTTGTCATCAGAGCTTAGGGAGAAGACTTTGGACACAGTCCAGCTAACAACTGCTCAAATTCTGTGACAACGATTAAGACTTCTTTGATTTGGAGATGGAATGGAGTTGTCATTTAAACATTTGCCAAGGGTAGGTTAACCCCTCCTGTCTGAAAGGTGTGAGAAGGAAAGACAGACAGCAAGGCTTCTGGAAAATTCTGAACTTAACAATCAACAATGTATTGGCCATAATTAGTTGCAAATGGTGATGGGCAATTGCAAAACTAGACAGAGGATGAGATTCCTTGATTATTACTATACCCAATGATGGTAGACCTCAGAACGTGAATGCGAAAGAGAAGGCTGAAGTGTTTGTAACCATTGTGAGTCGGAGTGCCAAGTCTGTGATCCATTTTGACTTCCTCCAGAGATTCCACTCTATTGCTAGTTCAGTTGACACCACGTGATAGCTGGAAATGGCTGAAGCGTTAGGTACAGCCATCTCTGTGGGGCCCAACAACATCTGGGCTGTAGTGCTAAAGAACATGTTATGCTCCTAGCTGAGCTATCCCACTGTGCTACAACACTGGCACCGTCCTGAAAATATGGAACATTGCCTGGGTGAATGCTAACCACTAAAATAGAAAAAAAATTCAATCTGGCTAACTGTCACTGCGTCAGCCTATTCTTAGTCATCAATGTTATGGAAAATGTCATTGACGATACCATGAAGCAACACTCATTCAACAATGATCTACTCACCAGCACTCAGTTTCAGTTCTGCTGAGATCAGTTGACCTCATTACAGTCTTGGTTCTAGTGTAGAGAAAGATGTGAATTTCAGAGATGAGGTTAGAGACACCATGACACCACTGCACTACAGATCAAATGTGGCATCAAGGAGGCTTGAAAATTGAACACAATGGAGTCTGGTGACCCTTCCTCAGAAGGGTCACTGGACCTGAAATGTTAACTCTGGTTTCTCCTTCACAGATGCTACCAGACCTGCTGACCTTTTCCAGCAACTTTGTTTTTGTTCCTGATTTACAGCATCTGTTCTTTCGGTTTTTACATTCTAGGCCAAATCATCTTCTGCAAGTGTTATGACTTTCAGCGGTTACTTTTTCATTCTCACTAACTCCTTTATCCATTGATGCAGTCATATATAACAGTAACATTGCCTTTGCATTTGTATTGACTTTTAGTGTATTTGGACTCACACAGAATCAGATTTATAATTAATATCCCCAATAACTATCAACCCAATAAAACTTGAAGCCAAAACACACTGGCAAAGCATTAACTTCCTCGACACCATGTTATTTAAGTTGGCACACAACAACAGGCATAAGTCACAGGCCATTCAACCCATAGCGTCTGTACCAGCACCCAAAAGAACTACCCAGTCCCATTTTCCAGCTTTATCTTCAGAGCCCTCTGAATGCATCTCTTTCAAATATATAGTCAACTCTCTTTGGAAACCTCCTATGGAATAAGCTTTTATCACTCATAACTGTCACATGCTCCTGCACACAAAAAAAAAAAAACACAATCCAAAATGCAATATCCACAGGACTGGTTAATGCTTTGCACATTCGCAAATCTGGAATACTTTAACCAGGCAGCTACAACCCTTCTTATTGCATCTTAGATTTAAATTTAACAATTGACACCACGTCCACTACATTAATATCCACCAGAATATTTCCCCACAGAGTAGATCCTGAACAGATGTTGCCTCAAGTTAGAGTTACCACTTCATTTGCAAGTAATTCTTTGCCTTGCTGATTTCAGGTTTTCAAAGCTTCTAGTTAGCTGAATGATCCTTCATTGACCAGTTTGAAACATTTCTGCCTTCTTTGCAACTTACCCCTTTCTCCCCCACCCTCAGTGTGGCCACCCTTTCTCCCCCAAAGTCTTGCAGGCTCCCCCCTCTCCCAAATCCCCTTCCAGCCTATATGTTTACTCCAAATGCCATCTCCTGTCCCAGACCCTTACCCCATCTCTGATCCCATCAGACAGGAAGCTGCCTTGGTCAAAAAGGTGACTCACCACTCCTCCTCCCAGCTTTGGCAAATGGCAGCTGACTTCTGGCTGCAGCCTTTGAACACTTTGCTCCCAGACCTTGGCTCACTGTACCCCTAGTAGCACCCACACCACCGCTCAGCTGCTACATTTCATTATTAGCTGCTTGCTCCTGTTCCAATCACAGATCAATTCTCTCCCACATTTGTTGTTAATAGGTTTACACATGAACCTATCAATGAGAGAGAGCCAGCCTGTGAGTGGAGAAACAGTTTCTCACCTTTTCCTTATATTCTAATTTAGGGCGGTGACTTTTCTTTCTGATTGGCCAGCCTGCACGAGTGAATTATCCCAGGCAATTTGGGATGTTGGAAGGGTTTCTCCTCAGTCCCTCTGTATTTAGAGCATTGGCACAATGTTCATGGGATCATTCCCATCTCCACAGATAATAGGACGATAAGAGCATAAGAAATAGGAACAGGAGTAGGCTGTTTGGTCCTTCCAGCCTGCTGCGCCATTCAAAAGGTTTGTGGCTAATCTGACATTCCTCACATCCACTTTCCTGCGTTTTCCCCGTAGCCCTCGATTCCCCTCCTGAATTTATCTGTATCAGCCTTAATTATCCACAAGGTCTCTGCCCTCACACCACTCTGCAGCAAAGGGTTCTAAAAACTCATAACTCATTGAGAGATCAAATTTCACCTCATCTCAGTCTTAAATAGGCATGCCTTAATTCGGAGTCTGAGTTCTGGTCCCAGAACCTCCCATGAGGGGAATAATCCTCTTGGCATTTACCCTATCAAGCACCTTAAAAATCTTATTTTTCAATACGATCACCTCTCATTCTTTTAAATTCCAAAGAGTAGAGTCCTAACCTGTTTGCTCATAATACAATTCCTCCATGCCAGGAATCATTCTAGTGAACCTTCTCTGAACTGCCCCCAATGAAATTTCTTTCCTCAAAGAAGGGGACCAAAACTGCTCAGAATGCTCTTACCAGCACTTTGTATCGTTGCAGTAAGACTTCCTTACTCTTACACTCCAACCCCCTTGAAATAAGGGCCAACATTAGCCTTCCTGATTACCTGCTGCACCTGTGTGACAGCTTTCTGTGTTTCATGTACACAGTACCTGCAAGTTGCTTTGTGTTGCAGCTTTCTGCAGTTTTTCTCTTCTAAAAAATCTTCTGTCCTTTCGTTCTCCCTTCATACAGCAAGGTACAACCTTCAGGCTTGTGGAGGTATCATTCAATTCACATAAAAACCATGATAACTCAACAACAATATGTTGCAAGGCATCAACAATGATGCACAATTGATATATGACGATTGTCACAATGTCAAGGACAGTCATTTTGGCTTTATCTCCAAAATTCATTTATTTGTTCCTGTTTGCACTACAGCTGTCATAAATTCTGGAGTCAAGTGGTCCCGACAGAATCATAGCTGAACGTTGGTGAGCAGGTTATCATTGTATTACTGCCGTTTGATCGCGCTGTTGATGAATCCTTATGTAAGTTTCTTGATGACTGGGAGTAGGCTGATGTGCCTGTAGTTGGCCAGACTGGAGTTGTCCTGCTTTTAGTGGTCAGGACACACTGAGTTAATTTTCTAAACACCGAAAGAACTGCAGATGCTGCGAATCAGGAACAAAAACAGAAGTTGCTGGAAAAGCTCAGCAGCTCTGGCAGCATCTGTGGAGAAAAGATCAGAGTTAACTTTTGGGTCCAATGACCCTTCCTCAGAACAAAGAATCCCTACAGTGCGGAAACAGGCCATTCAGCCCAACAAATCCACACCACCCCTTCAAAGAGCATCCCGCCCAGATCCATCCCCGCTAACCTTTCCCTGTAACCCTGCATTTCCCATGGCTAATCCACTGAACGTACACACCCCTGGGTACTATGGGGAAATTAGCGTGGCCAATCCACCCAACCTGCTCATCTTTTGACTGTGGGAAGAACTTCTGATCAAGAGTCACCAGACCCGAAATGTTAACTCTGGTTCTTTTCTCCACAGATGCTGCCAGACCTGCTGAGTTTTTCCAGCAACTTCTGTTTTTGTTCCTATTTAATTTTCTAATTTCTTTAGAAGGTGCCAGTGTTGCAACTACACTGAGACAGCTTGGCAAGGGCACATGGTTGGTCCTGGAGCTGAAGTCGTCAGCATTATGGCTGAAATGTTGTTGGGACTTATAGTCTCTGTTGTATCCAGTGCCTTGAATGTTTTCTGGATGTCATATGGAGTAAATTGACAGCCTATAATTGCTACACATTGAACGATGCAATAAGTTATGCAAGGTATGTTCAGCTTCTGTTAATGCAGATACCACTATCAATTGTATGAAAGGAACATGATGAGCAGTCATACGAACTGTTTCACAGTGCTATTGGCAAAGGGAAGAATATTGCCAAGATAATGAGAATGAGTATAAATTTTACTTACTGATCCTACTTATGGTAAGAGGCAAGATACAATGTTTGATAGTGACTGAAACCATTGAATGCATTATTCTCCCTCTAAAATGCAGCTTGTTTAAATGTGTTTTCTTCCCATCAAAGACAAGAAGTCAATTCTTTTAAAATTTATTAATTCGTGGCATAACGGCCACGTCGGTCAGGTCAATATTTATTGCCCATCCCTAATTATCTTTGTGAAAGTGGTGGTGAGTGACTTGTTGAACTGCTGCAGTTTATGTGGTACATGTACACCCACCGTGCTGTTAGGAAGCGAGCTCCCGGATACTCACCCAGCAACAGTGAAGGCACAATGATACAGTTTGAAGGCAGGAGGGTGTGTAGTTTGGAACTTGCGGGTGATGTCAAGCGGCAATTGCTTGAGCTTGCTTAGGTATAATGGGGTTTGTTTTGAACTTGTGTAAAACTGGTGTTGCAGATCAGACTCTCATTACAGAAACCAGCTGCAGTTTTGTTGTTCAGACGTTTCAATGAAAGTTGTGTGGTTTCTATAAGGGGGCCCGATCCCTCAGTATATGGAGGAGGGAAGTAGAAATGTGAAGCTAAATCTTGGCGAGGGACAAATGTCAGGGCATACAAAGTCAGTAGAAAGTGATTCTTTTTCTTAATCTCCTGACTCTTTGAAGAACGACGTCCAAAGTATGATTGAGTTGACACTTTAATGCTCAGTATATAGTCTGCTAAGAACATGTTAAATCAATCTGTCATTCATCATTATCTAATTTGGTTCAGAAGGTGAGTCTACAGAATATGGGACACAGCTGGCCAAGCTTCCTTACCAGCTCATCTAAAACCTGTATCCTCAACCAGGCATAGAATCTCTACAGTGGGGAAACAGGCCACTCGGCCCAATAAGTCCATACCACCCCTCCAAAGAGCATCCCACTCAGACCCATCCCCCTACTCTTTCCCTGTAACCCTACATTTCCCATGGCTAATCCACCTAACGTACACATCCCTGCACGCTATGGGCAATTTAGCATGGCCAATCCACCTAACCTGCACATCTTTGGACTGTGGGGGGAAACCCAAGCAGACACGGGGAGAACGTGCACACCCTGTGCAGACAGTTGCCCAAGGGTGGAATCAAACCCGGGTCCCTGATACCGTGAGGCAGCAGTGCTAACCACTGAGCCACTGTGCTGCTGTGCCAACAGAATGACAAAAGCAGAATCCGTCATACAAATACCATTGCCATGGATATATATCAAAGTATTTTCATTGTTGGTGGGTCCAAATCTTGGAACTCACTACCCAACAGCAGTGTGCGTTAGAGATAATAGGAACTGCAGATGCTGGAGAATCTGAGATAACAAGCTGTGGGGCTGGATGAACACAGCAGGCCAAGCAGCATCATAGGAGCAGGAAAGCTTGATGTTTCGGGCCTAGATCCTTCATTAGAAGTGGGGGAGGGGAAGAGGGTTCTGAAATAAATAGGGGGAGAGGGGGAGGTGGATAGAAGATGGATAGAGGAGAAGATAGGTGGAAAGGAGATAGACAAGTCAAAGAGGCAGGGATGGAGCCAGTAAAGCCAGTGTGTGTTGACTATATGGACTGCAGTGGTTCAAGAAGGTGGCTCATCACCAACTATTTGCGGAATAAATGTAGGTTTTGTCAGTGGTGCCGAGAACATAAAAAAAAGAATTTAGTGTTCACTCCTACTGGGTCGAAGCAATGTATTCACATTTTGCTAAAAGTCAGTATAACATTGAGCGTGCTTTTTGTCCTTCTCCCCTTTGAATAATGAGCTCTAAAAATCTATTTATAATCAGCTTTAACACTGTGTGAGCTCATTTTTTATATTCCACCTTCTTATTGAGTCAATATCCTGTCTAAGTTTTAAATGAAGCAGCATGCTTTGGTTCTTCATGTTCATTCTTGTCTGCTCAACCCACTGATCAAGACTAGAAATACCCTCTGAAAGTCAACCATAACCAAACTTAGGGATGATCACTTCCATCATGACAGCATGATCAATGCAGCTTACTTCTAGAAGACAGCAGGTCAGGCAGCATCAGAGGAGCAGGAAAGTTGACATTTTGGGGTGGGACCCTCCTTCAGAAATGAGGGAGGGAGAAGGGAGCTCAGAAATAAATAGAGAGAGGAGATGGGGTGGGGCTGGGGAAGGTAGGTGGGAGGGTGATAGGTGAGTGCAAGTAGGCCGTGGTGGAGAGTGGTCAGTGATGTGGGAGGAGCGGATTGGTGGGGTAGATAGGTGGGAGAGAAGATGAACAGGTTGTGTCAGGTCAAG
Source organism: Ginglymostoma cirratum (assembly GCA_024137785.1). NCBI lineage: Eukaryota > Metazoa > Chordata > Chondrichthyes > Orectolobiformes > Ginglymostomatidae > Ginglymostoma > Ginglymostoma cirratum. The sequence goes on along the minus strand of JAHRHZ010000023.1, from coordinate 15,949,460 downwards.
GAGGCGGGGATGAGAGGGAGGGTTGGTCATGGGATGAGGCCAGAGGTAGGCAGATTTTAAAAATAGTGAATTCTATGTTTAGGCCAGCGGGCTGTAGGCTCCCGAGGTGGAATATGAGGTGCTGCTCCTCAAGTTTGCGGGTGGTGTCATTGTGACACTGGAGGCGGCCCAGGATGGATATGTCACCCAGGGAGTGGGAGGGGGAGTTGAAATGTTTCACGACTGGAAAGTGTTGTCGTTTGTCACAAACAGAGCGCAGATACTCTACAAAATGGTCTCTGAGTCTCCGCTTGGTCTCACCGATGTAGAGGAGGCCACATCAGGAGCAGCGGATGCAGTAGTTCAAGTTGACTGATGTGTAGGTGAACCCCTGTCTGAAATCGAAGGTTTGTTTTGTGCCTTGCATGGAGGTGAGGGGGGAGGTGTAGGGGAAGGTATAGCACTTCCTGCAGTTGCAGGGAAAGGTGCCAGGGTTGGGGGGGTTAGTGGGGAATGTGGAGCGGACGAGGGAGTCACGGAGAGAGCAGTCCCTATGGAAGGCAGATGGGGTGGGGAGGGAAATATGTCTTTGGTTGTGTGGGGTCAGATTGTAGGTGGCGGAAGTGACAGAGAATGATATGTTGGATGTGAAGGTTAGTGGGGTGATATGTGAGGAGAAAGGAGATTCTGTCTTTATTTTTGTTGGGCAGAGGGAATTTGAGGGCTGAAGTGCGGGAAATGCAAGAGATGCAGCTGAGGGCATTTTCAATCTGGAGGGAGAAGTTATGGTCCTTGAAATAGGAGGACATGTGGGACGTGCGGGAATGGAACGTCCCATCTTGGGAGCAGACGCGGCAAAGGCGGAGGAATTGGGAGGAGGGGATCACATTCTTGCAGGAAGGTGGGTGAGAGGAGGTGTAGTTCAGGTAGCTGTGGGAGTCGGTGGGCTTGAAATAGATGTTGGTTTCAAGGCGGTCACCAGAGATGAAGACAGAGAGGTCCAGGATCTCCCCAACTACATCCATCGGCCACCCACACCCTCCACTCCTCCAAGACTTCCAATTCCCTGGCCCCCAAAACCTCATCTTTACTATGGACATCCAATCCCTATACACTTGTATCCCGCGCACGGTTGGCCTAAATGCCCTCCATTTCTTCCTCTCCCGCAGGTCCGACTAGTCCCCCTCCACCGACACCCATATCCGCCTAACCGAACTCATCCTTACCCTTAACAACTTCTCCTTCAACTCGTCCCACTTCCTACAAACTAAGGGGGTGGCAGTGGGCACCCACATGGGCCCAAGCTATGGCTACTGCTTTGTAGGGTACGTGGAACAGTCCCTCTTCCGCTGCTACACTGGCACTATCCCCCACCTCTTCCTCCGCTACATTGTTGACTGTATCGGCACCGCCTCATGCTCCCAGATGCTCCCCAGTTCATCAGCTTTACTAACACCTTTCACCCCAACCTCAAATTCACCTGGACCATCTCCGATAATTCCCTCTCCTTCCTGGACTTCTTTGTCTCCATCAGTGATGAGGGTGTGATCACGTCAGTGCAAAGGGTTATCACTTGCAGCCAAAAGTGTCAAGAGGATGATCCATCTCGCCCTCTTCCAGAGATCCCCAACATCACTAATGCGACGCTTCAGCAATTTGATTCCCCCCAAATGATATCAAGAAACAGCTGAAGGTACCGGATATTGCAAAAAGCTATGGATCCTAACAGATTCCAGCTGTATCACTAATGATCTGTGCTCCACAACCGTTAACCAAGTTGTTCCAGCTCAGCAATAACACTGGTTATCGACCTGACAATATGACGAATTTCCAGGTATGTTCTTTGCACCAAAAAGCAGGACAAATCCAATCCAGACAATTACTAGCTCATCTGTCTACTCTCAATCTTCAGCAAATGATTGAATGTGTAATCAACAGTGCTGTTATGTAACACGAACACAACAATTTGCTCACTGATGCACAGTTTGGGTTCTGCCAGGGCCATTTGGCTCTTGATCTGATTACAGCCTTAGCCTAAACAAAAGAGTTGAAATGCAGAGATCAGGTCAAAGTGCCCCTAACATCAAGGACTATTTACAACTCCTACATACTGACAGATTTTTTCATCAGCTCCAAGATCTGTCTAACATTCAGGCTTGGGCTAATGTGTGGCAACTTCAGTTGCCACACAAATGCGAGATGTGAGGCAGTAATCATCTCCAGAGTTAGCATTCACCTGAAACTTACTTGGACCAGCCATATAGATAATAATGACTAAACCAAACCAGGGGCTGGAATCCTGAGCTAAGTAACTCACCTTCTGACTGCTCAAAGCCTATCCACCATCTACGGCATCCAAATTAGGAATGTGACAGAATTCTCTACACTTGCGTCGTTGAATGCAGTTCTAACACACTCGAAGTTGATGCAATCCAAGACAAAACAGCCAATTACACCAGCACCCTGCTGACCATCTTAAACATTCACCCCTTCCAATCATTGACATGGTATCAGCCGTGTGTGCCACCCACGAGATAAACTGCAACACCTCATTGAGGCTCCTCCAACAGCACCTTCCAAATCTGGGATTTCTACACAGTACGACAAGGGCATCACCAACAAGGCCAACTTGAGATGGCAACACATACTTGCCCAGTAGCAATGCCCACATGCCAAGAATGAGTAAATTAAAAACAATGAGTTCTTCTTGGAGTTCAAACTGATTTTTATTCTTCAACAAACATCTCTGAAACAGATGCTTTGATCATTATGATAATACTATTTGTGGAATGCATAAATTGACTCTGCTTTTTTTGCATTACACAGTCACTGTATCTCAAAAATAAAACCCTTAGGGCCATCCTGAGTTTGTGAAAGATTCTACCTACATGCAAGTTTGTTAATTTGTTGTTCCACCTTTTCAAGGCTGAAAATTACAGTAACAGCAGCCCACTGGACAATTTAGTCTCTCATCAGACACTGGGTACTTTGCTCAACAATGCTGAAGATTTGTTCTTTGCCACTGAATGCCCTGAAACTTCAGGCTCAAGTTTTCATTAGAAATTACATCACTTGTCAGCAGCATTGATGAAAAGGACAAAAGTGTTTTCATTCTGCGCCATTCTGGACGACACGGGTGGATTGATTGAGAGCGGTGAATCTGGCACTGATCGATTTAGTGTCTCTTTGTTTCGCATGCTTGCAAATCAGTCCAGAGTCACCACGAGAATCATCCACAGATCATCCATCAAGCCAGCACACAAAATGTTCCCCAAGCTCCTCTCTTTCATCTGGAGGGTCACTGAGACAGACAAGAGAGGAATTGTGTGTGTGTGTGTGTGTGTGTGTGTGTGTGTGTGCGCGAGATATAGCTAAATCTTGCTTAAAGTTCTGTCTGAGCTTTGTGAGTGTTTATTGTGGTATTAGGGAGTAGAGGGAGGAAGGAGTTAGCAAAGGTGAGGCGTCAAGGCTTAACTAGAGGCCTGTGACCATGGTTGAAGGCACTAGGCTGACGGTTGATATTAATCAAGGAATGGGTAAATGACAGTCAGCCAAGGGAAGGCTGTGTCAGGAATACAGTTTAACCTGGAGACGTGGTCAGGCTAACAATTCTTAGTGTCACAAAAGCCAAGAAGATTCCAGATGCAATTCTGTAAGTTTGTAACTGAGCTTGGGCTGGAGTTGCATGGGGAAATACAAGGAATGCTGTAATTGCACTCAGTACTCCAGCTTAGAGGATGAAAATCAACTAGATTCTGTGATCTTGATTGTTATTGGAATTTGTGTTCACAAACGTTACAAAGAACAGGATAGATGTGGTGCAATTCTTTAACAGAATTATTTGCTGACACAATCCTTTGTTGAACAGGTTTTAAATACTTGGAGTCTAATCAAAGGATAATGCTTGTTCATCGTAGCCTTGAATTATTTTCAATGGGCTTGTTTCAAAAGTGAAGAATGTTATTTTCATATGCCAAACGAGAGCAAGAAAAATTGCACAGACTGTAATCTAATTCTCTTTTGCAGGTATATTTACTCTATCTGTATTTAGATTCTCTTTTTGTTTCTTCAGTAATACTTAGCTTGACATTTTTCCTGTTAGCTGTCGGACTTTCAGTGATTTTCAGGTGGGAATTACACAAAAGATAAATAAGTTTCTTCTTTCTTTCCTACCAATTTAGTATGCCAAAGGTTGTGTTGTTGAAATGATACAAAAAAAATTGTTCATTCTTTTACATTAAACTTTGCCCTGTCCTGAGTTAAAATCTAATTTTCTCAGAATATAACAAAGTAAAATAAGAAAAATGAAAATCGATGGGAATATTTCTGACCCTGAATTAGCCAATATCTGATCAGCAATCAACAAGATGCTGGGTTTGTGGTTAGGTTAAAGCATTTGAACAAATCTGAAGAAACTGATTAATAGGGCGTTAACACTTTAGGAATGCATATTTCCAAATCATTGTGTCCTTGGCAGTGTATGAATAAGGAGTACTCCCACCCAAATTATTTCACTGCTTATCATCCACAAGGTCCCTATTTAAAGAAAAATGTAATGTGCTTTACTCCCGGGAAGGGTATAAATCATTCCTGTGATGCATGCGTGACTTGTTTTAGATGAATCATTGCAAGAAAATTGGGCCAAAGTTATTTTTATTCTTTGAGACAGGTTATTGTTGAGAATTTAAGACAAAGCTCAAATTTTGTAGAACAGGACACCTTGAAGGTTGAAAAAAATAGGAGAGGAGCTGATGGAAATCTAAAAGTAATGATCAGGTGACACTAACACTGGATTGTTAAGAGGAAGCGAAGAGTTCTATATGACCATAAGATGATAAGATATAGGAGCAGAATTAGGCCATTCAGCCTATTGAGTCTACTTCATCATTCGCACATGGCTGATATATTTCTCAACCCCATTCTCCTGTCTTCTCCCAGTAACCCTTGATCCCCTTATCAATCAAGAACTTATCTACCTCTATCTTAAATACACTCAATGACTTGACATCCAGGCAATGAGTTCCAGAGATTCACCACCCTCTGGCTGAAGAAATTTCTTCTCACTGCAGTTCTAAACAGTCATCACTTTACTCCGGGTCTGTGCTCTCAGGTCCTAGTCTCTCCTGCTGGTGGATACATCTTCTCCAACCTCATACTATCCAGGTCTGTCAGTATTTTGTAAGTTTCAATGAGATTCCCCTTTCATCCTTTTAAACTTCATCAAGTGCAGTTCCAGGTTTGGAGTCCTAAGTGGAAATAGTTTAGAATTGACTAAAGAGTATCTTCAACCTCCTCAGATAAAAGTGCTTGTACCACAGTGGTAATGTCTCTACCTCTGATCCAGGAGGTCCAGTTTCAAGTACCACCTGCTCCAGAGCGGTGTCATAACATCTCTGAACATCTGATTAAAAATATCAGAGAATGAAGCAGTCCTTGTCCACATGCGACAAGATCTGCATAATGTCCGGGCTTGGGCTGATAACTGGCAAGCAACATTCGCACCACACACATTCCAGGCAATGACCACCTCCAATTAGAGACAATCTAACCACTGCCCCATGACATTCAATGGTGTTACCATCACTGAATCTCCCACTACCAACACCCTTGGGATTACCATTGACCAGAAACTTAACTGGTCTTCCCATATAAATACAATGTCTACAAGAGCAGGTCTGAGGCTAGGAATACTGTGGCAAGTAACTCACCACCTTCTGACTCCCCAAAACCTGCCCATCATCTGCAAGTCATATGTCAGCGGTGTGATGGAACAAAGCCCACTTGCTTGGATGCATGCAGCTCCAACAACACTCAAGAAGCTTGATGTCATTCACGATGAAGCAGCACGCTTGATTGGCACCCGATTCACAAACAAACATTCATTCCCTCCACCACGAAGGCTCAATAGCAGCAATGTGCATCATCTATAAGGTTCACTTCAGAAATTCACCAAGACTTCTTAGATAGTACCCTCCAAATCCTCATCCAGTACCATCTAGAAGGGCATGGAAACAGAACAACATGCAAGATCCCCTCCAGCTGGTCACCATCCTGACTTGGAAATATATTGTCATCCCTGGGTCAAAGTCTTGGAGCTCCCCCAACTAGTAGCATTGTAGGTGTCCCTAAACCAAATGGACTGCAGTGGTTCAACAATGCAGCTCACCACCATGTCCTCGGTGGCATAAAGGGATGGACAATACAATCTGACCCAGCTAGTCATGACCACGTCCCATGAATATATATAAAAAAAACCTCAACAACAAATAGGTGTTTCTTTTGCTTCAGTTCTGTATCATCAGGTAATTTTATTGGCTAATAATAAAAATAAATGTAATTTCCAGCTGTCCAATGAAATTAACCAATGAAATAGAAACAAAACATACAAGGTTCTGGTTTTTTGATATGAACTGTACACCCTTCCCCTATGGAATGTGCATTTGTGTAAAATTCCCTGACATAAGCATCCTCCTGGACTGTAAAGGAAATTTTTCTACCCAGTGTTCTATCAATGGACGGGGTAGGGGTCACCTTTTTATTTTGAAAAGCTTTTTAAGAGGTGTTTAAGAGGGTTTGAATCAGTAATAGCAATTTTCACATGGCAGTGGAGGTGAGAGTAGGAGTGGCCAGGCAGAGAAATCTCCATGAGAGAGCAGGATGCAATTTTGTTGGTAATATCTTGACTCTGGACCATATTCAAGGAGGTTTGGCCAATGGTTATCTGTGGTTAATTTAGGGACCAGAAATCTTTACATCACATGAATGAATGAAAAAAAAAGGTGCTCTTTATTACCTGTTCATTAATTATCTACCATTGTTTTCTCCATAGCAATGTCCCCATCCGTCAGCCAATCGGCCATTTGCTATGCTATAAATTGTTGTGAGTGTTTGAAATTTGGCATTCTTGAGTTTGTCCTGAAAAGCGCAAGATGCAAAGCTTCAGCAACATGTTTCTCTTTTCGGCAATATTTATTACTTATTATTATCTTCATTATTTATTTGTTGATGAACAATTTGACAGTGCGTGTGGTAATGTTCTAATCGCTGAATTAAACATGTGACGCACCTAACTTGTGCTGGTCTGTCACTGATTTCATGCAACAGTGAACAGGAAGATCTCAGCAGTGAAAGGAATAAAAATACTCTACCTGGTTTCTTTGCAGAAAAGCTGCCAAGCATTATGGAGACAGTTTACAGTTTAAAGCTCCGCTGACTGCATCCCCCTTGTTCCTTTATAAATCTTCATGCAAATACCAAACTGTTCCATTATTAATGATCAGAGAAGAAAATATGCCCCTTTTTTTTAAAATTCGAAATGTCATTGGTGCAACCATACTGCCTAGCTAAATGCCAGTTTACAAATAAAATTTGACATAGAATGAAATTAGCCCAAGATAAGGACTCATGAAGTGGGGATAATATAGCAGCATAAATTTTTTTTTCTTTATTTTTTTCATGGGATGTGGGCATCACTGGCAAAGCCAGCATTTGTTGCCTGTTCCTCATTCCCCTAGAACTGAGTGGCTTACTGGGCCATTCCAAAGGGCGGTTAAGAGTCAAGCACACTTTGGAGTCACATGTGGGCCAGACAAAGTAAGGAATATCAGAACAGGAGTAGGCCATTCAGCCCCTCAAGTCTGTTCCATCATTTAATGAGACAATGGCTGATCTGTGGCCTCACTCCATATGCCTGCCTTTGGCTCAGACCTCTTAAAAACTTTGATTAACAAAAGTTAAGGATGATAGTGCCTCTTCTGGAGCACTGTGTCCAGTTATAAGAAGGATATTATTAAGCTGGAGAGGGTTTAGAAGAGATTTACCAGGATGCTGTCAGGTATGGAAGGTTTGAGTTACAAAGAAAGGCTGGATAGGCTGGAATATTTTTCACTGGAGTGTAGGAAGTTGAGAGGTAGAGAGTTTTATAAAATGATTTTATAAATAGGGTTAATGGTAGTTGTCTTTTCCCTAGGATGAGTGAGTTCAAAACTAGGGGACACATTTTTAAGGTGGGAGGAGAGAGATTTAAAAAAGACATGAGAGACAATTGTTTTAATACAGAGGGTGGTTCATGTGTGGAATGAACATCCTGAGGAAGTGGTGGATGTGGGCACCCTTCCAATGCTTCATAGAATCCTTACAGTGTGGAAGCAGACCATACAGCCCATCAAATCCACAACGACTCTCCAAAGAGCATTCCACTCAGACTCCCCCACTATCCTTGTAATCCTGCATTTCCCATGGCTAATCCACTTAGCCTGCGCACTCCTGTACTCTATAGGCAATTTAGCATGGCCAATCCACCTAACCTGTACATCTAGGACTATGGAAGGAAACCGGAGCACCTAGTGGAAACCCACGCAGACACACAGAGAACGTACAAACTCCGCACAGACAGTCATCCAAGGCTGGAAACAAACCCAGGGCCTGTGACGCTGTGAGGCAGCAGTGCTAACCACTGAGCCACCGTACCACCCTGATAATATTTGTAGCCCTCAGGCTTACGGTTTACATAAGATCATCTCTTTTAACAGATTTCATAGAATCCCCACAGCGTGGAATGGTCTGAGTCCGAGCGATATGTTACATTATTGTCCTTCTGGTAACAAGTACAGAAAACCTGTAACCACACCCAGCTAAAGGTGTGTCTTTATTACACACCTTCAGCCAATATTGATTATACTCAAAACAGACAGGTCTTTTTGAGGTAGGGAAACTTGTACGTGTGAGATACCACAAGGAACTCTAGTGGGGCTTCAGCTTTTTGCAAGTTACATCAATGACATAGATGAAGGTACCAATGTAATGTATCCAAGTTGGCTGATTAGGTAAAAGCTAGGCAGGACAGTGAGCTCTGAGAAGGAAACAGGGGAGGCTTTAACTTACTCAAAACCCATTCAGTTCAACAGAATTCAAGCTGACGGGCAAGTTAATGAGAGAGCAAGAAAGTGTCAGAATACAAGATGGGGAAATGTGAAATCATTAACTTTGCTAGCAGCAACAGGGAAACAGATGTTCTTATAAACTATGATAAACTAGTAAATCAGAGAGGTTTGGGGTCCTGGGATACTGAAAGCTAACAAGCATGTCCAACGAAGGAGTCAAGGATGCTAACCTTTGTTGCAAGGAGGTTGGAAGATGAGAGTAAGAACATCTTGCTGCAATTGTGAGAGTTTGGTGAGACTACCCATGAAATATCAAAGATAAAGTTTATTTTTTGATCTTTGCATCATAGGATGAAAATGCCTTAGAAGAAGTGCACCAATTGTTCAATAAAGGATTCCTAGGATATGAGAGTTGTCCCATGCGGAGAGTTTGAATAGAATGGAGCTTCATTGTCTGAAGTTTAAGAAAATGTGAGGTGATTGGAATAAAACCATTGGGATTCTGAGAGAGCTTAACTTGATAGATACTGAGGGGTTACTTCCCCTACCTGAGAATTCCAGAACGAGGGCACACAATGTCAAAGTAAATGGTTCACACTTTAGGACTGAAGTGTGGAGAAATTCCTTCCTTCGGAGGATTGCAAATCTATCAAATTCTCTACTGCAAGAGTTGAGGATGCTTCTTCATGAGTTTATTCAGAGCTGAAATCATCAGAATTTTTAACTGTAAGGGGATCACCGGATTTAGGGAAATGGTGGGAAAGAGGAGTTGATGGAGAAGGTTAGTATGATCTTACTGAATATCGGAACAGGCTTGGAGCACTAAATGCTTCATTCCAGCTCCTGTTTCTTATGCTTATGGGACAATGTTATGACTGAATCTTATCTACTTTGTCTAAAATGCACACTGCACTGAGTTGCTTGGAGGGATTCTTGCCACAGGGTGAGATTTCCCTCCATACCCTACCAAATACACCTTACTGACCATGTACCCTGCCCTGTAGTATCCCTCACACCCAATTGTATCCACATTTTACTAAGTGCCATTCCCAGAACAAATCACCACTCATTGGGTAGCTGATAAAAGACCATGTGATCTGTTGTCAATTGTTGGCAATCTGGTGTTTCCCCTCATTGGCAATGCATTGGGACAGTAGCCACATAGCTACAGTGCCCATGGCACAGACCTGGCATAGCTAACCCTCCTTCATACATTCAACTCCATTCTCTCCCCCTAGTTGCACACACTTTACCTGAGCTTAGCTACATCCCAGCTGATGACCCTTTCTCCCCGATTCCCAATAATTACTCACATCTTGTTATTGTCAAGTAGGGAAACATTGCATGCAGGCAAGAATTTGAACAAGTCCAAACATCAGCTTTTATTGACAGCCAGGAAAAGGGAATACAGACGAATTGAATACAGGCTACAGTTCACAACTGCAATGCCAACCAAATGCTGACATCTTGATTTGAACACACCCATGATAGTCTCCTTCACCCAGCTCTCATCCACAAGAACTGGATATCACTCAGGTCCTGTCTGTCTTGTAGCATTCGATACTGCTGAGCCCTATCATCCACACGGATGGCTTCCTTCAGCTTAGTATCCTCATCGCTTTCCCTGGAAGAATGCTTCTGTTCTCTCAGTTCCTCAGCATCCAAGATATTGCCTGTTCCGGCGGTGCTGAGCACAACACACCAGGGTGGTGCAGCAGCCTCAGTCTCGACTATACTGGAGGGTGTCACCACCCCCCGCCCCTGCACCAACAATAGACCGGTCCAAGCTGAGAAAATAGACCTTCAGCCGCCATATCATCTGTCATACCATGGCCCTAATCACAGCATGTGTGCCAGCTTGTTAGAGGTGCCACATTGGCTGAGTGAGCTACATTTTCCATGCAAACGGAGTGCCTGCTGCACTCCAACCTCCTGCCCATCCCACCTCGGTCCCGTAACATCGAGAGAATAACAAGTGATTGGAGGAGACAATGTCCTTTCCATCACCCGAACCCTGGCATTGTACCTTAATGACACCCACCATGATCCTTAACACTACCCCTCCCCCCCCCACTCCAATTGGAGGCCATGATGGTGGTCAGGTCCCAATAACCAGCCCCTCTCGTAGCCTATTCTGCCCTCCAATACAGTTCCTCATTCAAGTGCCACACAGGTTGAGTTTATCCCCATAACCATCCTTGTTCCCACCTCCATACGCACCTCTACTTTGTTCCCACAGCCGTGACTCCCCCAGCCCTCTTGGCAGTGATGCCCCCATCGCTCCTATAACTCCCTGTCTAACCTTCCTTAGCGATTGATAGATAGACAGCAAGGTGGCTCAGTAGTTAGCACTGCTGCCTCACAGCGCCAGGATCCGAGATCGATTCCCCCCTCAGGCAACTGTTGGTACAGAGTTTCTGTGTGGGTTTCCTCCGGGTGCACTGTGGATTGAAAATTCCAAATTGCCTCCTAATGTCCAGGAATGTGCAGTTTAGCTGGGTTAGTCATGGTAGATGCAGGGTTACAGGGAGATGGTAGGGGCTAAGTCTGGGTGGGACGCTCTTCGAGGGTTGGTGTGGACTTGATGGGCCGAATGACTTGCTTCCATACTAGGGATTCTATGATTCTATAATTCTATGATGACCCACACTTCTGACAGACCTTAACAAGTATCTTCTAGGCATGTCTGACCAGACCGCTGACCTGCTGCCTTTGTATCTCCTGGATTGACGAGACATGATTCCCCTGCCTGTTGCTGCTGGCCCTATGGAACTGAATGTTGCCCACTCCCCAGACTGCAGTCAGACAGATCCCCTTACAGTGAGCGTCCCCAGCTGATGATGACCATGGTCAAACCATGCCAGTGTCCACGGATGAGGGGTGTATGTGGTTGGTGCCCAGAGATTGTGCCCTGAGGCGTTGTTTGGAGCTGGCCAACATGGAGGCTCCTTCCAGCCAGCAGTGAGCTCAAGTCTCTGCTCTGACTTCCAAGCCGAGATTTCTTGACATCTATCTTAGTTGATGCAATTTGTTAGAAAGGAAGCTGAATATTAATGAGGCAAGTTGAGCCCTCAATAAGGCATTTAACAAGCTATAATCCCCCTACATTGACAACATTGCCCAGCGAGAAATGTTTCAAGGTGATGATGGTGGAGAAAGGCAGCGTCTGGGCTCCTGTGCCTGAGGCTTGTCCACTCTGTCTGCTTTTCTTTATTTTCTTTTCTTTTTCTTCTTTTCTGTTTTTTGTTTTACTTTTTGGTTTGGCTGCTACTTACCTACCGGGGACAGCTTGGTCATGATGGCATTGACCGAGATGGCGGTAGGAATGTAGCTTTGTCAGGGTCCGGAGCGTGGCAGGACGCTGGCAGCAGCGTCGAGGAGGTGGGTGGCAGCGGTATGAGCAAGGGCCCTGGTATTGGCTGCAGAAGCGACGTTGACGAGGTATGGTCCGTGGCAAATGGTGGTGCCTGAGGAGCAGTAACTTTGACGTTGTTCGGGCATGGTGCTGGTGGTGGTGGGACGGTTATGGACTCCATTTAAGCTTTAACCTTTTAGTTTTTTATTACTCTTAAACCATTACAAATGGCGGTGGAATCATGGCAACAGTTGGAGCTTCTTGCTGTCTTGTACTGTATTTTTCACTGTAAAGAATGCTGTAAAATCGCTCAGAAAAATTTGCTGCTCAACTTGGCAAAAGCATAAAAGATGGAGTGTGAGGCTCCGGATATCGTAACAGGCCTCACCACATTTCCCATAGGATTCTCCCACAAACTGTGCCATTACTGACATTGCTCACGCTCCCACAAGATGTGACCCACTGAATAGCAATTTATGGTCACATGTATTTTCACAAAAAAAAGTACAGTGAAAAGTTTTATAAGTTGCCGTACCGTGGCAACTAAATTAATGACAGAAGTCATAAGTAAGAAGAGAAAACAAAAGCTCATCATCGTAACTTCTCCTGGGTTCGGGGTTTGCTGGAAACCAGGCCAAAGCCACTAAACAGGGCTGGGCTGAGACAGCTTGGCCACGCTGGGACTAGACTTCCATGCTGGGCCACTGCAAGATCCAGAAGCTGCCTTTGAAGCCAGGATGAGACCTCAGTGCCAAGAAGAAACCTCCATGCCGAGACTAGACCTTCATGCCAGTTTGCTGGAATACCTGGAAGCTGCCAAAGAAGACCTCTACAATGGGATGAAACCTCCATGCCAGGACAGGACCACCAAATCAGGCTGAGACCGCCACATCAGGCTGAGATCGCCCTTCCTGAACAAGACTGCCATACCGAGAGACCGCTCCACCAGGTGCCAGGTCTGTACCTCCATTCGAGACTGCTGGAAACCAACTCATTGCAGGGCCTGGGCCTGGGCCTGGGCCAGGAGAAGATGCCTTCTGCCAAAGTCATTAAAAGAATGTAAGGTACTATAATAAATGGAAACACTAAATAAAAGCGTAGAAAGAAAAAAAAATTAAAACGAAAGAAAAGAGGATGGAGTAGATGAGATCCACGCTCCTAGCGCAAGGAGCCTGCGCATTGCGCTGCTGCTCTGCCGCCATCTTAGAACCATCTTATTAACTGTCACCAACGTGAAGGCATTGTATATATTTTGCCAGTCAAGTAAAAGTCAGACGAAGAAAATTTTACTCTTATATCCAAAAATGTGCAAATAAAGTAATCAGGACATGGAAAACTGGCTTCAAGTTTGTTCTCTAACCCCCACTGTCTTGTTGTTTTCTCTCTCATGTAGATATGCTAATAGATGCGTGTTTAGGTGCTTGTTTCCATTTCCGGCACTGCCAGTATCTCTCCTTGCCCCATTTCCTGTTTTCTTCATAGCAAAAGCCTCACTCATGCCAGTTAAGGGTTGTTAAATATATTAGACCGTGTCAAATTAGTCAGCCTGACAAGATGAGCTCAAAACAGCAGTATTCATGACGTGACCTACTTTGGGAGTTAAGTGCTCCCACACTTGACCTGCAGGACTGCTCCAACAATGCCTTCTGCTTTTAATAAATGTGCACTAAAATGTGACTGTCAGCCTAGTCCTAAATTATAAAAAAAAATTATAGGCTGCTTCAGCTTTTAGTGGACTGTACAGATTAATAACTATGTGTGCTTTGAAAGAACATTTCTTTGAGTGAATTAGGATTGACGGTTAATTTCTTACTTCAATGGATGACAATTTATTTTTCGCAAATTGTGGCAGGAGACTTGAAGTATTGGTATTTCAAGTAATCCACATCCATAGTTATAAATTAGATTGATCCAGTGAGTAGATTGCCTGACATCTTTGGATCTCCACTGAGAAGACCATGAGAAATAGGAGCAGAATCAGGCCATTCAGCCTATTGTGTCTGCTCGCCATTTAATCATGGCTGAAGTAGCAGCAGAGCTTATAATTGGCTTCAGCACCCCTGTAAAAGGATCTGTGGGTGTTCTGTTTTGTTCATTGATCTACTCTGCCCATTGATGGCAGATGGAGTTTAATGCAGTTATGTGTGAGGTGTTGCATTTTTGGTAGGACAAACCAGGGCAGGACTTACACAGTTAATGGTAGAGCCTTGGGAGTGTTGTCGAACTAACAGACCTAAGGCTGCATGCACATGGTTACTTGAAAGTGCCATTTTTGGTATACAGGGCGGTGAAGAAGGCATTCGGCATGCTCGCTTTCATTGGTCAGATTATTGAGAACAGGAGTTGGGACGTCATGTAATGGCTTTTTAAGCCATTGGTAAGGTCACGTATGCGGTACTGCGTCCAATTCTGCTCATCCTGCTATGGGAAAGGTGTAATTAAACTGTGTGCAAAACAGATTTCCAAGGATATTATTGAGACTGGAAGGCTTGAGTTGTGAGGAGGGACTGGATAGGCTGGGACTTTTTTCCTGGAGGAGTGACCCTGTGGAAGTTTATAAAATCACGAGGGCATAGATATGGTGAATGGCCAAGGTCTTTTCCCTAGGGTAGGGGAGACCAGTACTAGAGGGCATAGGTTTAAGGTGAGAGGGGAAGATTTAAAAGGGACCTGAGGAGCAATGTTTTCACACAGAGGGTAGCGCATATACAGAACGAGCTGCTAGAGGAAGTGGTAGAGATGAGCACCATTACAACATTTAAAAAACATTTTGAAACATTTGGATTGTACATGAATAGGAAAAATTTACAGAGATGTGGACGAAAAATAGGCAAATGCATAGGCAAACATAGACAAAGGCAAACAGAGTTCAGGAAACCTGGTTGGCATTGACAAGTTGGGCCAAAGGGCCTGTTTCTGTGGCATATGACCCTCTGATTATGAGAGAGTGATTTTAAAATTCTCATCCTAATGTTCAATGCTGTTTCAAGCCTTTGCCTGTCTCTCTGAATTCCTCCCACTGTTTAACCAGCACCACTTTCAACCTGCCATTCTTGTCTGTTCTTTTGCTGTCTAGACCGTTAGCTATGGAATTTGCTCCATTTACCTATCCATCTCTCTCGTCCAAAAAGTTGCTGAGGTTGGTCATCATTGAACATTTGGAAACCGAAAGTGATAGTTTTTTATTCAATGGGGGTGTTAAAGGATAAGGGACCAAGATGGGGAGATGGAAGTAAGATTTATATCTATTTGACTGGGAGGTCTTAAACTGAATGCCCCTACTCCTTTTCCTGTGTTCCTTCTGAGATGCTTCTTAAAATCCACCTCTACACCCAAGCTATTGGTCATTTGTCCTAATATCTCCTTTTGCAGTTTTGTGACTGATTTTGTCTGCTAAGACTTTTTTGACACAGCTTGGGATATTTTACCATGTTAAAGTTTGGTAAAGATCCAAGTTGATTTTGGGAAAAAAGCCGAGTAGATCTTTAACAAAGGCAAAGTCATTCCAGCGAGAGCAGAGAGCAAAGTGATGTGCACCATGAGCCTTCTGTGTGTATCACCCAGTTACCTGTCTGCTCTTTGTGCAACAATGAAAGGAAAGAATTATTTATGGCCGGAGTCCGGCAGAGAATGATTTTTGTTGATGGACTTTTTTTTAACCAAGAAGCCTTTGTCCTCAGCATCAGAAGTGCAGTTGCTGTTATGCATTATTTGTGATGCGGTGTAGCACTTTGGAATGCTGCATTATCAGAAGTGCCTTCTTTCAGATAAGAATTTTAAAACCTGCTTGGGTAGATGGAACAGATCCTGCAGCAGTGTTTCAAACATCACAAGAGTCGATTATCTGGTCATGATCATATTACCCTTTGACGGAGATCACAGAGTGCACATTTAGCTACTGCGTGACCTAGGTTACAGCAGTGATTACACATCAAATCCATCTTCTATCCTATCCTCTCCTCTATCCATCTTCTATCCGCCTCCCCCTCTCTCCCTATTTATTTCAGAACCCTCTTCCCCTCCCCCATTTCTGAAGAAGGGTCTAGGCCCGAAACGTCAGCCTTCCTGCTCCTCTGATGCTGCTTGGCCTGCTGTGTTCATCCAGCTCTACACCTTGTTATCTCAGATTCTCCAGCATTTGCAGTTCCTACTATCTCTGAAACAATTTTAACCCCACTGCGAAGCCTCTTCTAAGGATGCCTACCCTGAAGAAGTTACCCTCCTCCCTCCAGAAAAACCTCAGTGGATCTCTCTCCCACTGCAACTCTCTCGTAATTTCTTCAGCCTTGAAACTGCTCGACCATGTCCTGAAGCAAACCAGGTACTACAGCCACATCACCTTTCTTAGTACCTGCCTACAGAACCAGATCATCCCCAGTGGACTACAGTCCACTTTCAGGCCTTCCCAATTTGGCCCCAACCGTGACAATGTCTACATTCAGAACATTGAGATCCTTCAGAAGCGTTTCTCCCTGCGACTCCTGAAACACATATTCGCAGCAATGTGCCGGCATCTCCTGGCACTACAATCAAGCCTACCCCAGCTCACAGCCTCCCTCTCCCAGACCCGCAAAGGACCTCTCCTGTTTTTTATTCTTCGTAGGATCCACAACCTGAACTCACAATTCTATTCCGCTTTATTGGACACAAAAAACCGTAAGTGCAGTAAACTTACTGCTGCCTACCACCCAAAACGGGCTTCCTCCACCTCGCAAATCCCCAGCTGTACCCAGGACCTCCTCCACAATGTACCCGCTGCCATTGCCCATGTGGTCACTGTCGGAGCAACCACGGATGACGTCACATCCTCCGCCGCCGGGTACACCACTTACGGGACAGCGAACGCCATCGACACCACTGCTGATGCCACCGCCTCCATTTCCGAGGACAACACCATAGACACTGAGGATGAACCTACCGTCACCGCTGCTGCCACCTCCTACCCCGCTCTGCCCAATGCCGATGGTGCTCTGCCCACCGCTGACGCCGATGCAACTCCGCCCACAGCCGACGCCGACATCACTCCACCCACCTCCTCCACAGCCAGCAGCTCCAGAGGAGACAGCAGCACCCAGCCCTGCTGAGTCTTCAGCATCCCCCTAGACCTCCCCCTTACTGAGGACAAACGGTCTGTCCTCAGTAAAGGGCTCACCTTTGTCCCCCTCCAGCCAAACATCAATGAATACCGGTCACGCTTGGACGTAGAGCAGTTTTTCCGCTGCCTCCGCCTCTGCGCTTACTTCTTCAACCGTGAGCCTAACCCTCCCTCTACTGACCCCTTCTCCCGCCTCCAACACACCCCTCCTCCTGGACACCACCCCAAGGCCTCCTACCCTCCCTCGACCTCTGCATCTCCAACTGCCGTCGTGACATCAATCGCCTCAACCTCTTCACCCCTGTCACCCACTCCAACCTCTCCCCCGCAGAACGTGCAGCCCTCCGCTCCCTCCGCTCCAATCCCAACCTCACCATAAAACCCGCGGACAAGGGAGGCACAGTTGTATTCTGGAGCACTGACCTCTACATCGCCAAGGCCAGGCGCCAACTCTCCGACACCTCCTCCTACCGCCCCCTTGATCATGACCCCACCCCTGACCACCAAATCATCATCTCCCAAACCATCCACAACCTCATCACTTCAGGTGACCTCCCACCCACAGCCTCCAACCTCATCGCTCCCTAACACCGCACCGCCCGCTTCTATCTCCTTCCCAAAATCCACAAACCTGACTGCACTGGTCGACCCATTGTCTCCGCCTGCTCCTGCCCCACCGAACTTATCTCCACCTATCTGGACTCCATTTTCTCCCCCTTAGTCCAGGAACACCCTACCTACGTCCGTGACACCACCCACGCCCTCCACCTCCTCCAGAACTTCCAATTCCCCGGTCCCCAACACCTCACCTTTACCATGGATGTCCAGTCCCTATACACCTGCATTCCCCATACAGATGGCCTAAAGGCCCTCTGCTTCTTCCTGTCCCGCAGGCCCAATGAGTCCCCCTCCACTGACACCCTCATCCGCTTAGCCAAACTCGTCCTCACCCTCAACAAATTCTCTTTCAATTCCTCCCACTTCCTACAGACAAAGGGGATGGCCATGGGTACCCGCATGGTCCCAAGCAATGCCTCCTTCTTTGTAGGTTACGTGGAACAATCCCTCTCCCGTATCCACACTGGCCCTAAACCCCACCTCTTCCTCCATTACATTGATGACTGTATCAGCGCTGCCTCGTGCTCCCACGAGGAGCTCGAACAGTTCATCTACTTCACCAACACCTTCCACCCCAACCTGAAGTTCACCTGGACCATCTCTAACACCTCTCTCTCCTTCCTGGACCTCTGTCTCCATCTCCGGCAACCACCTAGAAACCGATATCCATTTCAAGCCCACCGACTCCCACAGCTACCTAGAATACACCTCCTCCCACCCACATTCCTGCAAAAATGCCATCCCCTAGTCCCAATTCCTTCGCCACCGCTACATCTGCTCCCAGAATGAGGCATTCCACTCCCGTACATCTCAGATGGGCTTGTTTTTAAGGACCGCAACTTCCCCCCCTCAGTGGTCGAGAACACCCTCCCTGCAATAACAACCAAAACAGAATCCCCCTTGTCCTCAGGTACCACCCCACCAACCTCCGGATCCAACGCATCATCCTCCGACACTTCCGCCATCTGCAATCTGACCCCACCACCAAAGACATTTTTCTCTCCCCACCCTTATCTGCTTTCCGGAGGGACCACTCTCTCCGTGACTCCCTTGTCCACTCCACACTCCCCTGCAGCCCCACCTCACCCGGCACTTTTCCCTGCAACCAAAGAGCTACACCTGCCCCTACACCTCCGCCCTTACCCCCATCCCAGGCCCCAAGAAGACTTTCCACATCAAGCAGATGTTCACCTGCACATCTGCTAATGTGGTATACTGCATCCGCTGTTCCTGTTGTGGCTTCCTCTACATCGGGGAAACCAAGTGGAGGCTTGGGGACCGCTTTGCAGAACACCTACACTCGGTTCGCAGTAAACAACCGCACCTCCCAGTCGCGAACCATTTCAACTCCCCCTCCCATTCTGCAATGACATGTCCATCCTGGGCCTCCTGCAGTGCCACAATGATGCTACCCGAAGGTTGCAGGAACAGCATCTCATATTCCGCTTGGGAACCCTGCAGCCCAATGGTATCAATGTGGACTTCACAAGCTTCAACATCTCCCCTCCCCCTACCGCATCCCAAAACTAGCCCAGCTCGTCCCTGCCTCCCAAACCTGTCCTTCCTCCTACCTATCCCCTCCTCCCACCTCAAGCGCCACCCCCATCTCCTACCTACTAAGCTCATCCCGTCCCCTTGACCTGTCCAGCCTCCCTGGACTGACCTGTCTCCTCCATACCTCCCCACTTATACTCACCTTTACTGGCTCCATCCTAGCCTTTTTGACCTGTCTGTCTCCTCTCCGCCTATCTTCTCTTCTATCCATCTTCTATCCGCCTCCCCCTCTCTCCCTATTTATTTCAGAACCCCCTTCCCCTTCCCCATCCCCATTTCTGAAGAAGGGTCTAGGCCTGAAACGTCAGCCTTCCTGCTCCTCTGATGTTGCTTGGCCTGCTGTGTTCATCCAGCTCCATACCTTGTTATCTCAAATAAAGTCAAAAGTTGGCTGTGGAGGTCTGGTGATTAGGGAAAACACCGTCTAAATGCAAGTCTTTATCATTACTAACAGTGTGGCATTCATTATGTAGTAAGGTCATTTGCCCCAAGAGGCCTATGTTCCACCTGAGCCTGCTCAAAATACCCCACATCTTACCACATCAGATCCTCCTTTCTCCATAAATTCCCCTTCAGTCTATTCGCCTTTATCGATCCATTTGTCTCAACTCCTGCACTCACAAAGATAGCAAGTTCCAAATTGTCACCACTCTTTGGGAAAATAGTTGTTCCTGAATTTATTTCATTCACGGGATGTGGGCGTCACTGGCCTATTACCCATCCCTATTTGCCCGGAGGGCAGTTAAGAGTCAACCACATTGCTGTGGGTCAGGAGTCACATATAGGCCAGACCAGGTAAGTATAGCAGTTTCCTTCCCTAATGGACACCAGTGAACCAGATGGGTTTTTCCAACAATGGACAATGGATTCACAGTCATCATTAGACTCTTAATTCCTGATTTTTATAAATTTCTAATTCCACCAACTGCAGGATTTGAACCCGGAGCTCAGAACGTTCTGTGGGTCTCTGGATGGATAGTCTGACAGTAATATCGCTACGTCCTGAATTCCCTGATGGGTTTATTAGTAACTATTTTTTATCAGTTTGTTAACAAAGAACAATGCAGATGCATCTTGCCAATAAAATGGTGCAAACACCACTTCTAAATAAGACAAATTTGCAAATGGATGCTCTGTGCCTCACTCAGATGGGCGGAAATGAATATTTATTTGCATTCTTTTTCTGCGTGATAAGGGACAAATGGCTGACTTCAAACATTCACCCTGCATCTGTCACAGAAACGGCTTTGAATTGCGTCCAAAATAAATTATTCATATCCTTACAATGACCTGTTTGCACACACGCTACAATAACTATTTGTAAAACATTAGTTAATGGAGGCTGTTGTTCAACAACAGCAGATCAATGGTGCATTGTACAGGCACTGATCTGACAGGCCTTGGCCAACTTCCTCCACATTAACCTTTCATTCCTCAAGTTTAATTGATTAAATTTTGGCTTTTGAAAGAAAGATCTCCAAACAGGTTTCCAACCCTGCCACTGCTCTGAAACACTGATCATCAAAGTAAAAATGGATCAGCTGTGACTGTCATTGTAATGCACTACGCCCCCTTAATCTTTCTTAGCCTGTCTGTTACCTTTGGTCAGGTTCAGCACACAATCCTCCTTTCTACCTTCCTCTGGAGTGGTGGGGAGAGGAGGTAGAGCTGGATACCGTCAGAGTGTAAGGAAAAACTAACTCTGTGTTCTTGGATGTTCTTGCTAGGAGCAGCACACAGATAAGGGGAAGGAGGAGGACAAAGATGGATCCATGGGTGAGGTGACGCCATTGGTAATGGTGTGGGAGCAGGAAGAGAAAGATTGCAAGGGATATTCTGGTTATATTTGGATAGATCAGAATGGAACAAAGCAAGAGCAGTTGCACCCAGCTGGATGAGAAGGAGGGGAGGTTGGAGAAGGAACCACATCTGAGGCTGCAGACAGGCCTAGAGCGATGAGGAGAGCTGGTTCACTTTCATCACAGTCGCATGCCAAGTCGCATTCCTTTGACAGGAACCATTTCGGTTTGGTGTTTGCTGTTTAGACCAAAAATCAGTCACAACAGGCTCATATTTGGCCTTGAGTCCGAGAGATGTGGAGCTGAAAATGTGGGTGAATGCAGAGGCAGGCATACGTGAACGTTCACAGGGATGGTCAGCATGCCACTTTCTCAGCACCATCCTGCCTCCTGAGCCATTTTATCAGGAGTACAGCATGGGGTTGCGGGGTCCCTGAAAGTAATGGCTAGCTCATTAACATTACTAAATTCCTTAAGGAGCCAATTGTCCAAGGCCGACTAGAGTTTTCCAGCTACAATGCTGACCCAAACGCTGAGTCCAGTTTTTAATACTCAACTTTTAAAATTCAGAGCAAGTGTCGTTTAAGATGGGAGGGCCTTCCTTCTTTCTCTCTCTCTCTCTTATCTGAACTGCTTCTGAGCTGGAGGATCTGCTATTGGCCAGTTTAGAGAAATCACTGTTGCTGGAAAAGCTCAGCAGGTCTCGCAGCATCTGTGAAGGAAAACAACAGAGTTAACGTTTCGGGTTCAATTTCTTCCATCATTGATCTGTGTTTAGCCATATTTATTCTGCGTACCCTTTTCCAATAAAATTCCACCCATCTTTAGTTGAACACCCAGCATCTGATGTTAGGGTAACTGGTCTGTTCTTCACTGTTTTACTTTCCTCTCCTTTTCATGTCAAATAGTGAAATTACATTTATCGCCATCCAATCTGCAGGAACGGTTTCAGAGTCTATGGGGTTTTGGAAGACAGCACCAATATACCATTCATTTCCACGCATCCATTCACCTATACTACCAAGAATGTAGGCCTGTTCTGAGGAAGGGTCACCAGACCCGAAATGTTAACTCTGTTTTTAACTTCACAGATGCTGCCAGACCTGCTGAGCTTTTCCAGCAACTTTGTTTTTGTTCCTGATATACAGCATCCGCAGTTCATTCGGTTTTTATTGGGGAAATCACTGCCTGGGCACTATCAGTGACACAGTGCTGACCTTTGTTTGACCCCTCATTTTACCACAATGCTGCAGTCCTAACCACAAACCCGAATTTCGACCCATGGTCTCTTGGCCACTGGAGATTCTCGGAGACAGGAAAATGCCAGTTGGGTAAAAGAAAAGTTCAAGGGAAAACAAAAACAGAAAATGCTGGGAAATCTCATTATCTGTGGAGGGAAATCAGAATTAACATTTCAGATTCAGTGATATTTCCTCAAAACTGATTGTAGCTGGGAAAAAGCTGTTTTTTATGCAGAAGGTAGGGTACGGGAGAGGGGATAAGGAGTAAACGATAGATGGAGACAGAGCTCAAAGGGAGAGAAGAACAGTTGGACAGTCAAAGGAATGGATAATGATCAGGCTGGGAGAATGAATAGCTGCTAATGGGGACATTTAGTGGCTAACAATGGGTTGTGTGTCATAGCAGACCATGTGATAACAAGGCCTGGTGTGTGGGGAGATAAAAGGTACTGCAGATGCTGGAGAATCCGAGATAACAAGCATGGGGCTGGATGAACACAGCAGGTCAAGCAGCATCATAGGAGCAGGAAAACTTGACGTTTCGGGCCTAAACCCTTCATCAGGATTGGGTAAGGGCATGGGAGAAGGTGCCTCAAGCCCAGAAATTGTTAAACTCTATATTGAGTCAAGGGACTCAATTGCTCAAGGGATAAGGGTTTCACCGGCTAAGCCCAGCAATTGTTGCCTGTCCCTAATTGCCCTGAGGGTAGTTAAGAGTGAACCACATTGCTGTGGGTCTGGAGTCACATGCAGGCCAGATAAGGATAATAGATTTTCTTTCCTGAAGGATATTAATGAAGCAGATGGGTTTTTACACTTGGCAGTGTCAACATTGGGCTAACCTTTTGTTCTAGACTTGTTTTATTAAATTTAACTTCCAACGTCCGCCATGGTGGGATGCAAACCCATGTCCCGAGAACATTAACTTGGGGTTCTGGATGACTAGTCCAAGACATGATCACTATACCACCAGCTCTCCTCCTGTGCTAAGTGAAACCACATGTGGATGGAATGCGAGATAACCAGCATGGGGCTGGATGAACACAGCAGGTCAAGCAGCATCATAGGAGCAGGAAAACTTAATGGAATGCATCTTGTTTCATTATTTAATAAGGAGCTGTTTGCTCTGACAGCGGGAGATTGCAGGATAATCTGGCTGGCATTAGGATGAACACTGCCCATACCCCTGCTGCCACTGCTTTACTGCCACTTTCTGACAAGCTGCCAGCTGATACAAATAAATGACTGGTCTTTGACAAAAGACGTTCAACATTTTTCATGAAAGTCAGACACAGTGACAATAGGTCTTTTGGGACCAAAATGAAGAGGGATTTCTCCATGCAAAGATTTGATGGAATCTTTCCTTCAAAGGCAGCAGATGCTGGGTGTTCAACTAAAGATGGATGGAATTTTATTGGAAAAGTGTACGCGGAGTAAATATGGCTCAACACAGATCAACCATGATTTGAATGAACAGTGAAGCCTGCTCGAGAAGCTGTAGATCTGATTTCTTCTGTTCCTACATTTAAACTTTGAGGTACTTGGCACCACTGTGGAGACAGTGAGTTAACCTTTCAGGTCAATGGCCTTTCATGCTCTCTGTGTGTGCCTGGCAGCTTGATCCATTGTGCATAATGCCCTTGTGACATGTCAAAAATCTGCCGAGGACAGACGGTGAGATGGACAAATATTTTAGAGATCAAAATGATTTCCAAGACCCCTAAAGTTAAGCAGATGGGAGAAAAATTGCTTCAAACTGAATTTGTCCTATTTATTGCAAAATGACAGTAGCAGAGTTTACTAGGAGAGCTGTGCCAAAAGATACTAATCTCGCAGTGGCTGTTGCTAAAATACACCGGGGTAAGTATCAATGGCTATACAGGAGGGGACTTTAATTGGATTTTTTTATAAAGCTGCTTTTTAACTGATGAATAAAGACTTGGATAGTTGTCTGCCTGTAAATGGTGCTTTTGCACATTGCAGTTGGAGGGACAAATACTCCCGGAACACCATATGATTTGAATGATTAGCACACGATATGATATTGTGATCTGATGGTTAATAACCTCCCTTGGGTGGCGGATGGCTAAGTGGAAATCATCCACATTGAAACATTTTGCTTTCTGCCTCTGATGAAAAATGCAAGGGATTGATTGCTCCAATGCTATGTATCTAAGCGAAATGCTCCTTTTGTTCAATTTTATGTGAAGCCACAATTCCTTTCCAACTTGTTTCTAGAGCCCCTCTGCTCATCGATAGCCTTTATTTCTTTTATTATTAGTTGCATTTAGTCTTTTACAAGATAAAGTTTTTAAGGAAGGGTGGATATTTGCTGGGCATTGATGAATCATCGCCGTCACCATGGAAAATCTCTGGAATCTGGGTATGCTTCCCAAAGCCTCTACAATGTGTAGGATCTATGTGAGATATTTTATTTGTAATGGTGGCGTCACTCAGCCCGAAATGCTCAGAATGTCTCAGGTTGAGGGGCACGACTGCAGTGCCCGATAGCTACCATGCAATCGACCAATCAAAGGATGACCTTGTTATTTTCATTGCACATTTTCAATCTTTGCATATTTGGATGGAGAAAACACTTAGTAAGATGAGACCATATCAGGACCATTGCACTGCTTAATGTCTCAAATATACTCACTTAACAAAGAGTGCAGTTTGACTCATTGCAATAATGCAAAATTAATGAACCTACTAAGCTTCTCTGTATCTTTAGCACATCTTACTTGATAAAATAAAGTGATTCCTAATGACCCTTCTACATGCCCCTGCTAGCTTGGCTAAAGCTATGATTCACGACTCAGTTTTAAAAAAGGTAATTGATTACGTGCAGCTCTTTCTATTCTCTTGTTTCCTTGCTGACGGGAAATTGGGCTTTACGCCTAACCCCTCTGCGCACCTGATTGGTCAACAGGGCTGTAAATTCAAGCTGGGCCTAGCACATTATTCGTCCCAAGAGGCCCTGGGATGAGATTAAAAAAAAAACACCTATTGTTTCTGATTGCCAGGGATAATACTCTCGATCGGTCTTTGATGCACATTGTAATGTTCCTAGTGACTTTTGCAGTGCAGTGGTAGTGTCCCTACCTCTGAGCCAGGAAGCTGGATTCAAATCCCAGCTGCCCCAGCGGTATGTGATAACATCTCTGAACAGGTTGCTAAGGAAAATATCTTGGTAGTGTCCTGCTTCTGAGCCAGGGGTTCTACATTCAAGCCCCAATCCAGGCCTTGTTAGCCAAGGAAGATGCATTCATGACAATGGCCAAACAAAATAAATACTCCCAATGTATACACCAATGGTAGGTGAGAGCAGGAGAGATTCCTACTCAGCCATGTGGCAAACAGAAAATGGGAGTCTCTGCCATCACTATTTGTGGATGGGGACTATGGCATGTAGAAATGCTGCCATGGCAACATAGTCTCATGGGATGGTGGAGTGGTTGTCACCTCAGATGGTTGGATGACTGGTATCAATCAGATTAGTAATAACAGCACTGGGCTCAATCCCCATTCTGGCAGCAGTGGATTCAGGCCCCTGCCTTCTTACCTTCCCTGTGGCTGTGGGTCAGATCTGCTTTTGAGCAGAAAACTGAAGACAATGAAGACTGGCCTCAGTGTCTGATTTTTAAGATGCCTATGACCTTTCTTTTGAAACAAATGGATTTGATTTTAAAGTGGAATACTATTGCTGTCTTCAGGTCAATATCTTCTATTTAATTCATCGACAGGATTTGGCCATTACAATCAAGGCCGTTATTAATTTTTTATTATTCATTCATGGGATGAGGGTGCCACTGGATAGGACAGCATTTATTGCCCAGAGGGCAGTTCAGAGTCAACCACATTGCTGTGGGTCTGGAGTCACATGTAATCTAGACCAGGTAAGGATGGCAGTTTCCTTTCCTAATGGACATTAGTGAACCAGATGAGTTTTCTCCCCCCCACAATTGGCGATGGATTCATGGTCATTATTAGACTCTTAATTCCAGATATTTTTATTGAATTTCAATTCCACCATCTGCTGTGGCAGGATTTGAACCCAGGTCCCCAGAACATTATCTGGGTCTCTGGATTAACAGTCCAGCGATAATACCACTAGGCCGTCACCTCTCCAAGTTAATTGCTTATCCTTTATTGAACTAAGACTTGCATGAGTTAAGAGTCAACCACTTTGCAATGAGCCTGGAGTCACATATAGGATGGACTTGATAGGAACAGTTAGTGGACTAAGGAGACATAAGAGAATCAAATCTGTTTTTATGACAGTCTAGTTTGAGTCATAGAGTTGTACAGCACAGAAACAGAGTCCTCAGCCCAACTCGTCATTTATTGGTCAACAGTGCTGACACTAGTTTTGGATTCCAGCACTTTTTTAATGACTTTAAATTCCCCAACTGTTGTGGGATTTGAACATACATTTCTGCATTATTGGGTTAGACCCCTTCATAAACAATGTAATAACAGAATGATTGTGCCACCACATCCTGAATGGTAAAGGACCAGTGGTAGGATTGTGGAAGAATGGGAGCAAATTGTCTGGTAGTCCTTCTTCATTTAGCCCAAATTAAATCTGATTTTAAGACAGTCTTTGTCTCTAGCAACAACCAACAACTGCATTTATATTGGGCCTTTAAAGTCATAAAACATCTTAAGGCACTTCAGAGGAGTTTTTTGAAAAGAAGTTGACAATGAGCTATGCATGTAAAGAAATATTGGGCTGGTAATCAAATGCATAGTGACACAAGGGAGGTAAGAGGGAGAGTGAAAGGTTCAGGGAGGGAATTCCAGAGCTTAAGTTGTATGTTTCTGAGGCAGGTCCACTAACTATGGAACAACTACAATTGGAGGAGATATCTCAGAGTGATCAAGTCAGGAAAGGGTCTCAGGGATTGGGAGAGGTGTGCACCTTGGAGCAATTGAATCTTAACCAGGCACCGAGCCCGGAACTAATGAACAAACACAAAATCACAAAGTTTTTAAAGATGGTTGGTCAGGTGTTGCACAAAGTGCATTGTTACTTTGAAATCCAAACATGGTGTAAGAAACAAATCAGTTTATATTCTCCTTTTCTTTCTTTCAGAATAAAGTATTGAATGTGGATGACGTGAAAGTTAAGCTGCAGGTATGTTTGACCTCTGACCTCTGACCTCCCCATTCAAAACGATGAGGGAACAGAAACTTTCCAGCATTCGGTGGGATTAATTCATTTTTAGGCTCAACAAAATTAAAATCTGTTTCAAAATTACTCAAGTGGGTGATGTTCCAATTTTTCTCATCACAGCTGACAATAACAGTTTGTAAAAATTAAGCTCAATGGACTCCTTGTACGTTTGTGACTGATCTTAAAGCAAAAAAAAAATTTTTTAAAGCCTGACAAAAACGTGGGAGCTGCTGTGACTCAGCTGGTAGCACTTTTCTTACAAATTGGAACAAGGTGATTGTTCTATAGGGGAATGGCTCTGAAAGTGTTTATGTTGAATTGGCTTGACACAAAGTGAGGATGTCTCTGGGAACTTGTCGGAGTCGGGAGAGGTAACTAGTCAAGGTAACTTACACTTTTTGCTATCTTTCCAACAACTACCTCTTGTTATGTAAGGCACTTGCCTCTTTTTGTTAAGGCACACCAGTGGTTTAATCTCTACTGCTGATACTTAGTCAGTACTTTAGAGTCAGCATAGGAAGGAGAATTTGTGGCAGCACTTTATCTAAACCATCCTGAAACCAAAGCAGTAGTAGGTTCAAAACCTACTGTAGGACCTGAGCATAAAAATCAAAAGTGATGTCTTTTGGATGCCTGTTAAACCAAGGCTCCCTCATCCTTTTCAGATGTGGCCAAAGTCTCCCACATCACAAGACCAAAGCAATTTTCCCCACTGTCCAAGCCAATCAATTTACCTGAGGAAGATGGTTAGGCTATTCTCGCATTACTGTATGTGGGATCATGCTGTGCATAAATTGGCTACCTATCTCAAAAGTGATATCACAGAAATGAATACACTTCAGAGGTACTTCATTGGCGGTAAAGCTATTTGGGATGTCCTGTGGTCGTGAAGGTTGCTACAAATGCAAAATTCTTTTTTAAAGGGTGCTACTCTATTTTCCCTGCTAAGTCATTGCTGTGAAATTGAGCCCTTTCTCCACACAGCATGAGAGAGACCAGGAGATGGAGGAAAGGGAGCATTCCACATTGATACTCAGCAGGAAAAGGAACATGTTGATTTCTCATTGGGATTGTTCATGCAAGAATTAGTGCTGAGTAGGATTGTCCAGGTAGAGTTTTACAGGGCACCAAATGCACATCATCCCAACTCATGCACTTTCTGAGTGAACTCTGTGCAGTGTCAGGGTCAAGCCTGGCCTGCAGGAAAATAATCGTCTGAATGCAGACCCTTAACAGGGTCTGAGAAATGCTAAACTTAAATAATTGATAAAGCCACATTCTTGGATATTGTCAAGCAACTTTGGTGAAGGTTTTCAAGTCCTGCTACACTGAGTGAAGCCCTTTTTTACATAAAGGGACCACTTCTCATTGTTGGTTGGACATCGTCTATTCATGGAATTCAGGTTCTCTTTCCCGACTGTCTTTAAATCAAAATCCATTTCTCCTAAAGAGTTTGTTGCTTTAGTGTTGGAGTTGAATGCTAGCAGCTCAGAGTGTAATTTTATGTCTTGGGATTTGTATGGCGCAGTAGTAATCGGAAGAGTTAACACTTGTTAGATTCTGTTGTCAGACGGTAATGGCTGAGAATTGTAGCATGCATTACACTATGTTCCCCATAGATAACAGTTCAGTAAGCAGAATGGATGGAGTTCTCCATTATAAATGGGCTCAAAACCTTTTCCCTGCCATCAAAGCAAAATCCATTATGTAATACCGCCTAGAGCTGACAAACCCCAGTCACATTATTCATGTGTGCGATACTGTTCAAACATTTCATCAAAAAGAGAGTGGCTGCCTTGCATTCTGTAGCTTATTGAGGTGGACATTGACGGTGGACATTGATCCCAGTTATATCTCAAACAGACAAAACTTTCCTATTAGTCACACTCTCATTATCTAAGGTGTGTGCCAATGAGATTAGAATATATATTTGATTGCTTGAACATTTAAATGGCAGGACTCTGAATATTCAACGTGAAAAATTCTAATCCTTATCTAATCAAGCCTAATTGAGATCGATCAGTAAATTTACTAGATTCAACAGGTTGATTTCTGAATTTACAGTGGACTGGACAATTTGAAATCATGAGAAAAATGTCTCAAATGGCTGAATGAAAATTGGTCACATCCTAATGTTAATAACACTGCTGGGCCAATATAAACGGTGTAAAATTGGCCAAATAAGACAGCATCAGAATTATCTCCCTGTACATTAAATATAAGGAAAAGAGAGAATCGAGGGATATGGAGATAGTGTGGAAAGGTGGATCTAAGATAGGAAATCAGCCATGACCTTATTGAATTAGGGAACAGGCTTGAAGCACCAAATAGCCTACACTTGCTCCTACTTCCTATGTCTGGACGTTTTTAATAAAGACCTAAAGGGCCACGTCAACTTGTAAGGAACCTTATCCATCAAGAATGAGTTGAGAAGGATTAGGATTACACTGTTCATGATTTTCAAACCGTTCTTACTTATTGCTAATGCAACAGGAACCTAAATTGTGGCTTTAACATTGAAGCATGCCCAGTGGTGTTGATTTACTGATGCACAATCTAAGAAAAATGGACAGGGAGTGAAAGAAGGTTAGAGAGGCTGGTTTCCTAAAAAAAGACTTGGTCAAAGATTTAGGGTTTAGGAACAGACTTGAGAGATGGTGAGAGGCAGCCTTCTGTTCAATGTACATTATCAGTGTGCCATTGTATAGCTACTGTCAAATTGTTTACTGCATATTTTGGCCACATGTCTCTGGTAAATTAATAATCTGGCTAAGTAGTGGCAGTATAAGGACTGTGGCAGTTCAAAAAGAAGATCTAATCTACCATCTTAAGCTAGGACTCCAGATATCCTGTGAACCAGTAACAAAAATGGTGTCACAGAAACATCCAAGTGATATCACACATAGATAGCATGGCAGAGCTTTACTATCTCCAATCACTCTTACACTGATTTTGCTCTGCTGGTGTATGTCAAATATGACTGCTCTTTTATATAGGTCCTGATGTAAAATAGCAGATCGTGATGGCCAGGCAAGTGAATTTGCATCAATGTGATAGAAGGCTAGATGAAAAGCACTGATCTTTCAACAGAAAACTCCACAGGAATAACTCATGTGTTTCTAACATAACTTTGTTTCTGATTTCAGATCTGGGATACAGCAGGACAAGAAAGGTTTCGCAGTGTGACTCATGCTTATTACCGAGATGCTCATGGTAAGGATTACTGCCACGTGTGAATATGTCTGTAATTGTGTTTTGTCACATGTGTTATTTGGAAGTACATCGAGCTTCCAGCACAGAAAAAGGCCATTCTGCCCAACCATCTATGCCTTTATCTACGCCACATGTTAGCCTTCTTGCACCCCTCTTCATTTTATCCAATCATGTGGTAATCCAGCTTCCCTTAAAATGCATCTGTGTTAATTATCTTAACACAAGGTGACCAACTCTTACGGAATAAAATAAGGGACACTTTCAACCATGGCGTCATGGTGGTCATAAGGCCTTTATGGCTGGGGTGGGGGGAGGGGGGAGGGGAGAGAGAGGTGATCATAACTCTTCTTGGTGGCCAATGGCCACAGTACAGTGCTTGCATAAAACAATGAGGCAAGGACAGGAGAACAGATAGTAGGAACTGCCGATGCTGGAGTCTGACATAACAAGGTGTGGAACTGAAGGAACACAGCAGGCCAGGCAGCATTAGAGGAGCAGGACAGCTGTCATTTCGGGTCTGGACCCTTCTCCAAACTGGGTTTTATAACCCTGGTCAGTACTATCTTCTTGGGAGCTGTCCCTGATGGGTGATGGACATCCTCTGAAGATAGCACACATCGCCATTATCACCGTTTTAAATAAAAACGTTTTGACAACTGTAGTGAATGGGACCAGGTGGACCTCATTGACCACAAGGTTCTTGAATGTGGGTGTCATCCTGGGCCAATCGGGAAAGCCTGGGCTGACCAATATAACCAGAAGATAAGAATCTCCTCAGTTGAGGACTAACTCTGAGCTGGCTGCCTACAGCCAGGGTAGTGGGCACTAGTAAATAAAGGGTGACTTGGTGATGGGACACTGCTTCTGTGCAATTATTTTAACAATGTTAGTTCTTAAAAATGCTAACTGCGTCAAAGTGTGAAAAGGGTAATATCATGGTCAGTTGAAGCTTAGTTGTTTATTTACATATGGCGGATGGCTGCTGATTTTGACACCTTCTGTACTATAGGGGTGAACTTAGGAATGAGTGAGAAGGCAGTGGGCTGAGCACCTGCCCTTCACATACCCCCCACAAAAAAACACACCTCATGGTGTTAGCAAGAACTGCAGATGCTGGAGTCCGAGTCAATACAGTGTGGAGCTGGAGGAACCCAGCAGGCCAGGCAGCATCAGAGGAGCAGGAAAGTCGATATTTCAGGTTGGGACCCTTCTTCAGAACTGACCCGAAACGTCGGACTTTCCTGCTCCTCTGATGCTGCCTGACCTGCTGTGTTCCTCCAGCTCCACACTGTCTTGACACCTCATGGTGACATGTAATATCCTGGCCCCTGTGTGTAATGGAGTTTCTCCTGATTCCCTTTAGGTTTATCAGCGAGTGTAACTTATAACTATTGCTTCTGTCTAGCCTATCAAAACCAGTTATACCTTTGAAGGTAACACGGTGTAGAGCTGGATGAACACAGCAGGCCAAG